>OY764963.1:104779919-105527419 GCA_963668005.1 Melieria crassipennis | reverse complement strand
TGAATTTAGTCAGATCATAGAAAATCATATCACAACACACATCACATCACATCACATCACATCACATCACATCACATCACATCACATCACATCACATCACATCACATCACATCACATCACATCACATCACATCACATCACATCACATCACATCACATCACATCACATCACATCACATCACATCACATCACATCACATCACATCACATCACATCACATCACATCACATCACATCACATCACATCACATCACATCACATCACATCACATCACATCACATCACATCACATCACATCACATCACATCACATCACATCACATCACATCACATCACATCACATCACATCACATCACATCACATCACATCACATCACATCACATCACATCACATCACATCACATCACATCACATCACATCACATCACATCACATCACATCACATCACATCACATCACATCACATCACATCACATCACATCACAACACATCACATCACATCACATCACATCACATCACATCACATCATATCATATCATATCACATCATATCACATCACATCACCTCATATCACATCATATCACATCACATCACATCACATCACATCACATTACATCACCTCGTATCACATCATATCACATCACATCACATCACATCACATCACATCACATCACATCACATCACATCACATCACATCACATCACATCACATCACATCACATCACATCACATCACATCACATCACATCACATCACATCAGATCACATTACATCACATCACTTCACATAACATCACATCACATCATAATTCATGTGCTAACGTGTCACATCATGTCTAAGATTAGCATCACATTAGATAATCACGTCGCATTACATCACATCGTAATTCATGGGACTGTCATATCACATCATAACATCAAATGACATCATCGCATGGAATCACATCACATCACCACATTACATAACACAAAAGTGCATCATCACATTAAATTATCACATCACACCGTCATACAAACGATATACCATATCACATGATAAGTCAAGTCATGGTATCATGTGTCAAGTAGACTCAAGTCAAGTCAATTCCAATTACATACAATTTAAGCAAATAAAATCATTTAAGGCAATCATGGGATAGAAAAGTTGAAGTGAGGATGAGTGAGACTTGGTGTAATAAACCAAGAGGAGGATTGGGTGGTATCAGATCCGCAGAGAGATCAGTGAAATATGTCTATGACATGCTTTTGAAATGAGATCAAACTTATTTCTATGACATATAGAATGAGCAGCAGAATGATTACATCTTATAAAGTGAAGTATGTTATAATGAGAGTCAGAAATATGGAGAAGGCTGAAGGGAATGTTAGATAGTTTAAAAAGATAATAAGAAGGGATAATGAGATGTGGCCTAAGGAATGGTTTCATAACACGAGGTGTCATTAAAGGATCACTTGGTGGCAAGTGATGAATTCTGTAATAACCTGAGTACTTAATAGGACAGTGTAGGTAAGTGTTATCATGTGCTGAGTGATGAAAGATTACAGCTTTGATATTATGTTAAATGATATGATGTGACCTACTTACTCCAATAAAAAAAATACTTTCAATTCGTTTCTCGATGTAAAATAAACCCGTTGTTTTGCCAGTTGGTAACATTTTGAATTATTACAAATTTATTTGAAGAACAATTTTAATTACCAACTTGTTATAATAAATGTTTCTCCTCGAGCAAACACTACCCAAACAAATATTTATCTGGTCTATGGCGCAATCATTCTGTGTTGTTATTTTTTAAGATAACGCCGAGATTATGGCCGCAATGCCGCCATTATGACCAAACTTTTTGGCCAATTTCCACGCATTGTGTGCCCGTCTTGGTTGTTGTTGTTTAGTATCAAATTACCACGTATTAATTATGTGTTGAACTGAGGCTCGTTGAACAGTCGACGGGCATTAGCACTGCCATCGTTGGACGAGCAGAATTTTCGCTGCAAGATTTAGTCGCGTTATGGCAAATTTATTTCAAGGTTTTATTTACAAAGGACGCGTCTGACGCGCGCATACAGGCAGACAAACGAAGACGACGTGTACGTGTTATTTTGCATTTTGTTTGGGCGCATATTGCTGCATTGTAAACATGTCCAAAATAAGCCAATTAACATGGCTTACCTGTGCAAACAGCTGATTGTTTGTTTGTTTGTTTGTTTTGTTTGACAGTTAAGCTCTGTTTGTTGGTATTCGTTTGGTGCTGGTGGCTGCGTGTTTTCTTGGCCTTCGGCACTTCACATATTAGCCATGGCCAAGACGCAGCTAATAAGCACTGAATTGGCTAAAACTTGCAGCAAACAAAAGTAGTGAAACATTTTTTTGGAATATCTACGACAAAACGACGCAGTGCAGCATATTGAATTGCTTTTCTAGTTCTGGTTCTTTCCGCTTTGTTTTCATGATATTTGCCAAAGTAACAATGTGAACACATTTGCACGCACACTTACACACACACACTAACGTGTTTATATTTGTTTGTTTGTTTGACTGTTTATTTGTATGTATATCGCTTGGTGTAACGCGTCTGTTTAGCTACTCAATAAAATAAAACTCAAACCTTGAGCGCCACTTGGTACACAACTCACACGCAGCCACTCACACATTCCAAAAACTACACACACTCACACACCTACGCACACGCACCCAACTCACTAAGAACACATTGTCGCACATGGTTTTTATGGCTAATGCTCTAATCAAACTTTATTACTCTACTATGATAATTTCTTTACATACTTATGTACGAATTTTTGTTCGTTTAATTGAGTTTAATGCTTTTTCTTCCCGTTTCGACTCTGCAAAACAAGCACAAAAAACTTCTTCAATATGTTTTGTTAGAGAAAAGTGCTCGTAGCATCCAAATGATAATGAAATTTTTCCAGCAATTTTTAAATCATTTAATTTGCATTTTTTGTTACCATAAATTATTCCCATCATTCCACAGATGTCCGAACACAAATTGGCAATTTTAAAACGTTTTCGCCAATTGAGACTTTTTTTGTACAATTCGAGTATAAAAAGATTAGTAAATTATTGGCTTAATTGTTTGCATCAACTACGTAGCGATTTCTTTAATTTATTTGGATAGGAATTTTTTTATATTACTCGTAAGTTTCTATGTCCTTCTTATATTATTTATTTATTTGCTTTTATTTTTTTATTGTTTATTTTTATTTTAATTTTTTTATTTTTATTTTTATTTTTTTCATATTTTTTATTTTTATTTTTTTTATATTTTTTATTTTATTCGTTAGACTTTAATATAGTTTTGAGGAATAGTATTCATTTTCGAAGACGCAGCAAGTCTTCAAAGGACTATTTTGATTTATTAATTTTATAGTTTATGTCTAAAAGGTAAACATTTTCTTGTAGTAGTTAGTAAAGGATACAAATTACTCGTTTGGAATTTTGTGCTCGATGAAGACGGCAAAACTTTTTTTTTTAGTAATTTTTTTAATAAGCTTAGTTTAGCTTAAGTTTTTAAATAGATATTTATTATTCTTTTACTACTTGTTTATTTATTAATTAATTAATTTATTTATTTAAATTTAGTCTTTATAAACAATTCTTACAGACTAATTAACACCATGAAAAACTAAACTATTATTAGTATTAAATATTTATTTATTATTTGTTTATGATTTATTTATTATTTATTTAAAATTTTTTTAATATTAATTTACTTGATTAATATTTATTTATTAATTATTTACTATTGGTTTATTATTTATTATTAATTAATTATTTATTTAAAAATTTTTTAATATTTATTTAATATTCATTTACTATTTATTTATTATTTGTTTATTATTTATTTATTACTTAATTATTATTTATTTTTTTATTTATTATTTATTTATTATTTATAGGTTAGTTATTGAATAACTGTATGATTTAGTATTTAGTTGTTAAAAAAAGTATTTCTTTTATTTTATTTGCTTTATTTAAATTACTCAAATCAATCAAATAGTAGTTTAACAAATGAAATAAATTTAAATTTAAAAAATTAAATTGAAAATTAAAAAAAAATATATAATCAAAGTCAGTAATTTCACTAAATTAAAAATTAAATTTAAAATGAAAAAATAACTAAATTAAAATTGGATCAAGGTCAGTAATTTCACTAAATTAAATTAACCGAAATTTAATAAAATTAAAATTAGATAAAATTCAGTAATTTAAAATTACTTAAAAATTTCGGCCGATTAATCGGCATCGGCGAAATCTCGCCTTCCGGCCGATTAATCGGCATCGGCATCGGCCAAAAAATTTGGTATGAGTCGGACTGTAGTAATTTTATTCATTGAATAATTTTAATTTTTTTATTCAATGAAATTTTAATTATTAAAAATTAGAATAATTAACTAAATTGAAATAAGGTCTGTCAGTAATTTTATTTATTAAAAAAATAAAAAAATTAATAAAATTTAAACTTCATCTCATAATTTTATTTATTGAAAATTTTAATATTTTTATTTATTGAAATTTTTATTAATAAGAATTAAGAGTTTTGTAATTTTACTCAATACAAATTTTAAGTTTGACATTTTACAAGTAATTTAATTTATTCATTGAAATTTTAATTATTAAAAATTAAAAAAGAAAAATTAACTAAATTGAAATAAGATCAAAGTAAGTAATTTCACTAATTAAATAAAATAAATGAATAAAATTGAAATTAGATGAAATTCAGTAAAAAAATGTTTATGTTTTTATTTATTGAAATTTTATTTATTAAAAATTAAAAAAAAAATAATTGAACGTAAATTAGATAAAAGTCAGTAATTTTACTAATTAAATAAAAAAAATTGAATATAATTGAAACTAGATAAAATTCTGTAATTTTAATCATTGAAAGTTTTATTATTAAAAATTAAGTAAATAAAAAATTAAATTAAGTAAATAAAAATAGTTTGTATTATTTATACTCATTAGTTGTGCACAATTACCAATTAAGCCAATTAATTTCACATTTTTTTGTTTCAAATAATCTCACCTTGATGCTCTTTTCCACATATCCTCACACATTAAAAAAAAACAAAACAAACAAATTCTCTATGTTCATCATTGTCAATGTTTGAGCGCTTTAATTGGTCGATGTACTTTGTGTTTTTGTTTTTGTTGCTACTCTCAGCCGATGCGAAGAAAAAGAATTAAAAAAGAACATGTAGAAAAGAAAAAGCATTTAGTATCGTTTATAATATTCGTTGCCAATCAGTCGAGTCAATCGAAAAATGAAACGAAAAATTTTCCAGCTACACAAGTCGCTTTCTAAACAAAAGCAAGAGCAGCGCCATTGTATCGCAGCCATCGCTGTCCACGCCCACCGCCTCCTTCGATGAGGACGCCAACGGCACCGGCGACGATTCGGACACTCGCTACGGCACCGGACGTTCGCGCTACTTGGCGATGAAGGAGCGACGCAGCCGGCTGGCGCGCAGTCGCTCCTCGCACGCGCTCGGCAACGACGACGACGATCTGGATGAGCCCGTGTCGCCGACCACAGCATCGCCATCTGCTTATTTAGCTTCAAGGTGCGAATCAAAAACAAAAACCAAACAAAAAACATCTAAAATCAAACAGTCGAAAATATGTTTTCCTATCGATCGATACGAACGACAACAACCGTTGAGAGTTTGAAACAATTTGACATTCGCTCAGTGCACAAAGCAGCTGCCGAGAGCAACTCGCTGTACGATACGAAGAGATGAGCGTGCAAATTACGGCTTACGAATGCATTTCATTATTGTTAACCCAACAATGCGCGTAGTGCAAATGTAAATGGCTTTAAACAGATGCGATTCTTTCCCAGTGCGCGCTTTCTTTGTATTTGTGAGCGTTTTCTCTCTCTCCCTCATTATCTCACTTAATGTTGAACTCTCTCATTCTCATGTTCAGTTTCCCCTAATAAATTTCCGTTAGTTGTTGTTTTTTGTTCAAAATTTGATTTTTTTTTGTAATTTTTGGAAAATTGTTCCTTCGAACTGACATTATTAAAAAAAAAGTTTTTGACTGTATTAATTTATACCTGAAAATAAAATACGCGTTCGTTGTTGCTATTCTTTCTGAATTAACACCGGTTCAATTAATGGACTTAATTAATAGTGAAACTGAAAATAATTTAATCACAATTAAAATTGTGTTAGTTGTAGCTTGACGACTGTAAATTAGCTTCGAATTTGGAGTTTCGTTAAAAATTAATAAATCACACAATCACTCATTGATTCATTCATTTCGTGAGCTTATGTTAACTATCAATCAATTAATGATTACATACAAGTTTAAAATACATTACTAATGACTAGAATCAACAATGATTCAATGGGAGAAATAAATTATCAAATGATATTGAATGAATGAATTAATCAATTATTTTTATATCAAAGGAGCCAAAAAGTTAATCGTACAAATTGTAGTCAATGAATTAAATTGATTGATTATAATAAAAAATTCAATATGCATTACTCAAAGAATTAATAATGCAATAATTCATTAATTTAATGTACATTACCCTTCAATGTCTACTTCATGTTTTCAACTGCCGAAAATTCAACTAATAATCGTGCAATTTGTAGTCAATAAAATTAAGTATAGCCGATTAATAAACAAAACTCAAGAAAGCATTAAAAGTGAATTAATTCGTTAACTAAATCTTCAACAAATTAAAAATAAAGAAGAAAGATGTTGAAGGAGTCAACTAATCGAGCAGTTTGTAGTCAATTAGTTAAATTACTTAATGATTAATCAAGAAATATCAAAAAAACATTAATAATGAAATAACTAATTATTAAATCTTCAATAAAGTGCAAGTAAAGATTTTAGTCGAAAGAGTCAATTAGTCGTGCAACATGTATTAAAAATATTAATTACTCGACGATTAATTAAAAAAACATCGAAATGGCATTAATAATGGAATATTAATTTAATTTCAAGTACACATGCTTTTACTCAATTTCGATAATTAATTAATTACTTGATGACTACTACAAGACCCCGAACGCATTAATATTGAATTAAATGAGCTATGATTCAATAAAAATTAATTTGTTGTTGATTTGAATCATAAATAAAATCCAAAGTTGAATTGAAGTCGAAAGAGTAAACTCAAAATGGTGTATTTTAAAGTAACAAACTTCAATTAGAAAAAAGAAGAAGTAAACCATTTTAATTGAAAAATTCAACTAATAATGGTGTAATTAAACGAAAATAAATGCAATTAATTTGTAAACAACGCAACTTATAATTACGTAGGTACTCAAGAAGGCGTTAGGAATTAGTCAAATTAATAAATTATTACAAAATTAATTTAATTAATTCAACAATCAATGAACTATTTATTATAATCCATAGAAAACTTAAGTTTTTGAGCGAAAATCAACAACAAATTGCATACTGAATAATAAGGAAATAAATTCAATTACTTCAAATCAAATTAATTTCAATTCATTCAACCAAAATCAACTAAATCACGTAAATTTAAGTTTATTCAAATCAATTTAAGGCAATCCAAGTCAATTCAATTAATCAATTCAAATCGATTAATCCATATGCAATTAATCAAATGTAATCAATAAAACTCAATAAGTGAAGCTATTCAACTATTTGAACTATTACTCAACTAGTTGAATGTATGTATTCAACTTGAATAAATTTAAATAAACAAATTTAATTTAAATAAATTCAATTCAAGCCAATTTTATTCATTTCAATTTAAATAAATTCAATTCAATTCAATTCAATTTAAATCAATTCAATTCAATTCAATTCTATTCAATTTAATTCAATACAATTAATTTCATTTCAATTAAATTTAATTCAATACAATTCATGTCGATTCAATTTAATTTAATCTAATTCAATTAAATTTCAATTCAATTCAATTCAATTCAATTCAATTCAATTCAATTCAATTCAATTCAATTCAATTCAATTCAATTCAATTCAATTCAATTCAATTCCATTCATTTCAAGTCAATTTAAGAGAATTCAAAGCATTTAAATCAGGACACACAATTCAGGTCAATGCAATTAATCAATTCAAGTTAATTAAATTAATCAATTCAAGTCAGTTCAGTTAATTAATTTAATTCGATTCTATTAATGTTTAATTAATTAAAATTAATTCAATTAATTTTGAACATTGAGCCTTTATCAAGGAAAGGAATTAATTGTAATTTTTAATAACGCCTGAAATCATTTAATCAATAATCAATCCTCAGACAAATTAAGGTATTTATTAGAAGGAATAAAATAATTCACAAAATCAGTGAATAAATATTCGATTAAAGCATTATTTCAATCATTTTCCTTATAAATAAATCAACTCAAATCGATTAAGAGTTATTCAATACATAAATGAAAACATGCACTCCCTCAATAAATGCTTCCCAAAATAGTTTGACGCTACTTTTGAAGATAAAAAATTCATTCAATAAATCTCTCTCTCACCAATCAACAAACATGCAAAATCAATGCCATGCCTGAAATCAATGAGTGATTAAAGCTGCCATCAATTCTCACCACTTCATATCACATTAGCCCTGAAAGTAGTAGTCAACCTGACTGAACCCACTTTGCTGGTACTTGCAGGTACACCGGCTACGGCAGCTCCGATCTGGCGCGCAGTCGCTCTTCGCATGCGCTGAAATCGCGCGACAGCTCGCCCATCGCCGATCGCAGCACCGCGTCGGCGCGCAACGCACTGGCCGGCTCCTCGACCGACAGCAAGGACGGCGAGGCGCTGAGCTCGTGGGCGCGCTATCTGAAAAACAAGTACGGCAACAAGAGCAGCAAGGATGCGCCGTCGAGCAGCGGCCGGGACACCGGCTACAGCAGCACCTCGTCGGCGCTGCCGTCGTCGTCGCACGGCGCCGGCCCCAGCAGCAGCGCTCGCAGCAACGCCAGCGACGTGTCGCGCCGCCTCAGCCTGGGACTGCCGTTGCGGCAGGCCAACGAGATTGGCTCGTCCGATGATGACGCTTCAAAAAACGGGCTAGGCTCCCCTACGTCCCCTACGGTAGCAGCAGCAGCCGGTATAACCGGAGTGGCAGGTACTTCCCCTAGACAAATGTACCTGCGCAAGCGACAGCAGCTGTTCCAATTGGGGGGCCGGGGGAGCGAGCCCGGATCCTTTACGTGGCCGCGCGGCCTAGCCGTCGGCCCCGACAATAGCATCGTTGTGGCCGATTCGTCGAATCATCGCGTGCAGGTGTTCGACGCGAACGGCATCTTCGTGAAGCAATTCGGCGAGTACGGCAACGGCGAGGGCGAGTTCGATTGTTTGGCCGGCGTGGCGGTCAATCGCATCGGACAATACATCATTGCCGACAGGTGAGTGAACGAATAAGGCGAAGCGAATTTGAGATCAGCTTAAAGCCAAAAAACGCATTAATTGCCATACGCTCGAACGAAACTCGGGGCAACTTTTTAATTAAAACAGACAAATGTTGAATGGGCAAGTGGCAAGTTGAGCAACTGTCGAGTCTGACGGCGATCAAATGTCGGGCGCGTGTGTCGACCTAATTGCAAATGCTAAGCGGATAATGTTCAACTCAATAAGGCAACCGTCGAACGCGCGTCAGCTGCGGCCGTCAGCCGTTAATCCGTCGCATAATAATGACGAAATTAATTCTATTCATTGGCAGTCGGCACGACTTTTCGCCGGAAATGAGCAAAAGTCGAGCTCTGTCTATGATTAAAGTTGAACTTTCCAGGTTTATTGTTGTTGTTTTTATTTGAAGGTAATTAAAAATTGTTTGAAGATAATGAAATAATGAACTGTACGCCGACAGTTAATCGAATCTTTTGGAGTTTGAGCAGTGAAAGCACAGAAGTTGTACGGAATTGATGGTGAAAGTGTGGCAACTGAAGTGCGAGGCAAAGTTTGAAAGCGATTGTTTTGCAATACATGCACTTTATATATATATACATAGTACTTTATATATGTATGGGATTAAAGAGTTCATTAGGTAGTTCATCAGTCAATTTGGTAGTTTTAGGTGCGCTGAAAGTTAGTTAGTTGATTCCAAGAAGATTGAAAGTCAAAAACAACTCCATAAATCACAAAAGTATTAGAAAATTTCATCTAGTCTGAACAGTGGCGCACGCAACTGGGGTTTTTGGGGTTCAAACTCTCCCAGATTTTCATATTTTGCAAAGCTTTTGGGTTGCGAATATGGTTTCAAATGGTATTGAACTCAAAAGTTGTGTACGAAACGTCATCAAAATAAAATCCTTTGGGCGCCACTGAGTCTGAGTCATCGTAAAGTGCAGACGTGCTTTTCTTTAGCTCTCCATCACGCTCACATTGTTGTTGTTTGTTGGCCACGCTAATAATTTTTGCCATACTGGAAGATTTTTGCAACCAATTTGACAAGAATTTTTCAAGTAGTAATTGCATGCAGTGGTCATTGTTGAAAGTCATTTCACAGGGTTTGTTGCGAGGCTCTTTTGGATGTATATGACCTTAATTTTTATTAAATCTTACAGACGTTTTGGTTATATCTGAGAGCAATGATATGGAATGACCTCGAAAAGAGGTGAAAGCAAAGATCTTCGATTCGCCTTTCTGTGTGAAACTCAAACATTAATTTTTTTGTTTTTAATCGGTGGCGAACAAAGCTTATATGCCGTCCGAGGCAAATCGCCAGAGTGCTGCCCTTAAATTTTTTAAGTAATTAATACATACTTAAAATTATGAAATTTTAAATTTCAATTTTAAATTTATTAAATTTTAACTTAATTTTTTTTAGTAGTAATACATACTTAAAAAAAATTATCAGCCACATGTGATCTGATAAAATTTAATTTTTTTCATACAAATCGATCAATATTCAAAATTATTATGAACATGTGGGAATATTTACATATATTAATGCAACTTAAAGACATTATTTTTCTGAAATTTCACGCCCATTTCAAGTACTTTTTTCTTCTTTGCCGCCCCTCTCACGCATTTGACTCATAAGCCTCGTGCTTTGACCGCCACCAATGCCAACATTCAATATGCGTTTAAAGATTCAAACCAGCCTAAAGAAAAAACAAAATTGGATTCCAGGAACCATAGACCGACATTTTTTATATGTATTTCTGAAAATATTGCAAAGGAAATATTGCGAAAATTGCAAAGGACTTTTTACTTAAGTTTTAAGTTTTTTGACGCTTAAGACTTCAAACCATCCTAAAGACCAACCAAAATCAAAATTTGATTCCTAGAGCCATAGACAGAAATTTATATTATTTCTGAATAAAAAAAAACCCTTGACTCGCCTTTCTGTTTGAAACTCAAACATTAAGTTTTTGTTTTTAGTATGCACTTAAAACTACAAACCATCTTTAAGACGAACCAAAATCAAACTTTGCTTCCTAGAACCATAAACAGAAATTTTTATCATATCTAAATTTCAAAGACTTTTGACTCGGCTTTCTTTTGGAAACCCAAAAATTAACTTTTTCGTTTTCATCACATATTAAAACTTGAAATCATGCCAAAGTCCAAACAAAAATATTTGATTCATAGATCCATAGATATCTCAGGTTTCAAAAAGTGTAATGTTCCAACAAAACAGCAAAACATTTAAGTTTATCTCGCACAAATTTAACGTCTTTCTTTGAACTGCCTCAGTGTAAAATATTTGAATACAAATCGCATTACATATTCAAAATAGTTGTCGCTATTGTTGAACCCGCGACTTGATTCAATTAGCGCGAATTAGTTCGAACTGCCGCCAACGATTTCGCATTGTCCGCATTGCCTAGAAGCGTAATTAAACTGTTGAACCTAACATGACAGCCGCTAACCGAAACTATTTCTCCGCATCTCTCTTTCTCCCTTTCTCTTCGTCGGCTCTTCTCACATGCGCGCAACAAATGGCGCCGCCTGGAATTGGCCAAAATTGCAGATACAATCATCGCATACAAGTACTCGATCCGCAAGGACGCTTTTTGCGCGCATTTGGCTCACAAGGCACCGCAGATGGTAAATTCAATTATCCTTGGGGCGTCACCACCGATGCGCTGGGCTTCATTTACGTATGCGACAAAGAGAACCATCGAGTGCAGGTAAGTGTGTCGAACATCAGGCCGGGCCACATTTGCATAAGCCAACACCAACAACAACAACAACACACTTCAATCTGACTGCCTGCGTGCGCGTGGCTGTGTGTGTGTGTGTGAATTTTGTGTGAAATATTTAGCTGCGGCTAAGCTTACATTAAACAGCTACATACACACAAACGTCAGCGCAGCGGCTGTCATTGTGTGCGCTTGTTGTTGTTGTTGTACGCTCATTGAATATGCAAATATTTACAATTAATCACTGGCCTACAATCGAAGCGGAGTGCGAGCCCTTTTGCCGCACCAATCAACCCATCGAACTCATATACACACACACACACACACACATGCACACCCATGCAGGTGCAAATGTTTGCATTTTCCATTTCATTTGAAGTGAAATTCCATACCTTCACTCATGCTTCAACGCCAATTCTCCACCCGGTGCAATTTAATTTAATTTCATTTCATTTCGTTTCGATGAAAATGTTATTTTGTAAATTCTCTCTTTTCGTCGTTGCCGTCGCTACTCCTACTTGATGTGCACAAAAGGTCTTCCAGTCCGATGGCACATTCGTTGGTAAATTTGGCACTTGCGGTCGCGGCGAAGGACAGCTCGAGCATCCGCACTACATTGCCGTCTCGAACACGAATCGTGTTATTGTATCCGATTCCAATAACCACAGAATTCAGGTAATTTAACGCTACAACGACCATTGCAATTTGCATCAGCCAAATCCCAGCGCAGATTTCAATTAAAAAGTTACACCACACACACACACACACAACGAAACTTCTGTGGACACTTCGTTATTGCTCTGCGCTGTGCTTTGGTATTTTTGCAATTATTTGTATTTCATGTAGATTTGAATTTATTACATTTAATTGATTTTGAACTAATTTAATATTTATTTATTATTTTTTATTTAATTAATTTTAATTCTTTCTTTTGGGTTATTTCAATTAATTAATAATTTACTAGTTTTTATAGCTTCAAATAATTTAATTATGTGATATTTCAATTTGAATGATAAACTGTGCACTGGCCTATAATATTTTTGTAATATTTTTTCAATTTCTACTTGATTTGAATTTATTACATTTAATTTAATATTTATTTGTAATTTTTTGTAATAATAAATTTAAATAAATTTACAATTTATATAACTAATTTTAATTAATTTACAGTGAGACGTTTTACTTTCCTGTTATTTGAATTAATTAAAAATTTGGTTTATTTTTATAATTTCAAATAATTTAAATATGAAAACTTTCAATATGAATATTTGGTATTTTTGCAGTTATTTATATTTGTATTAGATTTGAATGCATTAAGTTTAATTGATTTTTAACTAACTTAATATTTATTTATAATTTTATCAATTAATTAATTTAATTTATCAATAATTTAATTTGTTTGTAGAATTGAATTTCTTATATTTATTTGATTTCGAACTAATTTAATAATTATTCATTATTTTTTATTTAATTCATTTTCATTAACTTACAATCAAACTTTCGATTTTTGTGTTATTTCAATTAACTCAAGTTTGACTTATTTTAATAATTTAAATATTTTTTAATGTGATAAATTTTCGATTGAATAATATTTTTCTCAATTCAATTATTCAATTTATCAATTAGTTAAATTTTGTGTAGATTTGAATTTATTAATATATATTTAATTGATTTTGAACTCATTTATTATTTATTCATAATTTTTGATTTAAATAATTTTAATTAAGTTAATTTATTAGTTAATTTTGATTTAAATTTATTACATTTAATTGAATTTGAACTAATTTCATATTTATTCATTATTTAATATTTAATTAATTTTAATTAAATCAAATCAATCAAAATACAATCAAACTTTTCAGTGTTGTGTTATATTAATGTATTAATTATGGACTAGCTTTTATAATTTCAAATAATTTAATTATGAAACATTTAAATTCAAATAATGAGCTTTGCTTTGGTATTTTTGGAATTATTTATACTTCTTCTAAATTTGAATTACTTTTAATTGATTTTTGAACTAATTTAATATTTTTTATTTCTTTACTTTACGAATTTATTTAATTATTATTTTTTTAATTTTAATTATTACATTTGATTGATTTTGAACTAATTGAACATTTTTTAATAATATTATATTTAATCAAGTTTAATTAATATAGTTTACAATACAACGTTTAAATTTAGTGTTATTTGATTTAATGAAATTTTTACTAATTTTTATAATTTAAAATAATTTAGTAATTTCAATTAAACAAATTTTCAATTACAAAAATTTTTTCAAGTTGTTATTCACTAAGCCTCATATCCTTTCCAACAGATATTCGATGTCAATGGCAAAGTGCTGTCGACTTTTGGTGGCGAAGGCTCAGACGATGGGCAGTTCAAGTTTCCAAGGTACGAACCTCTCTGCCCACTTGAAGCAAATTTGAGCAGCATTTCAAATCTCCGCTTCACAATTTTATCTTTTTTAATTTTTATCTCTCAACAGAGGCGTGGCCGTGGATGATCAGGGTTATATATTTGTTGCTGACTCTGGCAATAATCGTATACAAATCTTCAATACCGACGGCAGTTTTCTGAAGACCTTCGGCTCGTGGGGTTCTGGCGATTCAGAATTCAAAGGACTCGAGGGTGTCGCCATCATGTCCAACGGCAACATTTTGGTATGCGATCGTGAGAATCATCGCGTCCAAGTGTTCTAAGTGTGTCCATGTGCAACAACAACAACAACAACAACAACAAACAATGCTAAAGCCCAGCTATATATTACATACATATATAAGAGAGAACAATCAAACAAATACATACACAAAAAATTCAAGGAAAAACTACAAAAGTGAAAATAAGTTTAACTACAAATGCAACATTTTTGTTATTATTGAGCCCATTTAATATTTATTTATGCTCCTACATTTTATAATCCCCTAACAAATAAACGCTAACGAATTGTTAAAGTGTCACAGTGGCTGGCATAGCCAGTTGCTTGTGGCATATATGAAAAATTTATTATATGATTTTTTTTTTGAATCCAGCTAAAGCTGACAAAAAAGATGAAAAGATAAAGTAAAGAAATGAATATCGATTGATTTGTAATTGCATAGAAATTGTTGTAACGTAAATATTTATAATAAAAATAAAGTGAAATAAATATGCAAGTAAACCGACAGTGAAATCATTTGTTTTAGGGGAATTTGTTGTTTGGAAAAAGATTGCCGAAAGTTTACTTTGGGGTTGTACTGTGGACTTTATTACTGTTAGTTGAAATACTTTATAACATAGACTCTTCCGCTTATTAGTTGTAGTAGTTTATGAGTTATATTAGTGATCCATGAGAGTATGAGTGCTTTTGGCATACTTCAGCAAACGCTTCAGGCCAAGCGTCGCCCCTTCCTCTAGTACAGTAAACTCGAAATTTGGAGTCTTCATTGGCAAAGTAGAGCCAGCTTTGCACTTGCCGGCCACTATGGTTAATCCTTTTGATGATGAAGATTTCGTTTATACTTGTCCTTGTCTCGATCCTCTACTCCGACTACGACATTGCACTTCCCAATGCAGTGCTGACGGCCCTGCAAGAGCGCCAACTATACATCTGGGGTCAAGATTCTTGGCAACATTTCGGATCTACTCTTCCTCAACAAGGTTTGACTCGGACTGACTCTGATCGTTGAAGTTGCACAGTTGAAGTTACCTACAAAAAAGGATTCACAATGGGCTGGTGAGTGCAACTCCGAGCCAATGCGTTCGGCTTCCTTACCTAACTTATCCTTACCCACATGGACATAACGTTTAGATGGAAGAATTATCATCTAAACACTAACTGAGTTCTCTGAACTTTGAATTGTCTTTGACTAGGATTAGAATTAGATAGAATTTCTTCAGGGAAACTGAACCCTTTTCTTATCTGATTTATCTTTCTTAGTCTTAAGAATTTTTCTATTTAGAATACAAAGCAAAACCAGCGCAAGCTTTGCAGATCTTGACACTGATTTTTAATTGGTCTTAATTTTTTATTTTTATAAAATAAAAGAATGAATCCTACTAAAGATGATTTTGATCTGTGAAGAGAATACTTGTTTGAGAAAAATGAAATTATAGACTTTAGTGTGCCAGACATTGGGAATTGTAGCGGACTTGTTGGAGGCTTTCTAGGGATGAAAGCAAAATAGATTTGTTTTTTCTAATTTTATTTGTTTTCTCAAATGCTACCGGATGCAAAATTCTACTTGCAGTGGGCTTATAGAAATAATTTGTGGTTACAAATTTAATTTTTTCACAAAGCAAACACAGCTTCTGTTAATTTTTAATTTTTTAGTTTTTTATTAATTCATGCAAAAGTTATGATTCTTCCAGAAAACAGAATTGTCAAGTCAGGTCTTGCTGAGTCGATCAAGAATATATATGCATTTCGATATTTAATGCATCCAGTACTACGATTGATAAAAATGACTTTTATATGGCGACTTAAAAAATAAACATCACTGACTGATTTTTATGAATGACTTTTATAAATAAAACTGACTTACTAATTTTTATTGATGAATAATGATGAACGAAAATAAAAGTCACTGACTGATTTTTATTGATTACACAGTGCAACAAATTCAAAAAAAATTTCGAGGGACAAGGTCAAACATATCTCATTCGATAGAGGACCTCAGTAGATGAAAAAGTGCCAAGGGATTTTTCCGCGGATGTTCGAGTTTTTTTTTAAATGCGGTTTAAAGATGACGGCTTAGTGCCCCTTACTGAAACTTTTAAAAAATCATATCTCTTCACTCAAATGTCAGAAAGGAATAATTTTAACGTCAAATGAAAGGTAATGGTATGAAGTTTAAGAAAAAAATGTCCTTTTTGAAAAATTTTATGAAAAAGGACATCAAGGACATCAACTAAATTTTTATCCTTGAATATCCTGGAAACCGTGAGAGCTAAAATTATATAAGTGACTTCTGGTAAAAGAGCATTCAAAGATGTATAGTTCATATTAATTTCATTTTAATCACTTTTACTGTTAAGCCACTACAGCGTTTCAAAAATTATACCCTGCTACTTTCATGCGTTCATGTACAGAATATGTCGGAGCTGCTTACTAAAAACATCTTGAATCATATTTAGCATAGTTTTTTTTATTCGGTAATTAACCCTTTAAGGGCAATTTCCACATTTCGGCTATATTCGGTGCCTTTCTGTAAAACTGTATGAATTTTAATTTATTCTGTGTTTTATTGAGAGGAAAAAGGCTTTGCAACAACAACAATGGTTATATAAGGCCGAATAAATGTGAATCAATTGTTTAATATAAAGTTTATATAACTTTCGATCAAAATGAAATCACGTTTTGATTTTTTGTTGTTTTCTATCAAAAAAATCAATGAATTGTTCATAAAACTTAAAAAACCGAAACCAAAAACTCACGAATTTGTATTCCTTTGCGGACCATTGTACGATATATCGTACAAAATTGATGAAGCTGTAATTCTCAACCAAAATGATTTTTTTTAAATTTTTTTGTATTTTATTGCTAAAATGTTCAATAAGAGTCAATATTTTGAAGGACAAATTTGTATCTCAAGAAATGTGGAAATTGCCCGGAAAGGGTTAATTACCGAATAAAAAAAACTATGCTAAATATGATTCAAGATGTTTTTAGTAAGCAGCTCCGACATATTCTGTACATGAACGCATGAAAGTAGCAGAGTATAATTTTTGAAAAGCTGTAGTGGCTTAACAGTAAAAGTGATTGAAATGAAATTAATATGCACTATACATCTTTGAATGCTCTTTTACCAGAAGTCACTTATATAATTTTAGCTCTCACGGTTTCCAGGATATTCAAGGATAAAAATTTAGTTGATGTCCTTGATGTCCTTTTTCATAAAATTTTTCAAAAAGGACATTTTTTTCTTAAACTTCATACCATTACCTTTCATTTGACGTTAAAATTATTCCTTTCTGACATTTGAGTGAAGAGATATGATTTTTTAAAAGTTTCAGTAAGGGGCACTAAGCCGTCATCTTTAAACCGCATTTAAAAAAAAACTCGAACATCCGCGGAAAAATCCCTTGGCACTTTTTCATCTACTGAGGTCCTCTATCGAATGAGATATGTTTGACCTTGTCCCTTTTTTTAGTGTTGCACAGTGTTACTTTTTTAAAATAAAAGTCACCAATAATTTTTATCATAGGACAACTAAAATAAAAATCGGAAAAAACTGTTATTTGTCGACTCACACCAAGCAAAATGTGAGAAATAGGCAACAATCGTCAGTGGCAACAAATTGGCGACTCGCCGATTTATTGCCGCAGCGACAAATTAGCATGTCCCAAAAACACGTTGTTTTCCAGGACTTTGAAATATCGAATTGATATGCTTTGTATTTCAGTGAGATTGAACGCATTTAAACAATTTGTATTCATTCGTCGACGGTTCATTGATCAACAGCATTGATTCAAGCTCAAACAATGAGAACAACATTGAATTTTTGTATGCAAATGAATTTCCATCCCAACCAAAACTGACTGACTTTTTATATATTGATAATTTTCCAAACAATATGATGTATTTAGATTTGAAAACGAATCGTCCAGGCGATATGAAAACAACTCGTCAAGGCGATAAGAAAACGACTCGTCACGGCGATAAGAAAACGACTCGTCACGGCGAGTTGCTTTCGGCGGACGTTTTAGAACGACTGGTGATACGAAATCGATACGCTGGCGATATTACCGGCGATAAATTTTTTGCCGGGGCCGACTCGTTTTCTTATTGCCGGCAACAAAAAATGTCTGGTGGGCTAATAAGAAAAAATCAAAAATGTTTATTATTATAGGATTTTTAAAATAGAAATAAAAATAACTGTTATTTGTTGAGTCATTAAATAAAAAACAAAAAATAACTTTTAAACATTGATTTTTATAATAAAACTTATAACTGTAGACAGGGACCGGACTGCTTTAAAACCTTTAAAACTCTGCGTATTGCATTATGATTGTGCGATTTGTTTTCCATAACTTCTTACTATCTCTAAAACACTGATTTTATGTAACAAAATTGTGCTCTTAACTAATTCATGACTAAAATTACTGCTTCATCTTTATTATTTCTTGTGTTAGGCAAAATTCAAAATTACAAATTTCAGCAAATTTCGTGCAACATGAGCAACTCTCGAGCAACTTTGTCCGAACAAATAAACATTTGTGTGGCTTAGCATAGTTTTATGTTTAATCATAATTTATTGCAGCTTCAGCCAAAATGACATTCTTAATCTGTATTGCTCTCCTTCCACTCCATACGCTTCGCTCTTCGTCTCGTGTTTGCCTCTCTTCGTTCGCTTAGTGGCAATGACAGCCAGACAATGTGCACGCCGGTACGTGTCATTACAGCGAAAACTACACCGAAATATTTCTCGTATTGCATACTTTCCGGCGTAATCGCCGAAAATTACATCAACGTCGCGCAAATCTTAGCTGCGGCTGGGCGAAAATTGTGAAATGAAATTTGTGAAATGCGTCGACGAAAATGTGCACAATGTTGCAGCAGCGATTTGCTCTCAACGCGACCACAATGAAAATTAAGCACATTCCGGTGTTGCGCTCAAATTACGCATAAAAATACCAACAATACGCAATGCCATAGCTGCAACCAAACCATCAACACTTACACACACACATATACACAAATGTATGTAAATACTTGAATGTGGCAACGTCAAAAGCAACGACAGAGCTTAGCCGATTGTGCGGCATCGCATGACAAGCCGCAAATGAAGTAATTGAAACGAAATATTTACATAAATCCGTGTGTTAAATGCGAGTTTATTTTTGTTTTGTTTTAGTTTGTTCTGCTGTGCTGAGTTGTTGTTTCAGAGTCATTTGTTTGTTTTTCCATTTGTATTTTGTTGTTTGTTTGCTGTTGCTGCTGTTTATTTGTTCACAACGTGCAAATCGACGTGTTGAAAGCGCATTTTTGCGGATAATTCTACGTCGAGTGGAGTGTTTTGTTTAGGTGAACTTGGATGTGGGTTGATTAATCCATGCACTAGAAAAAAAAGTGTGAACAAAGTGAGACGAGTGGGATTTTATAATTTGTGGAAAACTAAGTGTTTTGAGAATTTTCTCTATACATATTTCAAGGCGTTCAATTAGCGATTCAAACGGTTTCAGTAGTTCCAAGGACGAGACTAAAGCCAAGGTATGTAAATTGGTTGTATCGAGGACATCACTAAGAGCATGTAGAGCTCATTGTGTTAAGGCCTATCTTTGCAGTTCTACGCCGATTTTAAATGGCGGTTTAGGAACGCTTTTAAAAGCAAACTTTTGTCTGAGAAAGTTTATGTTCTTTATGCTCTTTAATACGATGGAATATGTAATAGAAAATATGCTTTTTTGTGTTGCCGATTGGGTTTGCTTCAAAATCTTTAAGTCGAAGCCTGAAAAAATTATTGAGGCATTCTTGATTCGATGATCCGATTCTTGCAAGAATCCTACTACGGAATTCATCTTTAATGAAAACTATTACTATTACTACTATGAAATTTAACTATATGAAATTTACTATATGAAATTTAAAATACAATATTTTCATATTTTTTACGCAAGCATTGTATGTGGGCCGTTCTTCTTTTTTTTTTATTCCTTATCCTCTTTTTAATTGTTTTTGTTGAATATTTTACAAAAGGTACTTGAATGCAGAAATTCATTGCTTAGGCGCGATATTTTCCAATCATAGGAATTGAATATAAAAATACTGTACGTAACTTTTTTTAATATGGCAGGTACATTGTACAACCCCCGTCAGCCTTCATTGCCTGAAAATGATGACGAAAGGGATTACGAAATTGTTTTGGACCGGAAGTCGATTTAGAAAAAATTAAAACACGCATTGAAAAAAAAAAACAAAAATGTATGCTTTTATATTTCATTGAAAAGAGAATTCCACACGCTGTAATATAGTGTAAATTTTTTTGTACGGTAATAACGAGGTTTTTCGAGAAAAAAATCGGGTTTTGTAAATTTTATATAAAAAAAATAATTTTTTTCTTATAATTTTTTACTTGTCCATATAAAGTATATAATGTGGTTCATCAAAATAAAGGTCTGAAAAAGACCTTTCGTTCGATACCCATATCTTACAAATCGATTGAAAATTGACTGAGTTATTTTGATAAAAGTTTTGAACTTTGACCCCGTGCCACGCCTTTTGTAGGCGTTTACCCAGCAAAATTTTTAGTTTGTTAGACTCAGGAGGCAAACTTCTTTGTATAAGCATACTTATTAATATTTTTCACGTTGGTACGCTATTCTGCACTTAAGCCTTTTTAGTAATTCCAGTAGTTCCAAGGATGAGACTAAAGCCAAGGTATTTAAATTGGTTATCTCGTCATAATTATTTAGCTCACTGTGTTAAGGGCCTATCTTTGCAGTTCTATGCCGATTCTAAATAGTAGTTTCTGTCTGAGAAAGTTTATGTTCTTTATGCTGTTTGGACTAAGGACTACGGACTATATAATAGGTAGAAAGTAGAGGAATGGCCAAGGAATATGTGTACGTATACTTCAATGACAGAGGATGCTGCACAGATTCCAGTAGTGATTCCAGTATTTCCAAGGATGGGACTATATCGAAGGTAGGCAGAGTAGTTGTTGTTGTAAAACCATATAGCTCATAGCGTTAAGGGACCTGCCTAGCTTTGCAGTTGTATGCCGATTTCAGATGACGTTTTGGGAACTTTTTCATAAGCAAACTTCTGTCTGTGGAAGTTTATGCTCTTTAATGTGATACACTTTGTAATAGCTAGAAGTTGAAATGGTCAAGGAAGTGACTTAAGTGACAGTTTTCCCAATTCCTCCTCCACATTCAGCATACAATTTCAGTGCCAGACGATGCTGTATAGAGTTCAAAAGACTACAAGATTTCTTTGTTTTGGGCCATGGGCCACTCAGTTATACCTGACTATGATGCTTCACAGAATCTTTCTGTAAGTATCCTTGAACTTAGCTCTACACGATATATCGGTTAAGATTCTTACTGTCGAATAGGGATACATAGCGTTTTAGAGGTAATGATAAAATTGTTTTAAAACCAGATAGTCAAAGTGTTCTTTGTAATTTCCAAACTAATGACTGCAACTTAACTCCTCCGAAAGAATTAAGAGAAGGGACAACTCCTGATTGAATCGCCTTCAACAATAAAATGTTATAATTTTCTCAACAAATACCTTAAGGTTACTTAAAAATTTGTATAGTGTACCCATACTAGCATATTTATGTATGTCTGTGAAAGAAAATATGTCTTCAGTTTTTATGTGTATGAACCATTTGACCGGCGGCTGCTGATTTGTTGAGACTCCATTACACCCTCTTTCAGTGCTCACAGTTATACGTCTGCGTATGTACCTATAAACAATACTTTCATACATACATACTTACATACTCACATGTACATTGTCCAGGATACTCGATGTTGTTTTGTGCCCATCACCCATTTTGGTTCATTTTCATATCGCCATGTGAGCTCATATTTGTTCTACAGAAAATTGTACCAAAACAAACTTTGCAGGACGTGTGATAAGAATGTATATGTGTCGTACAATTACGGGGCGTTATATTTCTAGTAGGCAATAATTCTTCTTAATACGATAATGGAGGAAGTGCACTGATGTTTGGGTCCCATTTCTTGCATTACTAATAGCCCTTTTCTACACTATACGTATGAAAGGATGACTGGGGAAAAATTATGTACATACAATTGCACAGAAAACTTCATCTCCAGAGGCCATAAGGACGATAAGCATAGACGATCAAATCCAAAAGGATAATTGAATTGCACAGAAAACTTCATCTCCTGTGCCCTTTGGAGATGAACGATAAGCAGAGAGAATCTAGCTTAGAGGATATCTGAATTGCAAAGAAGATTTCATCTTCCAAGGCCATAAGGACCATAAGCATTAGAAATCTGCTCAAGAGGAATATATATATTATTTTTTAAGTAAATTTGGCTACTAACGAGACACACTGATCAAAGTTATAGCCTCCTAAACTCGCCTAGTTTTTAATAAATAAATTAAAAATAAAATACGAATACCAGAAAATATTCTTAAAAATGATTGAAAGAATTACATTTATTTTAGGCGCATTAAAGCGTATATTAAAATGAAAATCTTCTTTATACAAACGTTCTAGAACAGTTAAAAAAAAATTTAAGCTTTCTCTTACTTATCAAACTCGTTAGTCAAGCATGAAGTGCATCGAGCTCCCGTCCCAGAGATCATGGGTTAGATGCCCGTTCAGGGTTTGGCACCGTACTTTTCAAAGTTTGAAAATATTTTCTTTCTTTTGTAATTGTTTTTGATCCCATTAACATTTTCAAGTCAAATCCTTTACGGTGGGACAAGTTGCTTTCCTATTCAACCCACTGCATTCAGTGGATGAACAACCTTATCCAATTTTTCAAATCTTTCCTTTTCTCTAATTTCCCAGTAAAATTTTTTACAATGAGATAGGTTCTTTTTTTGCCATTCCACTCCATTCAGTGAATGAGCGGCACACAGCAGATTCGAAACTGCTGCAGTACAACACCACTAACAGTGTGAGGTAAGACTTAAGACATCATCAGAGACACCAACCCTCTCCTATCAATTCCTTCTATGTACTTATCAGCAACGTATGCACAGGGTGAGCTCATATAACTTAGTCGAAAACATTCACCATACGAAGGTGTCTCTCCCAGGGGACAATTGATGGCAAGTCTATTATGTAGCGCTGGTTGCCATAGGCTTATCGCCCACTTTTGCAGAATTCTAATTGATTTATTTAATCATGTCCTATGTCCTATGCTCTCAAGTGGAGTAAATAACCTTAAGTCCATGGCTTTTTTTGTAATTGTTTCTTTTTTAGACACTTAAACTGTCTTGAAACTTGGTGAATGAATCTGGTTGGTTCGTTGGTTGGCTAAGTGGTTGCTACCATAGCTAAGTAACACAATTAATTCATAAAGAGCCGCTCTGGTATCAAATACTAAATTTGTATTATTATTGGCTGGTATAGGGTGGCGCTAAAGTTGTCACCCAGTGTTTTTTTGACTCTAATTTGTATATGAATGAATAAATGAATGCATGAGAGAATGAATGAATGTAAATTTGCAAAAGTTATAGCATCTGCCGATAAATTGAATCGACTTTGTGAGATCCAAGAAATGTAGAAGCTTCCTTATCTTCATAATTGAAATGAATTTGAGATCTTCCGAGAAGGGAGTTCCGAGTGAGCGTAGCCTGCTCCTGAAACATGAAATTTGATCTACTAGGTAAATGAAAAGACTCTTTTAGATTACAGTATTTTTCGTTTATAACGAACCCGTTTACAACGAACTTCCGCCTCAAACAAACCAATTTCAAAAGTACGCGCTTTATTTTTTCGCGTATTACAAATCCGTTTAAAGCGAACTTTCGGTTAAAACGAACCATTTGGCCAGTCCCTCGAAGTTCGCTTTAAGCGAAAAATACTGCATTTAGTTTTGAAAATCCTGCAGCTCTTGGATAAAACAAAATAGACTTTTATTCAATGAAAGTAGAATATTATTGAATGTAATGGATTTCATTGATTTTCTTAAATGAAACTTTAATTCTTCTGACTCTTTCAAAAAGCTTTTCACTTCCCACAAAGACTTAATGCATTTGTAGAATGCCTTTTGACCTAAATCAAGCAAATTCTGAATATCTAAACTGATATCCGAACTTGAACTATTTTTCTTGACGATATGATTCCAAAATTTCCGTCCAAAGCCAATTGAATCGATTTAATTCGGATTTGATTGATTCCCTTAAATGAAATTTTAATCTTTTTCAAATTCGTTTGCCTCATTTCAAAAGCTTTTCACTTCTCCCAAGGACACATTGTACTTGTTGAAAGCCTCTGAGCTAAGAGTAGATCTTGAAGCAAATTCTATGTGGAAAATTTTGAAAATTTAAACTGATATTCCGAAGTTTAACTACTTTTCTTGACAACATGATTTCAAACTTTCCAACCCAAGTCAAAAAAATCTATTCGATTCGGATTTTATTGATTTCCTTAAATGAAACTTAAATCTTTTAAAAATTCTTCTGCCTAATTCGAAAAGCTTTTTACTTCTCCCAAAGACACATTGCACTTGTAGAATGCTTCAGACTTAAAAGTAGATCCACATGCGAATTCTATTCGGTAATTTCTGAATATTTAAGCTGATATTCCGTAGTAGTTGATACTTTTCTTGACAATATGATTTCAAACTTTGCAAACCAAGTCAATAAAATCTATTTGATTCGGGTTTTATTGATTTCTTTAAATTTTACTGTATTCTTTTACGAATTTTTCTGCCTCTTTTCAAAAACTTTTCTCCCAAAGACACATTGCACTTGTAGAATGCCTCTGACCTAAGAGTAGATCTACAAGCAAATTCTATTCAGCAAATTCTGAAAATTTAAACTGATATTTCGAAGTTTAACTACTTTTCTTGACAATATGATTTCAAACTTTGCAAACCAAGTCAATAAAATCTATTTGATTCGGGTTTTATTGATTTCTTTAAATATTACTTTATTCTTTTACGAATTTTTCTGCCTCTTTTCAAAAACTTTTCTCCCAAAGCACTTCTCCCAAAGACACATTGCACTTGTAGAATGCCTCTGACCTAAGAGTAGACAAGCAAATTTTATTCAGCAAATTTAAAAAATTGAAGCTGATATTCTGAACGGCAACTACTTTTCTTGACAAAATAATTTCAAACTATCCATCCAAAGCCAACAAAATCTATTTGATTAATTTTTCATCGAAACGAGTCGAGCGTGTTTTCAGCTAATATTACCACACACACACACACACACACACAACACGTACTTGTAGCATTTAAACTGTGGCAATTTATTTTGCGACAAGAGCACTCAAGTGTTGAATATTCACTAAACCAATGTAAAATGGGTAAACCGAACGAAACAACGTAACAACTTCAATCAGCTGCACAAAAAAATATACCAGCTGCATGTTGTACGCTATGCTAATTGAAACAATGTTCAACACGAGCATATTTAATGCTGCACAACTATTCAACGCTTGCAACGCCCCCCCGCACTCGCTCCCCTCTGGCACGACCCTGTCCCACGGCAAATGCTGTTGTCATGCTGGCAGCTACCTGTCAACGTTTGCAGATGACTTTGCAAATTGCATTTTAAAAGTTTGCACTGACGACTTGTTGGAAAACCAAACCAAAAAACAACAATAACAAAGTGCATAACATAACGGCAACAAGCAAACAATTTTTCAGTTGCTGAAACAAACAGCAGCTGGGAAGCGAGCAGCTGCCCAATGCAACTCGACTCGAACAGTAAAACAACAACAAAACAGAAAAAAATGGAGTGCATGTTTTCTTTGGAAAAAGGCGTAGTTGGCCGCCACTCCTCGAAATGTTTCCCCAAGTCCTGCACGCGTGCATAAAGGTCCCACGTCACACACACACACACACACTCATACACACATATCATTTCATTTCGGGCGCAATTTATGGCAACCGGAAACCGGAAACAGCGCGACTTGTTTGCGCCAAGTTCGAATGCGACGTGTGACGTTGACGGCTGGCAGTGCGGCGCACTTCACTCGCACTCGCACACATACATAAGTACGGTTTGCATATTTGCCTTGCGGGCATTGCTGCCGCCGCAGCGCCCCAACGACGACAACGACGGCGACGTGAGCACATTGTGTCATTTCCGCTCGAGTGCTGACGTTGCAGTTGATATGAAAACTGTTTGTTGCATTTATGCTGCCCGCGTGCAGAAATAATGCCAGCTCAAGCAACGTTCAAAGCGGCAAAACGAAGCGAAGTAAAGTGCCAGAACAAAAAAATATTCACGTGCCTTGCCTGTGCGACACGTGACGTGACGTGATTCTGATTGTGACACAAACATTTTCGCACATTTAAATTCATATCGATGCTTTCTTATTTGTATTTCCATTTTCACGTAATTTGTTTTTTTAGCCAACCAGTCAATCAGCGCGTCAGACATATTTCTTGTCGTAAATTGCCTAATGAAGTGCAAAGCCGATTAAAGCATTTTGCATGTCACAAGTGTTGCTGGCGTTCCGCCTTCAATCGTACAAACATGCAAACGCCGCGCAACTTGAACGTGACAGGTCACGCCACATTGCCAACGTTCGAAATTGCATGTTTTTGTTTTCATTTCCGCGCTCGACACTTTTTATGCTTCGTTAAAAATTGCCACAAATGTGTACATTCCAATGGAGTTTAATGCTTGTTGACACTTTCTTTGTAGTGCCCACACAGATAGTTGACAAGCTGCCAGTGTTGTTGTTTTTTTGTCTAATTTATTGAGTGTAAGAAATGCCTACACAATGTTGTCTGTGTTGAATGCTTTCATATCGGTTGCTTCTTGAATGCTTCTGAAAATTTTAAAAATGATTAAAATAAAAAATAATAATAAAAACACTGCACAACAAAATCAAAAAAATATACGTGCATCGGCGTTTTGAAAGTTTATGTCTGAATTTTTTTTTAGGGGGGTCAAAGTTCTGCCCCTTTTGCACATTCTTATGGTGAATCGGCATACGAAAACCATGTAACCTTACATTTTAGGTGTATGATGTGTTCAGCAATTTGATGTAAAATACTACGAAGAATATTTTTGTGGAGCATTTTAACCCTGTAGCTACTATTTGTATGGGTCAATTGGACCATTTTTTTCTAAAATGCCAAAAATGTCCTGTAAACCAGGACTTTTTAAGGAAAAAATGTACCACGAAAATATTCGCCATAAAATTTTACTATAGGTCTCTGAATACATTAAAGCTCAGAAATTAATTTCAACGCCAGAATTACGCCAAAACTGTAAATGTGTTTAAGTGTTTATTTCGTACTTTCGTACGGATTCTACCAGAATCCGTTGTCAGAACCTTGTTATTTTTTTTGTGTTTTGCAGTGTAATTTATTTTTGGTTAATATTAAATATTAAAATAAAAAAAATACATTTTAAAGGCACTCAAACTAATGAAAAATTAGTTTAAGCTAAAAATTGCGTTCTATGGTTTAGTGGCTGTTTACTTTGAAAAGTTTGTTGTACTTATTTTTGAAGGCATATAATAATTGTTTATTGGTTATTAATTAAATCTTCCTCCTTTGTCAGAACTTTGCTATTTGTTTGTGTTGTACAGTGTAATCATTACATTACATGAGGAAGGTGAGGTGAATGAAGCACAGATGAACGCGATTCGGGGAAAGACGATTTAGTTGAAGATAATTCACGTTGACGATTCTTCGGCGTCCGGGTAAGGCAAATGGTTTTTGGTTTCAGAAACTAGTTAAAGTGTTATGGACATGTTTTTAATTCTAAGTAATTTCTTTATTACTCTAAGGAAACATACCTCAAGAAAGTATTTTTCCATAAATTGTGTCTTTTTGTGTAAAGAGGTTATGTTTTTTTAAATTATTTAATTTATAATTATTAGGTAAAATAAATTTATTATTATTAATTACACTGCACAACAAAATCTAATTTTTTTCAAAATAACAAGGTTCTGACAAGGGATTCTGGTAGAGGGGACAAAAAAAAAATATACGTGTATCGGCGTTTTGAAAGTTTACGTCTGAATTTTTTTTTAGGAGGAGATTTGAATTTGAATTTTTTGTTTTGTAGGAGATTTTAGAACCAATTTTGATTAAGTACGAAATAAACACTTAACCCTAATCCGTCGTTCGGGTGATTTTTCACCCATTTTCAACTTTGGGATGCTATAACTTTCCTATATATGTATAAAATCGATTAAGGTTTCTTGTATTTGTAGCAAACCAATATAAGTTTTAGAAATTATCTACGACATATTGATTATTTCATTATAACGGTGATTACAAAAAAAGTTACGTGGGCGACGTTCGGGTGAAATTTCACCCATATACAAATTGTATGGAAATTCAACGCAACACATACAGAAAATGCCATAAAATTACGTCACTGGATTGAAAGTTTTGAACTGCTTTTATAGGTAAAACCTTTTTATGGATCAATGGGCTTCCTTAACTCAACGGAAAAGTAATAGCGAATTATATTATTTCAACTAAAGTTGGTATAAGTCGCCATGCTTGAAGTCGTGTGTCACCAATACAAGATGCCAATGAAGACCAATGTTAAAGATAGTAACTGACAAAACTAATGTTGAAGGTTTGCGAGCTTTTGGCAGTGCATGGATCAGCGTTGGTGATATTCGGGCATATTTTGGTATTTTAATTTTGAGTGGTATTTATAAGTCGAATGAATATCTCTTGATAATCTGTAGAGTTACACAACAGGCAGACCAATTTTTCGTTCTGTCGGTGACAAAACCACTCGCCAAGAACGTAACGATTGTAATGAAGAATGACACCCATAAGAGATATATGAGAAAAGTGGGTTTAGCGACAACTGCTATGTACGTCCTATGAAAAGGACACACTAAGTAAACAATGGCTGGCTTTTCGCGAAAGATTCCCTTTTGAGCTCTTATCATCATAACCAGGAAATGTGGATGAAAAAAAAATATCCGAAATGATATCGTTTTACAGTATGTCAAAAGCAGTAGTTGACACTTTAGACCAGTTGATTGTTCACTAACTATACCGTCGATCCAAAAACTAATCGCTGTCGATCCCACAACAAAAAGTACAAGCGGCGAATTTTTCTTGAAGACTTAGATTTGAGTTTAGTAAAGCTAAAGATTTTGCGTAGAGCAACGTTACCGAAAAAAAAATCTTCATGCTGACTTCTTATTTCAATACAGCCAATTTCCCAAACCTTGTCAGAAAATCAGAGCGTAAAAAAGTAAAAAACTATTGAAATACGGTGCCAATTTTGTATAAAAAAATTATCGTAAGGCATATTCTGCTTGCAATTCTTGAAAAAAGTATACATGTGGTGAACACAAAATGTTAGTTAACTACTGACCTTCCTTGCCCCCTTCCCCATCCGCTTGAAATGTGTGCTGTAACATATATTGAGGAAAAAACAGTGTTGCATAAACATTTAAAAAACGGGTGATATATGTGGTATCACAACGGGTCTGATAATAGGCCTCCGAGTGTGTCTCTTACAGATGCAGCCACCTAACGTAACCTAACCTAATTGCCCTAATTGCAATAAATATAGACAAATTTGTTAACTTATTTATCTGTAAGATAACAAAGATAATAAAGATTAAAGATAACAAATTATTTTTTATTATAATTGGTCAACAAATTCATTAAACCAACACAAAGTACCATATGGGTGAAATTTCACCCGAACATCTTATGTGTGAATTTTTTTGACCGTCGGATGAGGGTTAAACACATTTTCAGTTTTGGCTTATTTCTGTCGTTCAAGTTAATTTCTGAGCTTTGATGTATTCAGAGACCTATAGTCGAATTTTATCGCGAATATTTTCGTTGTACATTTTATCCTTAAAAAGTCCTGTTTTACAGGACATTTTTGGCATTTTAGAAAAAAGGGTAAAATTTACCCATATAAATAGGAGCTGCTCCACAAAAATGTTCTTCGTAGTATTTTACATCAAATTGCTGAACACATCATATGCCTAAAATGTGAGGTTACATGGTTTTCGTATGCCGATTCATCATGAGAATGTGCAAAAAGGGGAAAACTTTGACCCCCCCTAAAAAAAAAGTCAGACGTAAACTTTCAAAACGCCGATACACGTATATTTTTTTTGGTCCCCTCTACCAAAATCCGTTGTCAGAACCTTGTTATTTTTTTGTGTTGTACAGTGTTATTATTTAATTATTTATGTTGCTCAGTTAAGGTTCTGTTCCGTGATGAAAGAGGAAGCTGTTTTTGTCGTTGTTTCTATTTGTTTTGAATGTCCAGGTCTGGGCGTTGGAAAAGGTGACTGCATTATCTTTTGACACTTAAGAGATCTCCCAGTAAACTTCTCTTGTTTTAGTAAAAATTCTATTGCTCCCGCTTTATGTCAACCAATGCCACCATTGGAGATGCGCCAACCGGCCATGGCCTCACCATTGCCATTTCGTTACATCAAATTTTTTTCATATAAATTTCAAGGACTACAAAAAATCCTTATTGGCAATTCCCTTAAGGTGATTTACTCTTCATTTGTTTTACCTTCTGTGGTAGCTTTTCCTAGAAAATTCATTACAAGTTTATAACAAAACAATGTCTCTCTGTCTGTTCCACTGCAAACAACTGTCAGGTTTTGGCATTGCATTACCACTTTGTGCTGGTAATTGGCAAATTTGTGCCTAATCAATGCAACATTTGCAATTAGTCACAGTCTGCACTGTCAAAGGAAAGTTAGTGTCAGCCAGATTGGAGGCAATTTATCAGCAAGCAGAGTGCAGCCAGACGCACAGCTCAACAAGCGCTCAATTGCACATGTAAACGGCTTAAACGACAGTAACTAGCAAATATTTTACCAACAACAACGACAGTGTCAACAAGCGGAAAACACTTTCTTGGGCTGCATGCAACATGCTGAAGCCAAAGTGGGATGTTTGGTTAGCTTCGATTTTTGAAATATTTAAACTTAATGAATGCTGACTTTTCCAACAAACAAGAAAATTATAAAATATTCAAAGTAATTTCGAAAATGTTTAAAAGCATTTTGTGTCTTTTCATAAAGCTAATTGCCTTCAAAACGAATGGTTGTCTCGACTCGTTAACCTAATCTCACACTTTTCCTTTTCACAGCTGAAATTCATTCGAGTGAAAAATTATAACAATGTACACACACACACACACAAACACAGACACACTAAAAAACGCCACATAAACCAACAACTCCGCTCAATAGTGTCAGCTATAAAGTTTACCATCAGCTAAACTTGCAAAAAAAACCAACAAAATTATTCAATTTCAGTTTCAATTTTCACATTTGACTTTTTCCCCTTCCCTGCCGCCGCTTTATCACCCACACATGCACGCTTACAATATGCAATTTGCACTAAAGTGCATTGACTTTATTTAGTTGGCGCTGCTGGTTGTGGTGTGTTGGCATCATTGTAATGCATGCCATCGTTGTTGTTGTTGTTGTTGTTGCCCACAAATGCTGTCAAATGAAATTCAACGAAATTGCATACTAACACTAACCGTAACAATAACGAATGCAGCTGCAATTTCAAATAATTTTAGTGAACATAAAAGTCAAACACACACACACAACCATACACACAGAGACATATCATCTATAAGCAGACAGAAATATACTAAAAATGTGGTTTATGACGAGTGCACGAGACAATCGACAAACGCAGCTTCAAGTTGTGTTGGGTTTTATGTGCTGCTGGTATTTAAATTTTCAATGTGAGTGTGTGTGAGGTTGCCACATTCCATGTGGAAAAAAGCTGGTAAATGCCAAAATGAAGTGGTCACTATTGTTGAATATGAACATTATTAGTCGTTTCTGTTGTCGTTTTTGGTTGGAGTTTCATTACAAATTCATAAAGAAATGAAAAACTTATGAACTAGTTTTGAAATTGAATAAGTACATTAATATTTTTTTTTAATAAAAATGAAATTTTGTCTAATGATAAAAAATTTTTCAAATTTGGTTTTTTGCATGAAATTGGATTTTAATAAGTAAATACTTTTCTAATAAAAATTACTGGGTTTTCTTATTTTTTTTTGCCAATTGCACGAACAGGTTTTGAAATTAAATAAACAAAAATTTTTTTTTAATAAAAATTAAATTTTGTCTAATGATAAAGATTTTTCAAATCTGGGTTTTTGCATGAAATTGGATTTTAGTAAGTAATTACTTTTCTAATAAAAATTACTGGGTTTTCATTTTTTTTTTGCAAATTTCACGAACAAGTTTTGAAATTGAATAAGCAAATATTTTTTTTTATAAAAATTAAATTTTGTCTGATGATAAAGATTTTTCAAATTTGGGTTTTTGCATGAAATTGGATTTTAATAAGTAAATATTTTTCTAATACAAATTACTGGGTTTTCATTTTTTTGCAAATTACACGAACAAGTTTTGAAATTGAATAAGCAAATATTTTTTTTTTATAAAAATTAAATTTTGTCTGATGATAAAGATTTTTCAAATTTGGTTTTTGCATGAAATTGGATTTTAATAAATAAATATTATTCTAATAAAAATTATTGGGTTTTCATTTTTTTTTTTGCAAATTGCACGAACAAGTTTGGAAATTGAATAAGCAACTACTTTTTTTTTATAAAAATTAAATTTTGCCTGATTAAAAGATTTTGCAAATTTGGTTTTTTGCATGAAAATTGACTTTAATGAATAAATATTATTCTAATAAAAATTATTGGGTTTTAATTTTTTTTGCAAATTGCAATATTTAAAAAAAAAATGAAATTTTGTCTAATGATACAGATTTTTCAAATTTGGTTTTTTGCATGAAATTGGATTTTAATAAGTAAATACTATACTTTTCTAATAAAAATTACTGGTTTTTCATTTTTTTTGCATTTGCAAGTGTGTGGTTTGATCAGATGCAAAAAATTCACAGTATTTATTTTTCGTAAAACAAAAAATTGTAGTGAGATTTATTTTGTATCCCAAGATGGTTTTGATCATTAGAAAGAGGCATCACTTTTAAGCATTTTAATAGCCATTTTATTCATTTACTGATCGGTCGACTGAATTAACTATTAACAACGTTCACACCTATCCAATATTTTCTAAGAGTTCTTTGCACTTCGTAGCTGACAGTAAGCTGGCAAATTACACTACTCGACACGAAAAATGCTCCTAGAAATAAAAGTATTTTTTAGACTAATCTTCGGTTGCTGAACACGAAACTGAAAATCAAAAAATTTTCTTAAGAAGCGTTTTCGAAAAATCTTCGAAAAACACGTTTTTTCCTTCTTATTTCAGTTATGAGCACATATCTCGTAAACCAACCATCCGACTAACGCAAACTAGTAACTAAATTTTTGAACTTTCAGAATTTTGAAATAGAAAAAAATTTAGATGTATGAATCTACAGACTGAGATCCAAAACATTTATGTTTTGCATACCTGACATATTTTGGTCCTGAAAGTTAAAAATAGAAAATTTAATTAAAAGGAGACAATTTTTCTCTTTCATTTGATACCCATATCTTCATCATTGCACAACTGCAAATATTTAAAAAATATTTGAAATGTGTATGCCCTTAAAATTTTAAAGTCCTTTAAGAAGGTTTTTGGGTCAGAAAATGAAAAACTGACTATGCCAGGATATTGAAAATGACCTGTTGTTTCACGACTATAGCACCATTTGGATGGGTCTCGGAAAAATAAAAAAATATTTTCGCACGGTAAAAAAGTTGGTGTTTTCACTCCGTGCATCATAACTTTGTCATTTTTCTTTAAATTTTATTGATGTTAGGCTTAATATTTGCTCAAATAATATATCTTGCATGTTAGATTTTAAAACCAGAGGAGATCATTTATTTTATCTACAAAAAAGTGTTCGAAAATATATGATTTTTGAAATTGGTCGAAAAATTCACTCACTTTTTTACAACTTTCATCGTCAGTAACATCCCAAATCTCATCTGATTTGGACAATCTATATATCGTTGGAAAGGTTAGATAATTCTGAACGACGGGCCACTTGTGTTGGTTTACGAGATATGTGCTCATAACTGAAATAAGAGGGGAAAAAAGTGTTCTTCGAAGATTTTTCGAAAACGCTTCTTAAGAAAATGTTTTGATTTTCAGTTTCGGGTTCAGCAGCCGAAGATTAGTCTAAAAAATACTTTTGTTTTTAGGAGCACGCGATGAACCCATTTTTTGTCGAGTAGTGTTATCGAAGGCAGACCTTCGAGACTGTACCTCAACGTGGAAGACGAAGAAGAGAAAGACCACATCTCCGTTGGAGAGACCAAGTGATGCAGGATCTGTTGTCTTAAAAAATCTCTAGCTGACATCAGCCAGCTCAAAATTTAATCAAAAACGAAAAAGCACCACTTATTTATGCAGGCAAAAGTAAATTCTGCTTGACGTGCATTCATTCAATCATTAATTTATACATTCATTAATTAATTCATACATACATTCATTCATTCCTTCATTCATTTATTCATTCATTCATACATACATTCATACATTCATAAATAAATTAGAGCCAAAGAACACTGGGTGACAACTTTTGTGCCACCCTGTATATGTCACTGAATCACTGAATATTTCGAAATGGAAATATTTAGTGAAATATTTTAGCCACCTTGTAACAATTTTCTCGTTGGGTTATGACTCGTGTGTGCGCGTCGAAGCGACATTGTCGTAAATTAAAAATTGTTGTCGCATGCGCGAGCCATGTTTACACACAACACAACTAAACAAATTTGCGCACTCGTGTGCGACATTTGTGTATTAAAATCGAGTCGAGTACCTTTCGCCGCAAACTTTTACTACCCCAACCACTTTGAACGTTGAAGCTGCGTTGTCTGTAGTCATAAAAGTCTCTGTGAATGTGTGTGTGTGTGTGAATGTTTGTTGATGTTGTTTATTTTGGGTGCATTTAATACGCGCACCGACTGTAGCAGCAGATCGTCATTCATCAAAGACCATCACTGTTGTATCTGTTGAACAATTCTGCGGCTGCTGTTGGTTTTGGGATTTTTAAAATTATTCCCTAAACGATTTTAGGCCGCTTTGCAGCACAACAACAACAAACACACACACACTATCGTTTGAGTGTAGGCGTGTTGGTGTTTGTGTGAGTGCGCTGCGTTTGACGGTTTTTTGGCCAGTGGACATGGCATGAAATTCATCTGACTTATTTTGATTTTGAATGCCGATACAAAACAAAACACGCTCTGCTTTTCAATTGAAACACACACACATATATGTACATGTGTGTGTGTGTTTTTGAAGTTCGTACTTCGGAAATTGTTTAGCGACTACCCGTTGAAATGTCAAGTCGAACAAAGGACCAGCCCTTTGTTGGGTCGAGCTGCCGGTTTCACTGCTCGCTGTGCGGGCTCGAAGGGTTGCTGTGAGGCGGGGCCACATAAACGTTGCTATTTAAAGTTTTACTTCGCATTTAAATTTCATCATTGAACTTTACGAGCTTCGCCTGGCCCACACCGACGTCGGTGCGTGACGGCCCCTCGGATTACATTTCATTTGCCAAATGCGCATAAAACCGGCGTACGGTTGGTTATTGTTGGCGTGTGCGCATTGCGGTCGAGCTGACCCCGCGCTCATCCCTCACGCATTTTGTCGATACTTGACGAGATGCGAGCGAACGACTGAATTTCCCAGAGGCGTAATTGCTGCACAAGTGAAATTGAAAAGTGAAGAAGTAGAAACGCGCAAAACTCGACTAAATTGTGCCATTTTACAATTTTCCATTTGCATTGTGCTTGTGGCATTAACGAGCAGTAAAAGGCGCCGGCCAGGCGCAAAATTGCCGCAAATTACATGAATTATACAAACAAACGGGCGACACGTGGCAGGTAACCGTGATGTGGTTGTTGTTGTTGTTGTTGTTATGTTGGTCAAGTATCCGAGTGTTGTTTTTTGCCGAAATGAGTTGTGCACAAAATTGAGCTATCAAGTGGGTGTCGCTGCGCAATTAAAAAAATTCATTAATTATGAATAACAAAAATAATTTCAATCTCCTCTTTTTTTGCCAATTAGCAATTCAAATTACAAGGAAAAAATTGTAACTGCCATGACTTTGTTTTGTTGGGGGTCGTGCAGTGATGAATTCGCAGTGCTGACTGGCCATTCAGCAGCTGAAGCAGCTAATGGGCGAAAGATGCCCACGAAAAATTGGGTCAGTTTGAATAAGCAGTCAACGCTAAAGATCCATCCTACACTGTGCTACAAAGGATGTGTACGGTTTTGTGTTGCATTAATTTCTATACATGTAGGAGTGACAAATGAACGAACCACAAACAGAAGCGGATATGGACATTTTGAATACATTAGAGAGGTAAGCAGAGAGTTATTTAACCCTTTCCTTCCCGAATTATGAAATAGCCATAGAAACAAATTGGAAGCTGGTTATTTGAAACGAGAGAAGTATTTAAATGTATTTCATCATATTTAAAATGGTTTCGATTTTCCAGTGGGTGGTGCGAGGGGGTGGTAGCCATATTACACTGGACTACACTGGGCTTTTATGAAGCAAAATTACAACATATTTTATATGAAAACAAAATTTCCCTTTATTTACAAGTTTTTAGAGTTATTTGTTAGAATTTTAGAGTTATTTGGTGTCCGTTGTTAAACATAGAGCAATATTACATTTTTGGCATTTAATTCTGCTGCCCTGTCGAGCGGGAGCCGTTGCACAAATGTTAACAATTTTCAATGTTCCCAAAAAACAAACTACATATTTTGCTGAAAAAGCTCAGAACAATGTTTCTTTTAAGCGACACAATTCATAGAATCGGGAAAAATCGAAAATTATATATTACATCGAAATTCCAAATTTGAATTTGGAAAAGGAAAGGGTTATGAATTAAAAAAAAAAATCTAATGATGCAGTGTGAAAGAGCTTTGCAAAATACTAGTGTCTGAAAGAAACATCTTTTTTGGGCCGATACCGAATTTGGGGTTTTTTTTTTAATATTCGACTGAAACCGAAGCGTTCTAGTTGATATAAAAATTACCATATCAAGCATTTGTTTTCAACAAACGAATTTTATATTAAGTAAATAAAGAACAAACAAACAATCATAACATAAATAAATAAATATTTATTAATAAAAACAATTAATTCATTTTTTAAAAACATACCTAAACATGAAAAAATCACCCTTTCATACCTTACTCGCTAATATTCAAAATTAAATAATTTTATATTATATGCTAAAAAAGAAGTTTATTTACATTGGTGGCATCTAAATTACTCCTCTTTCACTATATTTATAAGTATCTGCTACACAATAAAATGTAAAAAAATATTGTAGAAAGTTTCGGTTTCGGGTGTTCGGCCATTTTTTGGCCGAAACTGAAACCGAAACCCTAACCACTTATTTGGGCCGAAACCGAAACCGAATATTCGGTCGGACAATACAAAATACTAATTAATGAATTTATTTATTTGCTTGAAATAAAATTTAAAATAATTATACTACAACTAAAAGGTAAAGGGGTTTTTTTAATTTATAAAAAAAATTTAAATTAAAAAAATTGAAATTTAATTTAATTGAAAATTTGTGTTTTGACTGATGTATATTTAAGTATGGACGCACTTAGAAAACTTTTTTTTAAATAAAAACTTTTTAAATTAAAAAAAAAAAAAATCATTTTGAAGAGTATTAATAATGAGTAGGTCCTCATTTCTTTTGAATCAGCTTTTCATTAACTTTTTCTCACCGTTCTTCGAATCTTAGCTTCAAGCTTCGTCATTTAAAATTTCTCGACTGTGTCTTATTGCTTTTAGCAAATGTTCATTATTATTCATTAATTTTAAGGCTACAGTTAAAAATTCCAGTTTTGATCGGTGCATAGGTGTGGACATACCCTAAACATTTTCTTCAAAATTAAATTAAAATTTGAAGAATATTAAATAGTAGTGAGTAGGTCTTTACTTTCTTTGAATCACCTCGAAAATTTGGCTCTTCGTACTTTTTCATTCATTTTTTCTCATTGTCCTTGGTGAAAATACTCTAAATCAAAATCAGAAATAAAGCAACGATGTCTTTTAGTGAAAATCAATATTGCACCTCTTCTGAAAGGTTTGTTAGGAGTCTAAATGAAAAAAAAATTAAACATTAGATAAAACAATTAAGTTAATAAAGATTATTTAAATGAAATCATACATTTCCGGGCCCTGCTGATACATTAACCAATGTGTTTGAATCTTCGATTTGACATTTTTAACTTTAAATAAAAAACTATTAGTTCAGAAAACTTAAACTTTATTGCATGCTGTAAACTTTTGTTCAAGCTTGTGAGGATTTCGTCTTTTCTTGCGGCAAAATTTATAAATTTGTATTTTTGTTCTGAATGGCGGCAGGACAACGGGTCACCGGACAGCCGACCAAATGAACCAACGTTGCCTGCGCCATCAGCCACCTGCAAGCTGCCAACAATTCAATGAAGCCGAAAGAAGGATCTCGACACCTACTGCTCGCTTCACACACACACACACACACACACAGAAACGCGGCCAGCTAAATGCGGCCTTTTCGCTTCCGCAGCGCTAAGTGCGCCGGTTGCGTCGGGCGGTCAATGCACACGTTGCCGCACTGCAGCAACATTCACAAGCGGCGCGATAAAAGGGGCTGGCGCATTGTTGTAATTTCTGAAACCCTTTTCCTTTTGGTCATTTCACAAATTTTCATGCCGTTGAGCACAATGCGAATTGTGAGTGCGGCAGCAGGTGTTGCTGCTGCAAGTCCGACACGGTACCGAAACAACCGAGAAACAAAAAATTGAAATAAAATAAAAACTAAACTAAAGCACACAAAAATAAAAACGAGCTGAAAACTGAGGCAGTCAAATGAAATGAAAATGCTGCTTAGTTGCATGTCTGTGTGTGTGTGTGTGTGTTTTGTATAAAAATGTGCAAAATGTTTAATGGGTCTGGGTTTTGCTGGCCGCTCGCACAGCTGCTGGTTGAGCGCGCTGAAAAGGCAACGAACGGACACTAAAAAAGGCCGCTTTAAAAACAACCATTTTTGCCTTTGCCGCTTTGGCATTCAGGTCGCACCCGGCGCACTCGTTCAGCATCGGAGCGGCGCTTTCGTTTTTCATTAACTAAAATCTTATATAAACACAAACGGCAAATACAGCAGTAACAGCAACAACAAGCACGTCAATGTTGAACAGATCAGCAGTGCGCTGAAGATTTCGTTAGCCTCAAAACCAATAAAAGCCGAAAGCGGCAACTCGGCCGGAGCGCTGGACAGCAACAGATGAGCGCACGACCGGAGCATTGTGCGCCCCAAGTGTGCAGCAAACAGTGGACATAAAAACAAATAAATCGCCCCAAAACAAGTGGAGCGGGCCGAGGGCGAGCGGGCAGCATGGAACCGGCGTCCCCGGGCCATTTCCGGTCACTACAACGACACGCCATGTGTGCCAGGTTGAGCGCAACTGTGCGCCTGGCAAATTTCTCTCTCCATATGTGTGTGACTGTGTATGTGTGTGTGTGTCGGTAATGTGTCGAGTTTGAATAACAATTCTTAACCTTTTGTTGGCAGCGCACAGCATCGCTGCGTCAATTTGTTGGCACGTTAGCAACAACTTCAGTATGCCGCTGTCATTAGGGTTGAGGGGATTTTATTTATTTTGCTAGCAGGATTTTGTCATTGGGTCTTTCGTATTCGTCCCATGCTGGACTTTATTTATTCATCTGTTCACATGTGTGTGCGAGTGTGTGTCGTATTCACAGAAAGCGAATAGAAAAAGGTGAAAATTGCACACAAATGTGTTTGCTTGCCCGTAAACTGTTGAAGGGTTATTGTTGTCAATTGAAAATAAAAAAATTAAATAAAGATATTTTAAGCATAACATGTGCAAAAATCTCTACAGCATCTCTCAGCCCAACAGTCGTTTTGCATTGTTATTTATTAAAATGGCCATTTGTTGTTTTGGTGACCGCAGCCGTTCAAAGTTCAGTGCTGTTAATTACATTTTAAATCTCTTTTTGATTTTCTCTGCAACTATTTGCAAGTTCATTTCATCTTCTTCTTTCATTTCATTTCATTCTTTCATTAAGCTGCTTTTTAACATTTCAGAAAAATACTTGTTGGCTACGCTTAAATAATATTTCAACAATTTCAAGCGCACACCTTTTGGGTTAGTTTTCTTTTTTTATTTTCATGTCCAATACCTTTAAACGTTCAATGTTAAGCAGCTTTTATTATTAGTTCAACGTTCTGTGTGTGTGTGTGTGTGTGCGTCTTATTTCTCTTTCATTTTGATGGATTTTTCAAAGCCACTTATCACAAACGAAATGCTGACGTATGCAGTGTTGGTGGCAGTGAATGTTTTTTTGTTCGGTTGCATTATTTATTCAACGTTAAGGCATGTCTGCTGGTATTCTGGTTGCCTTTTTGGCTGAAATTGAAGTGTGAGACAAGTGTGGGCTCTAAATGTGTAGTCAAGTTGCTGGGATTTTAAACAAGTTTTGCCGCTATGCCTAGAAGCGTTACAGGACGAGCAATGTGCTGATACCAGCTTAAAATTTGTTACATGAATGAAAAGTTGTATGCATCAAAATAAAGAATTTGGTTTCATTCAAAATATGATACTTCAAAAGCTAAAAATTTTTCATGTTTTGTAATAACTAAAAATTAAAGAAAGCATAATTTTTCTTTGAGTAAGATACGGTGGCGTATGAGTGATATTAATGTGAATCTTGAGAAAAATTGTTCAATGCAAGTCTAAATGTTTATTCTTTGGAAAGAAATATTCTATGATCTCTTAAAGATATACAAGATTAATAGTTTAACACTAGAACGCCAAAGTTTGTCACGGCGAGCGATGTGCTGATGCTAGATTAAACTTTGTTAAATGAATGAAAAGTTGTATGCATCAAAATGAAGAGATTTTTTTCATTTAAAACATTTATACTTCTAAAGCTAACAAATTTGTATATAGAATTCAAAGAAAGCTCAAATTTTCTTTGAGTGGGACACCGTAGCGTATGAGTGATGTTAATGAGAATCTTGAGAAAAAGTATTCAATACAAGTCATTACAAAATATTTATTCTTTGGAAATAAATATTCCCTTAATGATCTCTTAGAGATATTTAAGGTTAAAAGTTTAACACTAGAACGCCAAAGTGTGTCACGGCGAACGATGTGCTGATGAATGACAGGTTTTTTGCATCAAAACAAAAAAAAAAGAGCAAAGAAAGGTCGAATTGTTTTGGGATAACTGAGGCGTATGAGTGATATTAATGAGAATCTTGAGAATAGGTGTTAAAACAGTGAAAAGTAAAAAAAAAATTAAATATAAAAATATATATTTTGTGTAACAACAATTATGAGATGCCATATCGACTGTTGCCATATAAATTCAAAAAAACAGTTTATACTTAAAAAAAAATATAAATTTCGTAATGTAATGCAATGTTCACACTTTTGCTACAATTTTTCTCAAGATTCTCATTAATGTTACTCATACGCCATGGTATCTCAACTGGTTTGTAATATTAGCTGGCACGAATCTGACATGATTAGCGAATACTCAAGTATCTTGCTAATAATTTTCATTGCTCATAAAAAAATACGTCACGATGACCGAAAAGTGGCCTGTTTCGGCAAATTGCCAACTTGCTGTGTATTTTTATCTCACCAAACTCTGGCATAATGAGCAAATATGCCAGTTTGTTCTTAAAAAATTTAACCCCTACTAAAAAAAATATATCTAACGATATCTGTTTCGGCAAAATCTTACTTGTGGTTATTTTTAGCCTGCAGGAGTTCGGCATAACTGCGCCAGTTTCTTTTTAAAAATTTCGTCCCTGCTAAAAAACTCTTTGATGATAACATTAAAGTGGCCTGTTGCGAGGAATTAACAACTAAGGGTGTTTTTACTCGCGCTATGTTTTATTTCTTCCTAAAGAATTTTACCTCTGCTTAAAAAAAGTACCTCTCGATGACATCAAAGTGTCCTGTTGCGGCAAATTCCTAACTGGAAAAGTGAGATTTGAACTGTTATCTTTTAACTTTTATTTTTACCGACAAAATTAACTGTTATTTTGTGCGTTTTATTATTGCAGGCAAAAATAAATGTTACTTTTGACTTTTATTTTATCGGTAAAAAATAACAGTTATTTTGTGACTTTTATTTTTTCGGTCAAATGTATCAGGAAATTTGAATTTTTTCAAAGGCCGTTTGCCCGACTAAAAAACTATTGATACAATTTTTTTCGTCTCAGCAGACCGTACATTCTGAGCTTTAATATATATTTGACCCAAAAAATAAAAGTCACAAAATAATATAACTGTTATTTTTTACGATAAAATAAAAGTCTAAAGTAACAGTTTTTTTTACCTGAAATAATAAAAGACACAAAATAACAGTTAATTTTAACTTTTATAGTAAAAGTTTAAAATTTAAAAGGCGTTTAATATTCATGAAGCTGAGGTCATTACGATCATAATGGTTTATTTGAAAAAGTCCACCGAGAATATTTTCGTTATGCCTTTTTGATTGGAAAATTGAAAAATAACAGTTATTTTCGGTCCCTGGGTGGATGTCATTAAAGAATAAGAATCTGATATAACCACTGAATATGCTGGGTTTTTTCTAAGAATGATGAAAATAGTTAAAAAAAAAAATATCTCACAGTGCTTCAAAACATTGCAATGTTGTAGAGAAAATGCCCAAGAAAACCTATAGTTTAAATTTTTAACTACTTTTTTGTGTATTACAAACATTTCTTAGCTTTTTTATGTTTGTTATATGTGTTTTGTATTAAATCACCTAAACTTTGTGTAATCTTATGTGAACCCAGCAAATATTTGATCAACTTCTTGGTTTGGTTTTGAACATCAAAGTCTTGCAAAACTTATATGGAAACAATTCTTAATGCGCCCACTTCATGTCTGCATACTTTATTCTTGCAAAACGGACACAATTATTTCGGGCTTGCGTCTTTATTCACAACAATCAAATTACATAACCGTTTCATATTTAAATCTCTCATACCAACAACTCGAAAGCATAATGCAAGAATCAATAAGAACTCGCAATGAATTGCAAATTTCACAAATTTCCACTGAAACTTCAAACGAAATTCATCTTCTACGCTACGTTACGCTCAATAAAATTAAAAAAAAAAAGAAAAAACATTGGAAAATCGAAGAAAAATGTAAGAAAAAAGCAAATCACTTAACGTGATTTGCTGCGCGCATTAAAAGCAAACAACTTTAGTACGCACCTAAGCACTTTTTTTACAGCGCCATAAATTATGCTCAACACGCACCCACACACACACACACACACCGACTGAAAAAGGGTTGTCTGCAGTCAACTGGGACTTAAGGTGCTTTACAATTCTGCTTTGCTCTAGCAATAACTCTGATTTTTATTAAGTGCCGATGCGACTTTGGGCGCCGCGTGTCTGGGCGCTTCACTTCCACTTGATTATGCCGAGCATATAAAATGATAAATGCCACAGCAACAGCAACAAACGTGCAACAGGGTGGCCTGCTGGCCTACTGGCTGCCGCATTCAAAACAACCGCCAAATGAAATGCTGAATTCATGGACGACGAATTACGAACACGCCTTGACCCCGTTCGCTTGTTCAGCATAAATCAAACTCGACAGCGTGGCTTGGCTGGGCTGCTGTGCATTCGGGGCTCGCTCTATGCGAGTATGAAGACGATTTTTCTATGTGTTTTTCTGCCGTTTTTGTTGGTGTGCTTTGTGTTGTGCGTTTTGTGCTGAGGCCAGTCGTTTGATTGTGGGTTAGTGAGGTCAGCGTCGTATTTGTAACTCGGTCGAACCGCATCAAAGCCAACGCACGTTGATTTGTTGATTTCATTCACTTGAAGCTACTCCGTAGGCGACTCTTTCTCGCTTCGGTTCTGCCTATGCAATATTTCATATTATTTAGTCAACATTGCAATGCACAAACTGTAGTATCGGCAATAAATTAGTCGCCGTTGCCGACATGTGACAAATTACGATGCTTTAGCTTTGTTTGGCGAATGGTGAAATGAAAAACTGGTAGAGGTTTAATAAATTTTCTAGTAGTTTTTGGTTATTGTACGTGTTTTGTTTTAAAGTGTTTACTAATGTGACAACTTAGACGCACTTATGGAAATGTGGGAAAATGTGATAAAGTTATTGATTTAGAGTTAAAACGGTCAGAAGTGAGGGAAAAAGAAGCCATGAAGATGGGAATAAAAGCTTTATGAATGTAGTTGAAGTGAAGTAGTTGAGAGTGAAATTAGTGCAAAGCTACTAGTAAATAGTAATGTTAAACGAAAAGTAGGAAAATTAAATTTAGGTAATTTTTCCACATCTACCAAGTCTCTGGAAGCAAGGAATACCTATGAAGTAAGGTAGGCAGTTAGATTGATAGGCAAAAGTGGCTACTTCTAGAACAGTTCTGCTGAACATTCTAGATAAAAAAACAACAACAGATACAAAAACAAGAACATAGCCCTAAGTACGCTCTGTAGGCTTTGACATAGGCCGAAGCAATGTAAATAAGCATTGGAACGCGAAAAATTGAACGGGCGGATCAAGTCGCTCTACGACAAACACATGAAACTAGCAAATAGTAACTCAGTAAAAATTAAAGATTAAAGCGAGGTAATAACAATCGGTCCAATATAACCTAAGTGCTCTCTTAAGTTGCCAGCCTTACAAAATCGTAGTTCAGTACATCTTTTTAAACCCACCTTTAGACACATAAGCTACCAATCCTAATTATTGCCTCATTGAAACATTTTACATGTTAAATATTTCAAATAATTTAATTCAATATAAAAAGTTAGTATACAGTCTTCCAAAACAACTATAATATATTTTATTTATTTATGTATTTAGCCTATGAATACAGAAAAAGTTCTTATCGGCTAAATGGAACACATATTCAATTTACGTAAGATTGGGAAAAAAAACTTATAAAATGTTTTAAAGCATATATGAATAAATTTTTAAAAAATTAAAAATCAATCTCGACATATTTGGAGATTCTATTAAACTCAATTAAGGCTTTGGAAATTGATGCCTTTCGAGCTTTCTGAGCCCTAAAAAAGCCAACATGGAAAAGCAATAAAGAGATCTGCAATGAAGCAATGAAGAGATCTGGCTGGAATATTTAGGAAAATCCTCTCGAGGAGTGCGGATCAGTTAACATCATCACGGAGTACATCAAAGACGAAAAACAAAGACAGGAAACAGGCAAAATTACTTAGCAAACGCTTTTTAGGAAGTTTGTGTGGTAGATGATTTTTTTTGTAATAAAATAATATTTTCAATCACATAACTCCAGGTGCAATTTAGGGCGTCTTTTGCTGATCCTTGCAACTTCTACAGAAATCATTAGAAAGCAATCTGAGTCTTTTGTGTTTAACCCTCTAGTACCCAAGTTTTTAATCTTGTTGAAAAAATTACCAGTGGTAGTTTTATGGTGGAGAAGCAATGTTTGTTCGGGGAAAAAAATTTCATGTCAATAGGAGGCGTGATAGATGGTGTAGAAAGTAGCAGGCCTACAGGCCTGCTTGGGAAACAAAGCCAAAAAAAATTTCATATGAAAATTTTTTTTAAAATTAATTTAAATTTTTAATATTTTTTCAAATATATGTAAACATATATAAGGGGTAACAGTTTCAGTTCTGCGTGCAATAGACAATAAATAAAAAGGGGTAGGGCTAAGGCGAACGATAATGTGTGGTGGGGTAGTTTATACACTGCTTTTGGGGGGTGTATAAACTAGGAAAACTAAAAAAATCGGTATAGGTGTATATACAAGCTGCGTCCCAAAGTAAACAGGACTTTTGCAATAGGGACGTTTCTGGTGGCGCCATCTATGTGTGAGGATATGCGTTGGAAAGGTACATCTTTCATTCACATACTGTCTAAATTTCATGACATTTGGTCTAGTAGACGCCGAAATATCCCGCTCAATGTGACAGTATGTTTTTAACTTTGGTACGAGAATGTCGATCGAACAAAGAGCTAATATTAAGTTCTGTTTTAAACTTGGTAAAACTTTTACCGAAACGTTTAAATTGTTAAAGCAAGTTTATGGTGATGATTGTTTATCCCGTGGCCGTGTTAATGAGTGGTTGAATGGATTCAAGAATGGTCGTGAAGACTTGAATGACGACGAACACGTCGGCCAGTCGAAATTTGTGATTACTGACGATGCCATCAAAACTGTGCGTGATTTTATCAAAATGCAGCCAAAATCATCATTGGAATTGATGGAAATGGAATTGAACATCTCCAAAACATCAATTGATCGCATTTTAACCGAACATTTGGGTCTCCGTAAAGTGTGTTCTCGCTTCATTCCGCACACTTTAACCGACGACCAAAAAGCGCAGAGAATTGAGCACGCAAAAGACATCGTTCGGGAAGCCAGACGTGATCCAAATTTCTTGTTCAACATCGTAACCGGTGACGAAACGTGGTGCTTTCAATATGATCCCGAAACAAAGCGTCAAAGTGCCGAATGGAAGCACCCAGATGAGCCTAATCCGAAAAAAACCCGCCGTGAGAAGTCAAAAATCAAAACTCATCTCATTTGTTTCTACGATTCAAAGGGAATAATTCATCGAGAGTTTGTTCCACCGGGAAAAACAATTAACGCTTTGTTTTATGTTGAAGTTTTGAAGCGTTTGGTGCATCGCATTCGTCGTATTCGGCCAGAATATCGCGAGGAAGGAAGTTGGCGTTTATTGCATGATAATGCACCGGCTCACAGAGCCCTAGTTACGACCGATTATTTGACCAAAAATCGCATTTTTACCATCAATCATTCACCGTATTCGCCTGATATGGCTCCCTGTGACTTCTACTTATTCGGTCAGTTGCATTTGCCGATGAAAGGAAACCGTTATAAGGACGTTGAGGACATCCAAAAGGCTTGTACCAACATTCTGAAGGCGATGCCGGCCGATGACCTAAAACACTCATTCCAAATGCTTTTGGACCGTGCAAAACGTTGTATCGAAGCAGAAGGAGAGTATTTTGAATAAATAAAAAGAATTATACAAAAATAATCATCCGTTTTCTTTATTTTATAAAAGTCCTGTTTACTTTGGGTTGCACCTTGTATATCGCGGTTCTTATTATTTTTTAATGCCTTGTTATCTTTTCACACCGATGTCGACAAATCTACTCCATGAAAATAAGGACTAGGGGAGACTAGTTCTCTCATCTACCCTGGTGTATCAAAATTTCGATTAAAATAGAAAAATAATGCTTAAATAGCGAAAAAATATCATCAATGACCGTAAAATATTTACGCTTATCGTCCCAAGCAGGCCTACAGACACTCTCGGGCTTGGGTTAGGTAGGAGGAGTGTAACCACTATTTTTCATAATTTTTTTTATTTTCTCAAAGAACACATTAACAGCTACTCAGAAATAATTTTTTTAGTTTTATTGAGGCTCACAATTTATTTAAAAAAATTTTTGTTTCTCACACAATTTCAAAATTAATTATTTCCTTACTTTCTCACAAAACTTCAACTTTGTCTTACAATTACTGCCGTCGTGCATGTGCCAGCGTTATCTGACAACATTTATTGTATAAAATGGAGATTTCCCTTTCCATACGTGTAAAATCAGCTAAAAAAAATCATAAGGTGTAATTTACAGAATTTTTTTAAGTTTAGGATGTCTACAGGCCTTCTTGGGAACTAGAGGGTTAAATCTATTGGACAGAACTCAGAACATCGATCATGGAGAACCAGTTGGTCCATTTTTAGTGAGACAAGTTTAAAGAATAAATAAATAATAAATAAAGAGACAATAAATAAATATTTTGCATTGCCTTCAGACGAACTTAAGTTATGTTCTTGGATGGAGCTTGTATAAGTGCGAAGCTTTAAATAGAAGAGGGATTTCGGCAAAGTTTAGAAAATGGAAATTTCAAAGTGAAAGTAGAAATTTCTTCACGAACTCAAAAAAACTTCCAAGAGATGACAGAAGTAAGAGTAAAAAAGTCAAAAAGAAAAAGGCAGCTGCAGGTAAAATTTTTAACTGCAAAAACTTTCAGCTGATGAAAAAAGTATCAGCTGTTAAATTGTCACAAAGAAAAAAAAGAAAAAAAATTTCCATGTTTAAAAATTTCGTTGCGATTTTTCATATAAAATATGAATGAAAAAAGGACACATTGTTGAAATTTTTGGCAAATGTAAGTATTTGCCTCAGTTTCTGCTTCATTTGAATAACGATAGAAGTAGACGAATGTTTCAACAGCCTGAGCTAGGATTCGAACCTGGGGCCTCTGGTGTGAGAAGACAGTGCACTACCCGCTGGATTGTTGAGACCGGCTTACTTCAACTGTTGCTTACTTGATAATTTAATTGTCTCTGTATTCTCTTTGTGAAAGCATATCTTTAAAAATGTATTCTTATATTCTTTCTGTAAGCTAATAAAAAAAAAGCTAATAACAATTTGAAGCCACTAAAAGTACATTCAAACAGAATAAAGAATGAAAAGAATAAGAAAATGGTCACTTAAATAATTTGTTTACATCATTTCACATAAGCTGCACAAGTCACATTCGGTGCAAAAGCATTTTAACTCAACAAAAATATGGTTTTTTATTTTATAGTAAACAATTTGTGGGATTAAAAAACCTAATCAGAAATGTTTTGCTGCCTTAAGCTGGACTGAAAAAATAAACAAAATAAAATTCATAAATAATTAAACAGAACTAATACCATGCTAAAAGCTGCTTCCATCAAAGAAAATTTCATAAATTATTCTGGCTCATAAGCGGCCCCGAAAACTTCTCAATTACAGTAAACATAAACCTCTCACTATACGTTTCCGGCTTATTGGCAGTCGACCAGCAACAAAATATGAACATAAAATTGTTAGTTTATTTTGGTGGCATCAATTACATTTGGCGGCATAACGGTGAAGCTGCCGACCATAACCTCATTCAACAAATGCTCGTGTCCCCAACTCGTTGCATAAATTTTCAACTTAACCACACTTGCAAAAAAGTTGGCCGCACACGTTTCAACTAAATCTGCCATGCTTTGTGCTTGGGCTAAAATATTTGAGCCCATTGCACGGTTTGGGGCGCATGTTTTCATGTTGACAACAATAATAACAACAACAACTACTACTACTGCTTGGGCCAAACTAAAGCCAGTTCGCTGAAGTAGTTTTCTAAAAGAAAAAAAAAATTCTAAAAAATTCTAAAAAATTCAAAATAAAATAAAAACAAAATATTAAAAAAGACAAACAACAAAATTGTAAAATGAATGCAAAGAAACTTCCGCTCTGTACGCTTCGCATAAGTTATTGAATATTATGGCATAAATGGATTGTGTGTTCGGGCCATTGTGCTGCCAGCAACGGACCACTGCTGAAATTGCAACATTTCGATTGTTTCGCTATTTTCGCGCTCGAGCTCGAGTTTTTTATTTTCGTTGTTGTTTTATATTTTTTATATATTTTATATTTTATATTTTATTTTATTTGTTTGCGGCAGCGGTGTGCTTTTCCGTTTCGCTACTCTGGCGCTGCTGTTGTGTGTTGCGTGTGCGGTTACACCAATGGCTGACTGACTCACCGACCGACTGACTGACTGGCTGGTTGTTTGGTTGACTAAAAAAGGTGGCAACATCGGCTTGGCGTTGTGTGAGTGAGGTAGGCCAGTTTTGCCGCTTCGCCGGCTCGCCGTGTGCTCGAGCACAGGAATTTACATACCTGTGCGCGGCCGCATGCTGATGAAATGAATAACGAAATGAATGAATGCATTTTTCCTGCCTCCGTGCGCCGCTGTGCCGTTCAAAGCGAATGCGAATTAAATTGTGCCGCGCTGCAGCCGTTCGGTGCGTGTGTTTGTGTGTTGTTGTTGTTGTGTGATGCGAGCATTTTAAATGCAAATTTTTGCGGCGAAATATGCTTTTAAACTGAATCTTACTTTGCAGTCGCCCATTCGCGTTGCCCTGGATGACTTATAAAAACTCGAGTTGAGCAGTTAAAATAATGCAACTGTAAACTGTAATTAATTTGTACTCTTGCGCCATTGTTGCAGAACCACTTTGTTGCTTTATTTCGAAAATTTTTTTTGAAAGCGCAAGTTTTTGATATATGAGAGCGAGAATCAAGTTTCAAGAGCGAAGGTCTTTAACGCTTTTATTACATCTTTGCTGGTGAAATTTTCATAATAAAATTTAAAGTGAAGTAATGTGAGTAAAGTGAGGTTAGGTAAGCTGGACAGACCTGTTGAGTTTTTAGTTGTATCAGTTAGGGCTCCTTTGTGTTGTGGGTCGACGTACAAGTGATGAGTGCGAATGTTGGTGTTCGTAGCAAAGCTTATCACTGACTTAATGGCATGCTTGGGTAGTTCATCTAGATTAGGTTACGTAGGGAAGGGTTTGTGCTGCAGAAGGACCGCACTTCCACTTCGATTCGGACGTCAATTTGGCCCATTGTGAAACCCTTCTTAAATGGTTCTGGAGCTAATAAATCAGTCTCATTCCCGGGCAAACCAGTTCGACCTCTTGATAGAAGAGAGCTTATTGTAGAACACGATAAAAATTAAAAGTGATCAAAGCAAAGGTTGATAGAAATACTAAAGAAAATACAGATATTTAAAAATGAAAAACAGTCAAAATGACTGCAATGCACAAGATTCAAAAAATTTATAGTCTCAGAATTTAACGATTTTGATGTCATTTAAAACTCCAACTAAGAAAAGCCCGAAAACTTTTTGCAAACAATTAATTAGTTTCTGTACAAAAGCGGTTCAAAGTTGAAACTTTTTTCTCAAAAAAATGTAAACACATATTTTCTGTTTTTTAGTCTATTGAGTAAAAAAAAATTTTAAAAATAAATGGTTACAAAGAAGTTGCTAAAACTTTCAATATAGAATAAGAAATGAAGTGGCCCCTTTCGTTTTTAATGTTTTCTCAAAATTTGCAAAGTTGAGGCTTTTACTTTGCTTTTAATTTAAAATATTTTTCTAAATTAAAAATCTGAAAATTGGCAAAACTTAGAGGAAAATATCTAAAAAGTATATGAAAGTATGTTCCTGGATTTTTTTTTATTTTAACAAGCATTCTCTCTTTGTCGGATAATGTAATTACATCCTCCGATATCTTCCGATCTCAGAAAATAATTATATTTGAAAAGTGGTCTAAACACCTATTTTTCGACAAAATTTATTTTTGTATCCCTAAAATTAAGCAATTAGCATGAAAAATTGAGAAAAGTGCAAAAAAGCAACACATACGTCTATTATTATCGTTTTTGTTGCAAAACTAAAGGGTCCTAAGACAATTTCTCTTGCTCTTTGCATTTATCAATGTTGACGTTACCGATTAAATGTAAAATCTGAAAAATCTAGCCCACGCACTCGTTGCTATAGATCACCAAAAATGACGGAAATTGCAAATTTAAGTCTCAGGCATTGCCCAACTACAAAAGTTTAAGAAAATCAAAATGGAGATTTCAATTCAGCAGACCATGATTAACTAGTATACCAAATTTTATGAAGGAGGGTCCGCCCTCCTTCTAATTTTGCCCCGCGGTTGTATGGAGTCGAATCACTGTGCAATGTTCTTTCTAGTGGTAAATATAAAATTGTTTATTTATAACTAAAAATCAACATTTACTTCAACTAAAATTATTTAAAAAATGTGGATAAATTGAAGTAAAACGTAAAATTAAAAATGTTATTTTTGTCTGCTTCTTCTTTTTTTTACTATATAACTTAAAAAACGTGTATACTTCTCTTCTTTAAATTTAAATATTTGGTTTATTAATTTTGTATTATTCCCAACTCCTCATACTATTCCAAGGACTAACAACAACAAAAAAAATTGTTTTTAAAACCATAGAGACTTTAGACGTCATATGGCAACAAGATAGCAAAAGGGTTAAAAAAATGCTTTTTCTTTTTGATTTTCCAAAAATGTTCAACAACCATAACAACTTAACAACAAATGTGCGTGTTAACACATCTACTTCTATACTACTTTCTATTCAAATATTTGCATCATAATAATATTAAAATATTTGGATAACGAAAACTATTAAATTATTCTGTGATTTAGTATTTCCCTACTGATAAGCAATCTTGTCAAATATCAACACCCTTTGTATTGCCTGTTACAGCTCCATTTGCAACCGTTGGGCCCACTTGCTGTGCCTTTCTGCAGCATTTCGCTCAGCGATTGGATTTAAGTGCAAGAAAATTAATAGCGGCCACACGTACAGTGCCACATGGCTCGTCATTGACGTTCCTCAGCTACTACACAACACGCAAAGTTGTTGTTGCTACAAACGGACAAGTAGACTGTGGCAGTAAACGAAAATGAAACGGAATGGCGTTGGAAATGAAAGGTGCCCTGAAAACGGAAGTGTGCAGGAAACAAAAGGAGCCAAGCTTAACTTTGCCGGCGGTCAACTGATAAAGTCGACTCGAATGCAAGTTGAAAAGCAAAACGAGCTGAAATATATTGAAGCGGGCAACAGTAACAGTTGGAGGAAGAGAAGAGCCAAAGAACAGAAAGCAATCAGGTATCGCGCCTGAAAATCGCATTGCCTGCACGTACACTGACGACTGTATGCGACGTGCAACATGTGGAAAATTATAAATCAACTGAACACTGTGTGATGTGTTGTAAAAAACAAAAAAAAAATTGAGCAACAACAATAAGAATAACAACAGCAATAAAGAACAACTTACTTGAAAAATGTGGAGCATGCGGTGATTGAATGTGGCCGCAGCCAATGAACGAGGAGCATGGAAAATGTGGCGTGAGGTTTGGTACAACTCAAACTGAACCGGACATTTGGACACTTGTGCAAAGGAATGCGGTAAGTTTCTCAAAGGGGAAAAATTTAAAGCAATCATGCAGTTTGTTTTATTCTTTGTGATTTATGCGAAATGTACAAGAGTTGCTTTTGAAAAGGTTCCAAAGTGAAGGAAGACAGCTTGTTCTAAGTAACTGAATTGAAAATTTGATTAGTTAAAGATTCATTATAGATGGATTGTGATCCAACAGAAATACACTTCAGACTCAACTAGGTTGCAATCTGAGAAAAGACATCGTGGTTCAAGAAATTAAATTGAAAATAACATTAGTTAAAGATTTATTATGGATGGGTTTTAGTCCAAAAAAAGTACACTTCAGACTCAAATAGGTTGCAACGTGAGAGAAGACATCGTGCTTCAAGAAATTAACCTGAAAATGATATTAGTTAGATTCATTGTAGATGAATGGATGGATTCAAAATACTTAAATTCACTTACTTACTGAATGTAGTCAGTTTTGAAGTTCTACTTATAAAACTAAGGCAAGAAATGAAAAAAAAGAAAATTGCAATGGATTTTGGGCTACGTAGGCTCAAGATTCATGGCATTACTATATGGATACCAAAAACTGACTGACAAAAATTTTTCTATGCAAAAAAATGGAACAAAATTAAAAACACCTTCCATACAAACAGATTTGAAAAAGCTTCATATTAATAATGAAACTCATCTTAGGTCACAAAAGCTGTGGTTCACAATATTTGTGTGTCCATATAAATCTATTTAAACATAAGTGAGTACATAGATTAAATGCGCTCACTCCTAAACAATCGAAATTAAAAATTCGACAAATTGCTCCACAGCTGATCATAGGTGGGCTCTTAGAGGGTTAACATCTATGACTGACCCCCACTAGTTTTCTCTGCTGAACATTTCTTTCAAATATACTTACTCCCTAGCTCCAACCCTTAAAGGGGCTCCCATACAAAATGTTGGTTTTTATAATATGGGCTCCCATTGCTCTCAGCTTGCCCCCAGACATATCAAATGTAAGACTGACTCCATTTATTTTCCTTTCTAAATGTTTTTTTCATACATACCTAACCATTATCTTCAATCCTTAAGGGGACTGCCAAACAAAACTAGTATTTTTCAATGGGTTTGACTCGTTAATTTTTTAATGTAGTAATTGAATGAAGTCATATCTCGGAAACTACTAAACCGATTAGAATGATTTATTTAACGATCGACACTATTCTTGAGTGAAAAAAAATACAAAACTAATTAAAGTTCAACAATTCACCAACAGAGGGCGCCTCCCATACAAACAAAGTTGTGAGGTTGTCAGCTTTTGGGTTTGTATGAAGCAAAAATCAAAATGTGTTGCTGAAACCCCATTAACGTTTTTATTTCAAATATAATTGTAATTATTTTTGATTTTTCAAAGTTATCTTCAGTAAATTTTTCCACCAACAATAAAGTATTAGTTGGCTGATTGCTATTGGCATTCAGCCAAGTTATAATCATTGTGATTTTGAATAATAATTTTCACTGAATTTTACCGATAACTTGTAAGCTGAAAATTTGACATCATAATGTTCATGCTTCTAAAAATAAAATATAAAAAAAAATGTCGAAAATGATAAAATGTGTTTGTTTTTTATTCACCTTTTAAGTTTAAACTCAGGTTTTATTAACTTGCTTTCTTTGCTTCATTTTTTTTTCTTAACTGTACTCAGGGGTGCAAAGAATCAGCGACATTTTGGTTTTGGCAGATCTAAATTTTATAAAGCTTGTGACAATACTAAATTTTATTGACTTGGCTCATAATTTATTTTAAAATATTAAACCCCAAATTGAAAGCAAAATTTGCTATATAAAATTTTTTTTTTCAAATGTGTAAGTGCTTATTTTAAAAGCTCATAACTTCTGTGTTGTTCAATATTTTTTGTTAAAACTTGGGATCTATCTTAACTGAACTATTTTCAACAAAACCTTATACTAAGATATGTGTGCTTATAATATTTAATTGTGTCATATTTGTCACTACTTGCAATACCGCCGCGAACTTTTACGAAATACTAAAGAAAATACATATATTTAAAAATTAAAAACCGTCAAAATGACCGCATTGGCCTTTCTAGTGTTACGACGTCAGTGCTAGATTTTTATTATGTCGCAAGGAAAGTGTTTTCATATAATCTGATATTGATTAAGTCGAGACTCGAACCCTCAATTCATTGCTCCAAACCCCGAAACTCAGTGCAGCCATTGCTGAAAAATTAGCAAACTTGAGTTCTTAGTTTTTTCTAAAAAAAATCAAACGGGTGAAGTTGTGGTATCATAATTGGCCAATAGGCCTAAGTTTATCTCATACAGAGGCAGCTACCCAACCTAACCTAATCTAGTTTTTCTAAAAGCCAAATTTATACTCAAATACTACACCACAAATGTGTTAGATACCTAATTTTAAGGTCTCAACAACAGTTGCCATCTTTAGTCCATTTGGACAAAATTAGGTATTTTTTCCTACTTGAGCCTTCTGCTGCTTTTGTTTATTTTGGGCCTTTTTTGTAGAAAAGTGTGTAAGCAAAGGAGAAAACATGATATTTTGAATCATAGGTACTTTTACTGACAAACTATTTAGAAATCGCAAGAATTTCGAATCTGAATAAATTTTTTCCAAACAAACACCAAATGGCTCTCTCTCTCTCATTTTTAGTCTTTTTTAGTTTCGTTTGCAACCGTGGCCCCAACTAAAGCCATCAAATTAACATTTAATTGTAAAGCTTTGGGACATTTGTCTGGCAGCTTAAAAACAGCTGCACACAAATTTTCATGCAACAGCCACTAATTGGTAATTAAAATGAAGCCCGGCACATATTCATTAAGTTTCGTTTTGTTTTGAAATAGTTCCCCATGCGAAGCAAACACATTGCACCCTTTCGCAACAGGCAACAACAACCGCAGGCACTCGCCAGTTGGTGGCACCGCAACAGCTACGCACACCGCAGGCCAGCAATAACCACATTAACCTTACCTGCTTATGTCCACCTGTACACACAACGAGTGGATTTCCAGGCTATTTATTTAAGTGCACCATTTGAATTCAACTACGGCCGACCCCACGACTCTGTTGTCGAACATGGACAGGGGCGAATTTCTCACTGTAATTGCCAGCTGCTGGCCGTGCAAAGCATTGCGAGCCGCATTCAACAAGCCGCAACAAAGGCGGCCCGACACGAGTGGGCCAGGGCAGAGAGCATGGAAAGTGTGTGTGTGTGTGTGTGTAGTGGTGGCGAAGGCGAGTGCCAGGCAAGACAGCGGCCGCCTTCCGCACTTGCAACATAATCGGGGCCGGCTGCTGTGTGTGTGTGTGTATCTGTGCGCGTCGGTGCTTGAACGCAGTGGCCTTGCACAGTGTGGCCATTCATGGGCCAATCAATGTAACGTAAAGCTCAAAGTATGTGTGTGTGTGTGTGTTGTTGTGTGCGTGGGCCTTTATGTTTGCATACGTAAACGCAGAGATACGGAATTGGCGGACGCAACAAATGTGCGCTTATTAATCACAGTCAAAGCGACTGTTGTGTCCAGGGCTCACTGCCCAACGCTGTTCGGCTCACTGCCCTGCTGTGCCCTGCAGGACAAAGCGCTTTGCTTTGGAGCCTGTACAAATGTTTATAAATTTGCGCGTGTTGTTGTTGTTTGTTTGTGTTGGCCGCGAGCAATGCGTTTAATTCCAATTTCGGGTAGTAGCGCCAACGCAACACGAATGCGAACCAACGAAAGCAACGCTTCATGTGTGCTGCACAAAGCTGGACTACAACATTGGACACTGTCCTTCCTCATTCATCCAACAGCGACGCCATGGCATGTCGCGCTGGCATTGCTGGCGGCGGGCGCGTGTTGCGTGTTTACGGTGCGCGGTTCATGGCGTTTTGCGTTGTGTTTTGGTATTTTAGATAAGATTACCAAAAACGGCGCACAACGTGAACGAACGAACGAACGAACTCGAGCGTGCAGCACAACAGCCAGCCGAAGCGAACATGGCATGACGGCCTGACGCACAGTGCTTCGACTCCATACAAAATTGCGGCAAAAATAGAAGGAGTACGTGAAATTCGCTGAAAATTTACAGTCTAAGTCATTTTGTAAAATATATAGTTAAAAAAAAATCGAATATATATGGTTAATATATTATTTTATCATCACCGAGCCCAAACCGCTGGAGCTAAAATTATGAAATTTGGTCAAAGGTTGTATTTTAGAAAGTCAACCCTTAAAAAGAAGAGATTTCAAAAACGTCGACTTTGAAAGGGGGGAAAGGGGGTGGTGAAGCTTGTATGGAAAAACATTGTTTTTTGGTCGGATTGTTTAAAAATTTTGTGCATATATACGAAACAAATAATAATGAAACCTGTAGTTTGCGTTTCTCTAAAATCGACCTTTAAAGGGTGGAAAGAAGGCGGTGAAGTTGCTTAAAGGAAATCATGTTTTTGTTTGATATCCTTAGAGCTTAACATGGATAGGACACATCCATGAATTTATAACGGGGAGACTATTTAAAAAGTTATTCTTCAAAATAGACCTTCTTCAAAATTAGACATTCCTCCTTTTTTTAGAATATATTAGCATTAAATCACATTTTAGTTTAATTGCCTTTCTAAATTTGGTTATTTTTCATTTTCATTGATTAAAACAAAATCATTTTTGAAAATTCGTACAAAAAAAATTATTAAATTATATTAATTATAAAAATAATTATGCTAAACAAAAAAAAGCAATTAGCGGTCCCGCTACTATTAATGTAATTTTAATATTAAAAGAAATTAGTAGCCTATCTACAACAACATTTCATTTTCGTCTTCATAAATTTTTGTAAAAATATATCCGACTTTGGCAAGCTATATCTCCTAATCTCGAAAATTTTTCAATAAAGTATTTCGGATCCAGCGTAATTAAACAATTACCTTTAAGATGATACTACTTTTGTCAAAATCCGCGAGCATTTTTTTTCTTATTTTTGTCCACTCTCGAAGCACTGTGTGACGGTGCGCCGATTGCTCGCGTGGTCGGGCTCGTGTAAAAAGTTAACGGCCATTAGCGCACTGCGACGTTTGCGTCTGTGGCGGCGGCGACGGCGGCGGCGCATTTTCTTAGCTTTCCTGCATTCCCACTTCCGCCGCTCTGTCACTGGCGGCCGCATTCACACACACACACACAAGCGCACACAATGGCCGTCAAGCACGCCATGTGTGTGTGATTTTAGGCGCAAGTATTGCACTGCTGGGTGCCGTACCGCCCATCTCATATCCGCTTTTAGAGTTGTACTTGTATTTTATTTTGCCGCACTGTTGCTTCCACTTTTTCCGTTCGCTAATTGTGGGCGGTTGCGCTGGCATGTTGTTGTTGTTGTTGTTTTGTTTTTGATTTCACATGCGAGTACTTAACAAGGCGTCTCGCTGGTCGTGTCTCACGTGACATGTTTTATCCATACACGGCGAAAATTCGGTGTTGCGCGCTGCACGCGATTGGCATATGCATAAATTTCAATTATTATTCAAATTGTTGCAATGCCGCCAATGAGTGGCGCTCATTTAAAAGGGCGAATTGAGCGAAACGCCATCATTAAAAATTATTTAGGCGTGGCTCCATACGACACGACGCTTGTAATGTGCCTTTCGAATTGTGGTAAATTGTGGCCGTAATTGGCGCAGCAAAACAAGCTCTCGAACGATTCAAAGTGATTATAAAAATTTCGCAAAAAATTATGGCTAAAAATAGTTTTGGCTCTGGGGAAAAAAATTTAGATTTATATTTTAATGAAATCAATATTTTTGTAAAATAATATTTTTGATTTAAAATGGAAATTGATTAACTTTTTATTGGAATTGGCATTGGTGAATTAGAATTAGAATCTATTGTGATGATTCATTTTAAAGTTTAAAAAATTAATTTAATTTTTAAAAATTTTTAGGGCTAAGAATAGTTTTGGCTGTGGGAAAAAAATTTAGATTTATGGAGATAAAAATTTATAAAATGAAAATTTATTAACTTTTTATTGGAGTACACGCTAATTGGCATTGGTGTATAATCTGTTGCAATGATTTATTTTGAATTAAAAAAAAAAAAGAATTTAATTTTTAAAAATTTTTAAACATTAAAAACAGCATTGAAATGCCTGGGTTTTCTCTGCTGATAAAATTCAAGCGGAAATTCTCACTAAAAATAGTTTTGGCTCTAACAAAAAAAATTTTAAATTACACTACTCGACAAAAAATGGGCTCGTCGCGTGGTCCTAAAAACAAAAGTATTTTTTAAACGAATCTTCGGCTGCTGAACACGAAACTGAAAAAAACACGTTTTTCCCCTTTTATTTCAGTTATGAACACATATCTAACACAAGTGGCCCATCGTTCAGAAGGTAATTATCTAACCTTTCCAACGATATATAGATTGTCCACATCAGATGAGATTTGGGGAAGTTACTGACGATGAAAGTTGTAAAAAAGTGAATTTTTCGACCAATTTCAAAAATCATAAATTTTCGAACACTTTTTTGTAGATAAAATAAATGATCTCCTCTGGTTTTAAAATCTAAGATGCAAGATATATTATTTGAGCAAATACTAAGCTTAACATCAATAGAATTGAAGGAAAACTGACAAAGTTATGATGCACGGAGTGAAAACACCAACTTTTCATTTATTACACCGTGCGAAAATATTTTTTTATTTTTCCGAGATCCATCCAAATGTTGATATAGACGTAAAACTAGAGGTCATTTGTAATATCCTGTCCGTAAAACTAGAGGTCATTTGTAATATCCTGGCATAGTCAGTTTTTTATTTTCTGACCCAAAAACCTTCTTAAAAGACTAAAATTTTAAGGACATACACATTTCAAATATTTTTTAAAATATTTGCAGTTGTGCAATGATGAAGATATGGTATCAAATGAAAGAGAAAAATTTTTTCCTTTTAACTAAATTTTCTATTTTTAACTTTCAGGACTAAAATATGCCAGGTATGCAAAACATAAATTTTTTGGATCTCAGTCTGCAGATTCATACATCTAAATTTGTTTCTATTTCAAAGTTCTGAAATTGTGTTAGTCGGATGGTTGGTTTACGAGATAAGTGCTCATAACTGAAATAAGAGGAAAAAAACGTGTTTTTCGAAGATTTTTCGAAAACGCTTCTTAAGAAAATTTATTGATTTTCACTTTCGTGTTCAGCAGCCAAGTCAAGATTAGTCTAAAAAATACTTTTATTTTTAGGAGCATTTTTCGTGTCGAGTAGTGTTATATGTAAACAAATTATTATTGTTGTTAAACAAAATTCTAAATTTTTTACCAATATTATTAAATACAAAAATATGAATTTACAAAGTTTTAACCCTTTTGCTATTTTGTAGAGAGCGCAGTATAGATGTGCAAAATGGGTACTATAGCAGCTTTGCAAAAGTCATAGACCCAGTCTGCCCATAAGATTGCCCCTAACAATGATTCCTAGTTGGTATATTTTTAGATACTCGTAGTTTGTTCTGAGCAAACTTGTAGCGGAATGTAGCAGCGACTGTGAGTTCGCTCTTGTCACTTCCCCCCAATAATTCTTCCCCAATTCTTCCCCACATACTATCTTTACATCTACTTGATACTTGATATCCTTTTGTTTTGTCATATTTCTCTCCCTATTTTATTTGATATAATATTAATATTAATATATAATATATAAATACATAACTTAGTTATTTGTTGACATTTAGTGTAAGGTGAGCATCATCATCATAGCTCCGTGTTAATACATACAAATCGATGCTGGCAGCAGAGCGAAACATTCCAGCTGTGTGCGGCAAACAGTTCGAGGACTCTTGTGACGAACATTGTGTGGTCAGAGTGTTGGTCAATAAAAAACATAAAAGCCGGCTGCAGTGGAATATTGCCGAGGCTGTTGTTGTTGTTGTTGTTGTTGTTGATTTTGCTAAGCTTACATTAAACTATGGTTGTGTTTGATTTAAACAAAACAAATGACTCGTCATAGTTTGAATTCAATTTTTACTAATAACTATTTATTGAATTGAAAAATATACAACTAAAGTGCATTAATCAAGAGAGTGAAAGTCCAATTGCCACAAATCATTTTCGAAATCGAATAAGTCATGATAAGAGAATATCAGTGCATGGGCCAAGAGATAAGAGCGAAGACAGGACATGTTCTGAGTGCGGCAAAGAACGTTTAGCGCAACAAATAAATTTTTTTAACAACTAAATCACTATGTTTTCTTAAAAATATGCAAAATCTAAAAGCTCTCAGTGTATAAAATTTAATGCACATTCAGTTAATAATTCAGTTGTTGCTTCAACTCAGCTCATCACATTCACTTTTTTCGACTAAAATTCGAACATTAAGAGAAATTGATTGTTGTGTCCGTATGGATTTTTGTGCTTAAATTTCGAAGAGCTTTCGGTGTAGACTTGCAGCGGTTTTGGCGGCAGCTGCCACTAATCGTCTTCCGTGCTTTCATTTCTCCTTCGCTTACAACTGCCCTACTGCCAGACTGCCACAGTTGTTGCGTCGCTAAACAAAACTGTCATTGTCCGGCAGGCGAGGCGAGGCGCGCGGCTAGACGTGGCAATGGACGATAGCAGGTGATAGCAGCTGTCGCTATATTTACGTCAAATGGAACTGTCAAATTCGATAAACTCGGTAAGCATGGCAGAATTGTGATTGTTATGATTATCTTAAATTATTGGGCGCTAAGTACATTTTTGGTGCTGCTGATGCTGCTTCGCCTTTAATGGCTGTCGCAGCAAATTGAATGATATTGAATATTGCTGCGAGCTGAGCTGAGTTGTTTGTGTGTGGGTGTGTGCGTTCGCTTTCGGTATAGACAATTGTTTTTGTTTTGATGCTGATGGCAGGTGAAGACAAATGTCCAAACATTGAGTCGAAATTTGTGAGGGGGTGGGGCTGTGCGGTGGCAGCGTTTAGAAGGTCAGACGATGTGATTGGACATTATTTGATGATTATTTTATTAAATTCCTGAATTCGTGTTGCTATGAAATGTAGTACAAATGTAGATTTGGAATATTTTTCTACAGCAATGAATGATTTATGATTTTGCGTAGATTTGATTGTGTGTTAAAAAGTTAAATATGAACAAACTTTTAATGTGAATTTTAAATGCAAAAGCGGTGACTTTGAGTATTTTTGCGCCTTTGCAGTATTATATGAAAACTAAATATTTACATAGAGTATAAATATGTATATATATATATATATGTATATACGAATACCTAATTGTTTGTCCTGACTGAGTTATTGACTCATCTTCGCCCACTTGAACCGCTGAAGCTATGAACATAAAATTTTAACTGTAGATTTTTTTTTCATTCGTGGCTTAAAGGGGAAAAATGGGTGATTAGAAGTGCCTATAGATCTCAAACTTTGTGAAAATACCCTAAATGAAAAAGAATTCGACATGTATTTTTCAGTTTTTTTTATATTTGAAATATGGCAAGGTCAACCATGGGTCAAAGTTTTTAAAAGGTTACACCATAAAAAAACAAGAACTAATTGACAATTGTCGATCAAAATTAGTTAAGACACTTGAATTGAAAAATGATTATAAACGTTTTTTTTCATTTTTTGAAAATAAAAATCTGTCCAGAAAAGGGTTAAAAAATAATTAAAAGGGTTGAAAAAATGATTTTTAGATCAAGTAGTAGAAGCACTTCCGACGAGAAATAATTCGATACGTGTTTTGGTTATTAAAATCCTGGCGTGGTAAATGATGGGTTAAGAGTTTATTTAGAGAAACTGCGAAAAACATGAATAAATGGGCCTTCAAAATTATTGGAAACACTTTAAAAAATCATAAGACTCGTATTTTTTATTATTTGAAAAGCAAAATGTGGCAAGAAAAGGTTAAAAAGGAATTAAAAGGGTATTTTGAGATAAAGCAGTAGAAGCACTTCTAACGAGAAATAATTCAACACGTATTTTTCTTTTATGAAAATCAAATCCTGGCGTGGTCAATGATGGGTGAAGAGTTTATATAGAGAGAGAAATTGACTTAAAAATTTGTAGAAACACTTGAAATGAAAAAACATAAGATATATGTTTTTTTAATTTTAAACTGACTGATCAAAGGGTTAAAAGATGGTACAGAAAAAACATGATTTAATGGGCTTTTTGAGTTCAAACTTAGTAAAAGCCTTCAAATAAGAAAAACAACAAATCTAAACTTAACGGGGTCAACAATGAGTTAACAGTATGAAGACATTAAACGGACCTATTGACTTGAAGGTTGTTGAAAATATTTCAAACTAAAAATAAACCGAAACTTGTTTTCAGTTTTTCGAAAATCAAAATCTGACCGGGTCAAATATGAGTTAAGAATTTGCAAGAGGAAATAGGTTTTAATGAACCAATTGACTTCAAACTGGAAATAACATTTCAAATGGGAAATAATTCAATATGGGTTTTTAATTATTTGAAAATCAACACCTAACAACTGGTTAAGGTTTGCACGTACAAAAACTATGAAAATAATATGAAATTAATTCGCCAATTGTTAAGGGGGGAAATACGTGTAAATTTACAAAATTAAAAAAATTTTTTTTTGTGAAATAGGTTCCAGAGGGTCTTAAGAATATCCCCCTCAAGTGGTTTTCAATTCTGATGACCCGTTCCCCTGCAGCAGCGCTTTATTGATGGTCAATTCGTTCCGCATGATATCGGTAACGCAAAGGTTAAACCGTATCATTTCGAAACACTGGTTTTTGATTATGGAAGTAGAATATCTCGGCAAGTTTTAGTCCCACTGATCTAAAATTTGGGCAGCAACTTTTTGAAACATAGAAATTCTAAAGTAATCAAAAATTTCATTGTTTTTGGCGAAATCCGCGGCGCCATTTTCGGGAAATTTAGATAAAAAGGTCATTTTTTTCGGTTGGAGCGTATTTATGTATTTTCGAGAAAATATTTTTTTTTGTTAGTTACTTTAGGAGGTACATACATATATATTCTCATAATAACTAATAGCAATATTTTTTCAGATGATTTTTGAGGCGCCGGCACAACTTCTACTAGAATTTGGGCCCAACTTTGGACCCCCAACAACGCCGCACTTTTTTCTTTACCTTTTAATAAAAGAATGAAAAAAAAAATTGTACATTGCATTAATTTTTTCCGGCGTATGCGCGATTCCAAAAATATATCGTTTACACGTATCGATTCTCTTAAGGAGGTCACTTAAGAGAATCGACAGTAATTAGGCCCAAAATTGATTTTAGACTTGAAAGTGCTTCAGAAAGTACTTCAAATCAGAAATTATTCGAAGTATGTTTTTCAGTTTTCAAAACAACATCTGACAGGATAAACAGTTAGTTAGGAGTTTATATTGTATACAAAAATATGATTGAACATATAGACCCGCTTGGATCCTTAACGTTACCAGTTAAAGCTTCTTGATGTTGCGGATCGACGTAAAAGTGAAACCAAAGAACAACGGACCCCTAAATGAGGTAAGGTGCAGTCTTCAGATTGCCGGACAGTAACAAAGAATGTGCTCCCAGGGTTTCCTGACACCATTTTATTTACATTTCCTGTATTCATGCGACTCGGAAATGTCAAATCTTGGCGCGTAAGCCGCTGTTAATTAAGTTCTGCACTCCTTTCGCGGGAGTGAGAGAACGAATTTCATGAGAATTTAATTTAATTGCTCGAACATAATTTTAGATTTGCTAGGTAGTAGTTTATCTGTTCTACTTCTCCGTAGTTTTTCTCCTAAAGTTGTCATTCACATTTTTGTTGATCGCCTGAAGAGCGATGAGGTGAATATCACTTTTGACGGTAACAGTTGCTGCTTCATTTTCCTCAATGCTTTTAGGGTACCCAGGCCAGGTACCCAATAAATAACTGCTACTTCTATTACTCTGTGGTCAAAGTGTAGCACTTGTTACATTAAAATATTCAGAGAAAATTCCTCAGAGAACTTGGAGCTAGGCAATCGCAAACGTACCTGCACGAGCGGAAAACATTGATAGATATACACGTATAAAGAAAGTGGATATTCATGTGCGTGTGTACAACCACAAATAGCTGTAAATTAAATTTCTATACAGATGTAGCTGTTACTTTAGGTTCCTCTGCCTTCTTTACTGCTTCCAAATCGACCTCGTTATCTCATTCTCTCACTTGAAATGCGCCAATGTGCGACGCCAACACTCTCCAGACGGCAACGACAACGGCATCACCCAGCACGTTGCACAGTTTTCCACATTTTGTTGTTTTGTTTGTTTTTGTTTTCACTCAACTCATACAAAATTTTCCTAATGTTGCACGTGCTTTTACCTGCAGACAAACTAACGCAACTTTTGACGGGCAGACATGCAATTTTGGTTGGTTTATTTGACAATTTAGACGAAGTCAGCCGTCTGAGTAGCGCCCAGGCAGCAAAATGCGGCCAATAACACACACACACTTTCCTATACTCCCTCACACACACACACACACACGCACACTTTCCTATACTCACACATACCTAAATGAACACATACATACCCACAAACAAATGTTTGTAGTGGCAAACGTATAACTTGGGCGCTTCAAGTGAGCGTTGGTGTGCGATGGTATTTTTCGGGCCGCACACAACCGGCATCACTCATACGCCCCGCTGTACACGTACGCATATGACGGCGCGCATAGGTAAAACGAGTTTATTTCACATTTGTCGTGCATACTTTTTTGCACTCTTCGCCACTCCACGCCACTTTTCTCTGCACTCTCTCCCTTGCGCCGCTTCCCTGACTCTTCTCTTTCCACGCTGAATGTTGGTTATTGCGCCTTAATCTGTAGTGCAGCGTCTACATGTGAGTGCTTGTAATTTGGTACCAAGTTGTTTGTTGTTGTTGTTGCTGTAGTTGTTTTTATTATTGTAATTTGCTAAAGTGTGTCAGCGCTGTTGTCGTCGTCGTCGTTGGGTTGTTGCATTGCACAGCGCTGGGCGCAGCCGGCCAATTGTTGGTGCGCGCAATCTTGCATGTCTACACGTTTATGTGTGTGTGTGAGTGTTACTATCAGTGGCCGTATGGATATACGTGTAATATTTGCTTTCTCGCTGCATTTGTTTGATTATCTGAGGGAAACATTAGAAGTCACATAGTTGACACTGAATTTGCCTGCGTTGCTGCTACTGTCCATACACATATTTGTGTATGTGTGTTTGTTTGTCTGGCTTGCATGAGGCTGCTAATGTCTGTGCGCATGTTTGTGTCGCCCTTATTTGCGTAACATTAGTGCGCATTGTTGCTGTGTTTGCATTGCAACCAAACCATTTCATGCATGAAATGATTTTGCTGTTGGTTGCTGAGTATTTTTTCACTTTTAATTTTTGCATAAAATAGATTACACACACAATTAAATTAAGTTGCGTAAAGTTGGGCTCAAAATTGAGTCATTGTGGATAGTTGTAAAAATTGTTAGGTTGCAAATGAAAAATTTTTGGTATTTTTAAGTTGGGGTTCTGGCCAATTAAGGCACTTTGTGGTACCACAAAAATAAAACACACAGAGCAGAACAAAAAATTGCTTTTGAAGACAAAGTTTTTGTACTCCTAAAAGTGTTTCTCAAAGTTCTCTCTCAAACAAAGCAAGACAAACGAAAATTGAGTGCGCCAATTTTAAGGGATCTAAAATGTTGTTGCTTATAAACTGAAATAACATTTTAATTAGCTGGTTGAACTGATACACGAAACTTAATATATTACAAGCCACAGAGATCTCGCTACTTAAAACTACTCACTTAATTGATGTCTACGCAAATAATATTGAAACCATTATTAAAAAAGAAAATTTCCTACTCATTCGCATAAATCTTTATAAAGTTTAAATTCTATACACAAGTTGAAGTAATTCGACTGATTCAAAATAAAATATTTCTCCAGAGAAATTTACACCCACCAATATTTAGTGTTGTGCAGCCCTTCAACCAAGTTGTGCTGCGCACACGTGTTCGCTCAAAATCATGAAACCAAACAACCTTTTTGTTTTTTTTGTTTTCTTCGATACACAGCAGCTATGGCTTGAAAGAAATAGTAATGCAAAACCTGAGACGGTAAAATTGTTGCTTGTGGCAGCAAGTTTCGGACTCGACATTTTTGTATATATTAGCATGAAAATGTATTGCAGTGTGTGTGCGGTTGCACATCCTTTGAGTAGCGTATTCAGTTCAGTTGGTTTGCTTTGCGGCATTAAATTTTTGAACTTTATGCACTCAAGCGTACACGTACACATACACACGCACACACAAGTTTATTTAAAGCGTTGCTGTATGTACTGTTGACGACTTGCTGCATTCATGCGCTGCAATGCACAAACTGCGATCTGTGCAATAGCTCCGCAATATGTAAGTAGCTCATGGAAATTGTTGTTGTAGCAGTTGGTTTATTTTATACAATTTATCCATCTCACTGTAACATTAATGCCAAAGGTAACGTTTTCAATGGGTAATGGGTTTCTGCCTTGGATTTTGTTGAAAAGGTGATTGTCGTAATTTGTGAAATCAAACAAAATGTATTCAACAAATTTCTGGCGTTTTAAATTCAAATCATAGTATTTAAAGAATAAAGTTTTGTTTAAGAAAAGTTTAAGAAAGGTTTGATTGGGTTTGTTGTCGTTTAGTCAAAATATCGATTAAGTTTGTTTTTAAGTTTATGTTTAGTTTATGTTGAAGATTATGTTAAGTGAAGTTCAAGTTGAAGTTAAGTAAAGTTAGTTCAGATCATGTGTTTTTATTTCTGCACTTAGGTAAGACCAAACTGTTTTTGAAATTAGAACAGATGAAACAATTTCATGTTTGAGGTTATGTTAAATTAAGTGAGTTCAGGTTAGCCTATATGAAATATTTTTTTGTATGTGTGAGATTACATTAAATTTTATTAGCTTCAGTTCGGGATATGGGTTGATGCAGTTAGTTTATACTGAGTTTGAGGTTAGAATGAGTCATGCTAGTTTTTGTTAGAGGTTATGTTGCGGGTTAGAATACATGAAACTAACTAACTATTTTTCAAGTTTTCTTATATTTGAGATTGGGTTGGTTAGTTAACTAAGTTTACAGTAAGTTTGCAGTTAAGTTGATACAAAATAGTTTTTGTTTGAGGATGTTAAACTAGATTAGTTTATGTTGCGGGTTAGAATAGGTGAAACTAGCTAATTTTTGAGGTTAGGTAAAAACAAGTTTGCTTATGTTTAGTAAGTTCATAGTAAGTTTGAGATTAGGTTTTTGTTTGAGGTTATGTTTAGGTAAGTTAGTTTATGTTGTCGGTTGGATTAGATGAACCTAGTGTTTTTCTGATGTTAGGTTAAAACAAGTTTGCTTGTTGAGATGAGGTTCGATCAAGTTAGTTTATAATAAGTTTGAGGTTAAGTTGAGTCAAGATAGTTTTTGTTTCAGGTTATGTTTAAATAAGTTAGTTTAGTGCGGATTAGAATACATGAAACTAGGTAATTTTTGAGGTTAGGTTAGAACAAGTTTGCTTGTTGAGATGAGGTTCGATCAAGTTAGTTTATAATAAGTTTGAGGTTAGGTTGAGTCAAGATAGTTTTTGCTTGAGGTTATGTTTAATTAAGTTAGTTTATGTTGCGGGTTAGAATAGATCAAACTAGTTAATTTTTGAGGTTAGGTTAAATCAAGTTTGTTTATGTTTGAGATAAGATCGATTAAGTTGGTTTATAGTAAGTCTTAGGTTAGGATGAGTCATGTTATTTGTTGTTAGTTTGGTTTAAGGTTTTAGGTTTAGGTTAGGTTCAACTAAGGTTGTTTTTGTTTGGGGTTAGGAAAGATAAAATGAGTTCATATTTGAAGTAAGGTTGAATCCATTCATGTTTGAGGTTAGGTTAAATCAAATTAGCTAATGTTTGAAATAAGGTTCTGTTAAGATCTGTTTGAGATACGGTTCGATTAATTTAGTTTAAAGTAAGTTTGAAGTTAGGTTAGGTGATATTAGCTTAGTTTTGAGGTTAGATTTAACTAAGTTTGGGGTTAAACATATAAAATGAGTTCATGTCTGAAGTTGCGTTAAATCCCATTCATGTTTGAGGTTAGGTTCAATCTAATTCATGTTTGAGGTTAGGTTAGTTCAAATTAGCTTATATTTGAAATTAAGGTTTCATTAAGTTAGTTCATAGAATGTCTGATGTTAGTTTAGTTAGTTAGGTTATACCAAGTAAGTTTATATTTGAAGTTAAGATACATGAAGGTAGTTCTTGTTGGAAGTAAGCTTAAATCCAATTCATGTTTAAGATACATGATAGTAGTTCATGTTAGAAGTACGGTTGAATCGAATACATGTTTAAGGTTAGGTTGCATGAAAGTAGTTCATATTTGAGGTTAAGTTTGTAATATTCGATTTCGCGCTGAAAAAAAATTTCTTCTTTTAATTTGAATTGTAATGCACTGATCAACATAAACAAAGAAATGTTGCAGATATGAGATCTTGGCAACAATGTTTCCGCAACATTTTAGTACTTGTAACCGATGACCAGTCAGGATAGGCAACCGTTTAAAACGACTGACGAACTCAGCGACCGTCGTAGGCTGACGAGCAAAAGGTCAGCCAGAAAGTCACGATCGAATGATCTGTCTTTCTATCATCCGACTCGGTCTTGAGCAGACCTCAGCTGTGCAGTGTGAAAGTTCAAATTCAAAGTAGTGAAGTGCAAGTTGAAATTTTAAGTAGTGCAATAGTGTGTGATAGCCGCAACGCCGGCAGTGGGATAAAGTCTCAGGGCAAAATTGTAGCAGCAACTTTTTGCGATAAGCCAGGAAAGCTGAAGAAAATTGGTAAGTTTTGGTCACCTATCAGGATACAGTTAAATCAGGCTAGACAAATTTTGTTGATGAAAATCATATTCAACTTGTCTTAGGCATAGTTATACGCGACCACGGATCAAATAATCACCCTCGGCTGCATATATATCTAGCAGCGAACCGAGGCCGCAGAGATTTTTGTATTCTTGCGAGAAAACCGCTGAGATTTTTATATTTTTGCCCGAGGCCGCAGACAATTTTGTATTTGCACGAAAAACCGCGGAGATTTCATCATTGTCCACGAGAACCAGCAGCAACTCAAGGCCCAGAAAGATCACCACTCCAAAAGATCACCACTCCAAAAGATCAGCACCCACCAGAAATCACTCACCACTGAAAGAAAGAAGCACGGACACAGAAAGAGCGGACCGACGAATTGCAAAACCAGCAGCCAGAAACCATCACCTGGAAGGAAGAAAAAAAAATCATGACCAGCAGCTAAAAATTTGAAAGTCGAACAGATACTTACCTGAAATTATACTTACCTCAAAATTTTACCTACCAGCAACATTTGTGTACTTACCCGCAACATTTTCCCAAATTTATTTGTTAAATTTTAATTGAATTCTAATTGTAATTAATTACGTTAGGTTTATTAGAAATAATATTGTTGTTAATCATGTAAATAGGGAAAAGCAAATTCAAGTTTCGTAGTATAAGTGAAAAGAAAAAAAAAAACAACTATTAATGTAGAGTTTAGAAATGACCTTCAAGAGCGTTTATGCGAACGCCAAAAAGCAGCATACTAACAACAACAATTTCACAGTCCAGCAGCAACGAACGAGAAAAGTGAGCATGAACCACGATTAAGGGCCCTTCTTCGCGACGAGATGCATGTGAGTAAAAACTTAAACATTTTACACTAACAACTTATAAGTGTCGCGAGAGAGGGAGGTGGAACTCTTATACGCGTGCACACTGCATAATCGGTCAGCAGATCATTTTTGCAGTGGGCAATGCGTATTCGCATTTCTACCTCCAATCGTTTCGCTTCGCAGCTTCACTGCGCTGCATTAATTCTATTGTTGTTGTTGCAATTTGCAGCAAACGGGTTTGCATTGCGCTGTTGTTGTAGCACAGCCAATGTCATTTGGAACTTTTTCTTTTTTTCTTTTTGTGAATGCGAAATTTGCTTTGCCAAAACTCGAAAAATATTGAAAACATAACAAAAATTAAGAAAAATTATGATTGACAAAATACTTTAAAGAAGAATTAAAAGAAAAGGAAATTAAAGCAGAAGATGTAATTCCTGCACAAATATGCGAAAAGAAAACTGAAAAGAAAAAAAAATTAAAATAAAGTAAATTTTAAGGACGAAAGAAAGAAAGAAAACGAAAGCAGACGCAAAAATTCCTGCAGCAATTTGCGAAAGCTAAAACAAAGCGAATTCGAACGAAATAAAAAAAATGTAAAATTTGGAGAAGAAAAAGAGATAGAATGAAAACCAAATACTTACCGCGATACTTACCGAAAAACTAACCTAGAAAAATATTTACTTAATTGCTATTTACTTACCTTTGATATTCGATTTATGTTTACCTAAAAATTTATAAACTACTTGATTAATAGTTAAGTGGTCTACATACTTACATAATTACCTGTTAATACTTACCTTGCATTGTTGTTGTGAAATATTGAAAAAGAAGTGAGGTTTGCACAGCATTGACTGCAGCTATGTGCTGGCGATTCCGCGTGTGTTAGCACACATTTCTTTTTGCATATTTTTTTGTTGTTATACAGTTTGTTTGTTTTTTTTTTGTTGAGAATCACCTGCTGCATTCCTTTTGTGCGAAAATTTCGCGCGTCGCTAAATTGGAGTTAAAACTATTCTGAATGCTAGGAGGTTTAGAGTATATTGTTTGGTTTAGTGATTAAGATTTTGTAAATTATAATGAAGGCATTTAAATATAAAATTGTTATTTTGGGTTAAGTTTAACCATGGAAATTTAAGACTTTAAATTGTACAGGTGATTAGGTGAAAGGGTAGGTGGACTTTTGTCTTTGGGGACCCATACTAACAACAACAACATGGGTCATGGTTGGGAGGGTAAGAGACAGGGCGAGGCGCATTCCACCTCAGCGTCGCCCCCAAACACAGAGAAGAGGAAGAACGGCCAGCGCGGCTATTTTTAAGTTTATTGTCCGTCCGATATTTTGTCTTGTCGTGTTGAGTTTGAATATTTAGATCAATCAAGTGGCTGGGACTCATATTGAGTTAATTGTAGTGCAGGTTGTGATGATTTGGTCCCGAATCCCCCCACCAGCCGTAAGAGCTAGCTTTATTTAAGGGTCCCGCACGAAAGTGGCCAAATGAGCGCATTACAACCTGGGGTGGACAATGACGTGGGCCAAGATTTGTTCTTGGGCACACGCAAAACAACATGAGGTGAAGCCTCTCTCCTTTAACATCTCCACTTTACAATTGTCGGGAAACTACAGCCCAAAGTCGGGTGTTTCGTTTTCCGTGCGTTGTGTTTTAAATTGTACAGGACAATTTGTACACAACGTAGGGCGGTATATATGCTTTGCAATCAGGGCATTAGAGAAATGGCGCCAAATGTGGAGCATATATATCCGGCTTAACATTTTGTACATTACAAGTTACAGCAAGTTAGTTCATATTTAAGTTAGTTTAAGTTAGAGCAAGTTAGTTCATATTTTCAGGTTAAGTTAGATCAAATTAGTTTATATGTGAGATTTGTAATTTATCAGTTAGTTTATGTTGGAGGTTAGTAGTTTGGGTTAGGTGTGGTTTGAATTTAGGTAAGTTTGGATCGAGCTAGTTTATATATCTGGTTTTATTAGTTCGATGTGTTAAGTTAAAGTAGGTTAAATAAAATGTATTGTTTGAGATGACGGCAGCTTAAATTAGTTTATATCTAAGGGTTAGGTTAGGTTTGGGTATTTGACTAGCTTTATGTTTATGATTAATTAGTTAGTAAGGATAGGTTTGAGTATCTGATTAGGTTTATGTTTATAATTGGATAAGATTGAGTAGGTCAGTTTACACAAAGTTAGTTTATAGATTATTTGCGGTTACATAAGAATGAGTTAGTTTACTTAGTACGCCAGCATATACAAGTTAAATTAGGTTACATATCTCCCAATTAAATCCCGATATAATTTTTTGGAACAACAACTAAATTGTTTTAAACAATTAGGGTATTTTTGTTAATATGTAATAGAAATTTTTCCAAAGTATTTTTAGCTATTAAATTACGTCAAATAGAAGAAATTATGTTTATTAAATTAACATGAAAATAATGTATGCGGTTGAGGGTTAAGGTAGTGAAGAAGTGATTTTACGATATAGTAAAATTAAAATGGCAAACGAATAGTTAGTAAAAATAATTATTATTATCGTGTAAGATGGAAGAGTCTCGTAGGGGCGCTATGCTCCCGAGAGGATTGAACAAGGAAAAAATATAATTATTATTATTTAATTATTTTAAAGAGATAGGCAAGATGAGCCTTGGGAAATATATATGGAAGTCAATTAAAAAGCTAAGAACTGAAAAAATGTATTAACCTATTTTTGAAGTATTCGAAATTTTCATTTTGCAAAACTCAAAGTTTGTGATCTGTATTCGATGCATTATCTGCTGACAGCAATTGCCACAGAAAAATGTTTTCTATTTACAAACCAACAACTCCATTCCACATATGTATGCAAGTAACTAACTTCACTTTGGTGTGTATTAAAGTCCTGCATGAATATATTCTTTTTGGCGGCTACACTACTGTACATACTGTACGGGTACTTGGTATTCGAAGAATGTGTACAACGAAACGAATAGAAACGAGAACCAGCGAGCGTCGCTTTTCGTTTCTATTCATATTCGGTGAATAGCGAACACTGCAGTGCTCGTATTCGGTGAGAAGCGAATACTGCACTGCTCGTATTCGGTAATCGAGAACTTTGCGAAGTATTCGAAGATCAACAGTTTCATAGAATATTTTTATGCGCAGTATGTCACTTTTCCAGGTGTATACTTGTGGTGCGGTTGAAGTGGCTTATTAGTTAATACGCAAAATGGAAATTAGTGAAGAAAGTAGCATAACAAATAAATAAATATTTATATATAAAATAAATATTTCTAAATAATCGTAGGAAAATTAAAACGAGTATATTCGAATATATTCGAAGCAATGTGTACTATTATTCGAATGCGTTTGTCCTCGTTTTCCCGCTTCGAGCGAATATGAATAAATAGTGTACGTCTACTCGTTTATGTTCGGAGCTTACTCGTACTCGAAGAGAGCTGTACTCGTATTCATTCGGACCGGTCCGCAGAGATGAAGTGAATAGAAATTCAAAAGCATTTGAATGTTTTCGAATAGCAAAAATGCATACTCGTGCTGGACTCTAGTGTGTATGACATTTTTCCGTACACGTATAGCAAATAAGTATTAGGTGTGTGCTGAGTTAAACTGCAAACCGAATTTGCTGTTTCTTTTCCCAACTCCACTTATGGCTCACACCGCGGCACGTACGCACAGAGCACGCATGGTCGTATTTAAAAAGTTGACTTTGTTGATGACGCACATACACACACAACCACACAAACACATAAACGCGCGAGCAACGAAAAAGCACTCTAACTTTGGATATCACACAAAACGCTGACACGTAGCAACAGTGGCAGCACAAACATGAATTACGTCACGCACACGGACGTACGTGTATGTCAGGCAATTTAAGTTTAATCGAAACTTTAAAGTTTACCCACAACACGACCAGCAGTGCAGCGGCGCCCCCAAACTGGCCAAAGCCACTGCAACACAACAACAACAACAGCTGCAATTGTTGCTGCGCTGCCGGCAAAAGGACGGCCAGTGCGACTACATGTGTACAAATATCTGCATGTATGTATGTATGTATGTATACAGCATTTGTGCGGTGTTAGTGGCTGATGGCCGAAACTATTAAAGCAACTTTTTATGCCAACGCTACGTGTGCGAGTTTTCCTTTGGTAAACTTACATTTTTTTTGCGCACAATTCCAAGTCTGCAATGTGTTGTTTTTTGTTTTTTTTTTTTTGGTTTTTACTTTTGTTTTTTGGTTTAACGTTTGCTTGGTTTTTGCCAATTTCTGTGTGTTTCTTTGTTTTTGTTTCATGTTTTGGTTGTTGCTACCGAAAGTTTTGCCAAGTAATGATTTTCTTTGCCAGGCATTGCAAATTTTTTTCGCATTTATATTTTTGATTTTGCGATTTTATTTTGTTCGTCTTACTTGAGTATTGTTTACTGGATGCGGCGCAACGCAAAACGATGCATTTTTGTACGCTCAACTGAAACATTTTTCAATTGTTCAGCGTTAATTTTGTGCCCAGTGCTTTTTTTGCCATTCAATTTTATGGAGGTTTCGATTTTTGGCTCTTTTCGATTGCAATTTGATGAATGTGTGGCACAATGGTGCAGCAATGCGACGGAAGGCTTTGCCGAGTGCCTGCCATTCCTTCTTTCGGCCATCTTCTCCGTTTGTGCACTCAAATTAGCATTTGCCATTGTAGCATTTTGCACATTTTGCAGTTGCAACTGCACACAAATTTTTCATTCCATCTCTGTGTAGTGCACACTGCAAATTGCTACTTTGCTGCTTTGGGTATTTCTAAAGAAATTTTTACTTTATTTAGTCATATTTTTAGCAAACAGGTTTGCAGTGTTGGAGGATACAACTGGCACCAAATTTTTAATACAGGTGATATAAACTTTTTACTCAAAGTGTGTTCGTGGGTTTGCCAAAGTCTGAGGTCGCTGTATGGTCATTGAAACTCTTTGGGTTCTATTAAGGAGATGAATTCAAAGCAATGAAGAGGCTGATAGTATTTATAGATGCATTAATAGTTATAAAAACTCTTTATAGTGGTCTATATAGTCTCGATAGTAGTAAAAAGTAGTATAGTATCATAATAGTATTTTTTTACTACTAAAATTCAATTTTAGAGTCTATACGCAACATTTATAGTACAAGGATATACGACTTTATCTCGCGCCATAGTCCTCGGAAGTTGCCCCAGTCGGTCTTGATAAGCCACGGAGAATAAAACAATATTTGAAAAATTGAACTTACCATATGAGTCTTATTTTGAAATCAAAAACAAAAACTCGCCCCGTAATTTTTATCTGGTGAAGAAAAAATAAAACTGAAAAATAAATTCTCATTTTGCAAGTGAAAAATAAAACTCACAGCATAATTTTTATTTTTCCCCACAAAAATAAAACGACTAGCTGAGAAGATTATAACTCATCTAAGCGCTTGACAGCTTTTGTAAAGCATCTTTCGGGAGGTGAACGTGTAATTAGTGAAAATTCCATAAAGAGTTCAAGAAGAACAATAGAATCGAAAAGATGTTGAAGTGAAGTAGAACAAAAGTCGAAAACCATAATTTAACGAAGATATAAAACGACTAATTGAAAAGACTGTTGTAACTCGAAAGCTTCTGAAGTTTCTTTGGGGTGATGCGATTAGCGGAAGGTCTTTAAAAAGTGGAAGAAGGGCAATAGAAGGAAGAAGATGTTGAAGTAAATAACAATAGTGATAATACATAATTTTTCAAGATATAAAACGACTAATTGAAAAGTCAGTAAAGCATCTTTCGGGCGGTGCAATTAGCGAAAGTTCTACTAAGAGTAAAACAAGGACAATAGAAGGATGAAGATGCTTTGGGGAACTAGTAAAAAATGCATCAATTATATTTTTTCAAAACATAAATCGTTAAATAGCCATTACTCATGAAAGTCCTCTAAGGCTTCTGAATGTTTTTTAGGGCGATACAAATAGCGAAAATTCTACAAAAATAGGAAGAAGAAAAATATATCTTTTTTTTTGATTCTTCACCTCAACTAGTCTTACTTAATTGGTTATTTTAAATTGAATTTTTTAATTCTAGATTAAATTTAATTCTTCAACTTAAAAGTTTTATACATAATGGACTTTTTAGTTCTATAATAATTTAAATTCTTAACTTTAAAGCTTTTTTATTTAATGGTTTTTTAATTTTAGAATAATTTAATTTTTAACTTTAAAGATTTTATTTATTCAATGGCATTTAAATTCTAAATTAGTTTGAGTTCACTGCTGCTAAAAAATTGGAGAAAGTCCAGCACTAATTAATTAATGTTTTAGTTCTATATTAATTTAAATTCTTAACTTTAAACGTATTTTTATTAAATGGATTGTTTAATTCTAGAATAATAATATTTTTAAACTTTAAATGTTTTATTTATTCAGTGGCATTTAAATTCTAAATTAATTTCAATTCACTGCTGCTAAAAAATGTGAAAAAGTCCAGCACTAAACACGACAGTTTTTCTCATAGCTTTTCCTAATGATTATAGTCAGTGTACACTATAAAAAATATAGAAATTCAGTAGGTTTCTCAAATAATGGTCAAAGCAAAAATAATTAATTTTAGATAATTAAATATTTAATTTTCAATTAAATCTCATTAATATGTCTAAGCATACATTTTCTTCATACTCTTTGATCGAGTCACGTCCTATGTCCACCAGCGTTCTCACCGAACCCTCCGTCAAAGAAATGAGCAGTGACAGGTGCTGCTCTGCTCGCGTTCACAATTTCGAACGCAGTGTTGCCATTCTTCTCGAAAACCTATTTTACTCATTTTTGGCGCACTCAGCGCGCCACATTGACACTTTCTGGCTGGTGTTGCGCCGGTCGCCGCGTCAACCGCAACTAGTGTACACACACACACACACACATACACATTGTGCAAGTATGCAGCCGCACTTGCGTGTCAACAACTTTGAAATGAGTTTGTCACATTGCAACACATACATTCGCACCTTTTTGCGACCGGTGCTTTCCCGCTTCCGCCGAGCCGTTGCAGTTGCAGTTGCACCGAGTGCGGGCACTTCTTCAGTCGCCCATTCGTTTGTGTCGCGGTGTGTTGCTTCGTTATTTTCGCAACTAACGAAGCACTCCCTCAGGTATTTAATATCAGCAACTTTCCATTGTGGCTGTTGTTGTGTTTTTTGTTGCTCTTTTTCTTTTATATACCACCTTTTTGTCGCGCTTGTTGCATTTATTTGCCGTTTTTCTTTGTGCTTAAAATATCCGCGCATAAAAAATGCAAAAAACCAAATTGTTTGGTTGACAAGTGACGGAGGTGAGGAAGCGGAATGTGAAAAACTTTGCAATCGCATGAAAATTTGTAACTGCAGCGCATAAGTTGGTGCTATGCTATGGTTGCAGTGCATCAGGAGGGAAGTGCCGCTGTGGGACTCGTACTCGCAGATGGGAGAGAAGGCGTTGCGTGCTTGCAGTGCCAGCTGCAATTTTGCATCAACTGCTGCTACTTTGGTCGCTTGTCAATGCGGAATATCAGTGAATGAAAACAAAAACAAAAAACAGTACCAAAAACAACAAAAATTTAAAAGTAAACACAAACTTTATTGTGTTTTGTTTAAATTGCTGCATTTAAATCAGGACTACGAACTGGTTGGGTTCAGAGTCAAACCGAGCCGAAAATCGACCACTTCATAAATTTATCCGGTTTAATAGAGCAGTGACACTCCAGTGAACAGGTTACAAGCGGCAATTACGTAAGTTTGGGTTTCAGTTTAAGTTTGTGTTTCAGCTTAAGTTTGAGTTGAATATTTGAGTCGAATTATTGTTAAAAAATCACCTTAAAAGCCCAAAACTCAGAATACGTTGAGACTCCTACAACAACTTCTACTCCTACAAGGGTCAAGAATCCTCCTAAAGTGCCACATTCAAGTCAAAAAGGGGCCCAAAACCCGCTTGGAGGGCTAAGTCAAACTGAACTGGAAGCAGAAGCTTTGGAATTCAGGATTTGAGGGCTTTGAAGTTAACAAAATGACAGACATTTAAGCTAAAAAGGGGCCCAAGGCCCGCTTAGAGGACTAAGTCTAACTGAACTGGAAACAGAAGCTTTGGAATCCAGGACTTAAGGGCTTTGAAGATAACAAAATAACAGACATTTAAGCCAAAAAGGGGCCCAAAGCCCGTTTAGGGGACTATGTCAAACTGAATTGGAAGCAGAAGCTTTGGAATCCAGGACTTGAGGGCTTTGAAGATAACAAAATTACAGACATTCGGGTCAAAAAGGAACACAAGGCCCGCTTTTAGGACTGTGTTAAACTGACCTGAAAGCAGAAGCTTTGAAATCCAGGACTTGAGGGCTTTGAAGGTAACAAAATGGCAGACATTAAAGTCAAACCTTCGATCTTCGCAAAGCTGAGATTTGGATGCCAGGACATGAGGGCTTCGAATAACGCACAAAGCCCGCTTATCGGACAAAATCCATTGTTTGGGCTTCAGAAAAGCTGACCTAGGTTCAAAGACAGAAAAAAACTACTGGAACAGCATTAAGGAACTATGTCACTCCAAGATGCTCCTAAAATTCGGCGTTACTTCTAAGCAGAAATCACCTTAGAGTTCTATGTGGAACCATAACAGGCCACTCATTCCTCAACAGTCGCCTTTACAGAGTTAATCTTGATGTGTTGTCATGCCGATCCTGCAGCAAAGCTGTCGAAGCAATAGAACACATAATTAAAACTCTCCAGCCTTGGCACACAGACGTGCACAGTTTCTAAGCAAACAGGGTCTCGATCATGAGGAACTAATGTAAATATTGCATAAACGTCTGGTTCGAATAAAGTCCATCAACCTTCTAAGGTTCTCAACAAGGACTCATATATATACATATACATTTTTACGATTACGTTTAATGTTAAGGACGTCCATCTGGTAATGCTACGGATCCGAATGGAGTCTATGTGCCTGCCAGTGTAACCTAAACTAACCTCATTCAATACCTGAGCACCAGAACTTCACATGGTTAGAGGGGCACAACCTTAACCCAACCAATAATCACTTCATTACATTAATAATTGATTTTAATTATTTGCTATTTTTGCTTGCATTTGTTGTGGATTTCACATTTAATTGCCACAACAATAATAAAATATACATAAATTGTTTGGTTTGTAATTTGCATTTGACATGAAGTAAACAATTAAATTAAATGTTACTCATACGTCGTGTAGTGCCAGTAGAGCAATGCGCAAAGCCATGAAAACGTACATATATGGGTTTGTAAACATTTAGCTGCGCTTTTGTTTTGTTGCTACTACAACTACTTAATAAATTAGTACCATAAAAACGCTACTTAGCGCACACTCTGCCGTAGCGCCAGCGAAGGCAACGCGAACGCGCTAAACGCGCTGAGTCAAGTGCAAGTCAATTATGCCGCAAGAGCTGCGCCACTCATGAAACAAAACATACGTTTCTTTGTTTATATGTATTTACAAGTGTATGTGTGTAGTAGTGAACTCCATGCAGAGCTAAGCTTCATTCTCTATGCATTTCATAGAAGCAGAAATGCTGTCCATGTGCGCACTGTATGAAAACAACATTTTAATGAAAATGCTTTTATCTGTGGCGTTTATTGGTATTTACAGAATTCTTTTATTACGCTTATACACACACATATGCACGCACATATATACGAACACATTAACACCAATACTCAAGCGCAAAGATCGCACTATGGTAAATGCTCTGTGCTTGCTGCTGCCGTGGCTCCTAGCATCATTTACACCTCTGCGCTGGCACCCAGCTGCCCGTCTTGTCCCACTAACCCTTAATACTTGTCCCTTCTCTGTGCCCGGCATTTTCTCGGCATCTTCATTCGCAGCCCATTTACGTCGGCCATTTAATTTTGCTTTCACTGCTGCGCACTGTTCACTGCTCGCCTTTCGCACGTTCGGTTTGCTGTCACGTTTGGTTGTACTGAGGGAATTTCCTTGATGCATTTAATTCACTTTGATTGTTTTGTGCAAAGTTTTGTGCTTTTAAAATTTTCAAGTTTGTTGCCAACGTTAATGTTGCTGCCGCTGCTGCAGTCATGTAGAGCGTTGTGTGCTGGCGCGTAATTACGTTACGTCGTTAGTAAATTGTTTTTATTTTTTTATTATACACTTTCTCTTTCACCTGCAATAACGAGTAACGAGCGTCACAGACAGCCGCCTTCAACTGCGGCCGCAGTGAAATCCAGACCATTAGTTGAGTGCTGAGTTGGGCTGCGTTGAGTGGGCGCTGTGCGACTTATATTCCTTACGCCTGCGATGTACAGCTTTTAGCAGCACGTAGGGTTAATAACTCAATATTAATAAGGTTGAACTTAGTTCGTTTAATCCTCTATTGTAACAGTTTTATTAAGGTTTGCTAGTTAAAGTGCGGTACGACTTGCTGCTGGGTCTGTTGACAATAAAAACTGGGTGACCATTATTGCTATACAAAAATAATTGTAAGGTTTACACAAAGCATTACGATTGTCAAAAATGGTCATAACGTTCACTATAACATGGGACCAATGAGCGCTCAGGTAGGTGGGAAGATAGGGAATGTGTGTATAGGTGGTAGGTAGGCAAGTATGTAGGTAAATGGGTATTCATAAGTAAGCCAAAGAGGCCCATTGTGATACCATAGAAAGATATGTTAGGTGGATAGATTTCGTTGGGGCCATAATGCACTGAGACCAATAAGGTGCACCCTACTGCTAACAGAGAATAATCCCTAAATTCACCGACTTAATAAAATTTAGCAACTCATGCCGTCTTAAGTGCATGTTGTTCTCTTCTACAAGCTGCTGCGACATTTTTATTCCCCTTGTTCACTCCTCTTGGGAGCATTCAGCCTTCACCAGACATTGTGTTGGTTACGTCAATCGGTTGTGTTTTTCTGCCATGATAGGAGATTGGCCTACCGCAGGTAGTCCTAAGTGATTTGGCTGCCATCTACCGCCGCTTATGAACGACGCACAGTGGCTGATTTTGCCGACGCAGGTTGCAAAAGTCAATTTTGTCATGTTCGATTTGGGGGAAAATGTTATATACTTAGTACTTGTTCGATAAATAAATGTTAGGACCTAAGAAATCCGAAAACCTTAACTAAATTGGACAAATCTTTTTGCTTGAAGAGCCCGTCAAAGTTGAGCAATTTTTAGAGTGTGAAATAATATTAGCAATTTGCACTTTTCGGCAAAGCTGAATTTTTAAAATACGGAAAGGGGTAAATTAATTGAAACTTTTTGCACCAGCATCGTAATAGAAGGCATTTATAGTAAATAATTAAATATAGAAAAAAAAGTTAGTTGTTGTTGTTGTCTTTTCATAGGCACACACTTGAAGCACTGTTTTTATCACACTTTTTGAACTTTCGATAGACTTTAAAAAAAAGGCCATACTTGCCAGATTTCCGTCTTTGGGAAAATTGTTCACTAGTCTTCTGTGAGTACTGCCCTGAAGAGATCGGGTGCCCGACTTTGCCCGACTGGATTTTACAGCGATTTTTCTGTGGCCACCTCGCGCAATTTTGTGCTTTCGGGTGCGTGCGTTCGAACAAGTTCGTCAAGATTTTGATAGTGAATCAATTACACGCGATTATAATCGTTACCTGGGCATGCAAATTTGGATTTTGGCTTCATTTAAGATGTGATACAAACTTGCAACTCCATCTTAAGGCGACTGTTTTTTGGCGTATATTGCCAATATTGCCAGTTAAACTCCGCCACTGCAACTGCAATTATTTTGAAAACAATTAAATTTTATTTATTTAATAAGAGGAAAATATCATCATAACCCAGAAGGTAATTTCAAGGTAAGTTACATTGACTTTTAACGTAAATTTCCCGAACTTTGACAAAATATTACGTAGCACCCTGTACCTCGATTGAGGTATAACTGTACCTCGATTGAGATTTTTGGAATACAATAGCCTGATGAATTTCTAATCAACAGCATTTTCCAAATTTTCCAATTATCTCTATTCGTTCAGAAGTTACGATTTTCGCAACCTGAAATGACAAATTGAGCCACTGTGCGACGCATCCGATGTTGTTAGCTACCACTTATAGCGCCATCTGTTGTGTAAGGGAGGTGAAAGCAGGATGGTTGCGGACTTCGCTAAGATCGGTTTGGTGCTTTGCTGTTTTTCGCTAATGCCTGTTTCCCTAACAGGCGTCGCTGTTGCACCGTGTAGCTGTATATTTTTTCTTTAAAACCTCAGGGCGAGGTGCGACGTCTTCGATCACATCACATTGCATGAGTCTACAGATCCTCTGAGTCACAGAGCTCTTTTGAAGTAATCTATCTTAAATAGTTGGTATTTGCTCAGTCTTTATTCTTTACTCCATTTGGAGTTGTAACCTTTAATGAGTATTTTCCTTGCCCGAGGTCGGAGACATTAGACCAGTGATTCAAGTTCCTAATATAGTTCTAATCTCGAGTCTTAGTGACTACGCTGAGGTGTGCATAAACAGTCCAATGAAGGTCTCTGTTCCAAGAAGGGCCATGATTGCAGCTTTTCTGTCCACCTTCTCATTACCACCTAATCCTCTGTGTCGTGGTATCCAGAGGATTTTGATCTAGTGTCCAGTTTATACAATGCCTTAGACATATCTCATCACTAGCCCTGAGGTTATCTCATAGAAGATTACTGCTTTGATGGTTGTTTGGCTATCTAAATATATAACAATGTTTTGCTCCGTCTATGCAAGTTCAAGGATAAACTGCGCACAGATTCTGCTGGCAGAAACTTCTGCCTAAAAGATGCTGGATGCAGATGATACTCACGCACATCTTTTCCCTTCAGTTTTGGAGCCTTCTGTTTGTAGTATCATACCAGTTGGACTCATATGCCCGACAGAACTAACAAAGATAAGTAGATTTCGATTAGTCCCGACTTAGTCGACTTAGTCCCCAGTCTATCAGAAAACTACTTACCCATGTGAATCTTGCTTCTCCCAGCGAGTGCAAAACAAGTACATAGAATGTGAAGTTCTTTTCCTTATCCATGCACCCAAGTAGACTGTGATAGGTTTATCTGATCGATTCCTTTGGTTGTGAAAGCAGAATTCACTCAGGCAAGTCTACCTTCTTCTGGCGAGTACCGGACAAGTACATAGAAAGTGAAATACTATTTATATTCTCTTCCTGATCCATGCAGTTCATGCATTAATCATTAGAAATATATACAATTTCTAGATGCTTTCAGTTTTACATAAAATTCATAATACATAAATAAAATATTTAATATACTTGCTTCAGCAACACTGCAGGCATTGAGTATAGAAATCATTACAATTCAATACGAGTACTGACTGCGTTCAATCAGTTTCATCGATGGCTCCTAACTGAAATCAAACATTCAGCTTTTCTTAAACAAACAACAGTTTTTTTTTCATTATTCAAAACAGCTTTGCTTTTTATGTATTGCATTTTTTAATTGAGTTGAGTCCATAGATATTAAAATGAGAAATCAGAAGTTTTTAAATTCATAAAAAATTTTACATAACAATTTAGTTGATAAATTAATTGAAAAAATTTTAAATTAAATGATTCACTAAATAAAAAGAATTCAATTTTTTTTTAAATAACCCGAATGGTCACTTTCAGCCATCAAATCCTGTATTGAAATGTGTATTTAAGTATGTCAACAGACTTTTTCTCTCATTGCACTTTGCCATTTCATTGTTTAACTTCTTGGAAAATTAATGTACTTTGTGCTGTTTGAGCACAGCGGACTGTGAAGTGTAAAGTGAAGAAAATGGTGCAAAACGAATGTAGAACAGCAACGAAGAACAAACTTAAGGCGTTTGATTCAACGAAAACCTTACAGACTTGTTGTATATATTTGAGGAAATTCAGGAAATTGTGCTCAGCCCTTAAGACGGTTTTATTTTTAAACATTTTTGTTGTGTTTGAACTTTTTCTGGCTGGTCAATTTTAAACTCAAATTTAATTAGTACAAATTGTCACTGTCAACGTCGTTATGGAGTAATTCAGTTTTGTCTGCTGTTTGGCAGATTACAAAAACACTGAGACAATTTAATTGTGGAAATTTCGAGAAAATTTCAAAATACCTAGAACTGACTTTATGTTTTCCAGTCCAGTCCAGTCCAGTCCAGTCCGGGAAGGTAATAATGATTTATGTTGTCCTAAAAATAGCTAAGGACTTCATAAAAGAATGTAATAATTTGTTTGTGCTTAGACAGAACATGCGAGACTTTGTCTGACAGTGAAAAGAACGCCACTTTTGCCTGAAGTCTGTGCAGAGTTTTCCCAATCTTTGTTCATTGCTTCAATCGACACAATGTTTGGCTTCACTTTCAAACTCAGTCCATATTTTCTCACAGTGCCCAACTGACGTCAAAGTCAATAAACAATTTGCCGCTGGGTGCGATACAAACACTCACACCTGTCCCTCACATATTTTCCGCCCCTGCTCTGCCTTTTTCGGCCTTTTTCGACTTGTGGCGGCAGGAAATTGAAGATATATGAAAGCCAATCTTCGTGTGTCATGTGTCGTGACAATCAATAAATACAATAAAACAAATGAATGTCCATACAAAGACAAAACAGAGAATTTCGTTTGAATAAACCGACAGCACTTAAACACCGAACATAGTATCGGTTCTCTATTAGCTTGATCTCACTTGGCGCTAACACCAAAATGATTAATGCTGCCACTGTCACCTGGATGGTCAATTCTAGAAAATTGTGCCTTGTGTGGCCAGTCAAAGTTTTGTGTTCTTGACCTTTGTTATCCCGTTGCGATGTCACTGTGCGTGTTCAGTCAACTATAAATCACATACGAAAAACAGAAACAATTTAAGGCGAATAAGTAGTAGTTGGAATGATTACTAAGTATAGGCCAATGAATCGATACAAAATGGACAACAATGGTGGGAAGTTCTGGTATTAATAAAGGAACCACGGTATAAAAAAATTATTGTACAATGAGATAAGCAATGTATCTAGTCTAGTCTAGTCTAGTCTAGTCTAGTCTAGTCTAGTCTAGTCTAGTCTAGTCTAGTCTAGTCTAGTCTAGTCTAGTCTAGTCTAGTCTAGTCTAGTCTAGTCTAGTCTAGTCTAGTCTAGTCTAGTTCTAGTCTAGTTCTAGTCTAGTTCTAGTCTAGTTCTAGTCTAGTTCTAGTCTAGTTCTAGTCTAGTTCTAGTCTAGTTCTAGTCTAGTTCTAGTCTAGTTCTAGTCTAGTTCTAGTCTAGTTCTAGTCTAGTTCTAGTCTAGTTCTAGTCTAGTTCTAGTCTAGTTCTAGTCTAGTTCTAGTCTAGTTCTAGTCTAGTTCTAGTCTAGTTCTAGTCTAGTTCTAGTCTAGTTCTAGTCTAGTTCTAGTCTAGTTCTAGTCTAGTTCTAGTCTAGTTCTAGTCTAGTTCTAGTCTAGTTCTAGTCTAGTTCTAGTCTAGTTCTAGTCTAGTTCTAGTCTAGTTCTAGTCTAGTTCTAGTCTAGTTCTAGTCTAGTTCTAGTCTAGTTCTAGTCTAGTTCTTTCTAGTCTAGTTCTAGTCTAGTTCTAGTCTAGTTCTAGTCTAGTTCTAGTCTAGTTCTAGTCTAGTTCTAGTCTAGTTCTAGTCTAGTTCTAGTCTAGTTCTAGTCTAGTTCTAGTCTAGTTCTAGTCTAGTTCTAGTCTAGTTCTAGTCTAGTTCTAGTCTAGTTCTAGTCTAGTTCTAGTCTAGTTCTAGTCTAGTTATTGTTTAGTTCTAGTCTAGTTCTAGTCTAGTTCTAGTCTAGTTCTTGTTTAGTTCTAGTCTAGTTCTTGTTTAGTTCTAGTCTAGTTCTAGTCTAGTTCTAGTCTTGTTCTTGTTTAGTTCAAGTCTAGTTCTAGTCTAGTTCTAGTCTAGTCTAGTGTATCTATATACATATATATCTTTATATCTATTTAATCCCATTTGTTTCATCTGCAAACTAGTAAATCGTAAGAAAACGTTCATGATGCAACGTTGACTTATACGCAAAGTCGTCGTAAGTCATCTTTGCCTTGCACGTACTTCAACCATTTAAGTTCAAATTTACGCAGCGCAAATGAAACTTTGCCAATTGAAAATAAGAAAAGATATACATATATTGTATAAAAAACGATTCCCGAACTGGCAAAAGAAATGTCACGCTGAAATTTTGTGTGTATCTAACTTTAAACTGAAATAGAAAATTGTTGATTTAAGTGGAATGAATTCGTTGAGCCACCATTTGAGTGTTGGATGGGAAGAACCACTTCAAGTTCTGGCGAATTGTCCATACACTTGAACAGCTCAACAGTGGAACAGCTCAACAGTGGAACAGCTGAACATTTGAACAATTGAGAAATGCTGCACTGCAGCAGCTCGGCGAACGCACCACACAATTTGCAGGCACTGGGCGGCTGTGTCGTGCCGCATGTTGGCGTGTTAAAAGCCGCTAAGCCGTCTTTAAATATTTTCAAGCTGTGAATGGCAAAGCAAATAGAAAATTCTTTCAACACATACACAACTATGGCGCAGAACTTTTGCTTGAGGGGCCGAGCAGCAATTCCTCTTAAGCTCATTTAATGGTCGCAGTGGTGGCAGGATTGGCAGGACGCTCGTCCATTAAAATTGCGTGCGTATAGGAATTGCATTAAGGAAATTCGCGTAGATTTATTTTATTTGTTTTATAGCTACACGTGTGCGTAATGGCATTGAATTGTGGCCAACTACTTATTTATTTGGTAAATTGTGTCGAGTGTCGATTGAAGTGAGAGGTGCCATGTGAGTTGGAAGTTGTGTGGCCGAGTTGTTGGGAAACAATGTCTGAGGAGCATATTTGGTGCCTTTTTGGACCTTAATTGTTAAGTGTAATTAAAAAAAAAATAAGAAATTTTTTGAACCCAGACAAATATTGCAGCTAGCGAAAATTTTAAAAATAAAGTTTGAACAATGCAAGTAAGACTTAAGAAAATTCTTTAAGTAATCCACATACATCTTTTGAGGAAATTCGAAAATTTTAAATAATAGAAATATAAAAGTTAAAATTTCGAGGTGAAACTGTATACTTAGGTTTGAAAAAGTTAGATTAAAGATAGATTAGAAAAGTGTCTAAAATGTGTTTCATCATTCAGTCAAATATGTTTCGGATTTAGATATTTAGGCTGAAAATATAAATGTAAGAAATTTTAGTATGGAACAAAATTATCTGAACTATCAAAAACCCTTTCAAATATGATTAAATATTATCAAATTTGATCTAGTTAGGTTGGCATAATGAACATATAAAAATATAATATATAATACGAGTGTGATCTGAAAAGTTTCCAACCTCAACATAAGGATGACAGAAATCGTCAATCAAAGGCAGGAAATTTGTTTGCTCCTCTTTGAAAGGTACTCACTAAAATTTTAGTCATTTTAAATGCGCTGATTGAGTCAAACCATTGTCAAACAACAACTTGACAATGATTTGAGTCAGTCGGCTTGAGTGTATTTGTGAGGAATATTAGTGTAAAAAATGCTTGATGGAATCGTTTTGAGTGATTTTTGTGATAACGAAAAATCTAGTATTATATTTGATTTAAAAAAAATACGACTGTGCCTACTAAAGACTAGTTGGACGCTGTATAAAGTGATTTTGTGCCATTATTAAGCACCTTGAAATTTTGAACAACTGAACTTAAACGTAGCCGTACCAGTTGTAGAGACAATGAATGTTCGCGACGTCCAAAATCTGCAATTACTGACAATAAAATGGCTGAAGTTAATCAAATGGGGACAGATAAGCGTCGAGTTGAAGTGAGAGAGATGGCAGAGGCTATGGATTTGTACTAAGAATGTGTTTGTCACATATACTTATATTGAAACAAGACTTAAACATGAGAAAGCAACGTTAGACCAAAAACGTTTTCGGATGAATATTTTCAACGTTCTATTGGGACGAGTTAAAGAGATGCGAGCACAAGGAGACAATGTTGAAAACTGAAAATAAAGTAAGAAGTAAAAATTTATTGCATCTTTGTTTGGGTGGGATTCTTTTCAGACCAAAAATAAAAAAAAATTTGATGAAGAAATTTCTTATATTTTTGTTAGATCGAAAACTTTTCAGACCACCATTGCATGCTCCTATGCATGGGTTGATTTTAGACAAATGGATGAGTTAAAGGTTCAGCGCTGTAGTTGGAGATACGATCAAATTTCATCTCTTGGTTTGATAAACTGGCTTGCTACCAGTTAAGTAAGCAAGAAAGTGTTAAGGCCAATCAGAAAGTGATACCTTTCTTCATGACTCCACCTTCCTCACTCCATATGCTGCATTCTTAACCGTTGCTTTACTTATATCCACCCAGGTGGAATTTTTGATATTTATTGCTTAACACTCGAAAGACCATTGAGGTCATTTTGATGATTTTTAGTATTATTAAGTATTTCTATCAACTTTTGCTTTGATTTTTAATTTTTTATCGAGTTCTTGAATTAGTTCTACAATTAGGGTTCTACAAATACAATTGGCCAAATCCGATGTGTACTTTTCGAGATATCAGCGTATATAATATGTAGTCTTTGTAGATAAGGAAAACTTGCGGTCTTTCTAGTGTTAATATCTGCCAGAGTATTGATCCGATTTAGTTATGATTTCGCCTTACTGAACAAATTTTAAACTAGTTTTCAACATAAACAAATATTTTTTTGAAAATTGTTTTCATGTTTAAACTTGAATTTTGTCGTTTTGTATACGTGGTTTACCAAATATCCACCCAGGGACTCCTTCCGGCGCCATTTTGAATACAACTCACAAAAGTTGGTGATGGTGGGTTTTTTCGAAAAAAAGCCTAGCTTTAACGATTTATTTTGCGACTTTGGAAAATATTTGACGATTTATTTATAGAAGGTTTATTGAAGACATACTTAGGCACGAAAATAAAATCTTTAAATATTTGGAAAATATTAGACGATTTCTTTTCAGAAGGTTTATTGAAGAATACTTAGGTACAGAAATAAAATCTTTTAAATATTAGGAAAATATTAGACGATTTCTTTATTGAAGACATGCTTAGGTACGGAAATAAAATCTTTTAAATATTAGGAATATATTAGACGATTTCTTTACAGAGGGTTTATCGAACACATACTTAGGTACGAAAATAAAATCTTTTAAATATTAGGAAAATATAAAAAAAACGATTTCTTTCAGAGTTTATCAAAGACATACATAGGTACAGAAATAAAATATTTTATTGTCAGTTTTATTGCTAAGCAAAATATACAAAAAACTTTGTTAAGGCGAAGGTTAAGTTTGTACAATCTCTATTATACGAATACATTTTTTTTTACTTACCATCTGCTGCATCTTACTCACTTTTCCATTCGAAAAACATTTCATATCAACTTCCATTATTATCGATTTTAAGTTTAGTCTTTTTGAATTGTTTGTTTTCGCATTTTATTCATACACAGAATACTTCAAAAGCATTTCACAGTCAATAGATTTTTGTTTTTCAAATAATGAAATATGTTTGTTTGTTTTTTTTTGTTTGTTATGCTAATCTAAAAAATACACTGACACCTATTAAATTGCGCACACACATATTAACATTCATAGATTCAAAAAAAAAAAGAACTAAAACTGTATATGCTATGATATTTGCTTTTATATATATAATCAACAATTTGAATGCGCCAAATAGGAAGTTTTGCATTTAGAATCTAACAGGCCTGGAGACAGACACACCAATTGTCAATGCGAGTATGTGGAGTTGTGGTCAGTACGATTAAAATGTGTGATTCTCTCTTTTCACTTCTTGTTCCCTTTTCTCTCTTTCTTTTTTCTGCTTACTAAATCTATGTCTGTATGTACAATAAATATATTCATTTACTTTCCTTACTCCTCACTGTGTGTGTGTGTATATATAGACTAAACCACTACAGACTAAATAGTACAAAGGACATTACAAAATCGAAATTTGAGTTTACATTGACCTAATATTTAAGTGCCGCTTGCGCAGCTGGAGAAGCGTATCGATTGCATCGTAACCTATGTGCTAGCAGAGAACTGGTTGGTTAATTGGCTTCGGAAGATAGCTGGGACCTATGCGTAGAGTCCAGATTGTCAGCGCTGAAAACAAGAGAAGAGCACAAAAGCGAACATTATCAACCAAATTAAATACTAATACTAATAAAATTGCAGTTAGCGTTACTGCAGCTACACGTCAGTAAATGCACTTTTTTTTATATTCTCATTTAATTTCTGTTCAATGGCGGTGACTCTGCTAATTTTGCCGCAACACTTAAATTCCATTTTAATTAAGCCACGTCCTGCTGCATGGAACGTTAGCAATGAGTGCTACTCAAACACAGCCAACGGGCTAACGGTGCTTTTACTGGCGCACACATGTTGCTGCTACAACTATTTACCTTCGATATTGGATGTCCAATACGGAGCCGCAGCTCACTTTCAACCCACTGTCACTTACAGCCGCTGTTGTTGTTGTTGTTGTTGTCGGCAGTAACCTGCAATGGCAGCAGAGCATGGAATATTTTTAATGTACGCATAGCAGCAAACCTGAAATCCGCTTACGAAAATGTGTTACTTGAAGTTGGGAAATTAAAGCTGACGCTTTTGTTCGAGGAGTGTGTGAGTGTGAGTGCGACTGTATGTGTTTGTGTTTGTGCTGGCAAATCAGTTGCCATATGCGCCAACTGATGGCTGAAGTTTTTCGAGTTCCCATTGAGTGTACGAGGGCTGTTTGAGAAGTCAGTGACTATTTAATTTCCCGCATAGTAACTTTAAATGCAACCCTGCTACTGTCAACTACCATCTGCTAGTAGGCCGCATTCAAATTTTGAGCATGATGCGTCATTTACTTTCTGTTTGATGAGCATTGAAAGCAGACCACTTTGTGAATTTCGACAAAAATGGGAAGAAGTAATATTGCATGCTGTAATGGTTTATCAGCACGCAAAATGCACTTTTTCACATTTTTGTCGAAATTCACAAAGTGGTCTGCTTTCAATGCTCATCAAACACAATGTAAATGACACATCATGCTCAAAATTTTTTTTGCTTAAAAAAACCATTACCGAAACCACCATCAATTTCAATGGTTTAGAATTGGTTTACCGAATTCCGTTGTGGTCGTACCAATACAAGAGACGCCGAACGTTCAGAAATGGTTGATAAAGTCCATGGAATGGTGTTGAACGAATGGAGAATGAAATTGAGTGTGGTGACTGAAGTTGTAGGTATCTCAACGGAGCGGCTAAATCACATTTTGCATGAATATTTGGACATGAAAAGTTATACGCGCGATGGGTGCCGCGATTACTCACACTTCAAAAGAGTGTTTGGCAATGTTCAACCGAAATCCGAACGGAACGAAATCCGTTTCATAACCGTGGAAGAAACATGGATCTATCACAGCACACCAGAGACCAAGGAACAGTCAAAGCAGTGAACTTCTTCGGGTAAACGTGCACCAAAGAAGGCCAAGGTGTGTCTGTTGGCCAACAAGGACATGGCTGCACATTTTGGGATGCATGCGGTATGATTCACATCGATTACTTTCAAGAGCGTACACAATTACTGGCACATATTAGGCAGAGCTGTTGAATCGATTTGAAGCCGATTTGAAGTAAAAACGATCGCATTTGGCGAAGAAAAAACTTCTCTTCCATGAGGACAACGCACCAGCGCACACGTGTGTAGTCGCTAAGGCAAAAATCCATCAATTGGGCTACGAACTGCTATCGCATGCAGCATATTCTCCAGCTTTAGCCCCCTGCGACTATTATCTGTTCCCAAACCTGAAGAAATGACTCGTTTGTACGAGATTTGGCTCGAATGAAGAGTTCATCAATGAAATGCCTATTTTGAGCACCTTTGACAAAACCTATTATTTAGAAGGGATACAAAAATTGGACAAACCATGGACTAAATGCATCGAGCTAAAAGAAGATTCTGTTAATTTTGTTTTTGCGGAAAAAAATTTTTCATTCAAAAAGTCACTGACTTATCAAACTGCCCTCGTAGCTGCTTCTGAATGTAATGGCTGCAATGTTTGTGAGCGTTTCGATGAAAGTAGAATCAGCTATCATTAGTACTGGATTTAGATGCTATTGACGCGGTTGGTGTTGACCACCAATTAGCAATTAGACGCCAGCGAACAGACTGATTCGTGGCTTAGCTTGAATGTCCAAGTTGTCCTTAGCCAATGGGTTTGATGTTGCAGTTTCTGCACACCTTATACAAACTTTCAAAGTTGTGATAGATAGAGTGATGACTATTTTAGGTGGAGCCCTGTCTATGCTAATGACAGCCAGTTGGTTCAAAATGTCTGTAAATTTATTGCTGATGTGACGCTTTCTCTGAGGCTGTCCTGTTAGTTATGTGTGTGTGTATGTGTGTGAGCTGCTTCCCAATAGTCAATGAATCATTTCCAATGAAACTTAAAATGAAACTTTAAGGCACCAATTTTAAAAGTTTCAAGGCAAAAAGATACCCACCATATGGTCTGCTTTGGCAAACCCCTGAACAGAGGTTGGCTCTAAATCAGTATTATTTAAATTTGGGGGGGCTGGTAGATATGTGAGTACCAAGAAAATTTTAAGTGAATTTTTGTGAAGTGAAGGTTCAAAACAAAAAGAGACAAATTTTAAAAGCGAAAAGATATCCACTTCAGTTAGTGCTTGAACAGGGAATGGTTTTATTGTCAGTAAAAATCTATCAGACTGGTAGATACGCTTCTATCAGTTTCAATGAAGAATTTTCACAAAGTCAGCCCTCAGTCAGTTCCCACGCAAACGGTTGACGTAATTTCTTGACCCATTCACAAAATTGCTATGGCAACATTAACCAACACACACTGCCTGCTAAATGAAATATTTATGGGCACCCATGTGTGTAAATATGTGTAAAATTTCTCACAGTATCAATCATATACCAAATTTGTGCCTAATTTACCACTCATTTCGTTCGCTATGTGTGGCCACATTTCGAATGAAATCTCTTGAATGAGCAAACAGTCGTTGATGAGTGATGTCGTTCCCACTCGCATAGAGCTGCTCGAGCTGTGGGTATTTGCATACCCAAACATTACACTTGAGTGCGCTGCAATTGCAGCCTCATAGCAGCCACAATTTGCCGTTCTGAAATTGTGTTGGCTTAGCTTTTGCTGTGCTCTGTCAACTGTTACCTGTCGACAAAGTCGCTTCAGAGACGTCAATACCTTCAAACTTGCACACAGCTTAAGGCTCACACACGCACACATACGTCAGCTATCTAGTTTCGTGGAAATTTGTGGGTATTTTGGCAGCTCCTTGGTGTGTATGTATGTGTGCACGATTGTGTGCGTGATTTCTAATGAAAATTAGACAGCCACCACTTAGACAGCCGCCTTAAATTCCGAGAGACGTAAACACACTCACCTAATTCGAAATGCCTTAAATTTCGACGTTCCTTTCCGACCGATTGCTGTCGCCTCACTCGCATCACATTTTGCCGCTGCGCGTGTGTGCCGAGTGTCGACGCCCGAACAAAATGCGCTGGAAGGCGCGCCGAAATTCCGGATTGAAGATCGTGTAGATGATCGGGTTGAGTGTCGAGTTGAAGTAGCCCAGCCAGAGGAAGAGCGACGCCAGCGCCGCATCGATGTGGCACGCTTTGCACAGCGGCAGCAGCAACGCCATCACGAAGAACGGCAGCCAGCATACGGCAAAGGCGCCGGTGATGATGGCCAGCGTCTGGGCCGCTTTGCGTTCGCGCTTCGCTTCGAGCATCAGGCGCCGCTTGGCCAGCTTGTGATAGGGATTCGGTATGCTGGAGAGCAGCTTGTTGTGCTGCGGCGTCGGCGTCACCTGGCTGCAGGTGCTCAAGTGGGCGGTGGTGCCCAGTGTGATGGCAATGGCGTGTTGCTGTTGCGCCGCCGATGCCACCTCGTGCGACACGGTGCTGATCTCGCCAATGCCCGAAGCATTCGACTGACAAAATGGGAGAATAAAATTTATATGCTTAACATTTGCAGCGACAATTTGTCTGACAGTTATTTTCAACAGATTTGGATAGCTTGAATGTTGGTTGATTAGTGGGTCGCTTACCTCTTCTGCATCGCCCGACACTGTGGTCACCTCGGTGCCGGCGTGGCTCTTGCTGTCGAAATTGCTGGTGCTGTACTCGGTCTCCTCGCGCATGTTGCTGATGCTCAGCGAATTGCTAGCGGCGCTGGTGTTGAAGTTGGTGTTGGCATTCGCATTGGTCGCGGTTTGGTCCAATTTGCCAAAGCAAATTTTTAAGCGTTTCTGTTTTCGTTGTATTGAAGAATTGTTCTGCAAAAATAGGAAATAATAATAATGAGTTTTGAGTTGAGATGCTTAGTTGTTGGTTTTGAGATTAAGTAAATAGGCAAACAATTGTTTCAGGTAACAATGAAATTCGAACTAAATAGTCCTGAAATTGTTATGAGGTTCAATTGATATCAACTTGATTCGTTCGTCTTCGTTTGCAATTGATTTGGGGTTAAGTTAAAGATTGATTGATTGATTGAGGTGGTAGTTGTTTTGAGGTTAGGTTTAACTCTTTCGAAACTTCTATAAAACAATTATTCAGATCTTATACTACGTTTACATTGAGCCCAAATGCGTGATTTGGGCAAGAATTCTCAAATGCGAAGCCAAATCACGCATTTCCCAATACAAATTAAAATCTACGAAATGACTCATTTCAACAAAACGACGAAGCAAATGCGAAAAAACATGACCAATTTTATCGAACGCATCACAAAATGAAAGCGCTTTCAAAAGCTTCAAAAACTTTTGCTTCTTTTGACAGTTCAAAATCAAAACAAACGAAAATTATCAAAATGGAAATTTTGAGTGGAGATTTTCGTCTGCTTCAAATATGTAAAATATTCTTAGCATGTAAGATATGTAATATATTTGTATTCAAATATTGCAGTGTGAAGAACATAGAGGCAGCAAGAAAGTAACAAATTCTTTAGTCAGTAGCCGGAGAAGCGCTGATCTATGAGCTGCGGCAAGAGGACATGAGCATTGAGCATTTGACATTAGCTGCCAAACAAAACGCAAATGCAATGCAAATGAGGCAATGTAAACACTTTGAAATGACTCATTTGAAACTACGCATTTGGGTTCAATGTAAACGTAGTATTATGATCCAAGCAAAATATTTATTCGAATTATATGTCTCGGGATAAAAGGATGATTTTAAAATTTATGAGTATGCAACATAGTTTCTAGCCCCAATTTGTATAACATGAAAACATTTCAACCAAGATTATTTTAGTTTTCAAAATTAAGCACCGTCCCGAATGAGTTAAATTCGTTTCAGATGCTATTTGAATTCGTCTGAGGTTGGGTTGAAAGTGGATTGAAGTTGAAAGCGGTTTAAGGTTTTGTTGAGGTGGTTTGTGCTTAGGTTGAAATTGGTTTGACCTTAAACTGAAATTGGTTTGAGTTAACCCTTCGCTGCATGGCATTGCATATATGAAATGCTAACTTTTCATAGATTTGGAAACTGTTCAATTCACCATTTTACAATCGTTCATTCTTCAGTTGTATTTTTTATGTTAAAACATTTGATTACTAACGGAATTTTGCTAATAACATTGAAAGTATGTGCAAAAGAATCGAAAAAACAACAAGTGTTTCGATTTGGTGAAATAATTTTGGTTATTGGTGACGATGGTGATATGGCCCTTGTCGTCCTTCAGCTGTTTAGTGCGTTGAATTATGAGTATACGGTGAGGCCTGACGTCTGTTTGACTCCCCGTAGTAGCCAACACTAAAAAATAGATAAAAACGACTTTCATTTCGGCGGTAGCGTTCTCACCAGGATACGGAAAATGTCCACAAAACTTCTTTCATAGATACAGAAACTCAACAAAATTGCATTGTTACCATCAGAACTTAACAAGCAACAAGAATAATATGAAAAAAATGTTTTTTCTTCACGAAAATTTAATCATGCACCGAAGGGTTAAATTTAATTTGAAATTGGTTTGATTAAATTTGGTTTGAGGTTAGGTTGATACCATGAAATTTGACGTGGGTTAAAATTGATTTGATGTTCAGACGAAATCAGTTTGAGTTTAGGCTAAAATTGGTTTGAGATTCAATTGAAAGTGGTTAGAATGAAATTGGCCTTGTGTTGAAATTTTGTTGTTGTTAGAACGAAAGCAGTTCGATTTTCGATTGAAATTGGTTTGAGGTTATGTTCAAAGTGGTTTGAATATAGTTTAGATTTAGACCAAAATTTGATTTGAGGTTAGTATGCAGTTGGTTTGAGGTTAGGATGAAATTGATTTGAGGTTAGGACGAAATCGGTTTGAGATTCGATTGAAATTAATTTGAGGTTATGTTCAAAGTGGTTTGAATATAATTTAGATGTAGACTGAAATTTGAAATGAGATTAATATGAAATTGGTTTGAGGTTAGGACGAAATGGATTTTAAATTCGTTTGAAATTATTTTGAGGTTATGTTGAAAGTAGTTTGAAAATAGTTCAGATTTAAACTGAAATTTGATATGAGATTAGTAAAAAGTTGGTTCGAGATTAGAATGAATTTAATTTAAGGTAAGGACGAAATCGATTTGAGATTTGATTGAAAATTGTTGGAGGTTATGTTGAAAGTAGTTTGAAAATAGTTCAGATTTAGACTGAAATATGAAATGAGATTAATATGAAATTGGTTTGAGGTTAGGAGGAAATGGATTTTAAATTCGTTTGAAATTGATTTGAGGTTATGTTGAAAGTAGTTTGAAAATAGTTCAGATTTAAACTGAAATTTGATATGAGATTAGTATAAAGTGGGTTTGATGTAAGGACGTTATTGAGGTTAGGACGAATTCCATTTGAGATTCAATTGAAAGTTGTTTGAGGTTATGTTCAAAGTGGTTTAAATATAGTTTAGATTTAGACCGAAATTTGATTTGAGGTTAGTATGCAGTTGGTTTGAGGTTAGTATGAAATTGAAATGAGGTTAGGACGAAATAGATTTGAAATTCCATTGAAATTGGTTTGAGGTTATGTTATAATTGGCTTGAATATAGTTTAGATTTAGACCAAATTTTGATATAAAATTAATAAAAAGTGGGTTTAACATGGGTTTGAGGTTAGGTTCAAATTGGTTTTAGATTAGCTTTAAATTGATTTGAGGTTAGGATTTAATCGGTTAGAGAGTCGATTAAAATTGGTTTGAGATAAAGTTGAAAGCGATTTTAGTGATTGTAAAGTGATTTATTGTGAGGTTAGTATGTATTTAATTAGTTTGAGGTTAGATTGGCTTAAGGTTCGGTTGAAATTGGTCTGAGTTACGAGAAACTTAGATTGAGATTCGATTGAAATTGGCTTAGCGGTTTGAAGTTGAAATGGATTAGATTGGTTAGGTTAAAGTTAGTTTGAAGTTAAAAAGAAATCAATTCGATGTTCCATTAAAATATGTTTCGGATTAAGTTGAAATGTGCTTTGAGATTAAAGTAAAATTGAGGTTAGGTTGAAATTAGTTTGATGTTAAGTTGAAATTGGTTTTAGGTCAGGTTGAAATTAGTGTGAGATTAGAAAGAGATCATTTTGTGATTTGATTGAAATTACATCAACGATAGATTAATTATTTTTTAACGAAAGGCTTAAATCGTTTGAGTTTAAGTGAAAATGGGTTTGAGGTTTAATTGAAATCGTTTTTCGAAATCAACCTCATTCGAAATCGTTTTGTGATTTGCTTGAAATTAATTCAGGGTTAGATTGAAAGTTTTTTAAGGAAAGGTTTAGAATAGTTTGAAGTTTGGTTGAAATGGGTTTGAGGTTCAGTTGATGTATACCGAAAATGCTCCGTCCACGTTGTAAGGCGTTGTAACTTATTTCAGTAGTAGTAGCACATGTCACAAATTCTACAATGTACTAACTGTACATAGTTCATCAATTCCATCCCCAACTTAAACAACACAACAAATAATGAAGTCTGTCACCAAAAAGTTACAACAGTCACAAAGCTACAACAGCTTAGGCCATAAGATTTCTTTGCTTGTTTTCTTGCAAAATTGCCACAAATCGTGACTGATCGCTGCCACTGTATTTATCCCTAATGCTCTCGTCGGAGTTTAGTTAGTATTTACATGGCCACTCTGTACCGTAACTGTCGCTCTTCCGGCCAAAGCCGACAAGCTTGCTTCCTTTTGTGTTGCAGATTTAAGTGTACACTCGAGCATGCTAATGTCTTCTATTGAAGTGACAACATTGCTTCACTTAATGAGACACTCAGCTGCGCCCAAAACAAAAAAACAACAAAGCTAACACACACAAACAAACATTACCGCTCACAACTTATGTCTTGCCATATGTGCGACGAACAGAACGAAACGCAGACATTGTCAGACAAAAGAAGAAAATTTGCCTACAACAACAACAGTAACTAGGTTTTTCACTTACTTTGCAGAATTTTTTCTTTCACATTCTTTTTGGATTTCTTGCCGAGCTGTTGCAAGTTGTTTTGTTTGCTGTTTGGCAGTTAGTCTGTTGTACTTTTGTGAATTTATGAGAATTGCCCGCACTTTGCATGCGACTTTGTGTGCTTTCTTGAGATGCCTGAATTTGTTGTTGTCGGTTGGCTTGTTGTCTCTAGTCGTCGTTGTCGTGCAGATAAATTGACATTAAGTCAATCTTCAATTTTGTAGGTGTTTTCTGCACTTTATGTGAATTTGACTGCCGGTATTTATTTTTTATTTCGGTTGTGCTGGCATTTGGCTGGCATCAATTGGTGATTTTTGTGTTGCTGGCGAATAGTTTTTGGCAGTTGGCCTAAGAACTTAGTACGGCAATTGAATTTAAAGTAGATACTTAAGCTTGGAGAAATGCCTGGCTGGGCATGTGAGAACCATTTGCCGGTACTCAAGATTCCAAAAGCACTTAATTCAAGTTGTTTAAGAAGTGCTCTACTCGTGAATGGTCTCGGAAAACATAAAATATTAATGCAACTGTGAGCTGTGTCTGTGTGAAATGTGAACTGGTCTCTAGGACATCAAATGACGAGTGTGGTCCGCTTCGGCAAATTCTTGCACTGCGAATGGGTTTTAGTATGCGAGATGAGGTTCTGGCAATTTCTATGAAAATTTTCTCCCATTTAACGTTAAAAAAACACTGAGTAGTATTTCTAAACACATCTTTTCTGATGAGCTTCAAATTCCAGAATTTATTCCAATTCCACTGAATTTTTGATATTCAGTTCTTTGTACAAACTGACAATTTCAATGAAACAAAAATTTCCTCTTAAGTTTACTTGATTTAAATTTTAATTGCTCACACTACTTTCAGTCTGGCAATACACTTTCACACACACACACACAAACAAAAATCGTCTTCCTTTTCTTGCACACTTGCGTAAAACTTTTATTTATAAAATTGACACAACTTGCACGAAGCAAAGTTTTGCGGTCAAGCAAACGCAATGCCACAAAATGTAATTTCACTAATGAAGCAATTACCGCACAAATCAATGATGGCGTTGAAATGCTTTCAACATTCTACTTTTCCACACACACACACACACACACACACGTGCGGCTGTCTGCAGGCACGTTTGTACGATATGCATGTGTGCGTGCGTTTTCTTATAAAAAGAATCAGGTCAAAGTTGAGTTCAACGATTTGCAAAGTGTGCGCGCAACATGTGCTTTCAATTTAAATTGTACGCCTTACGCACACAAACGCACAGCAAACCACACCGCAAACACTTTCCATCTCCTATTGACAGAAAAAAAAAACACTCACACGTTCAAATCGAATGCCAGCGTTGGCAAGTGGCAAAAGGGATAAGAGCAATGCGGCAAGAGGAGGGTTAACCACGTTCTGATCTTGAATATAGGTCACGTGATGCAGTGACGCACACTGGATTCCATTTTGAAGGGGGACAACTATTGACTTCAATACTATTGAAGCCATTTGGGTGATAAATAGGACTTGAAATTGTTCTAGCAAATAGATATTTAGGGGGTTTGAACCAAAACACCGCTTTCTGTGCACCACAGACTGGGTGAGATACTGGAGCTCAATCAGAAACTCAGCGGAGATGGATTGTTTAAGGAAAATGTATACAAGTTCCACTACAAACAGGACACTTTCTATCACAACGATTGGCAACGCGCAGCACTTTCTTCAACAATCTTTGCGCTCTAATGGCTTTTATTTTTTAAGTCATCAATAAAAAACTATAAAAATCATTCAGTGACTTTTATTTATAAAAAATATTTATAAAAAATAAAAGACATTGAATGATTTTTATTGATGACTTACAAAATAAAAGACATTGAATAATTTTTATTGATGACTTTTATAAATAAAAGTCACTGAATTAATTTTATTGATGACTTTTATAAATAAAAGTCTCTGAATGATTTTGATTGATGACTAAAAAAATAAAAGTCACCAATAATTGTTATCATAGGACAACTGAAATAAAAATAAAAAAAACTGTTATTTGTGGACTAATAAGAAAAATCAAAAATAATTGTTATTATAGGATTTTTAAAATATAAATAATAAATAACTTTTATTTGTTGAGTCATTAAATAAAAGTAAAAAAATAACTCTTAAACATTGATTTTTGTAATAAAACTTATAACTGTTACGGTCCCTGGAATTAAATTAAACCATCTATATGTGATGACTTCTAGCGCCCTCTGGTGAAATATTTTGAAATTAAATTTTTTTGTATTTTTTGGAATGAAGAGAGTTGTGCAATGTTGAAGAAATCATTTAAATCGAATCAGCAGTTTCTGAGATATGATGTTTCTTTTCTAAACATTTAAAAGTGCAAAGATAATTTCATGGAAAACAGTCAGTTCTTGTATGGCGACCCCCTTAAAATTTTGAGATAGTGGGTAGATATGTTCAGATGAAACATTTGGAAGGGAAAATAAATGGGGGTCAGTCTTACATTTGACACGTCTGGGGGCAACTTGAGATCAATGGGAGCTGACTTTATAAAAATAATCATTTTGTAAGGGAGCCTCATAAAGGATTGAAGATAGGGCGTAAGTATGTTCTGAAGAAATGTTTGGAAGAGAAAAGTAGTATGAGTCAGTCATAGATTTTAACCCTCTAAGAACAGCTGTGAAGCAATTTGTGAACTTTTCTAGGACTTTTGTGAATTTTGACTTCGATGGGAAGAATATTCTTCTTTCAAACAGCCTCGTTTTTTGTGGGGCAAGACCTTGTAGTTTCTAATAAAAAGAGGTAAGGAGAGGCAGTTGTGTAGTTGGTAAGTTATCTCCTGTACTCCGGCTGTCAATGAGTTTTCGCCTCTATAAAAACTATGAAGATTCACTTAAATTCATTCATTTGTATATGTAAGTGCGTCTCTGTGTATGTATTGGTGCCACACCTAAGAATAATGCAGACTCTCTTTAATTTTGTATAAATTAAAAAAACACAAACTAATCAATGAGTTGGGCATTGATAAAAGTGCAACATTGGCAGAAAAAATTCAAAAGAAAAAACAAAAAATGCACATTTTAACTTCCTGATTCAATCAGCTGCATTAGTAGTGCCAGACGGGTGTAGTCGGAGCTTCACTGACCCGTTTTCCCAACTAAACTAAACACTTTTCAATTGCTAACTAATTACAAACATTTGCCACTTTGCACGTAAGCCAGAGCCAAATTAAACCAAATTAAATGGATTGCTTTCAAATAGTTTCCTACGACACTTCTCTGCGCCACTTTTGGCTTCAAAATTTCGAATCTTTCACACATCTTAGGTACATTGCTGCTCATTAAACAAGACCAAGCAAGTCGAAGCAGTTAAATGCAGCAAAGTTCAAGTCAAATATATTTGAGTGGCTACCATTTAATGGTCACACCTTGTATGCAGCAAAGTACATATATGCAAAGTACATTTGTACATACATACATACTCTAAAGAACACATACACATACCTACGAGTATATACGGAAATACGCATTTGCACCTACCTGGTTGTGATTGACAGCTAATGAAAGTGGCCGCTGTGTGCGCCGCTGGATGCGTTTGCGTGCAATTTTGTAGATTTTCCAGTAGAGCGCCAGAATGGCCAGCAATGGCACATAAAACGTGCAACAAGTAGCAAATATCTAAAGAACAAGAAGATTTTTCATGAAAGCATTTCTCATTAGACAGCACAGTTGAGGGTGAAAAACGAAGGATGTGTGGGTGTTTGTTTGTGTCAACAGGTAATTTTAATTTACCTGGTAGGCGATATCCTGTGAAACCATGCACTTTTGTTCTTCGATGCGCTGCAAATACTCGGGATCCTTCCAGCCGAACTGTGGCGCCAACGAGACAATCAACGCCGTGAACCAGACACAGAAAATCATAAAGAAAACGCGACCCGGCGTGCGTATGTTGCCGTAGTCAATGTTAGTCACGGTCCAATATCTGCAAGGAGAGTTCATAAATAGAAAACGGAGAGGGAATCTGAATTAATTTTTGCTTGAAAAGTTCATAAGAAATTGAACTGATTATCACAAGCAGCTATGGCCTTGAATCTTTACTGTCTACAGTTGAATAGTGGCTCGTGACAAATGTGTAAAACTAGCAACTTTGATCTATAAAAACTTTTAATTAACCATAACAAATGATGCAATGCTAATTTCTTCGGCCTTTTGTTTACATTCGGTTGTTTAATTACTGAATTTGTAGTGAAGTGTAATCAACTCTTGCACGTTTCCAGTACCAAGCACAGGTACATACATATGTACATACTTATGTATGTATATACTAGAGATTGAAATCTCGGATTTTTGACACTGCAAATCGTAATCCCCGCACTCCAGGATTTTTCGGTACTGAAATCGTTCAAGATCTCGGAATTTCGTGATTCGGGATCGCGGAATGGCAATCCCTAATACATATGTACGTAAGCGCCGCTAATGCCCGAACTAATCAAAATAAACAAATAATTATTTCTGTCTCAGCTTCGCCCATAATTGTGCACAATGTTTTGTCTTTGGGCGTACGTGGCGTATACGTAACTCAAATTTATTGCGACCATCTTTAAACGATAACGCACGCTATGTTGCTTGGACATGGCGATTGTTTACTTAATTTGTGCTGTGTTTACGTTTGACTTTTGTGAATTTTTACAACAACAACAATAACATCTGCTGCAGACACTTTCAATCTTTGAACATGAAAAGTAAGCATAAAAATGTTTAAAAAACAAACGCCAGCAATACTGATTGTCTCGAGGTAGATTTATTGTTTTGTATGTTCAATAAATCTTCAACAGGAATATATTTTTTTAATACATATTTATTTAGTGCGTAGAATGCAATGCACTTTGGGACATTGTTGATGTGCGCTACGTGAACGCGGCAATGCAATGCGGAGATTTTTGTCTTGAGACACTAAGCGTAAATTTTTTTTATCTGTTTTGTCTTTTCTAAATAAAAATCTGATTGTTTGTAAGTTCTCTACACTCGTTGTAACCCGACTTCAAATATGCAGACATGTGATTTTGTAGTTGTAACATACACTTTTGTTGTTGTAGCGCATTAAATATACTCAAAAGTCGCACCATACGAGCTTCAACTTATTTTTTGCCTTTTTTCTGACTCATTTTTCTGCGAATCGTGACTTGCGACTTGCGAAATGGATAGAAATTGAAAAAACGCAATTGAAATTTTTGCGCCAAAATTGTTGTTTTCATTTCGGAAAATACTGTTACTTGCAATACTTTCCTGGAAGCAGGAAAATCAAAAAAAATTTGAACAAACAGATTTCTTTAAAAAGCTGGCAAGTGACTTGAAGTGGTTGGGTGGCCAGCTGTGATTGTTTCATTAGCTAATTTGTTGCGTTTTTTAAATTTGTTTTACTTGAAACGAATTTTGTGCAGTGAGTTAGCGAAAGGGATAATTGTCTCTGAATTTCTTAATAATGAAGAAATAAATAATTAAAAAATAATAAATTAATTAAAAAAAACCTTAGAACAATTTTGCTAAATTTTAGTGCTGAAATGCTGTGAATATAAATATTTCTCCAGTCAATATTCATCACTATTCATCACGTTCCCACCTGACATTTGATAGCAAATTTATGGTCTTTGGGCAATTTCAAACAATCAAAAAACAAGCAATAAAATTTTAAATGCTCATAAATTATTTAAACTTAATTTAAAATTGTTTTATATTTTTTACATACATACATACAAATATAAAATTTTTATAAGACTCAGTTATTTATTCAACAATAATATAAAAAAATTCGATTGCATTGTTAGTAAATATTTGAGTTTTGCCTTTCGCAAAAAAAAAGCTCTGCTTTGTTGCCAGCAAAGTTTTTTCATAAAATATCTCATAATTGCTACAATTCAATGATCACGAATCATTTTCTGTACAATGATGCTTCAATGTAATCATTTTTTGGTATATGAAAACCATCAGTTTTCAACTTTCAAAGCAAATAATTCATGTTAAAAATTTTAATTTATGTAGAATGAAATTTATATTTATGTATATAAAGTATGAAGAGTCATACAGAAACTAAACTTTGAAGCTACATAACTCAGTTCAGCATTGCTTTCCAACAAATATTGCAACAACTCACCTGTCTGCCGCAATGGCCACCAGATGCAATATGGATGCGGTGCAGCAGAGCACATCACACGATGTCCAGATGTCGCACAGTTCGGGACCCAATATCCAGCCTTCGCTTATCTGAGTGCCATTAATAAAAGAAAACAAGTGGTTACAGGAAAATTAGTTGTAAATTGTACCTGTAGATGTTGTTTTACTTTATCTAGTTTGAATTTTGTGTATTTGTTTTTGACTTTGTAAGTTTCAAGTGGCTAATATCAACAACAATAACACTGTGCAAGCCGAAAATTCAGACATGGGGAGGGGCCTACAGAGCGACTTTCCATAGGTATACTGAGTTGAGATCCATCAGCCGTTTGGCTGGATTGGCTCTAGTTTAAGAGAAATCCGACTTTGAAGTTTGCTCATTTTTGTCGAGTTCGTCGCTTAAGTCTTCGAACGTTTAAATGCTAATAGGTCCTAAATCGTTCCGAATATCGCTTTACTGTCTTCGGCAGGTTTGTAGATATTTTAACGACCAACAAATTTGCTGAAGACACCAATCCAAAAAAAATACATTCAAACTGTGTAATGCGATATGTGCATTTTTTGGCGCAGCTCAACGCGGCGTATGAGTGTCATTTAATCAGTCATTTAATTATACTTAAATGACACTCATACGCCACGTTGCGCTGCGCAAAAAAATGCACATATCCGTTCCATTGATCACTTACCTCATAGACCGCTCCCAGTGGCATCACCAGACAGGCCACCAACAAATCAGCCACCGCCAACGATACCACCAAATAATTGGCCACGTTCTGCAAGTTGCGCTCCAGAATAATTGCAGCTATTACAAAAACGTTGCCTGCATTATTTTTTCGTCGATGTATTTTTTGTCCACAATTGTTTTTGATTTTTGTTAATTTTTTTTAATTTTTGTTTATTTTCCCCACAATTTTATTATTGTTTTTGGGTATAATTACATGTTTGGGGGAAAAAACGGAATTGTTGTGAGCGCAGCATTTGCAATTTAATTTATGGACAATGCAAATTGCATTGTTGTAGACAGGATTTAATTTATTACAATTTGTTGTTGTTGTTGTGGAAATTGTTTTGCAAGTGACAAGTAGCAGCCGTTGCCGTTGTCGTTGTCGTTGTTGTTGTGGTGGTGGTCGGCGTAGTCGTAGTCAGAGTTGGTGACGTCGTTGTGGTGTTGATGTTAATTGCATTTATTACAGCGAGTGAATTATTTTGCAATTATTCATTTGTTGCATGCAAAAAGTGCAGAAACGCGCACAAAATCGCAACATGGAACGAGACCGAGAAAGAGGAGGACAAGAGCGTAAAATGTTATTTTATATGTTTTGTTCAGGAACTTATTAAATTGCAATTAGGAAGTGAAACAAAAAAATTTTTAAGTGAATTTGTGCTGCTGACTTGGAGAGGAGAAGAGAGCGCAAGGATTATATTGCATGGATTTATGTCAATGAAAAACCTCTAACTTGAATAAATCAAAAGGTCAAAAAGTTTTAAATATGAAATTTTTTATTGGGGACAGTGTTCAAAAGAATTTTTTATAATGCAAAAAAGTTCGTTTATTCTAAAATAATCAACAATTAATTTTCATTGAAGTGAAAGCCAACACACACACACACACCTTGACACTTCCACAGCCAAGAAACTCTGCTCAACCCAATTTTTATGCAGAAAACTTACTTATCAGCAATGAATTAATGTAAAAAAATACTATTAACATTTTTGTTGGAGAAAGTTTCCAAAATAATTTTTTGTAATTTAAGTAAACTACAGAAAAGTCCATTCCTTCTACAATATTCAATTCCGTTTCATTGAAGTGAAAGTCAAAATGAATGAATGGCAACACGCATACACACACACACACCTTGATACTCCTACAGCACAGCGACTCTGTTCAATGCTTCCAACCTTTGAAACACATAACGTAAAACATTTATAAATCCACTCAACAACGCTTGCACGCATGTTGGCAGACATTCTTGTCATCCCTCCACAGCCCATTTGACACTCGTCCTCATGCTCATCCTCGCCACTGCAGCCATCAGCCATCACAGCACCACAGTAAGAACAACAAAAGCAACTATGCACAGCAAAGACAATAAAAGGCAACAACGGGAGTTGAAATCGCTAAAAACTCTGCTTGCCAATGTCAAATATCAAAGCAAGTGTGTCATGCAACAACAACAACAAACAACCAGCAAAGAAAGTACTGAACAAAAACGCAGCTTAATATTAAAAGCGAAAACGACTTTCAAGCAATTGGAAATTCAATTGAAATTTTCACTAAAATACAAAATGATTGAATTTTTAAACGTGACCTGCAAAGCATTCGACGCATTGGTGGAAGACCAATGTTGGCGCTTTAAAGAAGACTAAACGAAACGAAAATATTCAGCAAAGTAAAATCTATGCATGCGTTGTGCTTCTGTCGGCTCCAACTTTGCTTAGTTATTTCGGTGGCAAGTGGCAGACAGCCAACGGAACAGCATGGCACACAAATTTGCTTAAAATAAAGTGCAGAATATTTGGTTCAGTTCAACGCTTCAACGCATTCGGGCGCCGATTATCGACACTTTGTTTGGCTTTGGATTTGGCGCAGCTTTGGCAACAGTGGCTTATGTGAGAATCATCTAATGAAATGAATATCGTATATGAAAATCAATAAAGACGCTTTTAAATTTCAACATAGCACATCGACACACATCATAAAACTAGTCGACTCCGACACTCGGACACTGCTCAGTCATGTGTGCAGGGAGTGCAGTCTGAGCACAATGGGAGTGAATGCGAGGAGCGAGTGGGGTGCGATGGTCGGGCGGCTACAATTCAATATAGTTGATGGAAATGTTCAATACAGCTCACAGTGTACAATGTTACAGCTTTGCAGAACGCGGACAATATCGAACTGAGTGAAAGCGCAGATGTGGTTTAATGGGTTATAAAATGTTGAAGTTGCTACTAAGTGCAAAGAATATTTTAATTTGAATTTTTTAGCGGTTAGGAGGGAGGAAGCGGCAACCTTTTCGAATCCCCAGAAGAAGATTGAAGATTGAAAATTAGAAAAAGTAAAATATTTTTTAACATAACATTAGATAATTGAACAATAGATTATGTTCCTTCCTGAACCAACGCAATGCCTCACATTAATAGGGGTCATCCCCTGCGCGTTTGTTTTAGTTAAAAAAAACCAAGGTCGAAATAAAATTTTTCAATGAGAATGTTGCTGTTCCTAGCAAGGTTCAGTAGCGACTTAATGACATGCTTGGGGACCTTTTCTAAACCAGAGAAGAACTGGGCCCTTAGAAATAGCCAGACAGGAGCAAAGAATGTACTCGAAGGTCTCCTTGGCAATATTTTCTTTACATTTCCTGCATTTATTCGACTCGGTGATGCCCATCTTTTGCGCCTGAGCCGCTGTTAACACCAGAAAGACCTTTGCTGTCATTTTGACGGTTTCTCAATTTTAAATATCTGTATTTACTTTAGTTTGTATTTCTGTCAACTTTTGCTTTGGTGACTTGTTTTTTTCTAAGGTGGAAAACTTTTTATTTTTTTTTAACTATTTTGTGACAGATTAGACAAATCCGATGTGTATTTTCTGAGATAGCAGCGGCCATGATATGTAGTCTTTGTAGGAATGAAAAGCATGCGGTCTTTCTAGTGTTTAGCAGTGCCCTGAAGACTTGTCGCACTCAACTAAATTTTGTTTACCAGATTTGTTCAGAAAAGTAACCATAATGTAACCATATAAGAAATACAACGAAATTCGGCCATTTTTTTTGTCTAACAAAAGTTTTGGGTTTGGTCAGAAAAAACCTATAAACAAATAAAACAATGAAAAACCAAACACAACTAAAAGTAACCAATCGCACAAAAATTATCCTATTTTGGTTAAAAGTTGCAACTGTGACCCTGAACAATAAGAGTTACAAATTATTGAATTCAATGCACAAGGAGACTCAGGTAGTTGAAAATTACTTAAGTACATACATGACGTATTTTTCTTTAGAGTAGTAAAAAAATTTATTATTTATCAATTTATTTATTTATTTATTTATTATTTATATTTATTTATTTATTAAATTCAAAACTTCTGTATAAAACTAAAATATTTTGAGAACCCCATAGAAATTTTTACCAAACCCGAACCTCTAAGAATCATTAAAATTGCTCTACAAAAATTACCGGATTTTCTAGTTTACTTGGATGTAAAATTTACTTGGATGTAAATTAGAAAATCTGGTAACATTTTCAAATTTTCTTGGATGTAAATTAGAAAATCTGGCAACCTTTTCTAATTTTCTTGGATGTAAATTAAAAAATCTGCCAACCCTAACCAACAATCAACAATTTAGCTTGTTTTCATCATTTAACACTTTTAATAATTTTTCAAATTGACTCCTTTTTCAGTGCGCGCAGGAATATGTGACCCACACACACACATTCATCCACACTCACTCAGACTCACTTACACTCACATGCAATGTGGGTGCATACAAATTAAGCCCAACTAATAGCCATTACTAGCACTTGATGCAAGCGCCAATTTGCAACCAATACAACATGCAATTTGCTTCTCATTCGACTCGACACTCCTCCAACGGACAACAAGTATAGTGACGACATCGCTTTTGCACGCAACACTCACCAATTATCGTAATGAATATCATCAGTCCCAGCACAATCGACATCGTAATCATTTTGATGCACGCAACGAGCGCATCAGCGGCGGCTGCATCGTCAGCGCCATCGTCGATGCTGTCGCGCCCATTACCGACACCGGACGTGTCGCTCGCATTGTGCGCATTGCTTTCGTTCAGCAGCAGCTGGTATGCGCTCGTCTCGTTGGCGGACAGCAGCAGCAACACGCCGCCGCTGCCGCTATCGTTGCCGCCGTACGCGTACGTGTGCAGCGCTGCCAGATCCGCGTCCAAGCCGCTTCTCGCCGTGTCGTCCATGTCGCTGTACAGTTGCTGCGCTGCCCAAGTCGCGATTGACGGTGCAATAATGTCGCCCAACATGTCGACGCGTTGTGTTCTTTGTGTAAAGTGGCTCAATTGTGCTATTGAAGTGTCGATGTTGTTGTTGTTGTTGTTGTTGTTGTATGGGTGACAAGTGGCTTTCGTGTTGCGGGCGGTGGCGGTGAGTGATTTTTGGTCCAAAACATCTGCAAAAGATGTGAAAAATAAAAAAAATATGTAAAGTGTTGAAATAAGTTGTCAGTAATAAAATTTGTGAAAATTTATTTTGAGCAATTCAAGTGTTTACAAAAAAATTTTGTAATTTATTTACATGCTGCAAGCTGTGATTTGGCGCCTTCGAAACTCATTCTCAGGTGAGTAAAATTTAACAAAAATTCTTATACTTTTTCCTTATAACAAATTGATTTCAAGAAGACAATATTTTTGATGTATATTTAGTGATTTTCTTGTAACGAATTGCCTGGTCGATGGAAGTTTTTCTTTACAACAAAAAAATTGTATATCTAAAAATTCTCCAAAATGCTTCATACTTCAATTCAAAGATTTCTATTTCAGCTAGAAATTGATGTCTCGTGCTTTTACTTTACTCCGTTTCGCTTAACATCTGAGAGTCTTTTTTTTATTGTTGCAGCATTTTTTATATTCGACATAAAAGTGTCGTTTTTATTTGCTTGTTGCACTCCCACATTCATGCGTTGCATCATGACTTGAAAACTCATCAAAAGTGCATTGTCAAGCGCCTAAAAGGCGGCAACTCTTTTTTCCCTACGTACAACTTTGCATAAAGTGCACAAAAAGAAACTGTACATTTGAGTGCAAAAATTGCACAGCAAGCCAACTGTGGCACCTATGCACTCTCACTTACCCTTACAGATACACACACACACACACACATACATGCAGCAATCGCGTAACACGAAAAATAGCTTGAAACAAAGCAACATGAAAGCACACAAAAAAAAATCAGCTGCCTTTTTTTAAGCACAGCAAGTGGTTGACTGCATACATATGTACAACTTACATGTGTTTGTGTGCTGATGTGTGTGTGTGTGTGTGTGTGCGATGCGCTGAACCGCAGGGCGACATTTTTAATATATCGTGTATGCACGTCTTTTGAAACTCATTTACGGTATAACTTGCTTTCGTTACGTTGTTTCAATTTCTCTGTTCCCTTATTATATTCGTTGTTATTGTTGTTGTTGTTTTTGTTGTAGTGCTATACTGCTAGACGAGGAAGTACTTGTACATTACAACATGTGCAACATGATGCACACTTCTGGCCGTTGCAATGGCAAAGAGCAAGAGCACCAAAAGCAACGCCAAAAACAACACCAACACGAACAGCAACCACAGCAGCCGACGCCGTCACTGTCACCGTCACCGCAGCAGTTGCGTTGTAAGTGCACATTTGGCTTTTAACATTTCACTCGCCTGCAAGCCATCACACACCAACGCAACGCTTCACCTACGCTGCCAGCCGTCGTTTGCCGACAAGGAGTCGTCTGTGAAAACTGTCAACTGCTGACTTCAAACTGTCAGGCCTTGTCTGCCTGTAAAATTTCTAGCGTCGACATTTTCAACTTCAAATTACATGTCGAACAAACCAAAAAAAGTCGTGTGTAAACAAAAAAATTATTTTTACCAAAAAATCTAATTAGATGGCAGGCGGAAAAAAAATGTGGGTCATAGTAGCAGCAGCAAAGCAAAAGGGGAGAAAGAAGTTGTGAGGCTTTGCTGCGGCATTTTGAATAGCAAAAGTGCAAAATGCACAACTAAAACAAATTTTAGGGCCTTGATGCATTTGTGCATGAATAAGGCATCATACTTGGAAATATATGTTATATGGAAAATATATAAAACCAAACGCATCGTTCTTTACGCTGCATAGAATAATTTTTATTTAGTTGAATAGCTGAAGTTTTTTTTTACATCAAGCTTGAGGCTATGAATAAATTTCAAAAACATAGGCACAACATTCTTCAAATATTTTGAAGCGTTTTTGATGACACAAACTAAAAAATAAACCAACCTAAGGCAATACTTAGACTCATAGAAATTTGTTATATTATAAAGTAGACATGTTCCGATTAAGTTAAGAATAAAATATTCGCCATTTGGCCACCGCGGTTCTAGTCACAGACCTTTCCTCTTTTTATGAAATTTTAACTTATGAATTGGACTTAAAAACTGACCAAAGATTTCAAAAAACACCCAAAAAACAAATTGCAAGATCAGTTGAGATCGAAATGTTGGCAGATGATTTGGTCTGGAAGTCGTTGCATAGACCAAAGATTTCAGAAAACCGGAATTTTCGGAATTTCGGAAAATGATTTCGTCTGCAAGTCGTTGCATAGATCAGACAGTTCTCAGTGAGAAAAAATGTCTCGATCTTGGTGGCTACTTGAGATCGGAATTTCAGGAGATTATTTGGTCCGGAAGTCGTTGCATAGACCAAAGATTTCAGAAAACTCCAAAGAAAGAAATTGCACGACCTTGGTATCCAGTTTACAACTGAATTTCGGGAAATGATTTCGTCTGCAAGTCGTTGCATAGATTAGAGAATTCAGAAAGCCGCAAAGAAAGACTTTGCACAATCTTGGTGGCTAAATGAGTGCTGTGGTTGTTCAGTGATCTGTCGATCCCACCTCTAATCCCTTCCTTTCCTTGTCCTCTTGTACTGATGTTCCCCCTATTTATGCTCCCCGTTGGTCTCGTTCAGTGTTTCTTGTATTCTTTATTATTCGTCATTCGGACAGCATTGAATAAACACCCCAACACCCGAAAAACAACCTGTTTTTTCTTTACCCGCTACGCCGCCGTCTTTACTTGGTGACTAGCTGACCTCGGAATATCAAGAAATGATTTAGTCTGAAATTCGTTGCAAAGATTTTACAAAACCCTTACGAAAGAAATTTCTCGATTTTTTTGGCTGGTTGACATTGGATTTTCGGGAGATCATTTGATTTGGAAGTCATTGCCTAAAAAACGGCTTGTTTAGTGGGCGGTGTGGTATGTAACGCGGCATGCAGCTGAAACCACATGTCATCCAGATTCATATCATCCATTTAAGGCCACAAGAACATCGCTAACATATTCCTGTAATGAATGCTATTCACAGTCACTGCATTTGCTGTCTCATCTTTAAAAAATTAAAGCTCAAACAAGCCATTTGATAAAAATCCGTACCGGACAATCACGTTGTGGCTGTATGTATGTTGTTTCTCATGAATTACGTGGGAAATTTCTGAACCCCAAACTCGAACATTTTGCTCATTGACGAAACCATTCTAATGGAAATGCGTCCTTTAGTGAAGATGATTTGTTTAAAAAATCTGCAATCACTTCACTTTGCTCTGTCATCCACTGAATGAATGTATTGCTGATGCGATGCACGGCCTGCTGGTTTGAGCTCCAGAGTGAGTAAGTGGTGACTTGCGACATTTGAAGTTGTTGTGAACATTGACGGATTGATGTTTCCGTGTTTTTGGCGACACTCTTATTTACTGTAATAATGTTTTGGAGAGACGAGCTGGCACATCAACGCACAGGAGACTTACTGTCTATAATCTGCCCAGTTTTTCCAAATTATTTTTTCACTCTTAGGATTGTGAACACATTAAATAGGCGTAGGTTTTTTTCGGAGAAAAACGAATTAGTTATATCCTTAGTCTCTCTTGTTTTCTGATAGGTATGACAACAGGCCTCCATTGCCTTTAGGTTGCCGTCAGTCGAGTCAAATACTTACAAGAACTGTTTGGAAGTCCAGAAGGAAGAAGCGATAGAACACGACTTGACAGAAGCCCTATGGAAGGATCTACTATCCTTCGAAAATGTTACCAAGTCAATAATAATGGACTTAGTCAAGACTTGATATGATAAAAACAGACACATGCGGTAGTGCTATGTACTATGAAGTCTAACATATGTGAGCGCCCCCCAACTATAACACTACTCGACACGAAAAATGCTCTTAAAAATAAAAGTATTTTTTAGACTAATCTTCGGCTGCTGAACACGAAACTGAAAATCAAAAAATTTCCTTAAGAAGCGTTTTCGAAAAATCTTCGGTTTTAAAAACACGGTTTTCCCCCCTTATTTCAGTTATGAGCACATAACTGAACCCAAGGGACCAAAAGGACCAAAATATGTCAGGTATGCAAAACATAAATGTTTTGGATCTCAATCTGTAGATTCATACATCTAAATTTTTTTCTATTTTAAAGTTCTGAAAGTTTAAAATAGAAAATTTCGTTAAAAGGAGACAATTTTCCTCTTTCATTTGTGATTCATATCTTCATCATTGCACAATCGCAAATATTTAAAAAAATATTTGAAATGTGTATATCCTTAAAAATTTAAAGCCCTTTAAGAAGGTTTTTGGGTAAGAAACTGAAAAACTGACAATGCCAGGATATTAAAAATTACCTCTTGTTTCACGACTATACCAACATTTGGATGGGTCTCGGAAAAATAAAAAAATTGTTTCGCACGGTGTAATAAATGTAAAGTTGGTGTTTTCACTCCGTGCATCATAACTTTGTTATTTTTCTTTCAATTCTATTGCTGTTAGGCTTAATATTTGATCAAATAATATATCTTTCATCTTAGATTTTAAAACCAGAGGAGATCATTTATTTTATCTATAAAAAAAGTAGTCGAAAATTTATGATTTTTGAAATTGGTCGAAAAATTCACTTTTTTACAACTTTTATCGTCAGTAACTTCCCCAAATCTCATCTGATTTGAATAATCTATATATCGTTGGAAAGGTTAGTTCATTACCTTCTGAACGACGGGCACTTGTGATAGTCGGATGGTTGGTTTACGAGATATGTGCTCATAAGTGAAATAAGAGGGGAAAACCGTGTTTTTCGAAGATTTTTCGAAAACGCTTCTTAAGAAAATTTTTTATTTTCAGGTTCGTGTTCAGCAGCCGAAGATTAGTCTTAAAAATACTTTTGTTTTTAGGAGCACGCGATGAACCCATGTTTTGTCGAGTAGTGTAATCAAACCTAATCTAACGCAATCTTACCTAACTTTACCGAACCTAACCGAACCTAAAATTGAAAGAATACATTACTCAAAACGCTGGTAGCGTAGAGAGACCATAGGAAAACCTAACCTAGCTTAACATAAATTAACCTGACCTAACGTCCTACAGGTTGTGATAGCGTAACTACAAATATTGTCTCTTAATATGTTTGGTTGTTTTTTGAGTTTGGATATCAAAATCAATTAAAAAAAAAAATTTTAATTAAATTTTACCTTATTTGGTACCTTCATCACAAATATTTTATCAAAAAATGTCTGTATTACATCAAATCAAAGCCACTAAAAATCACTATGAATTTTGTTTAATATGTTTTGAACTGATTTTTAAAACGAATTTTCATTTAATATTTTTCATTTTCATTTCATTTTTATAAACAACTCAATTATGAATAAAATTTTAACAATATAAATATTCGTCAAAATAAAAAAGCAAAACAGCAGAGAAAAAATAAATCTAAAATCAATGCGGGAATTTTTTAATTGGCCTTGCTGCATGCTTTGAAAAATGCTAAACATTTTTCACTGCAAAACTAAATTTTAAAAAGTAAAGCAAAAGTAAAATACATTGCATATACTGCAAAACTAATTTTTAAAAATTAAAAAAACAAGAATAAAAAACATTGCACTCTAAAAAGCATTTGCCACTCCAAAACTAGCTTTTAAAAATTAAAGCTTTGCTATTCATTGCAACAAGATTTGAAATAAATATGAATTTACACTGACATAGAATTAAGAATGGGCACAGCCCAATGCTTACATCCCTCCTCACATACACACACACACATACACAGATAAATAAGCATAGTTGAGCGCATAGATTCATTGCCACCTGCCATCCTGCTGATTATGCCGAACATTGTCAACGTAACTCTGAGACGGCTGAATATCAGCAACGCAACGCAACACAACACAACACAACAGTAACAACTGCCCAAACAACGTTTCAGGCGAGCTGACAGTCTGTGATGCAGGTACTGCACTAACAATGCTCACGCTGACTAGTTGCGCACAATAATGCTTCCCGTCTCATTGTGTCGCCGTATCCTTGCGACAAGACAGCACAGCGCTGAGTAGCTTAGAGCACAGCAAGTTGATATATATGCATATTATATACAAGTATATATTTTCCGGCAATGTAGACCTTCATTTTTACTGAACATCCGGTGCACCTGGGCGCGCTGCTGGCGAATAGTCGCGCGTCCGGCGACAGCTGTGCCGCGTCCTTGCGCTGTTGCAGTGTTGCCGCAAAGCGTAGCGTGCGAAACACATTCGCATAGTATTTACTATACAAACACAACAACAATAATAATATACAGCCTGCTATTGTGTGCCTGCGGCATATGGCGGCAGCAAGAGACAGGGACACACCATTGCGAGGCGGCAGCAAAGTTAATCTGAAAGGATTTATTTGGCAGAAAGCATAAAGCATGGCAGTGCAAAGCAAAGTGAAAACTAAAAGAGTACGAGGAAAAGCAGAACTAAACGATGTGGAAGCGAAAGAAAGAGAAGAAGACAGCACTTAGAGCAGGTGAAGTGAGCGGCAAGGAAGTGGCGAAGGCGAAGGAATACCAAGTATTGAGCTAACAGCGTAAGGCGGCAAATGTAAATAACGAACGCAAATATCTGCTGCCCATGCCGCCAGTGACGATAATGACAGGCACACGCCTTTGACTACAACAAAAAGCCAACATCTGCGCTCGTGTGGCGCACTGATTGTGCTGTATGCGGCCAGCTGTGCGAACGTTTGCGGCCAAAGTCGCGCTGCATTTGGACGTTGACAAATTTAAGGCAACTTAGAACATGCGGCGAGTGCTTTGACTTTAAGGTTTATGTAAACAGGTTAGAGCCGGCGGAGCGTAAAACGGGTTGCAGACTGGCAGCAATTATTGGTTTTGTAAGCAAGTCGAAGCACTGAAATATTAACAAACACAATGGCTCACCTGCTGGAGTTTTTGTTGTTGTTGTTGCTCAATTCCTTGTTGAAATGCAGTTGCGCACATAAAAAGTCCAAATTAAAAAGGCAAAATGTAAAATAAAAAGTGGCCCAGTGGCTTTGATTATTTAATCAGCAAGGTCGCACACACATACACGCGCACATTTCAAGCTGCATTTTATGCAGTTTTCTCAAAACACTGACTACAAAAAACAGACTCATGTGTCATTTTGACATTTGTGCTCAATTGTTTTGATGTTTTCGCACATTGTTTTCTATATAAAAGACTTAAGTTTAATCAATTCCAGTTTGGTTACGTCGGGTGCGGCAACACACATAAGACACTTCAATTTTGTACTATACACACGGCTTAAATTCGTTAGTTTTGCTCGCTTTCCACACCAACACACGCACACACACACACGCACACACGCACCCGTACGCACGTTGCATATAAAAACGGCCGCGGCCACACGACGCACAATTGAAGAAATTGATTTATTTTTGTTGCTAGTTTGCTTTAATATTTACTACTTGAAAGCGCAGCGACAACAACAAGCAATTGTGCTAGCGGCAACTTTTTGGCGATTTTCGCTCTAAACTCGCGCAAAACGTACGACCAACTGCTGCCGTTGCTGCTGCCACTCGTCAAGTTCAACTTTGAAGCGTGCCGCCACGTCCAGCCGAAAGCGACACGGGCACAAACCGACCGCATGAATGCCAGCAGCAGCTGATTTCGTGTGTAGAGTTTTTTGCCGTTTGCTTTGTGTGTTCTTTGGCGCGCAGTCGCGCTCCGGCCACAGACGCTTTCGCTCTTTCACGCATTTTTCACACAGTGAGCGCTGGATTTTTAGTTCGACAGCGCTTTATATGCAGAAATTGTGGAGACTTTTGGCATTTTCGAAAGTGCGTTTTTTTTCGCAGCTGGCCGCTCATTTCAATAATCGCAATTGCCATGCAATAATTTACGCTATTGTTATGTTTGTTGTTGTTGCTTGTTTGCTTTTATAGCGTTTTCGTTGCAAGTGCTTATTTGTTTGCGGTGTTTTGTTTTGATTTGCACGTTTATGCTTTGCCATGGTTGACTTTTTATGGGTACTTCGGGGCGTATGCGTGATGTCTGCTGATGTTTGCTATGTGCAATGTGTGTGAAGGTGAACGGTGGCGTATGAGTAACATGGAACTTTTGCATGAAGATTGCGAAAATCAGTACTGATGAAAACAGGGTTTTCAAATAAAAACAGTTTACGAACTTATTTTATTGATTTAAAATTAAATTACATTTTAGAGCACTAGAAATGCAATGAGAAAAATGAAGACAAATTTTGATAACACTGCACAACAAAAAAAAAATAACAAGGTTCTGACAACGGATTCTGATAGAGGGGACCAAAAAAAGATACGTTTTCAGTTTTGGCTTAATTCTGGCGTTGAAGTTAATTTCTGAGCTTAGATGTATTCAGAGACCTATAGTAGAATTTTATGGTTAATATTTTCGTGGTACATTTTTTCCTTAAAAAGTCCTGTTTTACAGGACATTTTTGGCATTTTAGAAAAAAAGGGTCAAATTGACCCATAAAAATAGTAGCTACAGGGTTAAAATGCTCCACAAAAATATTCTTCGTAGTATTTTACATCAAATTGCTGAACCCATCATATACCTAAAATGTAAGGTTACATGGTTTTCGTATGCCGATTCACCATAAGAATGTGCAAAAGGGGGAAAACTTTGACCCCCCTAAAAAAAATGCAGATGTAAACTTTCAAAACGCCGATACACGTATATTTTTTTTTGGTCCCCTCTACCAGAATCCGTTGTCAGAACCTTGTTATTTAAAAAAAAAATTGATTTTGTTATGCAGTGCAATCAGCAAGTTTATTGTCCATAAGAACGTAGTGTGAATCAAGCAGAAGAAGAAGTGTTAGCTTCAGAGCAGTTAAATGAAAAGTTGTTTTTCACAATCTGTATGGAAACTTAAATGGTTTTTGCCTCTTAAGCCTTTCGCGATGGAGTTTTATCTCGAGAACGGCATGTTTGCATCTAACCAAAGCCCTTGTTCCTTGATCATTATCCCAGGAGCTTATAATTTTCAGCAGATGAATTGACATGAAAGATCTGTCAAATATAAAAACCACATTAATGCAACGAAAAGTAGAAGCTAATTTTGTTATGCCTCTTTCACCAATAATTGGGATGGCTTGGGTTACAGTACAAAGTTATGGGTGTTTCAAATTTACTGTAACATATTGTCTCATTAGTCGCGAAAGGGTTAAAATTCCATGTATAAGTAAGCATATTGAAATGCAAATTTTCAAATTTCTCGCTAACCGATGCTGCATTCAAAAATTTCGCACTTTGGCCCTAAAACATTTAAATATTTGGCCCTTTAAACCGAACTGAAAACCGAACCAATGAAATTTTTGTATCGAACCGTAAATTGTTCGGGTCATCAGAATAGGTTCAAATTTTTTCTGCAGAAAACTGAGTAGCGTTCTTACATATTAAATTATAATATTGATAGCTTTATTGGTGTCATTAAAGATATAAGTTCTCAAGTCTTTTTAGTCAGAAACCTATTGACTTTTATTATTTTAAAACTAAATTGAAATTGGTTATTTTTTAATTAATTTATTTTTATTATTTTCTTGTGTGCTTTTTATCAGAATTTCTTTATATTTTATGTCTTTATGGTACTTAACAGCATATATCATAACTTTAAGGAATTATTTCAGTACATCCTTTGGTATTTCTTACCGCACTATCATCCCGAATGCATTTTATTTAATGTCATTAATCCTGCCTCCAAATTCCCAATGACTTGATTGTAATTTGATGCTAGACTAAGTTTTTTGAGTCATATAAATTACATAGAATGCAAAGCTAATTCCTTGCTACGACTTACAAGGAATTAGTTCTATGCTCTGTTTGCATAGAAAAGTTTCCATAATGAGATCGGCCGTAGTGAATTTTTCAAATTTTTTCAATGCTATGAAGATTTAAAAAAAAAAATAAAAATTATTTTCTGCCACCGTACATTGAACAAATTCTTTGTCAAATGAAACAATAGAAAGATGTATTCAAATATAACTTTGTATCAGCATTACTTTATTTTTTATTATTTATTTATTACAAGTATAGGGTGTTTTTTTTAGAGGTTTGTTTTTCGAATAGAGATAAAACTGGCATTTTGTGGTCAAATCTGGCAACTCTAATGTCATTTATGTTCAGTTTGGTTTGCCATTTCATCATGAACAGGTTGGCAAAAGAACAACGCTTGCAAATCGTGCAAATTTATTTCGAAAATAATGGTTCAGTTCGTGAAGTTTACCGCAAGCTCCGTCCATTTTATGGTCGACATAATCGTCCATCAGAGCAATTAATTCGGTTAATCATGGGTCGTTTTCGCACTACGTTTACTCTATGTGATAATACGCATCCGCAGAGACGTCGAACAGTGCGCACCGAAGAAACAATTGCCGCTGTAGAGCAAAATGTTGAAGAGGACCCAGTCAGAAGAGGAGTCAGTTACCGTTAATGGAGACCGGTATAGAGCCATGATAACCGACTATTTTGTTCCCGAATTGGATGGCATGAATGTGGATGAGTTGTGGTTCCAACAAGACGGCGCTACATGCCACACAGCGCACGTCACAATCGATTTATTGATGGAAACATTCGATGAGCGCATAATTTCGCGGAATGGACCTGTCAATTGGCCACCAAGATCGTGTGATTTGACACCATTGGATTATTTTCTTTGGGGATATGTGAAGTCGCTCGTCTACGCCAACAAACCAGAAACGTTAGGGGACTTGGAAGCCAACATTCGTGGCGTTATTGCCGACATACGGCCCCAAATGCTCGAAAAAGTGGTTGAAAATTGGACCTGTAGAATTGGCTTTATTCGAGCCAGCCGCGGCGGCCACATGCCCGAAATCATATTTAAACATTAATGGCATAAAATTATCCTTCCAATAAAGCCAAATTGATGGACATTAAAACGATTTTCTTGTGTTTTATTTCAATTCGAAGTTCTATACCTCTAAAAAAAACACCCGATATTTATTGCTTTCCATAGTCCGTACCTAAGTAAATATTTTGCTGAAACTCAGTAAAGATAACTATACAAAATATTGGTTCATTTTCATTGTCCTCGTCTCTCTCATCTTCAAAGTCGCCTTTTTACACATTTTCAAACAATTATTTTATCAGAATGTGTGCAATTTTATGGTCTTTGAATGTTTTTCTATACATTTTTTTTCTTAAAATTTTCCTCTAAATACTTCTCCCTGACATGGGTAACATTAACCCTGAAAAAGTTTAACTTAACTTATCTTTTTTACTCGCAGATGTCACACAAATGAAGTAAACCAAAACAGCAAAAGTCGCATATAGTCGATTTAAATTTATAAAAAATTGCATGCCTTACTAAGGAATGCAAATTTTCCATGGATAAGTTTTACCCATGTCCGAAAGCAGCAGCAGTTAATAATTTCGAATGTCATTCGACCCACACGAGACCTGCAAAAAATGCATTGCCCTTTAAAATTTAGTACAGCTTGAATATTACAACTTTTTAGTATAATCAGAAAAATCATAAAATTACAAGTTTATATTTTAAACACTTCTCCCTTCGTTTCTGTTTTACCCTCTTTTTCCAAACGAGTCAACGTTCGCCAAATGTTTGCCGCGTTACCAACTTGCACCTGTTCTTTTGTTGTTGTTGTTGTTTCTGCTGCTGTTGCTGCACTGACGTAGATAAGAAATATAAAATATTGACTTGACTTTGTAAATTTTACGACTGTTTGGCAGTGTTTTCTGTGCTCGCTTTGCCCTTCGCCGAAGAGAATTTGTTGCATTGCAACCGCACTTCGCAAGCTGCCCTCCTCCCTCCTCTCGGCTACGTGCTGACGCTAACAAAGCTGATTGTGTAGTTGTGGCTTGTCCCGCATGCCCCATAAACATATCACCAGTGCAGTCAACCTGCGCACAGTCAACCAAAGCATCGGCCAAAGTACCCAAAATTCCATCTAAGCTCACGAGAAACGTATGAAAGCTGCACAAAGCGGACTTGTGTTGCACGTAAGAAGCAAATTGTTGGAAACATGCAACATGCAAGAAAAATACACACACAACAATTTGTTACACTGTGAATGTGATTGCTCGAGTGCGCGAAAATGTGATATGGAAACAAAGACTGCACTTTGGCGGATAGCTTGAACATTATTTTGGACTTAGATGAACTAAAATGTGTTCAAAAAATCAAGTGTGAACAAAATATTAAATATGAAAATATTATAAATACGCCTTAAGCCAATTGGCGGAAACTCAGTGCAATCATTGTGTATTTTAAATAAATTAAATTAAATAAATTGTTTAAACTTAATTTAATTTATTTGTTTATTAAATAAATATTAATTAATGAATTTTTCTTATGTGAATCTAGAACAATGACGGCCATTTTGCTAAATGTTCTTATTTTTATAAAGTGTTAAATAGTCCTTCAGAAAAACTAAATGTACAGTAGAGTGGTTTTAGTGTTGTATGGAGATTCTTAATAATGGGTTATCGATGCTCCGCAACCTCTCATACTTACAAAAGTTATCTTTGGCCGCTGTGCTATTGCACCAGTGCTCCAATGAAGACAAATGTCTATAAATACTTTCTGCGGAAGGCGTAATTATAACGAAGAAGTGAAATAAATGTTGAACTTTCTTTGTCGATGTGCAGGGCTACATGACTGAAGCTCACGCTTCCTCAAAGGCCTTACAGAGATAACTATAGTAAAATTATCGGACCTCTCAATTTGATCTGAGAAAGTAGATGGTTTAACAAAGAAAGAACTTTGACTTTTTATAAGAACCCCAGTTATAGCGACGTGCCTCCTCCTGGCAGTCATAGAGGGTACTCACAATAGGCAATGATGCCTCAGAATAAAATTACCAGTTTGTGCATAAATTACATGTGGGCAACGATGCTGTCGGAAGGGGTGTGAAACTCATCAGAGACTATAATGACGCCTTGTGACATAGAAAACGAGTTTTGCTCCAAGCTGCCTACGCAAGGAGTACCTATACCGGCTGAATAAAAAATTAACATTTTCTCACAAAAATCTAATGATTTCTTCTTAACACTCAATTACGATTGCAATTATATTCGAGGGAGTGCAGGTTATTGGGGTTTCGACAATACATTTTGATTTTTGTTTTGTAGAAACCCAAAAGTTGGCAACGTCACAAATCCGATCATATAGGAGACGCGCTCTGGTGGCGAATTTCTGAACCTTCAATAATTTTGTATTTTTTAAGTTCAAGAATGTTGGTGATCGCTGAATAAATCATTTAAATCGGTTCAGTAGTTTCCGAGATACGATGTTTTCTCGCTTACTTAACTACTACATCTACAAGTGGGGAGCCAATGGCATAGAAAATGGCCAGTTTTGTATGGCAGCCCCCTTAAGACTTGGAGTTAGCAAGTAGGTATGTTTGGAAGAAAGATTCGAAAGGGAAAATAAATGCGTGTCCGTCATACATTTGACACGTCTGGGGTAACCTGGTAGCAATGGGAGCCCATTTTATAAAAACGACCATTTGGTATGGGAGCCCCATTAAGGGTTGGAGATAGGGGGTGGGTATGTTTGAAAGAAATGTTCAGTAAAAAAACTAGAGGGGTCGGTCATAGATTTTAACCCTCTAAGAGCAACTTCTGACCAGCTGTAGAGCAATTTGTCCAATTTCCCAGCTTTTTTGTGAACTTTGACCTCGATGAGACGCCATTTAGCCCACCCTAGCCCCAAAATTTATTGGCTCATGCACTTTTTTACCAAACCGCATAAAATGAGAGGTTGCGGAGCATCGAAATCGAAAAATCGTGCACTAAAACCAGTCTAATGTACAGTTAACATTTAGGAAGTACCCGCATTGTCCTCTGTAACAAATTCAGCTTCTTCTGCCATTCTACTTGAGACTGCCGATCTCTTGTTGCATTCCATTGGAATTTTATTGGCTTGAATTTGCATTTATTTTTTAATCAAATTTCAATCATTTGAAGTTTGGTTTTAGAATATTTCTTTTTCAAACACAATATTGTTTAATTACTAAAAAAACATTCAATTATAATTTCCAATTATTATTTTCCCACAGCATCATATGACATCGTTTTGCTTTAGCTATGAATTCTCCATACAATATTTAATCCACTCATTATTAACTAGAAAAATTTAAATTGATTTCCACTATAAATAAATATAGTTTAGCTCTCGCACTGCAAATCGGCGTAATTATAAGCTACAACTTTATATTTGTTAATAGTTATTGCACTGCGAGCCGTAAATTGGCCACGCCGCGCTACGACGGAAGCCAAAATTTTAACTTGCAAATTTACTGTGAAAATTTTACACCGACCACCAGTCGCGCTCCCCATGCAACTGCAGCCCGAAACAATGGCAATAAACATTAGTGGCCAGCGACAAGGCAGCAGATATTGTTGCCACAAAGTGCTGCGTGCAAACTTTTACAATCACACTCACACCTCAGGCAATAACTGCAGTAACAACAACAACAACAACAACAAAGAGGCGCACTGCAGCACATTCAATGCATACCTATGTACATAAAAATGTGCATGAAGAGGGATGCCAGCTAAATTTTGTTACTGTTGTTTTCGGGCATATTTTACGCACTGTTTGAATGCTTTGTAAAATTTCTTGTGCAATGCTGAAATTTCATACTACAATTACAATTGTATATTTGGTCGATGGTGTGGCATACAAACGTACATACATGTAAACAGATGGCACGTTAGAAAGGGGAATTTTTAATGATTTACAAAATTATTTATTTTTCAGCTCCTTTATTATCAATCTTTTTGAAAATTGTTTAAATTTGTTTTCGGCTAATCGGAAACAAAAAGACAAAGAAGATTCATAATTATTAAGCTTTTGGACACAGGAATTCATCAGAAAAATAAAAAAAAGCTACAAATAAAAGGATAGGAGGTTTTTGAAAGAAAGTGTAAAAAATTGACTGCGTTTTTCCCCATAAAAAGTACTTTAAATTAAAAATTGTTCTTCAATGTTGTGGTGGATTCTTGTTAAAAAATAAGTTAATAAAAAGAACTAAAAAAATTTTTTTTAAATCGGTCGAGCCAATCCGGATATTAAGTGTCCGCAATGGAGGATGTGTTTTTTTTTCTACGCGACTTCAGCTCCACCTAAATAAGAGACAAGTTGCTAAAAAAAAATTATTTTGTGTTCCTTAAACCTTCAATATATTGTAAAAACATTTTCAAAAAGATTGATAATAAAGAAGCTGAAAAATAAATAATTTTATAAATCATTAAAATACAACTTTCTAACGTGCCATGATACCTTAAAGGGTTAACGTCAGAGATGACCGCAGGATTTTATTTTGGCGGAGTTCCGTGCACAACTTTTGAGCCAAATACAATTTTAAATCATATTTCTACCCAAAATGTTTGAAATAAACAAATACTTTGGGGAGTTTAACTATCCAAACCCCTCCTAAATGAGTCACTGGTGGGAAGATTTCATTTTGGAGAGTTTCAAACAAAACTTTTGAGCTCAATACCATTTTAAATTATATTTTCTACCCAAAATGTTTGAAAGAAACTTTTATTTCAGGGTGTTTGGACCCCCCAAAAAACTTTTACATGCGTCACTAGTTACAGCTTTAATGAATAAACTAAACTATGTATATGAAAAAAGTATCTCTTTTCTCAAACTCAAACAAATTTTAAGATTTTATTAAAAAACTTCAGACAAAACTTCAAAAACTCTTTAGAAATCATGCAATTTCTTGCCAGTTGGCAACACTGCTCATAACTGCGCGCCCTTTGTTGTGGGTGTTGCGCCACTTTCAGATTTCAACCGGCCCTCAGAAGCCGAAGCGGTGCTCAAACACACATAAACACACACATACACACACATAACTGTTCAGTGCAACCGAGTGCTGCAGTGTAGTGTGAGTTGTTGGCCACTGACCACCAGTCAACTGCAGCACCACGCAATGCCACGCTGGGGATTCATTTCACAGGATTTCTTCGAAGCGTGTGCGCGGTGCTATGCAATCTCACCGCTAGTTTTTAATGGCATTTATTTGCACTTTAACGCGCTTGCAATTCACCCCCACACGCCATGCTGCGCACTTAGCGACGTACGTATTGTGCGGTGTTCTGCCTTTGGTCAAGGACTCGCTGCACGTTGGCTTCCTTGCTGCGGCCCAGGCGAAAATCAAAACTATGCACCAACTCCACACTTCCACTGCCACCAGCCAGCACCGACTACGCGTTCGCCTTAGTGGTCTGCAAAGTTTTGCCGTTTTTATTTGTTGTTGCTTTCAGTTTTGCTTTTGCTCTTTTGGCAAAGCGTTCACTGCTGCTATTAATTTTATTATTTCAGAAATTAGTAACATGAAAACGTTTGCCCAACGCTTCCCATGCTCGCTTCTTGGCACTCTACGCTCCCTTTGCATATGCAAAGGTTTCGAATGCAGCTCGTCCTGCCAACGGCTCGCATCACTTTCAGCTAACCTTCAGGCAGCGCATTCACTTGTTGGCTGCCATTCATATACAACATACAAGTAACTAAAGGGTGATCCAACTAGAGGTACTTTTTTCAATAACCTTTTTTTGACAGATCACGCGTGAGTCGTGTCAAGCTGTCATATTATTTTTGTTCAGTATTGTTTGGCATTTCATCATGGAAAGACTTACGCCTGAACAACGTTTACAAATCGTTCAACTTTATTACGAAAATTCACGTTCTGTAAAGAATGTGTTTCGCGCGCTTCGCTCAACTTATGGTCAACATAATCGGCCTACTGAGCGTACTATTCGCAACACCATCACCCATCTTGAGACCCAGCATTCATTATTGGATAATGTTTGACCGAATAGACCACGTCCAGCACGCAGTGAAGAAAATATAGCGGCCGTAGCTGAGAGTGTTTCGGTGAACAGCTAATTTCACGTAATGGGCCGGTCGATTGGCCACCAAGATCGTGTGATATCACACCGTTAGACTTTTTTCTGTGGGGATACGTAAAGTCTAAAGTCTATACGGATAAACCCGCTTCGATTCAGGCCTTGGAGCAAAACATCACGCAGGTCATTCGCCAGTTACCAGTCGAAATGCTCGAACGAGTCATCGAAAATTGGACTCAACGGATGGGCCATCTGAGACGTAGCCGCGGCCAACATGAAAGAGATAATCTTCAAAAAATAAATGCCAAAGAATGTTCTTTCGAATGATAATAAACATTCCCCGTTAAATTTTAATTTTCTGTGTTTTTTTCTTTAAAAAAGTAGGGAACCTCGAAATGGATCACACTTTATATGTGCGTGTGATTGTTCAGTTATACGATTGTCCTCCAGTGCAGTCGCTTATAGATAGAGTTGTCCCTGTTTATGGTCATCCCCGTTGCTCAGTCGCTGTTGCTGCTGCCTGCGCACATTGGAAAAGTTCGTCGACGTGTCCTTGCACGCCCCGTGTGGAAGGGTGGGGCTGTCGTACACGATGTAAATTGTTGCATGTTGCCAAGCAACATCAGCACCACTGCTGGGGGAGTTTATAATTGCACTTTCTCATAATGTCAGCTGCAGCGACTAATATTTAGAGCACTTTCGTATCCATGAACTAATCACAATAAATGGCTACAAGCGGGCCACAAGATCTGGCTTGATTTAAAACAATAGATGACAATCGTTCAGGCTAATCTTTTAACATGAAATGTATGAAAATTTTCTAGAAGTTTCAATGTTGAGTTGACTACATTTTTAAGACCGCATTGAATTGAACTGAGCAGAAATGGAAAAGACTTGGCAAATGTCCTTAGAGGTCAAACAATTTGAAAGCTTTCAAAGTTCGGAGTTTCGGAGTTTATTGAAAATGTTTTTTTCTTATATTTGTATTGGATATAACTCAGACTAAAGTTTTGAGTGGGATTAAGGTCCGAATGACTGCAACAATTTGCGGTGTAGCTGTGAAATTATAAACGAAAGGATCTATAAAAAAAAATTGATTTTGATTTTGGTACCAGTGGCGCTTACAAGATTTCATTTTTTAAGGGGGCCGGGGGTTTTGCGTCTAACATTTGAGCCGAACACCATTCGAAACCATATTTTTTAGCAGCAATTTTTTTGTTTTGGAGGGAAGGGTTTGAACCCCCAAAACCCCTTCCTGTGTGCGCCACTGGTACACATCTCTAGTCAGGGAGTCAGAACTTTGTCATTGGTTCGTGGGTTCAAAACAAAGAATTTGTGCTTAGTTAATTTAGCAGTAAAATTGAAATCCACTAACAAGTACAAAGTGCATTTGCAAGTAAACAGAACTTAGTGCTTTGGAAAACGAAATTTTTTCATGGTTTTCAATAAAAAATTCATCTGAAAAATTCATGCATCTGAAGTGAAAGTATTTTTGTGTCATGGGTAAAAAAAAATAGCATTGAGCAAAGAGCGAATATTAAATTTTGTTTGAAAATAGACACAAATTTTATTGAAACATTTCAATTGATAAAACAAGTTTATGGTGATGATTGTTTATCCATGGCAGAGTTCATGTGGCGTATGCGGTCTTGGGGATATAAATGTTGCTCAACACGTTGACCAATTAAAATTTGTGGTATACGCAGATTTCATCAAAGATCAGCTAAAATCTTTATTAAAATTCCGGAAAATGGATCACAAAATTTGTAAATAATAAATTTATTGCATTTTAATTGAATTTGAATTTGGCTACCCAAAAGTTTGTTATACAAAAGTTGACTTAACCGATCTCATCCAGAGATACTTATGAGCAATTTTTTAACTAAGTATAACATTTAAACCATCTGATTTGGAACTGTCTGTCTGATTTGAAACCGTGCAGCTTTAACATATTCGAAAAAAAATGAATTTTCTAATAAAAGTAAAGGGTTTTGAAAACTTATAAGACATCTAAAGTGTGCACATTTTGCAAGGACTCGTGGCCAAAGATTTAAAATACTTATTTGACATGCTTTTAGACCGTGCAAACTACTGTTTTGAGTCCAAAATAATCTTGGAATGATTGCATAAATTTGAGAAAAGAAGACGCCTGCTTTTGCTATTCCACACTTTGTCTAAGAGTTCATTTGAAGTAATTTTCGTATTTTTGTCCATGTTGAGCGAGGAAAAAAATAAATCTATCTGAGTTCATGTTGCTTGAAATACGACTTTTCATTTGTTTAATTTCATTTCATTTAATTACTAGCCAAATATTTACATACAACTTTGATCAGAGACTGAATGCCTAGAAACGCAGTCGGATCACATTTCGTAGCCTTAAAGTATGCTACACATTTTAAACTGTTTAAAAGTGAAAGATCTATTTGCTAGTTTGACAATGCAAAGCAAAGCATGAGCTTTCTATTCAAAATGTTAATAAATGATCGACAATGGGTGGAGAGACCAAACCCCTCCCCTTTGGCTCACTTATGCCAAAATTGTCTATGTACCGGAAACCCCTCGACATAAAATATGAAAAATAAAAATATGATTTTTTCCAAGAATTCTGCTGTCGACACTCACATGAATCATAAACAAAATTTTACGTATTTATTGCTAATGAAAAGAAACCCTGGAGCACATTCTTTGTTCCTGTACGGCTATCTTAAGACTATGACTTACTTACTTAGGGCTCAAATTGCTGCCAAAGAACCCCGTCTGCATCTACAGGGAACCCAACAGAGAGGAAGGAACACCAGGAAGGACAACGGATTCAAGAATGAAGGCATTGGAAATGGAGCCAATAGGGTCTCCGAGTGGAAGTGCTTGCCGCAGCAACTCCCCTTTTTTGATGTAATCTAACCTACTTAGGGGCACCGTCCATAAGCATGACATTTAATTGCTGCTTAGCTTCGCTAGGAACACCAACATTCTCATCGATTACTTTTATGTCGATCTGCTAAGGAGCTCTAATTGGTATCTCTAAGGACCCAACAGGGTCTTTGCGTGGCCAGCCGACTTACCTAACCTAACCTAATCTTGTTGGTAATGACTAGATTTTTCATTGTAAATTTTTCTAAACTTCCCACCAAGCAAAATGTGAGAAATATGCAACAATCGTCAGAGGCAACAAATTGGCGACTCGCCGATTTATTGCCGCAGCGACAAATTAGCAACATGTCCCAAAAACACGTTGTTTTCCAGGACTTTGAAATATCGAATTGATATGCTTTGTATTTCAGTGAGATTGATCGCATTTAAAAAATTGTTATTCATTCGCCGACGGTTCATTGATCAACAGCATTGATTCAAGCTCAAAACAATGAGAGCAACATTGAATCTTTGTATGCAAATGAAATTCCATCCCAACCAAAACTGACTGACTTTTTATATATTGATAATTTTCCAAACGATATGATGTATTTAGATACGAAAACGAATCGTCCAGGCGATATGACAACGACTCGTCACGGTGAGTTGCTTTCGGCAGACGTTTCAGAACGACTGGTGATACGAAATCGACACGTTAGCGATATTACCGGCGATAAATTTGTTGCCGAGGGCGACTCGTTTTCTTATTGCCGGCAACAAAAAATGTCTGGTGGGTTAGAACATGTCCAACAACACAATACAAATAAAACACAGTTAAGTTTCTTATAAATAAAATCCTATAAAAGAGCCCCAAAAATCATTTCCTAGACTAAAATTCCCCCTTAAGCTATCACTTATAAGTTTGAATTATATGTTTTACACATTCCATGTTCCGTTATGCAGTGACATCCTTTCTAAGTGCCGATGCTCACATCTAATAAGCCAAAGTTCAAGCTTTGCTGTGCATTCATGAAAACTTCTCGGGTAGAGCAATTTCCGTGCCAACGTGATGACTTAAGTAAAAAATACTAAAAAAAAGACGAAAAACGACAAGAAAATCCACAATCGAAATATTTACTTTATTTTACGACGAATGCAATCAAAATCAATGCCACGAACGCGTCGCGTCGCGCACGCCGCACGCGAACGTTTAGAGGGCAGCGCACCAGCCAAATGGAGTGCGAACTGAGTTGGGCACTTAAGTTGTACGCCGCACCCACGCACGTATAATGTGCGCGCCGCATTGATGGACACAAAGCCAGCCACGCAGCATAACTTTGTACAAAAATAAAAAATCGAAATAAAATGCGCTTCGCAGACGGAAGCGGCCACCGAGACAAGAACGACGCGAGGCGAGGCGACAAAAATCGCAAACGGAAATGGCAAAAATCCAATAGAAACAATGATAATCTGTCTGTCAGAATGAGTGAAATGTCACGTTTCGACAATAAACCCAGCTAATTTACGATCTATAACAAAAAAAAATAAAAAAATTGACCTGAACAAAAAATGAAATGTAACAAAGCAAAACTGAAATAGAAATGAAATGAAGACTACATTTACAAAAAAAATGGCAAATGCCCGAACAAGTGACTGTGCCCGAAGCGACAGACACCGGGTCGATGACAGTCAGCGCAACAATGCGATTGCGGGATGAACAGGAAACGGCCAAAACGAGTAGCTGCGCAATAGCGGCAGCGACAGGACGCAGCAGGCAGCAGGAGCGGGCATTATTTGCGCATCGCCAGCCACGTCACGCCGTCCAGTAATGCCGTTCAGCACTTGGCTGTGTTTTGGTCAAGCGTGCGCTGCATTGAAGGCGGCCAAATTGTGCGATTCGGCGACGGGGTGCGCGCGGCACAAACATGAGAACGCGCTGTCAGACGCACACGTTGGAATTTTCCAAAAATAATTCAAATTTCTATGTGGTTTCTTGTTTCTGGCATTTACATTTTTCATTTTATTCCTTCTTTGTTCTCGCTATTGTTGTGTGTGTGTGTGTGTGTGAGCAAAATGAAAAATGAAACCATGGCATGAAACGCAGCCAAGAAAAATCACGCTCCCTAACATTTTTGTTTTATTTCAAAAGAAGTTTAAAAAGCGTACAGAAAAAAAAATTGAGAAAACGTGTTTATAGAACAAATTACAAACAAATATGCAAATACAATTTTAATTTATTTTGTGGTAGTCGTTGTGAGCGAAGTTGGTATCCGGCCGACGCTTTAGTGTTGACTTTTCAAAGTTTCAACTTCAGCTAGAACAGAAAATGTGACTGCGGTTGGGGCCAGTGGTGCTTTCAAGGGGATTTTGGGAGTTTCAAAAGGTATTAGAGTCAAAAGTTGTGTCTATACACAACTCTCCACAAAGAAATCCTGTGTGTGCTCTAACTAGTGCCAGTTTATTTATTATTATTACTTTTTAAATCAAATTTTAGTTATTTTCACTATACTTGAAATATGGAATTATAAAAATTTGTAATTAAAACATAATAAAAAGTGGCGATTTATTTATTTTGTTAAATATAATTTTGTTAATTTTTATCAATACTTAAAATATGGGATTATAAAACATTTTAGAAAATAATATAAAAACGAATTACAAAAAAATAAAATGTGGCGATTTACTAATTGTTTTTTATAGATAATTTTGGTAATTTTGAACAATATTTAAAATATGGAATTATAAAATGTTGTGTAAAATAATATAAAAAATAATTAAAAAGTAGTAAAATGTGGCGATTTATTTATTTGTTTTTAAATACAATTTTGGTAGTTTTTAACAATACTTGTAATATGAAATTTGAAAAAATTTTATAAAATAATATAAAAACTAATTTAAATAAAAAGTTGCGATTTATTTTTTATTTACATTTTTAAATACAATTTTTGTAATTTTTAACAATACTTGAAATATGGAATTAGAAATATTATTATAAAATAATATAAAAACTAATTTTAAAAAATAAAAGGTGGCGATTTATTTATTATTTTTGTTTAATACAATTTTGTTAATTTTTAGCAATACTTAAAATATGGGATTAGAACATTTTAGAAAATGATATAAAAACTAATTACAAAAAAATAAAAAGTGGCGATTTACTATTTTTTTTTATAGATAATTTTGGTAATTATGAACAATATTTGAAATATGGAATTATAAAAAATTGTGTAAAATAATATAAAAAATTATTAAAAAGTAGTAAAACGTGGGGATTTATTTATTTGTTTTTAAATAAATTTTGGTAATTTTTAACAATACTTGTAATATGGAATTATAAAACATTTTATAAAATAATATAAAAACTAATTTAAATAAAAAGTGGCGATTTATTTATTTATTTTTTTAAAATACAATTTCTGTAATTTTTAACAATACTTGAAATATGGAATTATAAATATTATTATAAAATAATATAAAAACTAATTTTAAAAAATAAAAGGTGGCGATTTATTTATTATTTTATTTAATACAATTTTGGTAATTTTTAACAATACTTAAAATATGGAATTATAAAACATTACAAAAAACTACAAAAACTAATTACAAAATAATAAAAAGTGGCAATTTATTATTTTAAATACAATTTTGGTAATTTTTAATAATATTTGAATAATAAAATAGAATTACGAAAATTTTTAAAAATAATACAAAAACCAAACGAAAGAATTAAAAAATTATAAAAAGTGGCGATTTATCTATTTATTTATTTTTAAGTAATTTAGCAATTCTTGAAATGTGAAATTTAAAAACAATTAAATTAAATAATATACAAAATAATTAAAAAATAATAAAAATTTTCGATTTATTTATTTTGTTTAAATACAAGTTTTGTAATTTCTAACAATAATTAAAATATTGGGTTATTCAAAGTTATATGAATTAGTACAAAAATTAATATAAAAAAAAGAATTAAAATAGAATTATTACTAGTATTAGGTATTAAGCTGCAGAATTGAGTTAAATACTTTATTAAGGACTAATGGGCATACTTTTAAGACACTGCAGTTAGGTTATGTTCGTTCCAATATTTTCAAGCAAACATTATTGCCCATTGTGAGTGACCTCTATGAATGCCAGAAAGAAGCACATTTCTCTAACTCAATTTCCGGCCTACAAATTAATTCTTGTTTCTGTTGAATCATTTGCTCTCCCAACTGAAATTGTGTAGGTTGAATGACTGCATTTCCATTATCTCTGTTAGATTTGAAAGAGCAAAATGTCTCCTTATGCTTGAGTTGCTTTCGACAATTGACTCAAACAATCTCGACTCCTACTACGAAGCTTTAGTTAGTCGTGGTTAGTCGATGAAGATTCGTTCTCTTGTCTGATCGTCAACGTAAAATTTTTCCGCCACTATGAATTTATATTATCGCTTTAGGAGAGCAGTTTTTTGAGGGAACAACATAATGAACATCTTGCAGCATCGTTTGCAAAACTCTCGTCACAAAGCTCTCACCAAAAAATTATCGCAGGTGCTTACTATAATAGAAAATTTAATCCTATATTAACCTAAGTGTATATCTCTGACCCAAATGAGATTTATTTATTTGTCATTCTAATCTAATTTAATCTCACCTCTTTGCAATTCTTTTGCTTTTTTACTTCAAAATATTTCAGCTCTCAACAAATCACATCCTTTATTTCTTACATTAAAAACGAAGCTTCTTTGCGCCAGCTTTTTAATGTCTCTGTTTTTAAGAATCGCTTTTGCCCAAAACAAAAAAATGCAGTCATGCTCTCAGAGATCATTGAAAACTATGCAAGTGTGTGCACATGGCTACACACACATCCGCAACATTGTAGCGCCAAAGCCATTTCATCGACAGCGTACCAACTGGTCTACTTACGACACTCACCATTGCCATAGCGTACGACGATCGCTATCAGCGATACCTGCGTAAAATAATCACATTAACCGAGCAGCGTCAGGCAGCCGCAACAAACAGACAATAAATGCCAAAGCGAATGACAATGAAAACCCCATACAACTTTGTCTTCATCATTTCCACATTATAAACTTTAAATGGAACCGAGCCAGTACACAATGAATATGTGCAATCAATGGCGGGCCGTGTGACACATGCGGCCGACGACGACGACAGTAAAAAGTTCAAGCGCTCACACGACTTAATGAACCGCACTAAATTTACACGAAACATGGACGAAAAGCAACCAACTATTTACAACGCTGGCCTACAGAGAGGGTGTGTGTATGCAAGTCAGCGTATCTGTCCAACAGAGATTTCGACGCATTGGTGCGGCGACAACGGACCAAACGCCGTGCAGAAAAGAATCTGCCAAGAATTTATGGACGCACTAAGGGCCCACAACTCGAAAGCTCTTGGCCGCTTGCTGCTTGTGCCTGCGATCGTAATCCTTAAAGGTTCAAAATCAAAAGGTAAATGCGAGCTGGCGTAAAGTAAAATAATCGGAAAATCGCCAAAGCGACAAGCGAAAACAAGTAAATGAAATGTACGAATAGTTGTGAGTGCCAGCAGACGCAGCGCTTTTTTTACGGCCGCGAGTGTGTAAGTGTGTGTGTGTGTGTGCCGTTTGTTGAGCAGCTGCTGTGTCCCGCTTAAATTGAATCAAAATTCTTCATGCGGAAATGATATTCTCTTTCTTTCTATTCGATTTAAGTGCTTACATGTGCGTGGCTTTCTGCGTGTGTGTGCGTGTACGTCAACGTGTATTTGTGTGAAACAGTGTTTCGCTAAGCGCACAATGCGAGTGTGGTCATTCGGCCGTTGTGCTGCATTTTTTATTCAAGACACATTTTTGCACCTTTTTTTTGCTAGATCACAGGAATGCTATGGTCATAGGTCGATCTAAAAATGCCATTTAAAAATGTGTCCATTCATTTAAAATAGCAAAATATAAACATTCTCTAAATGTTGTCACGATTTTCTACTTTTTAAAATGCTACAAATTTCCTTGAGCGAGCGATAAGAATCCATAACATGTAGCAATTTAAATTGTCAACAAAATTAAGCGCAAATCTGTAAATCCAACTAGTCAGCCATGTCGTGGGTAGTGACTGCGTTTAGAGGTCAATAAACGTTCAGATACCTTAGGACACAAAAAACATAAAAAAAAACAATAAACGCTGCTATGTCCAATGCTGCCTTTGCTGAGGTGACTGAATTACCTTCTGCAGAGCTGAATGGACAGCCGAATGGCGGTCGTTGTGTCGCCTGGCAACTGTCTATAAATTAAATTAATCAATTAAAATTTGATTGGGAAAATTGACAAATGAATCATGCAAAATAGCGTAGAAAATATTTCAAATTTAGTATTTTCTTTTGTAGTAGACATGCAGCAAAAAAAAAAAACATTAAAGCTCCACACCTATGCAAAAAATACAACAAATAGCTGTGCAAAACACGAAAATACAGAAACGAAAAATGGCACGTCAGAAAAATCCCACAACTAAGGGATACAACATACACAAAAAAATTGAAGCTCGACTCGCTCGCGTCCCATTTGCCCAATGAAGCTGTTGAGCACCGTAACAATAAAATGCTGCACGAAGAAAAGCCCCAAAAAAAGTGAGCAGCAAATTGAATTACAACAAAATAAAATTGTGTGAAAGCAGCTTATGTGGGGGATTTCGGCATGGCATGGCAAATGAATGCCACGTAAAGAAAAATAAAATATAAAAAATGTTGGCAGTGAGACGTGACGTTCGGTGGATGGGCGAAATTAAATGGCGCCAAGTAAAATTTCCATGGACGAATACAAATTTACTTAATTTGGCAAAATTTATTGGGACAACATCAATGTATGAAAATGACTTTGTATGTGTGTGTATGTGTGTGTATTCATGTGTATTCGTGTGTGCTTAATGTGCAGCTAAAATTGTATGTCAATTGATTTTTATGGCTTAAGATTTGCAACGCACACACATTGACATTGTCACTTATACAAAAAATTATACAAAGTTTACGTTGCAAGTCGAGAGAACATTGACAAAGTGTCGAGCTATAATAATTGCAAAGTTTTTGTTGAAGGACCTAAAATGTTGAAAGCACTTAAACTGAACGAACTTCTTTTAAACAAACTTACAACTTGTATTTTTTTTTAATGTTGTCAATAAGTTTTTAGCAAGTTTAGAAGCAGCAAGATACAATAAATTATTTCACAAGTTTTGACAATTTTTTAATTTTTATATTGCAATCAACACAATTTGTAAGATCAAATTCAAAAAATTCTTTGTTACTTGGCCATTAGTGCGTAGGAGTGGTGACCTCGACTACTGCTTTCAGCACATTAAATTTTTTAGTGCATGAAATCACATTTTCATATATTACAAGTATATGTCCGTTCATAAATTTATTAGTTTATCAGCTTCAAAATATTTCTTATTGTTTTTCTATTTTGAAATTTTGCCACCAGTGCGTATGAGTGACTTCAACTTATCTGAATTCTGTAATCACACTTATGTAGATTGCAAATATTAAAAATACTTGTTAGTTCATCAATTCTGAATTCATCAGTTCGCCAGCTACAAAATATTTCTTATTGTCTTTAAATTTTCGAATTTTGTCACCAGTGCGTATGAGTGACTTTTACTACTGAAACCACACTTACTGGCATATATTACAAATACATGTCCGTTTGTCAATTCATCAGTTCGCCAGCTACAAAATATATCTTAGATTTGCTGTTTTGAAAATTTGCCACCAGTGCGTATGAGTGACTTCAACTACTGAAACCACACTTATTTGCATATGTTACAAATACATGTTCGTTTGTCAATTCGTCAGTTCATCAACCTCAAAAATCTTCTTACTTTTTGTCTATTTGGAAACTTTGCCCCCAGTGCGTATGAGTGACCTCAACTACTGCCTTCAGCACATTAAATACTTTTAAGTATGAAATCATAATTTCTGGCATATACATATTAAGTACAAATACATATACGTTTATCAATTCATCAGCTTTAACAGCTCAGATCATCAGTTCTAACATATTTCTTACTTCTATTTTGAGACAAATTTTACAAATATCTGCAAAACAAAAAATTATTAAATAAAAAATAAGAATAAAATACAAAAAATTATATTACGGGGAAATCGAACTTTATATATATAAATAGCTTATTTATTAAAAATATAACGAAAATTATAAAAATATTAAGTAGTTTTTTTTATTTTTTAGAGAAATCAAAAATTATCTTAAAATTTCCCATAATTCATGGAACACAAAGACAGCCAAATTATGTGCTAAAATTTAAATTTTTCTAAAACAAAAAACAGAAAAATGTTCTACGAATTTAAATTTAAAAATCAAAATTTATCTTAAACATTTTAACTTACATTTCGTGTTCTCTCACAAACAATTATTTTGTTTCCCTTTTTTAATTTTTTTTTGTTTTCCCAATAAAATAATTGAATTGATATTTTTTTCGTATTTTAATTTTATGTGGTGTTTAAAATTTTTTCAGTGAAAAATTTTGTTGACATGCATCAGGTGTGCCGAGTGTTGATTGAAGACAACAACTTGTATTTATTGATGAAAATATCTAATACCAACGACTTAGTATACAATGGCAATGAGAGACCATGCAACAAAAACAAAGACTAAAAAAAAATAGCCCCAATTGTTGGCAGCACACGCATCCATCATTAATATGAACAATATTTGGGGGTTGTTCGAGTGTGAACAAACTCGATATTATCGATAGCCATCAACAACAGCGTAATTCAAGTTATTATATAATCCCTGTATGTAGTATATATAGGTACATATGTATTTTTGCCTTCGACGTTGGAAGGTGAAATTCTACGCATGGTCCTTCCTTCTCTTGTTCAACGTCCCGCGGCATGTCGTGAAGCATTACTTCGCAGAAGGTCATTACCTGTCTCGTCGTTCTCGAGCTCTTTGCCTTTGTTTTGGCATTCGTAGTTCGATCATAGTCCTAGTTGCCTTTCTATTCACTGCTCTCTCCCTCCTTCAGGGCAGCGCTGATATGTTCTCTCCCATGCTCTCTTCAGTGACCAGCCTTGCGTCACGAGGGCAGTGGAGCAGTAAATGCTCGACGTTTTTTTCGTTCGGTGGGTTACAAAACTCGCAGAAGGAATTTTCTTGGCAGCCATAATTGTGCAGATACGTCTTAAAGCAATCGTAAGTTGTTAAGCAGCTTTGTCAGATAGTTGTGGTCCACCTCACCGTGTTTTCGTTCAAGCCGTATGTATAGACCGTACTTTGATCAGCCGGTGAACCCATTTGACTACAAAGGTGTTTTTTTTTTAGTAAGGAAAGGCATTGAAAGCCCCGCACTCAGTTGGCTTGACTTTAACGCACTAAAACCTCTGTGATCACAGTCCGTGAACCTACAAACTAAAACGCACTTATTTAAACAAATTTATAGTACATTCTATAAATTAGGAAAAAAAATATGCAAAAAATTATTGCACGTGTAAACTCTACCGAATCGGTCAGCATTGCATTTGAAGGTCACTGGTCATTGGCTTTCATGGTCTATTCTTATCTATTAATTTTTAATTTGTGAAAATATTTTTAAAAGAAAAAATTCAATTCTCATTCGATATTTGCCATTTGAGTTCACGTTGTCACGTCACCCATGAAGCCACTTAAGTAGGTACAACTTTTCTATAAAGTCACTGTGTGCTTTTAAAATGTTGTCTGATACTTTTAGCTGCTTGTCACAATGTTTAAATTGTGAAATTAATGATTTCATTGAACTTGAAAATTCTTTCTTCTTTTTCTTTTATTTCTTGTTTCTTATATTAAAAAGTTTGCAAGTGATAAATGAGCGGGCAAAATTTTGAACTCAATGTGTTTCTTCCACAAAAAAAATGTATTAATAATTATATATGAAATTCCGCAGAAAACCCGCAGACTGGAAGAGACGAGTGTTTTGGTCTTTTTGAAAATTTTACACAAAGATGATAAAATTTCATATAATATACATATTTATTTTTATGTATTAGTACAATGAACCGTATAAGAATAAAATTTAAATGCTTCCATATTCAGTGAAAAACGCATTAGCAGACTTGGAATAAAAATTAAAAAATGCAAAGTTGGTAATGCAAACAAAAAGTTCGTAATGTTTCATTCAGTGTTACAGTGCTTTATTAGAAATAAAATTTGTATCTATGTTGTGACAAATAATAAAGTTTACGTTTGATAAATGAAAATTAAATTTTTTGCATTTCATGACATCGCATTTCCTTTTCTTTGATCAACGTTCTGTCTGAACAGACAATCACTGCAACTCAACTTAACTTAATTCAATTAATCCTACAAACACACATACGACAAAAATTGCCAAGTCAATTTAATTGTTAAATGTACAAATGTTTGTGTGTAATGCTTGAATACGTTCCTCATTCCTCAATTCGTCAGTCCATTAACTCCAAAATCGTATTCCTCATATTTTTAAACTCTGCCTTCAACTACTGCGCTAAGCCAATGAAATTATTTATTGTAGGTATACAATGCTTTAATACGTCCCTCACTCACATCAGTCGTTAGTTTATTGGCTCCAAACTCTTATTCCTCTTATTTTGAAAGTTGGACACCAGTGCGTATGAGTGACCTTAACCACTGCGCTAAGCACATTAAATTGTTGAATGTAATGCTTTAATACGTGCCTCAGTCTACTTATTCAGCTGTCAATTCGTCAGACCATCAGCTTCAACGTCTTGCTTGCATTGATTGATTAAAAATTTAGACATTGATACCGCGTAGCGTTTGAGCAAGTTGAAGCAGACCAACTGAAATATTCAATGTTGTAATAAAAAATGTGTTTTATTAATATGAGAATGTCTTTGTAAACTATGTAAACAATGCACCAACTGAAGGATTAAGTGATTTGCAAATTTATTATTATCATATAATTGTTTTGATCCGTTTTTAATCGCATTTGTATATAAGGCACATTAAATACGTTTTTCCTTGAGTTGTTTTAATTAAACGCTAAGCACCTTAAAGCTTTGTTGTTATTACTATTTAAATCAATTTTTTCATGCTAATTTCATTTGAATGCTTTGCATATTGTGGTTGTTTTTTATCATAAATTACAAAAGCCGATTTGATGTGCCGGGTTTTTGAGATTTAATTAAAGGTTTTTAGTTTTTCATTAGAATTACTTTTACTTAATTTACTTTTCAGTGTTAAATACTCTTTCCAGGATAAATTTTAGGCCTAAAGTAGCTTTCGATTTTGACAACACTGACCTGATTTGTGTTCTGCTATATGTTTACTTCTAAACGTAATTAAAACTATATGAAGGAATATTTGAATAAAGAGACCATGCAACAAGAAGACGCAATGATTGTTTTAAAGAAAACTTTTAGGTGATTTGCCAGCTTTTACTGTGATAACAGCCAATTTAATATTCAGCCTAATTTAAGGTTTAATGTGCTAATCCCCCAAATATAAAATCCCCTAAAATATAATTTTCAATCAATATGAATTTACCCGAACATTTCCTACTTCGAATTTTTTAAATTTATGTTGTTATAATTTTTTTCTAGAATTTTATTTTGATATTACTTAAAATCAAGAAAAGTGTTGCACGGTGTTTTCTAATATTTCAAGTTTTTCTAAATTTCTGAAAAAGTCAGTGAATTATAAATGATACTTCAGACCAAATTGAAAGTTTTCATTTTTCATTAATGGCCTCCCAAACAAAAATTACTTAACGTTAAAAATTTAGTAAAATAAATTTTATGTATTTTGAGACAATGTCCAGCATTATGAAAAGTCAGAAAGTACAAGCTGAGTTAATATCAGAGACTAAATAAGACTTCTACTAAAGCCAGTAGAGCAGGTCAGAATACTCTGTTTTCTGCAGCAAATATAATTCAATTGGGGGTGCACTCCCTAAATTTGTCTGTGTCCGTTGGTCCATCTCTATAATAAGAATAATTAGTGTCGCTGCATGGTAGAGATATAATCACTCCCGGGCGGAATGTGAAATCAATGAATACTACTTGTAAAGAAACGAATAGATTTTCAGTTGTTATCAACGTTTACCTCTATTTCTATATCAAATAAAAAGCTTTTGTGATTTTGAATATCTATGAGTATTATCTCTTCTAAAAGTGTTGTCTGTGTGGTAAACAATTTTTAAAATTGGTTAACAAAGAGGAGTAGATTATGTATTGTTACGAAAATGACTTCTCTAAGTTCGTTTTGGATTGTGCTTGAAAATAAAACAACTTAATTTCTTCAGCGCAAACGCAGTCAAAAACCAACAATCGCTTTATTTACAAATTTACACTTGTTACTACTTTGCACTACTACTATTGCATGTTTCCCCTTTGCTGGCTCAACACAGACTCGACTTTTTGCGCTGCACACTGCTGCTTTTTATACTTGTTTTCTTATCGCGCCGATGTTTCTTGCACATTCTAGTTCTACTCTCTATTGTTCTAGCACTGCTCATCACCTTCGCGAACCATTCTTGCCATATCGGAATTACAGCCAACCGGCCGTACTCCAAAGTGCATGCCTAAAATTTTGCATTGCAGTATGTTTCTAGCAAAGTTCAATAACAAAGTAATAATTTGCTTGGGTATCCCATCTAACCCTAAGAAGAACGTTGCGCCTTAGTGAGTAAAGCTCAGCCTTGTGATAGTCGGAGAGAAGCAAATAATGTGCTACGAGGTTTCACTGGCACCATTTTCTTTGCATTTCTTGCATTTATTTGATTCGGTGAGGCTCGTTCTGTTTCGTCCGTTGCGACAGTAACTAAGCTGTTGTACCTCGTTTTCTTCGTAAGAGGAGTAAAGGGGCTCGAAGAGTTTTATACTTGTCTACTGGAAGCGTAACTCGTTCTCGAACGTTCCAGCATTATTATTATTGATGGGGATGATGCACTGCGACCTGTAGATCTATTGTGTCCAGCATTACCACGAACCGTTTCTGTGATAATTTCTATGGCCCCTAAAAGTATGCAATGCTGCTTCTGTCTTTAAATGCCCGTTCAGTATTTTATTTCATTATCGTCACAATCAGTGGCGCATACAGAAGAGAAGGGGAGTTTGAGGACTTAAACAAAAAATTGCTGGTACAAAATATGGTTTCGAATGGTATTCGGGTTAAAAGTTATACGCAAACCCCTGCCGCCCAAAATGAAATCCTGTGTACGCCACTGGTTACAATATATAGAAAATACACCAGCTGTGGCCGCTCGCTGTGTTATTTTTTAGTACAACACAACTTGACATCGTTTCAATGGTGCTACACAAAATTTAATATTCACTGATGGCAAATGAATTATGCAACTTAATCCAGTTCCCCATTTGCCTGAAGTCAAGCATAAACTTTGCTTCAACTTTGCATGAAGCTGCTTCAACAGTCAGACAATTTATCAGATCTTTTACGTATTCAACAACACAATATTTAAAAATAAGCAACTTTAGAACTGCTTATATCATACTCACACACACACACACACACACATACAAATGTTCATATGCATTTATGTTGGTATGTGTTAAAAATGCGCGTAAAAAATTGCCACGTCGAAGTTTTTACACTCAGCGCCAACACGCATGAAGCGACCAAAGTAAATTTGTGTCTAAAGCTGCAAGCAAAAATTTTACACAATTTATAAAGTTCACAATAAATCACTGCAGCTAAATAAAATAAAACTCACACACACGCAGACAAATTAACAACGCGTGAGTGTGTGAAACGCTAACACATGCACGCTTCGTCGCTGCTGCAGCGCATTTCAACTGAATTTTGAAAGTTGTGTTACGCAAGTTGTGGTTTTGCGACAAACTTTGGCTATGCCAACTTGCAGCCGAATTCCAGACGTGCCAAAGCGCAACTTAGGGCGCAGCGCTGAGCTTAAGCGTCTTGCATGAAAGTAAGAAGTTGTGTGAGGGGGGAAGGGGAAAAACGCCAACAGCTTAAATTAATTGCGCCGTTCGCTGACTGGCAACGAGCAAAGACGCACAAAGTGTTTCGCAGACGTGCAGCTTTCGCTTGACAAACTCTTCGCCAGGCGGCCAAGTGCGTGTTTTAATGGATTTTTTTTATCTGCCGTTGGAATTGGCTTAATGGAAGAGTCACGTCGCATTGGTCAGGTCCAGCCATTGCGACACGACTTACCGAAAGCAAATTTGCAGCGCGCCGACTTGGACCCAACGACTGCTTGTCTGGTTCGTCATTAGCCAACTTATGGCATTATTTCGGCAACAATGTTGCTTTGCAGAATTTATATTTTTTTATTTTTTCCACATATTTACTTAGTACTTACAACAGACTCTTTATGATGTTCATTAAAGTCTGTCAAAAGTAAAGTTTGCCTATTCTCCATTTCGGAAGCACCAAATAATGCTGACATATTTTTGGTCTGACTGGCAATTTGGCCAAAAAGCAATGTGTTTATTGCGCACAAGTTTGCATCAAAGTGTACTTTACGTGCCGTGTACTTTACTTACGTCGACTCTGTGCCAAAGTCAACAAATCAACAAACCGTCAGCCAAGAACTTTCGGTACGCTTAATGACAAAAAATGTGCTTTTTCGGCGTTTCTCATTTAGACTTGTGGCAACTTTTTTCTACGCAGCAAATCACCTGAAATATCTGCAATTGTGTGTGTATGTGTATGTGTGTGTGTGTGTGTGTGTGTGTGTGCGTCTGCAACGACGCATGTAGACAACCTGAGCTCGCCGGCTTCAGTGTGGTCACCCACCCACGACCCACCTGGCACAACTTAGAGACGTGTGCAGCAATAAACAACTCGTCAACATTGTAATTGTTTTTAGAGCAAACAAGATGCATGTGTGCGCGCCAAACGTTGCGACAAATTATTTATTCACATTTGAAGAGTTGCAGTTTGTGTACACTTCGCTTTGTGGCTGTTCGTTTGTTTGTTGTTCTTCACCTGTCGGCGCCTGCAGTGTGCGTTGGCGTTGCGGTGACATTGCAGTGTGATGTTGGTTTTTGGCGCTGATTGTGATTTACTTTGTCACAAACTTTTCAACAACAAAATTATTAACTAATTTAAATATATGGGGCCGTTCAAGTATTACGTAAGCACTATGGAGGGGTGGGGGGGTCTTTGTTTTGCTTATTTTGGATGACATGGGGGGTAGGGGAGTCTAGATGATGATTACGTCATCCGTAGTTATTTACTTTTTTACACGAATGGCAACCCTCACATTGTCTATGTTTGAAAACGAAACGCATTTTCGGGGATTCCCGCAACGTTTAGGCACTCGCTTCTTGAAAACGAAACGCATTTTCGGGGATTCCCGCAACGTTTAGGCACTCGCTTCTTGAAAACGAAACGCATTTTCGGGGATTCCCGCAACGTTTAGGCACTCGCTTTAGAACCGATTCAGGGAATTACCGCGCGCTGTTCACTTGTCTAAATTTCCTCTGTCAGTGTATTGTTTCGTTTGGATACTATAGCGAGTAGACGTATTGTAAGCATAGCAAAGCAAGTTAATATTTGTGTTACCGTTGATTCCATTAGCCAAAGTTTAACGTTTAAATAAGATGTCGTTTCAAATAGACAAATCCAAGTTATACCAAAAATTGTTTGAAAGTTTTAAAAAATCTCATACAAGTACGAAAGTACAAAATGTACAAAAGTTAGTTAACGAAGTGTGGCGAAATTATAAATTACAAGCAAAGTCCGACAAGGAAGAGTCGCTGCTCGTCGTGCTAATGAACTGATGTGCATTATTCAAAATTTAGAGTTGAATGGCTCGATGAGAACGACGTAGACATTCCAAAATCGGATGAAAGTGAGCAGACTCACAACACTGAGCAGCAATCCAAGCAATCCAATGTCATCGAAAACTTAGATTCATGGATTCGGGTTTCATGGACTGAAGACTGTTAATTTGAATTTAATATGTGTACCAAAAATTTAAAATAAGTTTGTTATGTTCGTAAGATTATAATATTTTTGTCCCTTACTCTATGTTGAGTACTGTATCAGTAAAATCTAATCTCTATCCTAAATCTATTTTCTTATTTTTAAAATTATAATTATAACATTATAATTATAATATAAAAAAATACATTTTTAATTGAAAAATGTTTACGTAAGCATGGGGGGAGGGAGTAAGAGCTTTGCTTACTTTTGCTGACAAGGGGGATGGGGGGGTAAATAATTGTAATAAATCTGCTTACGTAATATTTGAACGGCCCCTATGGGAATTTTTTCATTCGTAGAAATTTAAAGAATTAAATTAGATACGAATGTCAGAAAAAAGGTTTAAATGAGCTAACTCAGTCGCGCACGTGAAGGGGAGTTTTGGGGGTTAAAACCTCGAAATATCTGAAAACAGGTTCAAAATTCTTTTTAAAACATTTTCCTAGTCATTATTTTCTTTCGAATGTTCTTTACGAGACGTCAGAACATCATTTAAGCCATTAAAAAAAATTTAATACTCGTATAAAATGTTTTCCAAAGTAGAGTAACCTCTAATATTCAATACTTGTTGTACTACTTCAATTGTTTTTTAATTTTAATTTCAACTTAAAAACCATTCTGTTAAAAGAGGTCGGACTACATTTTTGACGAGTTTTGTATTTTGACATTTTAAAAAATATTTTTTAAATATTTTCTTAGTCACAATTACTTTTCAGTGTCATTCTAGACATGTCAGTAAATGATCTAAGCCATAAACAAATTTAATTAAAATTGTTTTTCAAAGTAATATAACCTCTTATATTGAACAATCTCTCTACAAAAGAAATGCAGTAAAATTCAATACTTTTTGCACCATTTCTATTTTTTTTTTATGTTTTATTCAAATTTTAAACCCAGCCTGAAGTTTAAATATTTGTATTTAATTTTATTTTCCTTGTTCAGTTTTCTTATTAAAATCAATTCAATTGCTGTCAACCCGGGCTCTGATTAGATTTATTAACAACTTGTTTTTAACATTTTCAAACATATATTTTTAAAATAATTTCTTAGCCATAACTCCTTTTCAATTTCATTCTAGACAAGTCAGTTACTTACTATTGCAGCAAGAAAGCTTTAAAAATTTCACTTGATTTAATTTTCCTGTTAAACTTTTCTTATCATGATCCCTTCAACTCCGCTTGAGCGTTGACTATATTTATTGACAAGATTTTCATTAAAAAATATTGTAATAGCTACCGTATAGCTGCTGCGATACTATAATCGATGAAATAATGAAATAAATAGTCTTGTTTAACTATGAAAATGTGCTGCTTTCATATTGCATAGAAAATTTTCCATTTAAATTGCTTTTCCTCTCACATTCCACATTTGTCTATTAACATCGCAACTTGGCAAACTTGCACAGCAACAGACTACAACAATAACAACAACAACAAAGACAACGATAGCACTTGATCCCAAAATTACGTAGGCATGAGTGCGTCCTTTCAGTGAGCTTTTCATTTGTTGTGAAATTTAAAATTTCATTTGTATGAGTAGCAACATTTGTTCCGCATCGGCAAAAAGTAGCGACGGTCGCTCGGAATTGTAGCATTTATAGTTCAAGTGTCAAATATTTGCCACATTTGTGACATTGTTGAACTGGCAAAAATCGCCAATGTACAATTCGCAAAACGCATTTCAGTTTGGCTCAGTTTGAGCGCCCAAATGAATCCCAGCCAAAGGAAAATATTCAAGAGTGTCTGATTGACCTGGTACATGAAATGGAGTCGAAACTTTATTTGTTGTATTAGTCTTAGTCTTAGTCTTAGTCTTAGTCTTAGTCTTACTCTTAGTCTTAGTCTTAGTCTTAGTCTTAGTCTTACTCTTAGTCTTAGTCTTAGTCTTAGTCTTAGTCTTACTCTTAGTCTTAGTCTTAGTCTAGTCTTAGTCTTAGTCTTAGTCTTAGTCTTAGTCTTAGTCTTAGTCTTAGTCTTAGTCTTAGTCCTAGTCTTAGTCTAGTCTTAGTCTTAGTCTTAGTCTTAGTCTTAGTCTTAGTCTTAGTCTTAGTCTTAGTCTTAGTCTTAGTAGTCTTAGTCTTAGTCTTAGTCTTAGTCTTAGTCTTTAGTCTTAGTCTTAGTCTTAGTCTTAGTCTTAGTCTTAGTCTTAGTCTTAGTCTTAGTCTTAGTCTTAGTCTTAGTCTTAGTCTTAGTCTTAGTCTTAGTCTTAGTCTTAGTCTTAGTCTTAGTCTTAGTCTTAGTCTTAGTCTTAGTCTTAGTCTTAGTCTTAGTCTTAGTCTTAGTCTTAGTCTTAGTCTTAGTCTTAGTCTTAGTCTTAGTCTTAGTCTTAGTCTTAGTCTTAGGTCCTTAGTCTTAGTCTTAGTCTTAGTCTTAGTCTTAGTCTTAGTCTTAGTCTTAGTCTTAGTCTTAGTCTTAGTCTTAGTCTTAGTTTAGTCTTAGTCTTAGTCTTTATTGTCTTATCTAGTCTTAGCTAGTCTTAGTCTTAGTCTTAGTCTTAGTCTTAGTCTTAGTCTTAGTCTTAGTCTTAGTCTTAGTCTTAGTCTTAGTCTTAGTCTTAGTCTTAGTCTTAGTCTTAGTCTTAGTCTTAGTCTTAGTCTTAGTCTTAGTCTTAGTCTTAGTCTTAGTCTTAGTCTTAGTCTTAGTCTTAGTCTTAGTCTTAGTCTTAGTCTTAGTCTTAGTCTTAGTCTTAGTCTTAGTCTTAGTCTTAGTCTTAGTCTTAGTCTTAGTCTTAGTCTTAGTCTTAGTCTTAGTCTTAGTCTTAGTCTTAGTCTTAGTCTTAGTCTTAGTCTTAGTCTTAGTCTTAGTCTTAGTCTTAGTCTTAGTCTTAGTCTTAGTCTTAGTCTTAGTAAGTCTTAGTCTTAGTCTTAGTCTTAGTCTTAGTCTTAGTCTTAGTCTTAGTCTTAGTCTTAGTCTTAGTCTTAGTCTTAGTCTTAGTCTTAGTCTTAGTCTTAGTCTTAGTCTTAGTCTTAGTCTTAGTCTTAGTCTTAGTCTTAGTCTTAGTCTTAGTCTTAGTCTTAGTCTTAGTCTTAGTCTTAGTTTTAGTCTTAGTCTTAGTCTTAGTCTTAGTCTTAGTCTTAGTTTTAGTCTTAGTCGCAGTCGCAGTCGCAATGATGCTAATCGCACTAGTTATGTCCGGATCATTCAACCCATTGCCGCCTTAATGACTTCACGGGCTGATGCTCTTCTTTCCCTTATTTCTCTGTGATGTTTTAATAGAATTTATGCAAAATATTTCACGTTTCGCAGATATTGTTTGTAGCGCCTATAACTATGCAGACTGTGTGCTGACTAAACATTTATTGTTTTAATCGTTTGATTTTTATCGCATTGCAGCACAAACCAAATACATGCAGTTAATTTTCGCTGTATGTGCCAGCCATTTAAATTAATTAAACGTTATCTTAATTGCACTCGAAATTTAGGCACACTTACACACACTCACACACACGCACACACGTGGCAACCAGTACAAATAGCGGAATTTATTTTAATTTCATAACGCTCAATGCTGGCGCGATTTTGCAGATTTCTATCGCATATTGCATGCATATTAAATTTAATTCGCCATGAAAACGTTAATACTGCGCGCAATTTTTTAGCGTTTTGCGTCGTCGCCGCCGTGTTGCCGCAACGGTGCGGCGGTTGCAAGTGTGCGCTCGGGCCATCGATGTGTCGCCGCTTTAGCCGCGCTTTGCGGATTCACAGCGGGCACAGCAAGTTGGGGCTGTTATTGTTGTTGGTGTTGTTGTACGCGACACGTAAATGTGCGAGATTTTCAAATGAAGTGAATTTAATTTGGGATGAAGAAAATTTCCTTCGTCTCGCACGTAATTGCGTGCAGCGAGCGAGGAAAAACTTCATCTACGACATCGAGGGCGACTACGACTACGTGTATGTGTGTGCGCGTGTTTTTGTGTTTAGGTGCTTGTAACTCAATTAAATGTGTGAATTTTTCTTCTGCAATTTTCGGCTTCTACTAAATAAAACACAATTTAAATGCTTCACGTACGCATCGCGGCAAAAACCAAAGTAATTTCTCTGCTTACTGCTGACTGGCTGCCGTTCTGTCTTTGGCTCTGTGTGTGGCGTACGTGTGCGCTTAGTCATAAATCAGTGAAATGCTCAACAGATTTGCTCGGTAATTTCAGTCGGATGAGATGAACTTTATTTGTTGCCATTGTCTGGTGGCGAATTCTAACAAAACAAAAACAACAAGAACAACAAACAACAAGCCTGATTGCGCGCTCTTATCGAATGCAAATCATTTCGGCAGTCAGACACACAGATACAAGCAGCTACACTCGCACACTTAGCGGCAGCCTTAAACAGACAAGTCACGCTTAAATTGCTTTAACGCTTTGCTTTGCTACTACTTTAGTCGCTCGCCTTGTCTCGTCTGGTCGCGCCGACTGCGGCTTTGGCCGTTACCAAACCAACCGCCCACACGCGTCCGCGCCGCAACGTCAGCGCGGCGCTTAAAAGCTTTGCTCCGACGACAGGTGTGCTTGAACTTTGGGCGCCATGTCGCCATTGCGTCGACATTCGTGCTATTTGTTTATGTTTGTTTGTGGGTGTTTGTGAGTAGTTCGTTGCAAATAAAAATTTAAATGAATAATGAAGTGCTGTGCGCACAAAAAGTTCACAGCAGGACATTCGGCAGGTGAACGGCTGCGTGGGGGGACACACTCAAATGAGCAGCCAAAAGTTGGCGTTTCATTGAGTTGCAAAGATCGAACTAGCAGCCGCCCCCGAAAAACAAATTCAAGGCTATTTGTCCTGTTGACAAAATGGTAATTTCATTGTTTATTTCTAGATCTCAGACATGCAATTTAAGATGTTAATTTTAATGAGTGCGTACAAATTGAAGCAATTTTATATTCATTTCAGTTACATTTTAAATTTCAGTGCTTCGATGGAGGAAAGGATCCCGTTCCGAATTGTGTCTTATTCATGTAATTTTTTGTAGATTTTTCTTGCTGATTTATAATTTTGATCGTTTCAAATATTCTAATCATAAAACGGTAATGCAAAAATATAGATTAACGAAGCCCGGTGTTGATGAATGAAACCTGTTGAAACCAAATATCATTCTATCATTGACAGTTTTAGGCAAAATTCAGTTTGATTAATAATTGATAAATGCTTCAACTACACTTGAATGAACTAATGAATGGACTGAAAACTAATTTCATTAAACTATTCACTTAGTCACGTCTTGATATTTTTATTTTAATGATGCACATAAATAAAAATTATTTCTAAAATAAATAAAAAAGAAAAAAATATAAATAAAAATTACTTACAAAAATAAATAAATATAAATAAAAAATGTTTACAGAGATAATATTTATTTATTTTTATTTATATTATTAATATAAATAAAAATTATTTACAAAGATAATTTTTATTTATTTTTATTTATTTAGAATATTATTTATTATTATTTATTTAAATACAAATTATATACAAAAATATTTTTTATTTATTTTTGTTTATTTATTTATTTATTCACAACAATAACTTTTTTTTATTAATTTCCAAAAAACGATTTGTATTTTGCTCCATTCAAATAAAAATTAATAAAAGTAATTGAAATAATTAATAAAAATACTTTAAATAATTAATAATTTATAATCATACCGAATATTTTATTTGTCTAATTGATCTGATCTTCTTGTATCTGTCTTCGCATTGCCAGCCAGTTATGCTCCTTGCGGCTTGTCGCTTTGTTATTGTTGTGCGGCGCTCCGTTATTGTGCGAATTTTTTGAGTGCATATCACACGCTTGACAGCTCAAACAGTCTCAAGTGAGACAGCTGTCGCGCGACATTTGAAGCACATAAACGATTCGTTTGTTTTCATTTTTGTAGTTTTTGTTTTGCAGTCTTCTTTTGGTGTTGCTTTGTTTTATATTCTTGTGTCGAGTGTTTTTACTGCTTTCTGCTTAATTTTTTCAGCTCTTTCTGCCTTTTTTTGTTGACTCGTTCTCACGCTTTGCATTCTCTCTTCTTGGCACTTCTAACTGCTTTCCAGTAGTTACGTTAATTGTCAAAGTGCACATTGTTAGCCGCAGAAATTCCACAACATCTACATAATGTTTTTTATTGCCACTGTTTTTGCTCTTGTTGTTGTTGTTGTCGTTAGTTTTTGCAGCTTCTGTTCTATTTTGGCTGGTGTTTGCTGTGGTTTGTTATGCGCTCACGGCGCCAAGTATTCGACGGTGGCAATCGTAGGAAATTAGTGCTTTGAACTAATCGGATCATTGGTTTTTGGTCATAGTTGGGATTAAGTATTTAACCCTTTCGGTACAGCTTTTTACTGGGGAAAGTGAAAATTTTAAATTTTACGTTTTAGGCTTCTATGTGGTAATATTAGCAACAATCCATAAGAAATTTTTTAATTTTTATACTCGGACCCTGTATTTTAGAGTGTTTTTCTATGAGAGCAACCACATCGTTGTGGCTGTAATAATTACTTAACCCTCGGATGGACTTTGTCGTCTGGCCAGACGAAATGGTTCTATTTTTATTCATAACTTTTTTTCTCTGCGCTCCATCGTGCTGTGCTTTCGTGACTTTTCAAGTTTCGTTATCCTCTATATAAAACGTAAGAAATAAAAAGAATTTGTACGCGGTTTTATGGATTTTTTTTGTCACAAAGTCAGTTTCTACACATCTGCACTTTGTCGTCTGGCCAGACGAAAAATGTTTTTTGCGAGAATCGAGTGTATTATTAGTTTTTATTATTGTTTTAACTTTCTTTGATTTCTAAAAATGATGGCTAAATAATCACAGCATGCTGAGAGCTTGTTGAAAATGTAAAAATGGAAAATTATTTAAAAATTTGAAAAAATGAGTAAGCCAAAAGAAGCGATTTTGTTGCATTCTTGGTCAGTTTGTATGTGAAAGTCATTTGATTTTTATAAAGGTTTGTTATATAAATGCATATTAAATTTGTTGCTATTCGAAATTGTCTACATTTTTTAACGTTGGTGATGTGTTCGTTTTTGTTCGTTTTTGAAAGACGAGGAGTAAACTTCAAATCACAAAATCGTGTGTTTAGTGTTATTTGAGAATGGCTGATTTTTTTAACGACGATGATGTTGTTGACATGACAATCCGTCAGAACTCATGATACAACTAATGACTTATGTACGCAATTGGTCAAAAAATCCGAATACGGTTCGCTTCACTAGCATTCCGCAAGCGCTAAAAATCTATGGCGTGGTGAGTTAATAATAACATTCGTATAATAAATATATTAACTTATCATTCATTTATATCATTCCAGTAGCCAAGTGCTTCCGTAGCTGTAGTTCCACAGAAATTTAGGTCTGCTTCATGCGTCTATGCCTAAACAATACACACAAGCATCGCAAAACACGACTTCAGTGTCAGCAATGTGGCGCCCACGTTGCTCTGTCGCACGCACATGTGTATCACAAATGCCATAAATGCATTGAATAAGTACAAAAATAAGCAAAATATGACTTTTTTTCATTATATATATGTATAGACGCATACAAAAATAAAACACGCCTAAAAATGATATAATTTCAAAATAATAAAAAAAATTCCAGATTCATCTCCTTTTTTGCAGTGTATTTGTGGGTAACGAATTAAGTATATATTGACATAACTTGTATATATATATACTTACATATGTAGCCTACTAAATAAACATAATAAACTTCATCTGTCATTGCGATTTGCCTTTGTCAAGAGCCTCACACAGATTTCGTCTGGCCAGACGACAATGAGCAAATGTGTAGTAAAATGTTACCGCCCATCGAAGGGTTAAACATAAAAATGTTTATGCATAACGAAAATTTGAATATTTCTTCATTTACTTCAGCCAAAATTTTTTTAAAAAAAGTATCTAAATTGAAAGAAAACGTCAAATTAAAAAAGTTATCTAATTTTTTCTGCTTCTTCTTCCTTTGCTATTTCAAGATATACCATTAGAAAACGTGTATACTTCTCTTCTCTCAACTTAATTACACAGTGCAACACTGAAAAAAGGGACAAGGTCAAACCCGTCTCATTCGATAGAGGACCTCAGTAGATGAAAAAGTGTCAAGGGATTTTTCCCGGGATGTTCCAGTTTTTTTAAAAATGCAGTTTAAAGATGGCGGCTTAATGCCCCTTACTGAAACTTTTAAAACATCATATCTTTGGACTCAAATGTGATAAAGGAATAATTTTTACGTCAAATGAAAGCTAATGATATCAAGTCGATGACACAATATCCTTTTTGGAAAAATTTTATGAAAAAGGATATGAAGGACCTCAATTAAATTTTTATCCTTGAATATCCTGGACACCGTGAGAGCTAATTTTATATAAGTGACTTCTGGTAAAATAGCATTCAAAGATCTATACTGCTTATAAATTTCATGTAAGTCACTTTGATAGTTAAGACTCTACAACGATTAAAAAAATATGCTTTGCTACATTCGATGTTTTTAGTGAGCAGCTACGAGATATTCTGTACGTAAAAACATAAATGTAGCAGTGTATAATTTTTGAAACGCTGTAGTGGCTTAACAGTGAAAGTGATTGAAATGAAATTAATATGCAGTATAGATCTTTGAATCCTTTTTTACCAGAAGTCACTTATATATATTTAGCTCGCATGGTTTCCAGGATATTCAAGGATTAACAATTAGTTAATGTCCTTAATGTCCTTTTTCATACAATTTCTCAAAAAAGGATATTTTTTCTTTGACCTCATGTCATTAGCTTTCATTTGACGTAAAAAAAAATTATTCCTTTCTGACATTTGAGTCAAGAGATATGATGTTTTAAAAGTTTCAGAAAGGGTCACTAAGCCGCCATCTTTAAACTGCATTTAAAAAAAAACTCGAACATCCCGGAAAAAATCCCTTGACACTTTTTCATCTAGTGAGGTCCTTTATCGAATGAGACGGGTTTGACCTTGTCCCTCGAAATTTTTTTTTAATTTGTTGCACTGTGTTATTCAGTTTATTAATTTCGTATTTTTCTTAGAACTTCAAACTATTCTAAGGAATAACAAAAATATAGTGTCCACAAGTTTTTTTAACTAAAACAGGCACTGAAAAGAGACTATGCCATATGGCATAGAATAACCGAAAGTACAGAATATGTTTGTTGGGATATTTGTAAGTTTGTTGGGACAATCTGGCTTTTGGTTAGTATCATGATTAATGAAACATTTTGGACTTCTTGAAAACTTATAACTCATTAGAACAATCCGAACTTTGGGTACATGAGCTGTTCAAAAATTAGGATTATTTGCCATCTGAATCAAATTTGAGTCATTCGCTCCACAGAAAATTATACTGTTAAGTTTAATCCTAAGAGAAAATTAAACTGTTAAGTTTAATTTATAAACTGACTAGTGGCTACACAATTAAACTGCTTATGATGAAATAAATAATGAATAATTTAGTTATGAATCATTATCCAATCATGACTAAATTTGTACGAGTTCTACACAGAACCATAGTACCGAGAGTACTGAAATGATTTAGAATTTGGGCTTCAAAAAATTGTATAAACTAGTCGAGTATCTGAAAAATACAAGTCAGATAAAATCATGATCGAGTGCACTTATCGAATGCATTACTCAATACCAACTAAATATAATGAATACGAAAAGGAACCAGTTCAATATAACTGAATACATATTTTAAATACATATAAAGTTTAATAAAAAAAACACACTTTCTGCTTAAAATTTAAGGTTTTATTAACTTTTTTCTCAATAATTGAATAACTTTTAACTTTGCACAATTCGATTTTGGCTAAATATGCACCGATTTGTTCTATAACTTGTTACTATTTTGAAGGTAAATCCTTTATGCTTTTCTCATAGAAACGATCATCAATATTAACAAGTTTGAACAGTAAATTTTCAGAACCTTCCATTGAGGCTTATTTTTCATCAGTAAATCACTTAGTGCCAGATCCGAGCTATAAGGTGGATGCATGAGATCCGTCCATCCAAGCACTCGGAGCTTCTAGCACTTCACTGTCAATGTGTGTGGCTTAGAGTTGTCCTGAGGGAACACAATTCCTCTCCTCCTTCCCTCTATTGGCCAAAGTTGGTCGCTTCAGGGTGATTGCTTTCTTCAGACAGTCCAATTGTTGGCAGTACAGGTCCGAATTGAAAGTTTGACCGGAGGACAGACAGCTCATAGTAGATGATTTCCTGCGAATCGCAGCAAATACACAGCAAAATATTCCCGACCGTCAATCCTTGTTTGATCACTGTTTGAGCGACCTTACCACAATTCAACTACAACCATTTTTGCTTGAAGTTGTCGTAAGTGGTCAATTCATCAGTTTTAGAAATTGATTGACTTTGTTGCGATTCAGTAGCGATTCGTAGCAAATGGAAATTTGATCTATGAGGTTTTTGTTGAGGTAACTCGTGAGGCATCCGTAGAACGAGTTTTTCCTTGTCATCATCAGCCTTATTCAAATGATTTCCAACGGTTTTTTGTGCAATGTTTAGCTCCCGGGCAATCAAAATAATACTTACATGATCCGTTGACTCAACGATCTTCATGATTTTATGGTTACTTTCAAGAATCGTCCTTCTGAAACGTGTTGCATATTTGACTTTAAAATTACTGGAATGGAATTGACGAAAAAAAAACTGCTTGTAATTGGTTGTTACTTCACATCATATTTTACATTTTCATTCATCTGACATGTATTTCTAGTATTAATAATACTTACATGATCCGTTGACTCAACGATCTTCATGATTTTATGGTTACTTTCAAGAATCGTCCTTCTGAAACGTGTCGCATATTTGACTTTAAAATTACTGGAATGGAATTGACGAAAAAAAAACTGCTTGTAATTGGTTGTTACTTCACATCATATTTTACATTTTCATTCATCTGACATGTATTTCTAGTATTATTTTACATACCAGCTCATTTTATTCTATTCTAACTAAATAAAAATAAAAATCGTATAATAACGAGTACCATAACTACTCAGCATCGGCAAAAAGTATTCATCCTCTGGTTACTTTTATTGTTACAACACTAAAAACACAGACAATTTTTATGTCGTTTGCAGCGCATTTCTGCCGTAGCAGCGACACAGTATTTTATGGCAAGTGACGAAATGATGGCATTATTGCCGTCTACAATGTTGCAGACACTTGGATGGCAAGTTCTGGTTGCAATTTTGTGCATAATTTGTAACAACACCGCGTCGTAATGTGCCAAACGAATTTAATTGTCATAAAATATATACTCAAAGCATGTATCTTGGCCAAGAGATAACGACCATTATTTGGGTCTCAAATATGACTTGTAGTGCATTCAAAATTATATTCAAAGTCATAGTTCAAATTTGCTTATTTGGCGTTCAAAATCGTGTCCATTGTTAGTTGATAACTGCAATTCCATGCGCTCATCGTCTGTGTGTGTCTCACTCACATTGTTGCTGTTGCTGATTGCCGCTTGTCAGCATGTCACAGTTAGCTGCATTCTGCAGACTGCAGTCAACAACAATTGGCCGCACGTCTGCCAAGTTCAAGGTTCAACGCTTATCGCAATGCAATGCAGCAAATGCCAAAATAGTTGTCCGAACTGTCCAAACTGCGGACACACCAACCACCACCAGTTCAAATGGCCGTAAATCAATTGATTTATCTGTCAAGCAATAAATTGCGCACTAAAAGACAACAACTTTGCATAATCGACAACAGGCCGCATGAGAAGTCTGAGTTTCCAAAATGGCTTCAGTGAGTTTGGGGAGCGTCACAGGATGCAGGTGATGGAAGTAAGAGAAGTATGCAAGTTGGTTATGCACAAGGAGCCAACTTTTGTGTGGATATTTAAATTAATGAATATTTAGATGACAAGAAGGAGCATAGATAAAGTTGCTCAGTAATGTATTATCGTATGTGTAGGAGAAATGATTGGGAGAGAAAAATGAGAATGCAAGGTAGTGATGGGAAGTTATGGATTCAATAAATAAGTGGGGTATGTGTAAGAAAAGTGAAAAAAGGGAATCAAAGATTATTATCAAAAAGAAATCGCTTTTTTTTAAGAAAAAAGATTGAAAAATAGAAATTAAACATCGGAAGAAACCAGAAATAAAAATAATAAAAATATTGCAAGAAACAAATAAAATAAAATAAAATAAACTAAAATAAAATAAAATAAAAAAAATCTTTAGAAGCGATTCACTAAATCGCAACAAAGTCGATCCATTTCTGAAACTAATGAATGGATCACTCACTACAACGTCAAGCAAAAACGGTTGTGGTTCAATCGTGGTGAGCTTGCGGAAAGAGTGATCAAGCCAGGATTGATGGTCGATAATATTTTACTGTAAGTTTAGTGCAATTGGCCGGAAATCATCTACTATGATCTTCCCTATGGTCAAACTCTTAATTGGAACCTGTATTGCCAATAATTGAACTGTCCGAAGAAAGCAAACGCCCAGAAGCGACCATCTTTGGCCAATAGGAAAGGCATTGTGTTCCATCAGGACAACGCCAGACCACAAACTTTGACAGTGAATGGCCAGCTCCGGATGCTTGTATGGGAAGATCTTATGCATGCACCTCATAGTTCTGACCTGGCACCGAGTGATTACTACCTGTTCTTATCTATGGCGAATGATTTTGCTGATGAAAAATTAGCCTTAAGAGAAGCTTCGAGTGTGAAAATCGACTGTTCAAACTTGTCAGTAGGGATGAGGGTTTCTAAAAGAAAAGCATGATGGAATTACCTTCTAAAAGGCAACAAAACAGTGCATATTTATCTAAATCGAATTCTTCTTACTTTGCTAAATAAAGCCTTAAATTTCAGACAATAAGAATGGTTTGCTATTCGCTTCACCAGATACTTTTTTTTCTAATAAAGGAAAAAGTCTTTGTTATCTTCTTCGCTTTCGTACTTTGGCATATCTCTCAAACTTTTTCTACCAAATTTTCTAACATTAACTCTACATTAGATAATAATCTACAATTACTACACTTGGCACTGCAATATGGAAGCAAGAGTTAAAATTTCACATTAAAATAATAAAGGAAAATAAAACTTTTTGCAAATTGCCAACGAATCACAGCGAATTCACGCAACGCATTGCACATTCTAGAACTGGCAAAATCCCCTAAATAGCTTAAGTTGAGCCATTTATAAGATACTTAGGCTACGTAGAGCGGATTCACCTATCATTGCAGCACACTTAACCCGATAATGCACACTACTCGAAGCTGACGAAACAGTTCGCCGCATCGAGCGAATGTTGCAAAAAATACTACAAATCCATTTGGCTTGCAGCCAGAGCAGCACTTAAATGCCATAACGATTGGCATTTGCTGCAGCTTAAGTGGCATAAATATTGCACGTATAACTGGGAGGAAAAAATTCGAGCGATTGTGTCTGCATTTTATTTCCTTATCAGATGGTCGTTTTGTCGAATGCAAATGCACTAAAAAGTTTTCAATGCATATTTTTTAATGCTGGCATTTAGTATTTCTTCAGTCACTCAAGCCGGCAGCCAACTGGTAAGTTTTCGTCTAAAGTTTGGCATGCGTGGTCTGGCCGCAAGTGCAGACATGCATCGTTCGAGAATCCAGAGCTGTTTCGTATTATAATTTTTTTTGTATTTATTTTTTTGTACAAAGCTGATGGGAATTTTGCTGTACAAGTTCGAAATTGTGCAGCGTAAAGTGCGATATGCAGATTCGACAAGTTTTTGTGGCACTCGAAGCGTTTTGCTTTGTCGATGGGAATGCAAACACCGCTCCGGCTGAGTCATGGTTTTCAGTATTGATAAGTATTTTTTAAAAGTATTTTTAAGCATTTTTTTTATAGAATTTTTAGTATTATGTATTTTAGTTTTTCTGTAATTTTTTTTTTAATTTTTTCAAATAGTTTTTTTCAAACTGCAGCATCAACTGCAGCGCCACACATTCTGTCTGCCACATTCATCGTTTTTTGCATGTTTTATTTCAAGTAATATATTTTTTAATAGTATTTTTTCACTGCAATTGCCAAAAGTTTATTTTTAATTATTTACGCATATTTTTTTTGCTAGCCTCATCACTCGGCCGCAGTTTTCATTTGGTTCTTGTGTGCAAATGCAGATTTTATCGTTGGCAATTTAGCAAAATTTTTTTGCCTGTGCTACTATTTTACATGTTTGTGAATTTTTTATTACTGTCTGTAGGTGTTTTAAGGGTTTTTGTATTATACTTTTGATGCAGTTGGATTATTGCTGCAATTTTCTGGAGCAATATCTAATTTATTGTAGAGTAGTTAGTTCATACTTGACGGTGTTATATGTGTTATGTTTAACACTTGAACGCTCAAAGGAGTCAAAATTATTTCATTCAAGTCTTTTATGATAAATATGGTACATCTGGCATTGCTTTCTAAGAGAAAGTTGTTCTTGACTTTTACTAATTTTTAGTGCTTAATACAACAGAAAAGTAAAACATTGTTAAGCAAAATATTTACCCTAAATTTGCAAAATTTGTAACTTTAAAAAAGCAGCTGAGTGTCTTAATAAAATGTTCCTTTAGAAAGTAATTAATTGAATTACAAAATATAAACACTTCTGTCGATCTGCTTTGCCAGAGTTGCAAACAAAATATATATCTATGTGGAATCTCTATTTCAAGGCATGAACGAATTTGAATTGATTGAGTGATTGAAAGAATTTGAAATTAAATGATTTTAATAATAATTAGAAGTAGCACTAATTTATCTCACAGTGATGTTTGACCTACGTTATTACAACTCAATTTTCTTTGTAAACAGGATAAAAATTTGTAAACAGAATAAAAATATGAATAAAATTTGGATTGGGAAAAAAATATTCGGAGTTTTTCTGTTCGTTTATTTTTTTTGATTGACCTGATTAACTGATTACACCATTTTTACATTAAAAAAATCGATATGCTCTCAAAATTAAAAACCATGTATAGTAAAACCGCGTTTTTTAGTTTTTCTCTCTGGCGTCAAGATTTTTTTGAAAAGAACTTGAAATTTCTTGGACATGAATATTTCCAAAAATTATTTTAAATTCTATTTTTATTTTAAAATTTACTAAAAAACATTTCAAGACTCCGCAAACGAGGTGAAATCTCTAGCACCAGGTGTAGTTTTTACTTTTGTTCAAGAGATGAAATTTGAAAATGAAGAATGTGGATGCTTTGCTGGGTGCACAATAGGTTTTACAACAGAAAAGTGCTTTTTTAGTTTTTAAAAAATTCCATACAGATAGTTTTGTGTTTAGTTCGAAAAACTCACTCACTCAATTTCAAAGTGCAAGCATTTGTACGCAAATCCAATCATCGAACAGCAAACATGCGTGACCGCATAATGACTGGTTTCCATTAGAAGTTGCCATACATTGGTTGGTCTACGGTATCATCGCCTAAAGAGGACTTATCGCACGCGCTTGCTGTCAGCTGCGACGAAAACCAACAACCAACGTCCAACGCTGACATCAATGATGGAAAATTCAATGTCCGAAAATGTTAAACGCTGCACAAAAAGACTTAAAACAGCGCCAATTCAAGCAGCGACATGTGCAGCACACATTCAACCACCCAACCACCCAGTCAGCTATTCCTCTCAGCCAGCTGACGTATGTATGTATGTGTGTTGGTGTGCGTTGATGCGTGCGGCCACTCAGGCACAACGCAAACGTTGGGCGAAATTCAATTTTCTATGTTGCGTACATTACACATCGCTTGGGAACTACAACAACAACAACAACAACAAAATGGTAGGAGGAGAGTCGAGCCAAGTGGCGGCTCGTGCTACATGGCACATTTAAAAAGTGCACGAAGCGCACATAATGCGGCCACGTTGTGGACGCTTGTGGCGCCACAGCCATCGCTGTCGCTTCACTGGTGTTGAAATTTTGCGCAAATATAATTTATGCAAGTGTTCGCCATGGCCATTAAAAGTGTGTTGACGTGTCGGCCGCATTGCGCCGTTCGCACGTGCGTTGCTTTGCGTTGCGTCTGCGCTGCAGTGGCATTCAAACTTGATTATTGTTGTTGGGGGTTTGTTTTTGTTTGTATTTTACCAGCCAACCTTTTGCCTACGAACTTTCTTGTGTTCATTGGGCCCAAAAGTGCTGCTCGGCAGCCATGCGTGCTGGCCGACTGACTGGCTGGATGTGCGCCTTGTGGCCGCCACCTGTGCAGCGGCGAAAATGTGCGTCTGGCCGGCCGGCTGCCGATAGCACAGTGCGTCACGTAATTGTTCGGCCGGCTGCTTGTGCGGCTGTGCTGGCCCTTCAGCAACGCTGCCGTGCCGCTGAGTGTATTTGTTGTGAGCTCGTTGCTGCCGTGCGCGATCGTAATTGAATGTCATAAAGTTGACATTTGTGGCAGGCGATACGTGGCTCTGTCGAGCGCTGTGCGACAATGCGGCAAAGCACAGCACAGCACAGCTTTTCATGTGTGAAATTAATTCGTAATGTGGCACAGCGTGCAGCATGTTTGCATTCAATTATGCCAATGTGCTAAATGATTTTGGTTTGGTGCGCCAAATTTGCCATCAATGCGGCCATCAATCACTTAATGCCTCATTGTGATTCACCAAATTGTTTTGCATGAAAATGTGAACAATTTTATTGCCTTCAATAAAAACACTTAAGTGCCCAACCATATGTGAGACAATCTAAACGGCCTTAAACTGCAATCTCTCTCTCAAGTCAAAGTCACAAGCATTAATTTCTATGCAATGCATCGGACATCAGTGCACTTTAATTAATTCTAACCATTTCTGGCTTTTGTCTCACAGAAAACCACACCAACCCCAAATTATTCCATATTTCGCTTGTCCGCATCGATTGTTTTGGCCATGGCCGATATGAAGTTTCAATGATCGTTTTACTGATTCCAATTAAAATGCAAAACGACAATTAAATTTTATGCGCATATACTTACGTATGTATATATTACTCGTAAATATTTTGCCATATTTGGTTGCAGACATACTAAAATAATTATGTGTCTGGCAGCTCACATGACCAGCCCGCATTATTGCATATTTTATTATCAGTTGAGCAATTTTGCCAAAATGTTCATTATTGAACAAAATTATGTGTAAATTTTCAATCATATTTACATGCATTTTACTCATATAATATGAAAAATACTCGTATATTATAAATAAGTACATAAAATATCAACGATTTAGTTGGTAAGCCGACTCGTGTTCGAATTAGTGTGTAAAATTCCAAAGCTGTAATAATAAATATTTGCAGTATTTAGTTTAATTGGACTCAGTGAGTTTAGTGACTAAAGTTGTTCTGGGAAATTTTATTATTAATTAATTTTTTAATTTGCAAATTGCAACGGGTAACCAAATAGCAGTGATAGTTTTTCTAATTAAGTGTACAAATATTTAGTGTAGTTTGCAATTTCATCATGCATCGTTATTATCGAAATCGTATACACCTAATTCTGTTTTTACACGGTCTTTTCTTACACGGTTTTCATTTAACACGGGTTGAAAATAAAAAAATTTTTAATTTTTTTACACAATTTTATTCCATTTAGCATGATTCAAAATCTTTAGGGCTTAAATTTTTTTTGTCAAATTTAATTTTTGCGACATATGTTCAAAGAATTATACAAAGAGGTAGCAACAATTGGCAAACAACGGCTCATAAAAGAGTTCTTTGTTAAAAATGTAGATGCCGATCGAGCAAGAGAAAGTCCAGTTCAAAATTATTTCAGCGATGATAGTGATTGTATACGCATTCGAAGCAAGCGAATGCGAGTAACTGATGATGACAGCAATTAAATTTATGTTCCTGTATTTATGATTACACAGCACAACAAAAAAAACACTTTTTTTCTGTTGCATGGAGTTTTTCTACTGTTTCTTACTAATTTGAATGGGCTGATTTTGAATCTATCCTCAGATTTTTTCTCTAGTTTGTGAGATATAGGTACCGTGTCATTTTTTCAGTTTTTCCCTCCACTTTTTCCATATTTTTCAATGTAATTTCTAAACCAAAAAACCGATAGCCATGATTTTCACCTTATCGCATTAACAACACCGCACGGCTTCTTTTCCGATGCTACCTTTTTTTATAAGTTTTAAAATGCCGCGGTAATAGGACCTCAAAGTCGGAAAAAATTGAATTTTAAGGTGTTTTCTTTGATGGTCAAAAACATACACAATTTTCGTAAATCAATTAACGAGTTAGGTGTATAATGAAAGTCGACACATCAAACATTACAACACAGCCAAATTATTTTGAGGCACTTAATTTTTTAAGGAAAAAGTATGAAAAATTATGAAAATGGCTATGGTAGATTTTTGCTATTATTTCGATGCGAATGTGTATTCCGCCAAATAATTTGGCTGTGTTGTATTGCTTGATGTTTCTTCTTAAGATATTCATATACTTCGTAACTTGATTTATGAAACATCTGCAAAATTTTCGCCATCAGAAAAAACGCCATGAAATTCAATATTTTCCTACTTTGACACCTTATTACAACGCCGATTTAGAACACATACAATTTATTTATGTCAGAGAAAATAGCTTGAAATATTGTAAGTGCAACTATATAAAAATCATGTCGATAGGATTATTGGTTCAGAAATTACAGTCGAAAACGAGAAAAAAGCCGTGGTAAATTCGAAAAAGTGACACGCCCATTTTTTGCGAAAACTAGAGCTGATTCAGATTCATGTAAAAAACTCCATGCAACAGACATTGCAGTGTTATCATTTCAATTTTTTTTAAATTTGTTTTTACCTTAAAAATTAAATAACCTATTCTTTTTGTTAACAACATAGCTGTTCTACATAATTGTTTTTAGCTTCTGAACTTGTCATACATTCAATTTACATTACTTTTAAGCTCAGAGTGCATATCTTTTTTTTTCATTTATAACTATGTAAACATTATGTATCTGATTTAATAAAATAAACATGAATACTTGTTCTTAAAAAATCCTCGTTTTTCACAAATTTTAATAGATTTTATAGATAAGGAACCAATCACCAATTTTTGCATACGATCAATGTCTTTCTTACACGTTTTTTTACACGGTTTTTCCTGGAAGCAATCTATCGTGTATAAAAAGGATTAGGTGTATTATCAAAATTCAAGATCAGTTGTCAATACGTTCGAAGTTGTGTAGAAGAAATTTGCAAACTGGGTGCTCTTCCATACATAATGAACATGAATGTAGCTTCAAATATAAGCCAGAATTAATTTAATATGTCACATTATTTTTGTTTTATTTAAATTCTTTTCCAATCGTTCTTATCTGAGCACCTTTTAGTTATTCGGAAAAAAACAATTATGACAAATAAAATTAATATTATTAATATTATAGACATTGCTGTCCATTGTACCCCAACTATTGTCTGCCTTCTTGACTATAAGTTGTCTGGGCTCGCCACTACTCGAAGCTCTTTAGACATGCTTTTAGATCATGCAAATAGCTGTACTGAGCTTGAAGGGGACTATTTAAAAAAATCATATCACTTTCATATTTTTGTTATTAGTTATTTTTTTAAATGTTTAAAGGTAAAAAGATCTTTTTGCTAATGTGGGAACGTACATACCATAGTTTTTGAAAATTGTTAATAATTATAGGCCATGGGGGTTTCTCTCCCTAAAGCCCCCTGACCTAAGCTATGACCGTCAAATTTTAATTGAAAAAAATTAAAGCACTTATTGAATTATTTCACATTTGAAGTATTATCAGCAAGTTTGATGTCAATAGGCGCAAAAAATCATGTTTCTTCATGCAAATTTTAACCGTTGGTGTAACCCTTTAGGTTTCGATTTAAAAAAAAAATAAAAACACAAGTTTAATTATTTTTGATTTCAAGTGTTTTCACAAACTTTCGAGTCCATAGACTAATTGGCTCATGTTGTTTTCGTACTCTTCTCGTATATGAACCTTAACCCATTGTTGCAAAAATTTGATTTTTGAAAAATGGAAAAATATGTGTCAAATTATTTTTAATTTAGAGTATTTCTACCAAGTTTGAAATCAATTGCGCTATTAAATCAAACCTTAAGGTTTTTTTTATTTTTCAAACCCCGAATTTAAAAAATCGAACACCCATAGGCCACGTGCAACTCCAACTTCACTAAAAAGAAAAACCAAAACTCAATTTGAAAATGTTAAAAAATTGAGTGAACGACAAATGCGCTTCACTGCAGCGAACAATTGGCTTCACACCATTCACACAAACGACACCAACAACAACAATAACAAGTAGCAAAAAGCACGTTCAAATGTGTACAAATGGCAGTCGCCGAGGGAGCTGGCAAGTGAGTGAGTTAGTGAGTGAGCGAGTGAGTGGCGCGCCGGCAGCTATTAGTAGCTGAAGCCACAAACAAATCTGCCGCGCAATTTTAAACGTGCCCGTGTCGGCTACGAGCGCACCGTAGGGGAAAGTTTTTTTTCAAGGTCGCCGAAAACTTGTTAAGTATTTTGTGCAAGTCTATACGTGCGTATGTGTGTGTGTGTGTGTGTGCAGCATGGGGAGCACAGTTGAACTGTTGCACCGCCGGGTAGATGTCAAAGTCACGCCGCCAATGTCGTTAAGAACGAATAGCGAACGGAACGAGCGGGCAGTGAAGTGTTGGGGCTGCAGCGAAAATTCACTTTGCACTAAAGTTGCCACCTTGCACATAACGCCGGCAACAAAGGCCGCCCGGCGGTAGCTGCTATCGGCACAGCGCTCGCTGCCAGCCATGGCGTTTAAGCCATAAAAGCAAACTTTACTGCTTTGGCCTTCAAGTTGGCTTTTCTCAGCGTGACTCGCCTACCTCCAGTTCGCCTTTGGCATTTTGCACCTAAGGCAGCCAACTACAAGCGCCAGCCAACGGAAGTGCAACTTGCAACTCGCACATTGCTCAAAGTTGAAAGTTTGCGAAACATGTCGCTGGCGTTGCAGCAAATTGAACGACATTGCCGACAACGATGACGACGACAACGGCAACGACAACGGCAAACAGTAACAGTGTCGGTGAAATTGTGACGCTGACGCCGACACTGACACATTGAGCAACGTTCGATGTTTGGCGGCGTCGCCGTGTTGCCACGGACGCACAGCAGGGCATCGAGTAAATTGTGTGCAGCACACAATTTCGAATTGCAATTATTAACGCTTTTGTTGGCAACTTTTCGAAGCGATTAAACTTTTCTAACGAAACGATTTCAGCGCTAAGCGAAATTATGATTATTGCGTGCCGCACTTAAAGTGTGCAGTGTGGCATAGCAAACTGATTGCTACGCGACAGGCGACAAGCTGTTGGCCCATCGGCGAATGTTGCACTGTGAAAAAAATTTGACAAAAAGTTTTAGAAGAATTTATCAGGTTTATTATGGGAGATTGAAAGCAGTTTAACCTAAATTCTTCAGGGAATTATTTGACTATATTATTTTTTTTGGCAATTTTCATTGGTTAAAGGAGTTAAAAAATGGCTTATAGGTTCAAATCCATTTTCCATTTTCAAGCTGGCAAAATAGAAAATGTTTCAAGCGGTGGTCGCCTTTTCAGGACCAACGGATGAGAGTCGAATTAGTCCGCCTGGTTCAGTGGTTCACAAATTGGACCTTAAGTCCATTGACTTCAAATCCAATTTCTATTCACAAGAAAACATTTCCTAGTGCTTTCGCCTTTTGAGGACAAACGGTTGAAGTAGATTTGTCTTTGTGGCTCAGTGGTCCATTATTTGGACCAAAAGTCAGAGTGTAGTAGCTTCGAATCGAATTTCTATCAACAGGAAATAAGAAAAATATTTCTTAAGGCTTTCGCATTTTTAGGACCAACAGCTGAGAGAGGAATAAGTTATCGTGGCTCAGTGGTTCACAAGTTGGACCTTAAGTCCTTTGACTTTAAATTCCAAATTCTCTCAACAAGAAATAAGGAAACGTTTTTCTAGAGCGTTCGCCTTCTGACGGCAAACGGGTGAGAGTAGAATTAGTCTTCATGACTCAGTGGTTCATAAGTTGGATCTAAAGTCAGAGTGTAGTAGTTTCGAATCATATTTCTATGAACACGAAATAAGGACACAATTTCTTAGGGCTTTCGCCTTCTGAGGGCAAACCGCTGAGAGTACAATTAGTCTTCGTGACTCAGTGATTCATAGGTTGGATCTAAAGTCAGAGTGTCGTAGTATCGAATCCTATTTCTATCAACAAAAAAGAAGAACAACATTTCTTAGGGCTTTCGCCTTTTAAGGACAAACGGGAGAAGTGGATTTAGTCTTTGTGGCTCAGTGGTTCACAAGTTGGACCTTAAGTCCTTCGACTTCAAATCCGAATTCTATCAATAAGAAATAAGGAACAGGTTTCCTAGCCATTACGTCTTCTGAGGCTAAACGGCTGAAGTAGAATTAGTTTCCGAGGCTCAGTGGTCCATGATTTGGACCTAAAGTCGGAGTGTCGTAGTTTCGAATCCTATTTCTATTAACATTTCTTAAAGTGTTCGCCCTCTGAGGGCAAAAATCTGAGAGTAGAATTAGTCTTCCTGACTCAATGGTTCATAGGTTGAAACATAAGTAGAACATAGCTTTTAATCCAATTTATATCGACAGGAAATACTTAAGGAAAACATTACTTAACTCGTTCACCTTCTTAGGGCAATCGACTAAAATCGAAATTTTCCGTGATGGGTTATTCAACATTCAAGTAAAACGGATTTGTGAAGAAAATTCACACACAACTGTCATTTCCTTCCGAGCTGCGCAAATGTCAGTGTGTGCAAGTAAGGAAATTGAATTTTTACCTTTGCTCTGCGCTGAATAAATGCATCTTTCCACATATCCAATAACTCTGACAATTTTTGCGAGGTTGCGAGAGTTTGCAGCATAATTATGGTGGCTTAACTTCTAACTCTCAACTTCTGCACAACAACTTGAATCAAAACAATCAACTTTGACTTGATTGACAAGACTCGCTCTGGCCTCTGTCCAACTCGCAACTCGCTCACTTACATAGTTGCTACTGATTTGGAAATTTACTATGCGAAATGCGGCCAAAACATGTAGCAACAACATACATTGCATGCAGTATTTGGCTGATTCCCTGACAACTTAACTCCAATTTAGTGTCGAACCAAATAAATATGCCGCCAAATGGGCTGCAGATTGACTGCATACAACAACAATGGTTTCTTATTTTAGGAAAACTTCAAACGTGCCCACCGGGGCTGCGTGTGTGGCAGCTGGCCAATAAATTCATTGCAGTCGGCCGCTCGAAATAGAAGACGAGCACTTAATTTATTTTTCCAGCGTTTGCTATTTTCAGAGAAAATATTGTTGTGAGCGCGAGACCACACAGGCGTCGAGTGTCCCAATTTCAGTTTTTTTCCACGTGTTGGCAGATATGCGGATTTTTGGATTTTTGGCCATTTTATTTATGATTTTTTTATTTATTAATTATCTGTCATAGTAATTCTTTTCATCTCTTGGCATTTTGATTGCAAGAATTTTAATTAAAAATCGCATGTTCATAAGCCTTTTTATTTTGAGAAAAATTCAAATCAGAAAGTAATACATTTTTGACGAGAAACAAATTTATGTTCAAAAGTTTTCTTCTAGGGAAATAAAAATTATACTTTTGTAGAGAAAAAAATTCCTATTTTTCTAGAGAAAAAAAATTTTATTTTTCTAGAGAAAAATAAAATTATATAAATTTTTTGTATTAAAAAAAAGATTGAAATAAGAAAACACTTCAAATTAAAAATAATCTCTTAATTTCTTTCAAGGAAAATTTTGTTTATGTATGCAATCTGTAAATTTGTGGACATTCAGTGAAACAAAAAATTAATTTTAACAAAAAATTAAAAATATATTTTACAGAAATACGTAAAAAACAATATATATATTTCTTAATATTGAGCAAATATTAAAAAAAAAAATCAGAAGAAATTTTTTGCTAAGAAACAAATTAATGTTGAAAAGTTGTCTTCATGTTCTAGAAAAAATAAAATAACACAATTTTTGTATATTTAAACAAAAAAAAAAACAATAAAAATTATAAAAACTTCTTACTTTTATGGAAGAAGTTAAAATTAAAAATATTCTTTTTATTTCTTTAAAAAGAGTTTTTTGTTTGCATTCTGTGAACAAAAAAACACACAAATTAGTTTTGACAAAAAAAAAATACAACTACAAAATATTTCTTTTTAATTTAGAGCAAAAAAAAACTACAAATTATAAAAAAAATACTTTTGGGTGAGAAACAAATTTATATACAAAAGTTTTTTTCCTGTTCTAGAAAAAAAATAAAAATTCCCATTTTTTGGAAAAAAACAATAGAAAATACTGCAATAAAATATTCTAAATAAATATTCTATTTACATATATCTTAAATCAAATATTTCTTTTTTTTAAATCTGTGTGTTTGTGAACATTTGGTGAAATAAAAAAATTAATTCTAAAAAAAAATATACAAAAATACGTATGAAAATCAAAATAGTTTTTTTTAATTTTGAGCAAAATTAAAACTAAAAATTAGAAAAAATTTTTTTGGTGAGAACAAAATGTATCAAGTACAAAAGTTGTTTTCATATTCTAGAGAAAACAAATAAAAACACACAAATTTTTTAATATTTATAAAAAAAACAATAGAAATTAAAAAATTACTTTTACGGAAAAACTTACTATTAAAAATATTCTATTAATTTCCTTAAAGGAAAACAGTTTTTTGCTTGCATTCTGTGAATTTGTGAACATTTATGTGAAACAAAAAAATTAATTATGAAAAAAAAAAATTGACAAAAATACGTATACAAATAAAAAAAAATGTTTAATTTAGAGCAACCATTAAACAAAAATCAGAAAATAATATTTTTTTGGTGAGAAAAAAATTTTTGCACAAAAGTTTTCTTCATGTTCTGCAGAAAAAATAAAAACACACAATTTTGTATTATTAAGAAGTAGAAGTACAGAAATTAGAAAATACTTCTTACTTTTATGGAAAAATTACAATTAAAAATATTCTATTTAGTTCTTTAAAGGATTTTTTTTTTAATTTGAGGAATTAAAAATTAAAGCAGCAGCTAAAATGGGATCCGCTTTAAAAACTTTACAGCTCTGAGAACCCAAACGAGAAAAAGAAACCGTCCATCACTTCCTTCGCGCTTGTTCGGTCCTATAAAGAAGGAAGTGGAAGGCGCTAGGTAAACCAATTTATAAAAATTTTGGAGAGGGCGAAGTGCACTGCCTTCATTTACCTCTCGGACTGGATATGAAGGCCACATTGTCCTGAAGACAACATACCAGGACACCATATAGGACCTACCGCAAAAAGTGATAATAAAATGGCGCCCACACGCTAATCGGCTGTCGGAACATTATCACTGGAACCAACCAGCCCACTAACCATTTTGCTTGCACTTCGTGGTGTTCTAAAATTATCTTAGTGTATATCAAATCAAATTTGTAATCCTAGACTTGCTTAATCCAATCTTAGTCCTCTCACTTATATCAGAGTCAGCTGGTTTCTACGCGGGGAAATCAGTTATTTAACTAGTTAACAAAAAAATGCCTCTAATGACATTGCTTGAAACATACTTATTAGAGAACACCATGCAAGAGAAATTGAGTGCATTTAAAGTAGACAGCATACTTCAATAGCTTCCATGTTATGGGTTTCTTATAATTTGAACTTAAAATCAGTAAACTTATTAAAGAATAATAAAACTAACAAAACGAGGAAACAAGAAAATATTTTTGCCATGCGCAATTTTCAGGATTTTTTGCAACACACACACACACACAATCACAAATGAGTTTTCTCATTATGCACACAAATAAATGAATAAATATTTTTAATAAAAATAAATGAACGCTGAGTAAGGCCGTTCAAAAAATGAAACAAAACAAAACAAGAAAAAAAACAAAAATGCGGAAAAACCTAAAAATAACATGCGATAAAAAATATTGCAATAACAAAATTTATTAAGATATAACAAAATGCCAAACAAAAACTGGACCAAAAATGCACAGCACTACAACAACAAAACCATATAGAATGGACGAGGACAAATGAGGCAAAGCAGCGGCAACACTTGAGGCCGTCGTTGCTGGCGTTGCTGACGCGGCACAGCGGATAGATGACGAAGGCGAAATACAATAAATATGTTTGCTATTTTGCCTGCAGGCATCAAAATTAGGCCAACAAGAAATATGTATTTATTTATATATTTTGATTTGATGCGCACGAGACGGGAAATTACAAAATGCCAAAAATGCTGAAATTAAAAACTATGAAAAATCACAATAAAAATATTGAAATGCTTGAAAATCAACAAAAACAAAATATTATACACTTTAAGACAAGAAAGAGCGGCTGACGAAAGACGAAAAATATGAACATAAAATTGCACTGTAGTCGTTTTTTATTTATTAGAAAACTGTTGTTGTTGTTGTGGTTGTGATTGTGTTTCTTGGCCCTCGGGCAAACAGCCAACTGCAGCCGATTCAATTGAAAACGTTAAGAAGCCGCCTTAATCATTGCTTACTTAATCCTTTTCAGTGCATGAATATAACAGCAGCAATATTGCTGTGGTTTTCTCTACTCAAGCAAGAATTGGGTCCGGAAATCGTTGGTGCTGCTGCAGAATATTGCTGCTTCTCAAAAATTTGCTGTTTTGCAATTTGCTGCCAATGTTGTTTGGCTGCCTGCGGTGCGTTAAAGTTTGCAATTTTTATTAGTTTGCCGCATATTGTAACAACGTACAATATGCGGTTTTGAGTTGTAAAAAAAATTAAAAAAAAAAATTAATTTTTAATGAATTTTTGTAGCTAAACTTTTCGTTGTTCAATGGACAAAAGTTTAACGTTGAGCAAATAAAGAAATTAGCTTATTACTATTAGTTCTCAGCTTCTCAATTGTGGCCACTCTCTGTCCTTTCATGAGTCTTTTAAATTTTGGGAGCAAGAAAAAATTTCAGAGGTCAAGTCTGGTAAATAAATGCGGCCAAAAAATCAGAAACAAGCAACGATGTGTAATCGATGTTTTCAATAGCAACAAAATAGCCACGCACTCCAAAACACTGAATGTACAAAATGGCTGATAATGTCAACATAATATATAAAATAATTAAATTAATAAATACAAAAATAATTAAAAAAAATTTGCTAAATTTAATAGAATTATTTTTGTTTAATTTTTGCGGCCCTTTAAATTTTTGTATAGTATAATTTTGAGTGTTAAAATGTTCGAAAGAAACCATGCAAAAAGAACCTTTTTGTCAGAATTAGAGCATCCTTTGACATATCAAAAGACACGTCAACACATTTTCATATTTTACTTCATACATACTTTACACTTTTGAAGACACTTGTCAAGTCTTGTGCTGTGTTCAGGCAGCACTGCACTGCACTTAAAAAAACGCCCAACCGAGCACAATTGGCCATGTTTCACTGAAATGCAATGCAAAAGTCTAATGCATAAAAGAATAGAAAATTTGGGCAAATTAATGTGGCCACAAACCGACAGCTGCCTGCCATTCAATGTCGAGCTGCCACTTGGCAAAAACTTAACCAGACACACTTGACGGCAGACCACACCGCAAACAAATCCCACAAAATTCCAAAAATTAAAGCAATTACAAAAAGTGGCAAATCAAAAGTCAGTTGAAAATAACAACAACACCAACTACAAAAACAACAAGCACAAGTGCAACAGAAAGTGAGTGAAGAGTAAATAAATAAAAGGCATTAAAGCGTACACCGCATGCAGCGGTCGATTGTGCGAATGGAGAGCGTTTTGTTTTAATTGGGCGGCTTTCATTCGATGAATTGGCTAGTAGCAATGGCCCAATGAAAGCCGAACGAAACGTAAACGAAACTTGGCCGCAACGCGTTCGCAAAGCAACAGAGGCGAAAAGCAAATCAATCAAAAACCAACGGCAACCAGTGCAATGCTTTGATAGTGCAATGGCCAAGAAGTGAGCTGCCACCATTTACGCACGCAGCGCGTTTCATTCATTCAATCATTTATTCATTCATTCATTTAGACATTGACTCAGCCAGCCGGTTTCGCGGTCGAGCGCATTTTCCGTGTTGCAGAAACGTCATTCTGCAAAAACTTGTTTAAGTTAACAGAAAGCGGTGGCTGCCAGCTGAAATGAAGCTGGAGCGCGCTGAATTAATGCATAAATATTGCAAGTGATAGATTCTTCATGACAAACGGCTGACGACAGTGTTAATTTAAACACCAAAAGCGACTGTTGACACTTGAGTCGAGAGTGGTTTTGGTGTTTGTGAAATGTGACCTGTGAAAATAAAAACTAACAAAAAACTATGAAGTTAAGCTCCAAGAATTTGATGCTCAGTGCATTTGCCGGCTCGAATTGCATTGCATTACTTTAACTAATTTTTTGGAAATATTAAAAAAAAGAAGTAATTTCCTGCTTTACAGTTTTGTTCAATGTAAGAAAAATATTCAGAATACCAGAACGGAAAGTGAAAAGTGAAAATGAATTTGAAATGAATATGAATGAATGCAAAGCACAACATTTGCATGAATTGATGCAGCTGACGCCAGCCAGCACGCAGTGTGCTTTTCCGAAATGCACAATTCCGCTGCTGCACACAGCTGCCTAATATGAAATTATTTATTAAAACATCGCATATCTACATTTGCCTCAAATGTGGAAAAGGCGCTCGTACTCACCAGTTGACGAATAGACACGATGACAGCAGCAGTCATTGCTGTCGTTTGGCGTTTAGGTAGTTTCTAGCCAACCAGCAGTTTCTAGCAGCGCCTTATGAAAATATTAAAAAAGTTTTCTGCACGCCACCAACACTCACACTAACACACACACACTAACACTAACGCACAAATGTGCGCAACTGTCGCACATGAAAAGCGTGTAAAAATGCGCGAATGCATGACGCATGATGTGTGATTGAAATTGTGCCCAGCTACGAGTTGCAGGGACCATATGTACTCATATCGGTGTGTTTGTGTGTAATTGTATGGCTGGGTGTAAAATATGTTTTGGTTTGTTAAGTGTGGCATCGAGAAGTGTATGGCGTTTGCCGTTTTGATGCTATTCTTAATTTCCGTTGTAAAAAAAAAGTAAGTTTTTGTTAGAAATTGCTTGACATTTCGTTGTATGTTTTGCAAAAGATTTAAAATTTTGCAAAAGATTTAAATATTTTACACAATTATTTAATAAAATTTCTTCAAGTCTTTTAAAAGTTTCTTAGCTTATAAATAAAACCAACGCTAAACATTTACTAAGAAAAACTAAATATTAAAATTAATATTAAAATTTAACTAATATTAAATTTAATATTAAAATTTAACTAATATTAAATTTAATATTGCTTATAACTAGGAAGCAAATTTTCATGTACTAAAAACTGAAAAATATTTATTTATTTAGTTATTTATTTAAAAAAAAATATGCTTCTAAAATTTTAAAATATGCTTCTAAAAGTGGAAAAATACAAGTATACCAGAAAATGTGTTTATGAGTTTATTGTAAGAAAAATTAAATATTAATTAAAATAAATACTAAAATTAAGTTTAATATTCTCTATCACTAGGAAGCGAATTTTCATGCACTATAAAAATGAAAACTATGCTCCTATAATTTGAAAATAAGCATCTAAAATGAAGCAAAACAAAATGTTGTATATATTTATTGTGAACACAAAGAATACAATACTAACAAAAAATAACAAATGAATAAAAATTTGAAATTAAAATTCACATTGAACACATTGGAAATACTCCCTTTGCGAAGTTAAAAAACTCACAAAATTTTCAATAAATAAATTTCTTGATTTTAAGTAATATAAAAGAAATATACGAACAACTGAAAAATATGCCTTAATATGAATTTCATTTAAATATGCAAAAATATGCCTTCAAAACGAAAAAAGTTTAGAATATGCTAACAAAATTGAATTTTATTGCAGATAAGCCAAAATATGCATTTAAAATGAAATATGTCCTAAGAATTGAATGTAATTTTAAAGAAAATTTTCTTGTTCAGAAAGATATTTCATCCATTTTATTGAGAACATTCCCAAAACAAATGCATTTGCATGGAAATCCGTTTCTTACTTATGAGACGTCATTGCTTTGGTTAGTCACAAGCCTCTTTCTCGTCTGAAATTTTAAAAATATATGGGACTAAGAATAATATAAACACACAACAAAGACGAAATATGTTAATTCCATATTTTCAATAATTCGTAATCCAATGCAGTAACCAGCTGAGCTACAAAGACTGTCGTGACTCAACCAACTCAATGGCAATATTCACGGCAATATTCACTTACCACCTTGAGGTAATTTTATTGTAAGAATAATTGTCACATATCGCGAAAACTCCTTTTCTAGACATCATCCTAGTACTAAAGATTAAAATTAGATTGAAAAAGCTGAAGTATATTTGAATGAATATCCCAAAAACGTTACTGAATATCTGTTGATGCCATATTACAAATATTTTTGTATGACTTGAGAACCCTATCTACGAAATTTCAAGTTAAATTCGATCTTATCGGTCGAAAATGTGTAAGCAAAAAAAATAATGATCATGACAAAACCAACAAAATTCACATCGATCACGATATGTGATGCATAAATGTTTTTTCTTTCAAGTGTACAAATAAATGTCTTGAAATTAAAGATAAACGCCGAAGTTGGCAATCAATAACGACTATTAAAATCTATATTATGTACCTCAAAAGAATAATTTCCGACCTTGAGACACATTAATCCTCACTCCACGATTGGCGCACAATTGTGCAAGTGTTTTAATATCAGAATACCTTCAATGAAACTTTGGAATGGCGCATGAATCGGGCCGGTATATGAATCAAGTTCAGCCTCAAGACAGCATCAAGGACATACAAATGTCAACGGATAACTTACATGAATTGAGGTGTATCCAAAGACACACAAAGCCGTATGAGGAGAGTAGTGGCGCACACAGGATTTTATTGCGAAGATAGAAGGGGTCCGTAGAAATCTTTCAAGCCTAATACCAATTTAAACCAATTTTCCACCCATAATTTTTATAAAAAGCAGATATTTCGGGTGAGTTTGAAACCACCCTTGCGTGCACCACTGAAGGAAAGTGACATCAATCTTTATACTGTTGGATGAATGGTATGGCAGGAGCCGAGATATTTAAAAAATCTGTCAAAAATCTAAAAAGCTTTCAATAAACTTCGACTCAGACCTGAAAGCACTAAAATTCTGTCATGGCTTGGAAGCAGCCAAAATTTGGTCGCAAGTTTTGTCAGCTGCAAGTCACAAACATGCACAGTTGCGTTGTGCATTCAAAGCCGTTGTGAGTTGATTGCATCGTAACTGCACCACTGGCAGACACCGCAGGCTGCTGACCGTTTACTTCGCTTCCGTCAGCAGTGGCGCATTAAGGAGCGTTCAAGCGAAATTATGCTGCGCCAGCTGCGCGCTCCAATGTTGCTCGAATGTGCCGCTCACTTGTACAAATATACACATACACTTACACACACACACACACACACACACATATTAATGCGCCAGCACAATTGCAATTTAAATTACTCGTCGCGCTGCTGTTGGAGCCATGGCGCGCGTGACGCTGCTGGCAGCAGCGGTTGCAGCGCCTGTTGGCGCGAAGTGAATTGTATTTGCATCATAGATTTTATGGTAACATCAACGAAAATTACAACGTCATGCGCGACACGTCTCGCTGCTAACGACCGACGCGCCGCGCGGCCCAGCCAACTGTCAACTCATACCGCCCGGTGCGTGTTTGGTTGCGCAAGGAAGAGGAAAGGGAAAACCCTGTACGCCGCAGCGTACAGTCGTCCGCCATGAAATGTCAATTATGCGTAATTTTGGCTGACGGCATGAGGCGCGCCAGCCGCACTGGACCCGGCACTGAAATCATTTCAATTGTCTTTCTTGTTTTGGTTGTTCGTGTTGTTGTTGTTGTTGCTGCTGCCGCTATTATTGCCGCCATGGCTGATATGTTGTTGTTCATGTTGTTACGGCTTTTGATTTTTTTGTTTTCGTTGTTGTTGCTGCATGCTTGCTGCCGAGTTGATGTGGCGTCGCCATGAAGTGACAACTGTCTGCAAATGTCATTGCTGCGTGTGTGTGTGTGTTCGTGATGATTGTCATTACAATTTTGTTGTTGTTGCTACAATTGCTGCATGACATTGTGTACGTTTATTAGCCTCAGATTGTAACATTTCAACGCAATGACTATGGCCTTTGTGATTTTAATGACCCGCGCAATTATCACAGCACCTCAAAGCTCCAACAGACCCCACCACACCACAGCAATGAAAGCGCAGAGCAGCACATCAACACACAAATTATGTCCTTCAGAGTGTCGTAGAGCGTTCCGGCTGCGTCATGCTAAACGGCTTTGAATATGTGGCACAAGTGGTATGAGACCCGTAAAGCTCTTTGGCGTCGGCCGATAGCGATGCGCCATGGATTATGATGGCACCAATTGCGGCGATAAGGTATTAAGTCATTTGCATTGCTGATATTGTAGAATGAAGGATCGAAACAGTTGAAATTCAGTTGAAACGAATTAGTTTCATTTGAAAGATTTAAAGATATAAACTACCTAAATCATTCACTATCTTACAATGTGTAATATGAAATGTAATGAAATACTTCAAACAGATGTACGATATAAGAAGTACTTTATGAGATATATGATAAAATAATAAAAACTACGATATATGCGATTGGGGAAAATGGAATACTAGTTTGGTTAGAATATTCAAAGAGGTAGAATGTGAAATAGCATTAAGGTTAGATATAAGAGAGGATAGAATGCAAAATTGAACTTAAGGTTCTAAAGAGAGTATCATTTTGGGTACTCGTAGACTAATAAAAAAAGATACAATGTTCCATTAGATAAGGCAGGATACAAGTAAAGATTAAGTACTGGGTGTAGGATATGAGTAGCAAGGAACGAAGCAGCGGACGAGATAACAAAGGGGGTCGCCGTGCCTATCACCGAAGTAGATAACTCTGTGCTTCCTTTAATATCTGTCCTGTATATGTGTGACAGGTTGGCCAAAAAGAACATCGAGTCCTCATGGCGCAGCAGAACTGATTGCAGTACCTGCCGGGCACTATGACCTTCCCTTTCCTTGAGGAAAACATGATATGTACTGTCCTTGAGTCGAAGGTCTATTAGACAGTCAGTGGAAGTCATCACTGGACACTGCGCCATTGGATCTAACCTTATCAAATGGCACCTCTCGTCCAGTGATATCTGCAGAAGCTGCAGAGATGAAAAAGAAGTAAAAACAATTCAACACTTTCTGTGTCACTGCCCGGCTCTGCAGGAATGCCAACTCCGTACCCTGGGGTCTAGATTCCCAGCGAACCTGGCTTGCGCGGTAAAATTTCAAATTCCCGATCTGCTTTTCTTTATGTAGAAGTCGAACTGGTTTTCCCTGGATTGAGACTTATTGGTTAGCTCCAGAACTATTTAAGAAGGGTTTCACAATGGGCCTCGAGAGGAAGTGTGGTCTCTGTGTCGCACACTCCTTTCGCTGCCTTACCTAAGTATAGAATACATAGTATAGAATACATATAAGATAGGTTATAGTTCGGGTAGAAGGATGATGAGCTGATAGGATGTACATACAGTTTATAGATAAACAGGTTCGTTGAGAAAAGAGCAAAAACCATCGATCACTTTCGATGTGAAGGAAATCCTTTTGAGGGCTTTAGTTGCAGCCTGACTTTCTAAATTATTGGAAGAAGTTCCAAAAGGGAGATTGTGTGTTTTAACGGAGACGGAAATTCGAAAATGGTATTTCTGACTAGAAGAGGCTGCCGAAGTTTGTGAGATAGAAACTATTCTCCATAGAGCGGATTCTCATACAGCACACTACTCCCTACCTCCTATCCAACTTAGAGTCACGTCTTTATACCATTACTGGCTGTGAGGTATGTGGGCTTAGAATTTGGTGTTGAAGATGTTGTAGGAATCATTGGATCTATTAAAAAGTAGATCCAATACACTCTCCTTGGTTCTCTCAAATTCCTGGTGAAGGTTGATTCTGCATGATTAATTCCGCTATCAACAACTTCAGATCGAATCAGATGAAAAAGGCGCAATGCTTCCAGGTAGAAAACTTGTTTCTTTGTACGTTTGTATATGTGCCCTTAGATAGGAAATTGTTTCCTCTTAACTCCTCTAGGGAACTCTAGGGTCTCAACAAAACTACTGCCTTGTTTTGGGTGCATTGGTTAATCGATGGATTCTCCATCAATATAGAAGATTCGACTATCATTAGTTATCATAGTTGATTCTGTTGCTGATATTTTCTGTACATTAATCCTTTCGCTACACGTTTGTACAGGGGAAAGTTAAAATTTGTAACTTAATAATGTAGTCTTTTGTGTGATTATATGAACAACATTCTGTAATAATTTTTTTAATTTGTATAACCGAACCATGCTGGCCGGCCTCGATAGTCCAGCTGGTCTGGTAGCGTGCTGGCTTCTCATACCAGAGGCGCTATGTTCGATTCCCAGCTCGAGCTGGTAAAACACTCTTTCATTTCTATCGCTATCCAAATGAAGCAAATGAGAGTTAGAAGAAATGCACAACTGTGTTCTTGGCAAGCAATGGCAAAACTTCCAAGTGTGAATGGAAAATTGCCAAAAAACCGCCGTTCGGATTTGGCGTACAACTGTAGGTCGCCTTTACTTTAGCTCAAATTATTAAAAAAAAAATCTGAATCAAAGTAAAAAGCCAAATTAACCCTAATCCGTCGTTCGGGTGATTTTTCACCCATTTTCAACTTTGGGATGCTATAACTTTCCTATATACATATTTATCAAAATGATTAAGGTTTCTTGTATTTGTGGCAAACCAATATAAGTTTTAGAAATTATCTACAACATATTGATTATTTCATTATAACGGTGATTACAAAAAAAGTTACGTGGGCGACGTTCGGGTGATATTTCACCCATATACAAATTGTATGGAAATTCAACACAACACATATGTACAGAAAATGCCTTAAAATTACGTCACTGGAGTGAAAGTTTTGAACTGCTTTTATAGGCAAAACCTTTTTATGGATCAATGGGGCTCCTGAACTCAACGGAAAACTAAGAGCAAATCATATTATTTCAACTAAAGTTGGTATAACTCGTTATGCTTGAAGTCGTGTGTCAGCAATACAAAATGCCAATGAACACCAATGTTAAAGATAGTAACTGACAAAACTAATGTTGAAGGTTTGCGAGTTTTTGGCGGTGCATGGATCAGCGTTGGTGATATTCAGGCATATTTTGGTATTTCAATTTTCTTGATAATCTGTAGAGTTACACAACGGGCAGACCAATTTTTCATTCTGTCGGTGACAAAACCACTCGCCAGAAACGTAACGATTGTAATCAAGAATGAAGCTCGTTAACACCCATAAGACATATATGAGAAAAGTGGGTTTAGCGACAACTGCTATGTACGTCCTATGAAAAGGACACACTAAGTAAACAATTGCCGGCTTTTCGCGGAAGATGCCCCTTTCAACACTTTTCATCATAACCAGGAAATGTGGGTGACAAAAAATTATCCGAATTTACATCGTTTTACAATAAGTCAATAGCAGTAGTTGACACTTTAGACCAATTGGTTGTTCACTAACTATATCGTCAAGTAAAAACTAATCGTTGTCGATCCCAGCTGGAATCACAACAAAAAGTACAAGCGGCGAATTTTTCTCGAAGACATAGATTTGAGTTTAGTAAAGCTAAAGATTTTACGTAGAACAACGTTACCGAAAGGAAAATCTTCATGCTGACTTCTTATCTCAGCCACTTCTTTCTACAGCCAATTTCCCAAATCTTGTCAGATAATCAGAGCGTAAAAAAGTAAAAAACTATTGAAACACGGTGCCAATTTGGTATCAAAAACGATCGATAGGCATATTCTGCTTGCAATTCTTGAAAAAACTATACATGTGGTGAACACAAAGTTTTAGTTAACTACTGCCCTTTCTTCCCCCCTTTCCCCATCCGCTTGAAATGTGTGCTGTAACATATCGCTCCTTCGCTGCAAGAACGTCATAACTCAAAACTACATCATTCCGAGAAAATTCAATTTTAAAGTTTACCATTACAGGCAGTTCAAGGTATCAAAAAAAGTTTCATGTCGTCTTGTGAGCAAAGTATTGAATATTTTACAAAGTGTTTTTGACAGATAAAAGATCATATGCAGATACACACAGGGTTGCCATAAACTGAAAAGTTATAGTTTGAGTTATGACGTTCTTGCAGCGAAGGAGCGATATGTTGGAAAAAACAGTGTTACATACACATTTAAAAAACAGGTGAAATATGTGGTAGCACAACGGGTCTCATAATAGGCCTCCGAGTGTGTCTCTTACAGAGGCAGCCACAATAACCTAACTTAACAAAACTGCCCTAATTGCAGAAAAATATAGAAAAATTTGTTAATTTATTTATCTGTAAGATAACAAAGATAATAAAGATTAAAGATAACAAAAGTTTTTTTTATTAAAATTGGTCAAAAATGCATTAAAACATACAAAGTACCATATGGGTGAAATTTCACCCGAACATCTTATGTGAGTTTTTTTGAACGTCGGATGAGGGTTAAAAAGTTCTCTTCTTTTTTCTGCTTCTTCTTTCTTTACTATGTAAAGATGTAACATTCGAAAAACCTTCTTTAAAGTTTAATGACTGTATTGAAACTGAATGGTTTATAAATTTCATTTTTTTCCTAAAACTTCAAACTATTCTAAAGACCAACAATAAAATTTATTTCTGGAACCATAGAGGGTTCAGTCGTCTGCAAAGCAGCATGTTACCGTATGTCAAAAAAATAGCGTAAGGGTTAATTAAGCTGATGTTGTGTTTGATAAATGCTGTTGGTGGTTGCGGACCTTGCTAAACTGGTGGTTTATGTACCAGATATGAAATTTGGGTTTGCTATCCGTGCAACTATATAGTATCACTTCGTTGCTGGTGTATTCCATGCTGACAATTGAGTGAAATGGATTTGATAGAAGCATATCCCGAGGAAGTGTAATAAGCTGAGAAGTGTTAGGAACCAAAATCAGCAATAAGGGGTATGCAATTCGGGGAGATCTTGAAGAGCTTCACACTCTGCAGCATCTCTTCCACAATTTCAACATTAAAATATGGAATTGATCAATCAAACTTAGCATCCGTATGTGGACGATTTATGTTTTACAACTTTTCTCTCAAAAATCATACAACAAAAATATTCAAAAAGCAATTCCGGTTATAGGAAATTGTATTGCAATTTTCGCCTTGAATTTTACTTAAAATTCGCTCATACTCGCTCAGCAACCAAGCGAAGGACACAACAACGCCAGTCGGAGCTGATTTCAAAGCAAATTAATAATTAAAACGCAATAAGTTTCACGTCAAAGCGTCATTTACGCCCATTTTCATTCACTAATTAACAAAGTTTCGCGCACGCATCGAGTGCGAAAGCGCGCGCGCACGCACGCACACCGACTGACTGGCTGGCGACGCGCCCCCACTAGCGCAACTAGCGGCGAAATGCAGCTGGGAAAATTCAATTTATGCGTTAATTGGACTTGCCGCAGCGGCTGCAACTGCCGAAAAAAGGTGGCGACAACGAGGCGTTGCCATACGCGCGCCGCATTGACTTTTCAACAAATTTAATTAAGTACTTACAGTGAAGGCCGGGCGCAATTAAACTGGCAACGCCAACGCAACTAAAACTTGACAGAATTTGTCAAATCGACATTTCGCATTTGACATTTGACATTTGGCAGACGAGTGACAACATTCGGTTGCGGGTGCAAAGGGCACCGATTTTGGATGGAATTTTCGGTTAAGTTGGCGTTTGACATGTTAGCACTGAGCGGCGCTGACTTTGAGCTGCTGACGTGCAAACAAGTCTTCATGCCGTTAGATTGTCTGCTCGGCTCACCTGAAATGTCAAAGAGGGCACAACATTACGTCCTTTGGACTGGAATGGAGTGGAGAATGAGTGGATTGTAATCGATTTTAAGTGCATCAACGAAACTAAAGTTAAAAGACCCAAAGGCTAAAAAGCATCACGCATCAATGACAATGTGTGCTGGAAACTTGAACTTGGACCTCTGTGCTTATTGCGAGTATCACATAATTTAGCAATTAAAAGCAAAATTTTGAACTTTCTGAGAGTGAAAATAAAACTAAAATTTTTAACCGGATTATTGAGTAATGAGAAAGTTTAAAATTTTGAAATTTTAATTAAAAAAATCTCATTGGAAAGAGTAAAAAATAAAATTAATTAAAAATTAATGACTTAAGAAATTAATATATACTAAGAAATTGATATACTAAAATACAAAAATTTCTTACTGCTTAATAACCGATTGAAAAATAACGATATAAAAATAAAAAATTTAATAAAATAAAAAAGAAACATATGAAATCACATAATCTAGAATCACAGAATTTAGTATTAAAAAAAATTAAAATAAATTTTAAATTGTCTCATTACTGAATAAATTGTTGAAAATTAAAGTGAAAATGGTTTTTAAATAAAATAAACTAAATTTTAACTAAACAAAATATCATTGGAAATGGTAAAAGATAAAATCAAATAAAAATCAATTCAGAAATTAAAAACAAATTTATACCAAAATACAAAAATTGCTTATTGCTGAATAACCGATTAAAAAATAACGAAACAAAAATAAAATAATTTAATTAAATTGAAACAAATAAAAATATGAAATCACAGAATCTAGAATCACATAATTTACAATTAAAAAAAATTAAAATAAATAAAAAATACAAATTTAAAATTTTCTCCTTACTTCTACTACTTCTACTTAGAACATTCTCATTACAAATTTGTTTGTAAATAATATAGATTTAGTTTTAATTAGAAAAAATATCATTGGAAAAAGAAAAAGATAAAAGTGAATACAAAATCAATTCAGAAATTACAAAAAAAAATGTGTACCAAAATACAAAATCTTCTTACTAAAATAAGATTTCTAAGTATTAAAATATTTCTTAATAAGCGATTAAAAAATAACGAAATAAAAATAATTTAATTATATAAAAAAATTAAACATGAAATCACAGAAGCTAAAATCACAGAATTTAGAATTTAAAGGAAAATTTTAAATTTTCTCATTACTCAAAAAACCGTTCGAGAGTTAAAGTGAAATTTGTTTTTAAATAATATACATTTAGTGTTAATTTATAATATAATCCAAAATTAAAAAAAAATTTATACCAAAATAAAAAAATGTTTTCTTACTTAAAATAAAATAATGTAATTAAATTTAAAAAATTAAAATATGAAATATTCATAAAAATATGAAATTAAATAATGATATGAAAGAATAAAACGAAATAAAAATATGATAAAACATTTTTAATTTTTTAGTGTAATTCAATTGATTAATTATTTTTAATTATAATTATTAATTCTTTTTCAAAAAGGTATCATATACAAAAAAAAAATTACATAAAAAATGAATTCAAAAATTTAAAAAATGTATACCAAAATAGAAAAATTTCTGTTTTATTACAAAATTTAAATTAAATTAAAAATAAATAAAAATATAAAATAAAAATATAAAATTAAATAAAAATATGTAATACAATAATAATATGAAAAAATAATACGAAATAAAACTATAAAATAAATATAAAGTCATAAATTTTATAAATCTAAAATCAAAATTATATTATCGTAATAGGACAACACTTTTCAGTTGTACAATTTTAATTAAATATTTTTAAATTATTGCAAACTATTTTTAACAGTAAAAAATTCGTTAATGCCGAAAGTGCACGAACTGTCATTGTCCCAATCCGAATCAACTCATTGTCCTGAGACGCACACACACACACATAGCAGACAGACAACATTAACTTTTAGCTTTTCTCGTTTCATTGGCATCGCAGTGACAGCTGGATAACGTCTATTGGCGTATCACATGGATCACATGCATCATGTGAAACGACATGCATCAGGTGATACGTCAATGTTCCACCAGCATTGTCCTCATGTCGACTTGTCTGTGTGTGACTGTTTGTGTGTCACACTGTAGTGATTGAAGTGTCTTTGTGATTGTTGTTATATTTAGCAGTGATTGTTGTCACTGTCGTACATTAGTGATTCTTGTTGGACATACATTCGTACTTGTTGTACATTGGCTGTGTCAGCGTTATGGGCGGCTTATTGTTTTTTGCTATTGTTGTGCTTTTCGCTTTGTGGCACATTTTCTGATCTTCTTGAATATGACTTGTTGTTGTTGTGTATTAGTTTTAGTTGTACCTTTGTGTTTGCTATTATATAATTCTTATTGTTTTTCAGTGATTAGTGTAATTAGTGGTAAAAGCAAAACATTACTTTTTCGTTGCTTTTTATGCCAAAACAAACATTTACGCTCTTTGTGTTGAAGTCCTGGGCGCGAAAATAATTCAGTAGCAAACTTTGAAGATCTCAACAGTACTCATTGGCGTCTCACACAACGCGAAAGTACCAAAAATGTCCTGCAACTAATGTTTCGCCTTTCAGTCGTCTGACAAAATGGTTGGAAAATTGTTCCCGTGCAAACTCTTTGAATTTTTCTAATGATAGCAAGATTAGGTTGGGTGGTTGGGGTGGAAAAACCTATCTGTTTTTATGTTAATTAAACTACTTCTGCAAAATCAAACAGCTTTTTCCTCTTCTGAAAATATGTAATTTTTGAGTTGTAAATTCGGCTTAGGGTGAAAAGGTGCTAAGTCCAATTTTTCAAATTTTACAGGAGAAACAAAAATGGTGTAGAAATACAAATTAAAATTAATAGTTTTATTTTTTTATGTGATGTTACTAATATTTCTAATATTTGTAAAAAAATGGACTTAGCACCTTTTCACTCTAAGCCGACGATAGGTAAATTTGTATGAAAATAATTTGTACGCCTCCAAAATCCTTAAGTACGAGTAATTTCATATCTAAAGCAAAGTTTTGCGTTTTCAATCTACCAAACTTAATAATTAGATGCAAAAATGCATTTGTGCTCTTGAAAACTGAGTTCAAATCTCTCATTTAGCTAAAGTAGACATTTTATTTGAAATGACGTGAGGAACACTTTCTACACTTTGTGTAAATTAAAATAAGTTTTACTGCTGTTATAAAGTGCACTCATGCATTGCTCGCAACACTTGAGTTGGAAATTATAAATCATTGCTCCGAAGAAAATGCATGCAAGTGGGGTTCTGGGCGTTCAAACCTCTCAAATATGTGTTTGTTAAAAATTTGTATTTTGGGTGGCAAATGTATGGAATCCTCCCTGCCACAAAAATGAAATCCCATGTGCGCCACTTCCACTCTGCCATGCCTTATCGGCCTAATAAATGCACCAACAGGGCCTACTTGCGATTTATTGGCGCAACTGTTGCCAGCATATTTGCGTTGGGGGCCAATGCATTGGTATGAGTGTGCGTGTGTGAGTGCGTTTGTAGTATGTGTGGCATTTATATGAACTTGCAGGTTTAGATGGGAGTTTTCATTGACTGAGACTAATTGACTGAGACTGAGAATGAGACTAAGTTCAAGCACAAGCAATGGTTTTTTACACCTGTGAGCGTCTAAACTGCTTTGATTGATTACCTCTGGATTAATTTTATGTGATAATATGTCAAATCAAATACCTATGAGTAAGTAGCCACTTCAGTATTAACTATGGAAAATCAAATTTGAGTCCAAATATGTGCATTCAATACATACAAAAAAGTATCTGCTGCTGCACTATGAAATTTGTTTTAAATTTTTTCCAATAAAGCTTGCAAGAGTCATGTTCTTAGTTGTCCATGTGGCGTCATAGTCGACTGCCAACAATCAAGAAAATTGCATAATGCATAATATTTAACTTTACTTGCAAGAGAGATTTATGCAAAGTTATTTTGGTTTTTTTTTAATATTAGACGCCAGGCATTGCAGCTGCAGTGCACAGTTTACAAGCACACACACACACACACACACACACACATATATATCTATTATGCATATCCTCGTAGCTATGTTTGCATGTATGCGAATGTTTCGTACAAGTTGAATGGTTAGTGTCCTCCATAGGCGCCAAGCGACAAGCGTCAATGATAAATGACATCCAATGTTGGCAGCAAATGAAAGCAATTTCATAATCGTATTTCCTGTTTTGATTTACTGGTACTATGCGTTTGTTGTTGTTGTTGCCAATGCAATTCAATGCCCCAATGTGCAGCAGCAGTCAAGATTTTCACTTCAAGTCATCTGTTTTAAGCCCACAAGCAACAACAACACAACACACACACAGCAAAGTGAAAAATCAGCAAAGAAGCAAAAAAAACAGCAATGGACCTAAGAATGAGTGTGGAAAAAAACAAAAAAAAGATTCAACAGTGTCTGATGATAAATTATGACATCATGATTTTGTCATATTTATTCTGTTGCTTGCTTCATTGTTGTTGTTGTTGTTGATAATGCCGACAAGGCGCAGCCAACGCATTGTGTGATGAGGCAATTTCTGTCGTATATGTGTGTGTGTGTGTGTGTGTGTGTGTAAGCGCCGACTGACATCTCGTAGATATGCAAACGATTTATGCAAATTTCTTTTATAAAAGACTAAGAAACCAAATCTGTGTGCATTCTACACATACGATTTGATTAGAAAAAAAAATTGTTTAAAGCTTTTAAAATGTATTGTGCTACTAGCCACGTCATTGCTTTTTTCCTTTTTGTGAGAATATTTTATGCAAAACCCTTTTTTATGAAAAAATTTCTTATTATCTGCAACAAAAAACGGACAGCAGCCACCACTGGCCGATTTCTAGAGGCCTCAAATTAATTGTTGTCCTCACTTAAACGTGCGTTTGATAAATCTTAACACCACACATACATACAGACACACATACAAACAAACATATATCTCCATACACCCTCGCAGGACGTTCCCTGGTAGCAGTCTAGCAGATAGGAGGGTTCTTAGTGGCCGGTTTTCAATGCTTTTCCCTTCTCAAAAAAAAACATCTCCACGTATGTTTGTATGTTGTCAGGCTACGCTCCAGCAACTTCACTCGCCGCCCGTCAGCGTTGGTTTTTATTGGTTTTATGCCGTTTCATACTTTCGGTTAGTTGAGAAATAGCAAAGCGCCAGCGAAACGTCATGTCACCACATATAGTTAAATATCTTTTTTTTTAGATATTTCTATACATACATATATACAATTTTTTAATGTTATATACTAATATCTTGTTTTTTTTTACCACTTCATCGTTAGATTGCTTTGTGCATTTAAAGCCGCAAACGCTTACTTGAATGTCATAAAACTTATCGACATGGCAATTCTTACATTTGCCCGAGTCGAAAAACCTGCTTCGGCACATAAATACGAGCATCTAAACTGCGCTCATTTCCGTTTCATATTTTCATTTCCGGCCACAATCAATGCGCGCTTATCAGCCATCAACAACAACAACAACAACAACAGCAGAAACCAAAACCACACTGAACATTTCGACTCATTGAGCATCGTTTCGAATCGTTTCAATACGCGTTCCGACTGCAGATGTGCCATTATTACTTGCACACATCGCATAGTTTCGGCTGTGTGCCTTCTTCCCGGCCAACAACTGCCAGCTGCGCAGCATCACGTCGCGCCCGTTGTCCGCTCTATACTTAGGTGCGGCTTATTTGCGCATTAGACGAAATGACACTTTGAGCTTTGGATATTAAATCGAAATGGCGCTTTCGCTTTCGAAAATAAATGATGGCTTTATCTGTGCACAAAAGGCTTGGAAATGTTTCAATGAAAAAGCATTGCGACTATTAACCGAATGCGTATTGATTGATTTGACACTTCCATGGAAACATTTCATCCGATAATGTAATTTATTGTGTATCAGAGTTTCAATTGAAATGCTTTAAGAGGACTACAGAATTTGCTTGAAATGTGTCGATGGGAGGGGAATTCAAAAACATGAATACAGTGTCAATTTACAATGAGAACAGTTGATGATAATTTCGCACAAGGCCATCATGAGACAATTTAACTTGGAAGCGCTCATTGTCGATGGGATTACGATTTCTTTCAGTGAGTAAAAATAGTCCATGAAATACAAAATATGCAAATTCTATTGGCCAAAAAGCCAAACGAGAGAAGTGCCATAGTTTTGCGCAGACCGGAACTTAGGATTGGTCTCAGCAACTTCACTGTGAAAATGTTGGTCGGTAACTGAATAGACTCGCTCCAGCTAAATAGATGGGAAAACTCAAAGCCTAATTTTTAAAAGCTGGTCGGCATGGGAGCCAGAAAGGTTCTAAGCTTAGATCAGTAATCACTAAGATGGTCTTAGTAGTTTTACTTTGAAAAGGATTCTCGAAATCAGAAAGGTTATTTATGTTAGACCGAAGAAGCCTAAGAAATCTAACCAATTAAATATCCAACTGTCGGCCTCGATAGCTCAGCGGGTAGCGCGCTGGCTTCTCATACCGAGCGCCCCGGGTTCGACTGGAAAAAACACTCTTCTACTTCTGTCGCTATCCACATGAAGGGAATGAGAATTACAAGAATCGCACAAGTGCGCTCTTGGCAGGCAATGGCAAAACCTCCAAGTGTGAAAGAAAAACTGCCAATCGCCGTTCGGATTCGGCGTTAAACTGTAGGTCCCCTCCCTCCCTTTCCCCATCCGCTTGAAATGTGTGTTGTATCAAATGTTGAAAAAAACAGTGTTGCATACACATTTCAAACGGGTGGAATTTGTGGTATCACAACGGGCCCATAGGCCTAAGTGTGTCTCATACAGAGGCAGCCACTAAACCAAACCAAACCAAATATCCAACTGATTCTAAATCTTTTAGGGGTAAACTTTATAAGCCGATCGAATGGAAAGTGAAGAATTCTTGGCTTTGACCAGTAAAGCGTGAGATAGTCTCAGTAGTTCCACTTTGAAAATGATGATCGGCAACTGGATATACTCCCAACTGCCTGAGAAAAAGGAAGCAAACATACAAATGGAAATATTCTAAGGCTAATCTTCAAAAGCCGGTCGACATGGAAGCCAGAAAGGTTTTTAGCTTAGACCAGAAATTCCTAAGATTTTCTCAGTAGTTCCACTTTGAAAAGAATGATCGGCAACTGGATATACTCCCAAATGACTGAGATGAAGGAAGCAAACATACAATTGCAGATCTTCTAAAGCTCTAAAAGTTTTTAGCTTAGACCGAAGAAGCCTAAGAACTCTATCCAATCTTTTGTTAAAATTATACTCAAACTTGATAAGCCACTCGGCGAGAAAGTGAAGAACTCTGAGCTTGGACCGGTAAAGCTTAAGATGGTCTTAGCAGTTCCACTGTAGAAATAGTAGTCGACAGCTGGATAGACTTTCTCCTTCTGAATAGATGGGAGGTGGCAACCAATTGCAGATCCTCCAAGGCTTATCTTCAAAGAGCTCAGACCGGGAAAGCCTAAAATTGTCTAAGCAGTTTCACTAAAAGAATTCTAAAATACTGTTGTATTTTTGAAGTAGTAAATTCCAATAAAGAGTTCTTCGAAATCTTATTGAATTCAATTAGAGTTCGTTTCGATGAAACCAACATTAAAGAAATCAAAGTGCCGAAGAGATCTGAAAGGACTTTCGATGCTATCCGACTGTGTAAATATAAAACAAATGTTAATTTGAAGTGCTTTTATCATATTTCCTAGGAATCATACAATTTTTCATTATAAAAATCTCATAAATGCATTGTGGGCGTGGTTAGTATGGTATATTGAGCAACATTGCCCACCTATTCGAACTAAGCAATAACTCGAAATGCATTCAATGATTAGAATGTAATTGCTTTGAGGCAGTTGCAGCTCCTCGCGGGCGCAAACTTAAATCATCTTAGTTGCAATTTCAAAACAAAATTTCATCGAGCATCGAAAATGGCCAGCGCTGGCAAACATTTGCATAAACATAATAAATTCGATGGGTTTATTGCGCGCGATGGCTGCGAAATGTGGTGCTTTCATTTATATACACACACACACACACACACTCGCAAAGGCGAGCAGTGTGTGGTGTGTCAGCCAAAAATTTACTGTCGGCGCGTATATTTTCTTGCCGCCGCCCTTTTTACCGCCAAACAATTGTTTACCAACGGCAAACAATTAACTCGTTCACACACACGCTCACACATAAAAGCCCGCCGAGTGGCACCAATAAACACACACACACACAACTGAACTGCGCACACATACACACGCACACACAGAAGTGCGTGCAGTACACTTTTTTTTTGCTTCGTTTCAACTTTTGCGGTGTAATGGGAGGACAGAGTGAGGTGAGGGACGCTCAAAATTGACTTATTGCGACACAGGCGCTGCGCAGCTGACAGTGTTGCCAGATAACTGATTTTCGTAAATGCAAAAAAATTTTATAAAATTATTGCAAAAATTTGCTAAATTATTTTTGATTTTAGTGTCATTATATATTTATAACATTTATCATATACTAATTCCAGAGGATGTAATGAATTTACATTTAAATTTTCGGTGACGTGATAATGCAATCAGTCGTTTTCGCTTTGGAAAACTTCCTCACTCACCTCACCTCGCAAATTTATTGCGTAAATTACACTCACTTACTTATTTACTTACGTACTTACTTAATTACTTACCTACTTACTTACTTATTTACTTATTTACTTATTTATTTACTTACTTATTTACCTTCAATATTTATATTAGTCTTATCTGGAAAGTTGTAGAACCACTATGAATTTTGTGATAAATCCGAACAGGAAGTCAGAAAAAAGAGGAATTCCTTCTTCTGAAATTGGGTAAGAAAAATCTCGCGATGGTTGAACCAGCAAACGGACAATGTCCATGGTGGCAACTCATGGCATGTTACATCATCCAGGACCCAACTTGCACTTCCTGCCTGAAGGAGATAGACTACACAAAGCATTTTCTCTGTGTACCCATGTCCTGCCTTCGCTAGAATGAGTTTGCGCTCTTTGAGTTAAGGTGTTTCGAATATTCATGAAGTTCATTCTCTTTCCCTGTGGGATCAACTAAAATTCGTAAAAGATTCCAAAAAATTGTGTACTGAGGAACAAGTAGCCTCAATGTTTTATTATTTATCCATTCATTAGCATCCCCCACTTTTTTCTCTGCTGTCATCTTGTTTCACTAGCCTGAAGTTGAAATGAGCTACTAAGACTGAATGCCTGTGAAATGGTCATCTCGGTAGCCCAGCGTAAAGTGTACTGAGCTTTCATTCCAGAAGTCGTGGATTTCATTTCTACCTGACTTGGTACACTAATTGACTTTAAATTTTCAATTATTTGTTTTTTCTAATTGGTTCTCACCCCTTCAGCATTACCCAGTCGAATATAACTTTGGATAAGTTCCTATCCTTCCCACTTCAATTACTGGTGATGAGCAGCTTGCAACAGATTTTCATATCCAGTAGCTGTAGCAGTACAACAACAACACCACTGAAAGTACCAGTTCGTACAAACTGAAATAGTTAGAAATGTCGCAACACATACAACAGTCAAAATAAGTTCATCAAAGACACCAACCTGTGCGTTTTGCAACAACACCTCTTACATAGCAGCAACGAATGCACAGAAGGCGGTCTACACAATCTAGTAATATACTTTCAAATACGAAGACATCTCTTCTAGGGAACGATATATGACAGACCCATCACCTAGAAATATTTACTAGCGATGGCTTATCATCCACCCTGACAGAACTTCTATCGATTAACGTTACCAACACAAGGCATTAATTAGCCTTGTTCAGGCCCTCTACGACTTTGAAATGGGGTGAATAAGAAGAAAAATCATCACTAACATTATTTGTCAACATTATCTATCATCATTATTATTTGTGATATTAGTTTGACTACTGTTAAACGTTATCCCAAAATGTGTCAAAACCACTAAAGATCCGAAAAATCTACTAAGAGCAAAACAAACTGTCCCCAAACAATATCCTAAAACAATACTTCCTTCTTAAATTCCTTCTAAGATGTGAACATTTTTATAAATCTTGAAGAAAATCACCCAATGCACAGTGATTCGACTCCATATAACCGCGGGACAAAATTAGAAGTGGTCCGTTCTTCATAAAAGTTGGTATACTAGTTAATCATGATCTGCTGAATTGAAATCTCCATTTGGTTTTTCTTAAACTGTTGTAGTTTGGCAATGCCAGAGGCTTAATTTTGCAAATTTCATCATTTTTGGAAAGCTATAGCACCAAATGTGTTGGCTAGATAATTCAGATTTTACATTTAATCGGTAACGTTACCATTTATTATTCCAAGGAGTAACAGAAATTGCCTAAGGACCCTCTGGTTTTGCAATAAAAACGATAATAATAGATGTATGTTTTGCATTTTTGCCGATTTTATCATTTTTCGCGCTAATTGCATACTTTTAGGCATAAATAAAATAAATTTTGTCGAAAAATACGTGTTTAGACCACTTTTCAAATTGAATTATTTTCTGAGATCGGAAGATATCGGAGGATATAATTGCATTATCCGACAAAGAAAGAATGCTACTTAAATTAAAAAAAATCCAGAAACATACTTTCACATACTTTTTAGATATTTTCCTCTAAGTTTTGCAAATTTTCAGATTTTTAATTTAGAAAATTTTTTTTAATTAAAAGTGAAGTAAAAGTCCTACGCTTTGTAAATTTTGGGAAAACATTAAAAGCGAAAATGGCCACACCAATTCTTAATCCATATTGAAAGTTTAAGCAACTTCTTGCTAACCATGGATTTCAAAAATTTTTTTTACTCAATAGACTAAAAAACAGAAAATATGAGTTTCAATTTTTTTTTGAAAAAAGTTTCAACTTTGAGCCGCTTTTGCACAGACACTAATTGATTTTTTGCACAGATTTTTGGGGTTTTCTTAGTTGGAGTTTTTTCTTTCAAATTATATCAAAATCGTTAAATTCTGAGACCATACATTTTTTGAATTTTGTCTATGGAACGAATCACTGTGCAATGTGGCAACACTGGTCACTGCCACTTTCGTACTCCAGCCACTGCAGCCTCCACTATCGTTCACCGAGTGCGCATTTAATTCACTAGCGGCTGTTTGCACATGCATTGCATTCGTCTGCCGCAATACCGCCACACACACACACACACACACATAAACACACATATTCCGATACGTGGAAGCATCACAGCACACTCACACATACACACAAACGCCGCCATGAAGTTGCAATAAATTACATTTCCGTGCAATAACGCGCGCACATACACACAGGTTCAGGTTATACATAAATATAAAGCATGTAAGATGGCATACATACATAGACATATTTCACATACGATTACTCGACACTCACACAAATGAATTTGCGTCGAAATGGAGAAAAAATATCCACTTGCGGGCTGTGAGTTGTTCGGGTAACTGAGTGTGCTGCGAATTGCCACAAATACTCAATACTTATAACTACAATAACAACTTTATTATATGTATATTGTAAGTATGTGTATATTTCTATATGTATGAGTGCCAAAGAAATTCAGATTATTTATGATAAGTGAATCAAATTCTGCACAGCTACATAAATGCGCACATACAAAAAAAACATGCAACGTTGTTCTCTGCATGAGTATGTTTTAATCTATATATGAATATATATACTATATAGATGTATGTACAAATATATAAATTTGTATATATTTGTGCATATATATTGTTATTGCCATTTGCAGCTAAATCATTGTTGTTGGAATTATCAACACTACTCGGTTTTTCTTTCGCCGCTTGCTGCTTCTTCCAAGTGCCACAAAAGGGGGGCGTGTTCGCCCTAAGCGCACACTGTATCTTCTTCTTATTCCGCCCGCTGTCCATTTCCCATATCGCAATATTTATGTGTAATACATCTGACGCTTCGAAGCACCGCTTCCGTCTCTATGCTCATCACTTTGCCTCCCTTTTCGCATTTCAGCGTTTTTGCTTTTGTTGCTGCTTTCCTGTTTGCCTCCATTCATATATTATGTTTTCATTTCACTTTGCTTGCTTTCACTTTTCTCATGCTTGTACTTCTTGTATATTTGCAATTGCATGTAACTTATTGCTCCCCGTTGTGCAATACTGTCATGAATTACAACAACACTCGCCCTTTTTATTGTACTACATGCACTGGACGCCACAATGTGCGCTCGTTGCTTGCGCTGTTTGTTTGTGTATCAGTTTGTATGAGTTTTTCGCTGTCCAGCTGTCCGTCTGCCTGTCCATTTCGTTGACTGCCTGTATTCATTTCGACACACAATGGCTTCAGCGCGACTAGTTTGAGTAGATTTCATATAAAACGAGCGCGTTGCGTATATTAGACAGCCAGAAAAAGGTCATAAAGTTGCAGCCGAAAGTAACTGTGGGCGTTTAAAATTACCACTTCTTCATAAAAATGATGGCATTTCATATTTATATTATTAAAATGTTTCCATGAAACTCTTTACTATAACTAAAGTTATTAAAAAAAATGTTATGTTATACATTTGTAACAATTCAGTAAATCGAAAAATACCATAGACTGAGTTTAAAATTAATAAAAATGTCTCTTTGTTGACGAATTTCACTCTGACCTTTGCAAATGTTCGCTCTTATTCTGCTTGCATCTTCAACAGTTCAAAGCATCAAGTCAAGACTTTGTCCTTACCACGTAGACACTATCCTACTTGCTGTTATCCTGTTTCGAATTCAATATTACAACTTACGAACAACTTTTTATTTTTATTTTTTCTTATAATTCTCGTCTGTTTCATGTCGATAGTGGTAGAAGTAGACGAGTGTTTCACCTGCCCGAGCTGGGAATCGAACCTAGGGTCTCTGGTATGAGAAACCAGCACACTGCCCACTGAACTATCGAGGCCGGCCAAGTAAAATCTTTTATCAGATATTTTTCCAACATATTTACCCGAAAATTATTTCATAATCTGTTCGTGTAATTTCAGAACAAGTAGATTTCAAAGTAGTAGATTTCATCAGTTTTAGACAACAAATTTTTACCATTTTCAATTGATCCTTACCACTAAGATTTCTAAGAGCCTCTAAGAGACTCTATTTTTTATCTGCCTTTGACTTTCACATTACAAATCACAAACATCTTTGTAGTAGAATTTTTTTCGTCCACCCTTTAAAAATGGTCTAGTCAACGCAATTATCTCATCAGCCTAAGAGAACAACTTTCAAAGACTTGATTGATTCTTATTCCAAAGCTGCTAGTACACTTCCTCCTTGTTATCCCCCTTTTCAACAATCAAACTAACAAACATCTATTTGGTTGAACTTAGTCAAATATCAAAATGGTACAGTCAACGCAACCACTGAACCGTCTAATCAGTTAAGCACACCAAATTTCATCGAATTGGTCCTTAACACATAGACACTGTTTTCCTGGACGTTGTGCTCTTTAAATTAAGCACACAAAATTTCATCGCATTGATCCTTACCAAAAGAACACTGCCTTCCTGGATGTTGGCCTGTTGCAATAACCGGATTACAACTTACAACAACATCTTTTTAGTCTGCTACAACATTTCAATTGTCACTGATCCTGCTTTATTAGTGATTTTATTAGTCGAACACACCAGAGTCATGGACTTGGCCTTCGTTTTTTCTTTCTTTCTTTACCCTTCCTTATTGAATCAATTTTTCACTAAAGTTTTTTCTTGGAGCTTTGCTTCTTGCATGCTTCAAAGATTCTTTGCCCTCTTTGTTCTCCACCCTTCAATCTGTGCATTGAATCATTTTTCCTCTAACATTGCTTCTCGAAGTATTCTTTGTTCACTCCATAGAACTGATCCTTCTCATGAACTGCAACTATTTTGCACCAATGATTTATGAAAGATTCAGAGAACAAATCTGAGCCTATAAAACATATCTTTTTGTTTGTGTTTTACAAGCATTTCTATTGTGCAGAGCCTAAAGTTTCAATTGATTTCTATTACCGGCAGAGACAATAACAAAGTCTTCATCTTTATATCAGATATCTACGTTGAAGTACTCTCTCACTTGAGCTTTGTTAGATAATCTTAGCAACAAATCTCAAATTATATGATCAATTAAACCATAAATAAAAAATTATCTATGGACGCTTGCCCATCAATCTTATCTCTAAAACTATTTTTGAGTATCACATGAAAATCTACAAAGTGCATTCAAAAGCAAGAAGGATGTTTTAAACATAATTACAAAATATACAAATTTTTTTGGCAAATACTATTTAATTAACTCAAAATAGACCCCGTCAGACTTAACATAGCGATTTGATGGTCTAAAAGCATATCGAATGAGTGTTTTAGATCGTTGGCCTGGATGTCCTTCAGGTTGTTGGTACTTTTCTTTCATGGGCAAAGGCATTTTTCTAAAAGTAATTTCTTTCTAAAAGTCACTCAGCGATAAATCAAGCACATACGGGGAAGTCGTTAGAGGTTGAGAATAAATTTTTAGTAAAAAAAAATCGGTAAAAAGTGTCGGTGTCTATCGGTGAAATGGCCTCAGTCAACTTTTGTAGAAAAACCGTGGACATACTTTTTGATATGTTCAATTAAAATGCGATAAATTGATGTTGTTGAGATGCTTAATTGCAATCTAAAGAATTATGGTGAAGATTTTTACAGATCTTTGATGAATTCAAGCAGAATTTTCATGGAATTTGCAGTGATCATGAATATTTTTTCGTATCATTTATGTTCTCACGTCCATTTTAAAATCCCATGAACTCTGCCACGCAATAAACAATCATCACCACAAACTTGCTTCATCATTTGAAATTTTTGGGTTAAATTTTTACCAAGTTTAAAACAAAACATAATGTTGGCTCTTTCTTCGATGTTCATTTTTGTACCCATAGCACAAACATACTGCCACTTCAGAGGTAATAACTCCGATTCTAGTGAATTAAATTTTATGAAATTTTCTCTAAAAATCAGGAAGGATGTACCTTTTCATTGCACCAAGTCCCATATAGATGACGCCACCAGAACCTATTTTCTGTTAATTATGGAAAACACATTGTGCATATTTCAAATAACTTTATGATTCCTCAACTTTGAAAGCGATATTGATGGTCTGTGTTCTCAACTTTGATATCCAAATCATTCTCAGAAAACAGTCTTCTCAGGAGCTCATCCTATCAGTTTAAAAAATAAACCATTGTGCTTCTTATATAAAAATTTCCATACACATATGTACCTAAAAATATTCCAGGTCAGCTTAGCTAAATTAATTCAATACATCAGTTGCGATTATTTTATACTTCAGAATTTTTCAAAAGTGACATTTTTTCTAATTGCCTCCACTTTTTAGAAATAATTTTCATGGCTTCCGTGACATGGCTTTGTGTTTATCGATATATGTATGTATGTCCACTCCACTACGGGTTCAAAAATTCCTAGAATCAATTTAATTTCATTCATAATTACCAAAGCTATCGAAATGCTTAGTTGCATTCACCGCTAACTTGCAGCCAAAGTACTTTCTTTCATTTTCTTAATTTTAAGTATTGTCTATAGTCAACACAAGTGCTGACTGATGTATAACAAATACGCCAATAAATAATAAAGAAATTGTTTGCAACACATACAACTACAACGCCATCAAAGCGAACACAGCGTTGCCACATTCAACAGCAAACAGCCAAATGGTCCGAAACAAAGGCGCCATAAGCGGATTATTGGACGTTTTGGCGTTGGCGCTTTCAAAGCTGAAAGTCAGCAACGCTAATTTTCAATCAATGGCAGTGCTCGACGCTGGTAGGATGAGTGCTTTCTTGTATACCACAAAAGGCGGTCATGGCCTAATGGTAATAAGGCACCACCAAAATCTTGCCTCACTTTGAGTCAAATAAGCAGAAAAAACATCTGAATAAATATCGCATGTCAAAATGAATTTGTGCAAAATATACAAAAGATGGAAAGAAGCAAAAATCAAGAAATTTTCAAAAGAAAATCGCAGAGTTTTTCACCTGAACTACTAAAATTTCAGCAAACTAATTAACTGGAAATTTTCAGTTAAATGTAGTTGAACAATTTTGTGTCAAGAATCTTGTTGAGAAAGTAAACCGGAAGTTCTCGATTAATTAGAGCGCTAAACGAGTCAGCGAGTGAGCTGCAATGAAGCGCGAAAATTGCTCAAAAATTTATTAATAGCGCATTTCCATGAGTACACTGGAAGCCAATACGGCACGAATAGCACATACACATACACACACGTACAATGTGACATACATATTTTCTGCTAATTGCGGCAACTTTGGCTACAGTTGCGTCGGCAAATTGGCAACGATTTAATTGACACTTGAATAGTTTGCAAAATATATTTTTCTACGAAACATGGCAAAATTCATTGGAAATTTGCAAAATTGTGAGAAGCAACTGGGCGCTTGTTCTACAAAGTAAATAATCAACTAAACTTTTCAAAACTTGTAGTAAAGATTTGCTTTACAACTCTCACTGATGCTGTTCACTTAAATTGTTTGATACTTGAATTGAAATTTGTAATATTTACATGAAAAATTTGATACTTGAAAGTTGTAAAGTATTCGAGTCTCGAAAGAATTCAGTGAAAATTGGCCATGGGCACTCAAGAGTAACAAATTGTTGCCATGATGGCAAATAGTTAGAATTATTTAGAACTGAAATAGAAGAAGAATAGAAATAGTTAGAAGAATAGTTGAAGATTAAAAGCAGTTAAAATTGATACTTAAAAGTTGTAAAGTGTTCGAGTCTGAAAATTGACTATGGGCACTCAAAAGTAACAAATTGTTGCCATTATGGCAAATAGTTAGGATTATTTAGAACTGAAATAGAAGAAGAATAGAAATAGCTAGAAGAATAGTTGAAGAATAAAAATAGTTAAAATTTATACTTCAAGTTGCAAAGCCTTCGAGTCTTAAGAGAATTCAATGAAAATTGGCTATGACTCAAAAGCAAACAAATGTTGTCGTTATGGGTGTCAAAACAATGCCAAGGGACAATTTCATTTTTTCAGAGCGCGCAATGAAGTTATTTGACATTTACAGCAGTGCACAGTGATTCGACTGCATATAACCGCGGGACAAAATTAGTAGAAGAAGAAAAAGTTCTTCATAAAATTTGGTATACTAGTTATTCATGGTCTGCTGAATTCAAATCTCCATTTAGTTTTTCTTAAAATTTTGTAGTTTGGCAATGACCGAGACTTAAATTTGTGCTTTTCGTCATTTTTGGAAAGCTTTAGCAACAATTGTATTGGCTAGATTTTTCAGATTTTATATTTAATCGGTAACGTCAATATTGATAATTGCGAAGAGTAACAGAAATTGTCATAGGACCTTTAGTTTTGCAATAAAAACGATAACAATAGACGTATGTTTTGCTTTTTTGCAGTTTTCTCAATTTTTCATGCTGATTGCATACTTTTAGGGATGAAACAATTAAATTTTTTCGAAAAATAGGTGTTTAGACCACTTTATAAATTGACTTATTTTCTGAGATCGGAAGATATCGGAGGATCTGGTTACATTATTCGACAAAGAAAGAATGCTTCTTAAAATAAAAAAAAATCCAGGAACAAACTTTCACATACTTTTTAGATATTTTCCTCTAAGTTTAGCCAATTTTCAGATTTTTAATTAAAAAAATATTTTGAATTAAAAGTGATGTAAATGCCTCAGATTTGCAAATTTTAAGAAAATATTAAAAGTGAAAATGGCCACATCATTTCTTAATCTGTATTGAAAGTTTTAGCAACTTCTTGGTAACCATGTATTTTTACAATTTTTTTTACTCAATAGACTAAAAAACAGAAAATATGTGTTTACATTTTTTTGTGAAAAAAGTTTCAACTTTGAGCCGCTTTTGCACACACACTAATTAAATTTTTGGGGTTTTCTTAGTTGGAGTTTTACCCTTCAAATGATATACAAAGCATTAAATTCTGAGACTATAAATTTTTTGAATTTTGTCTATGGAACGAATCACTGTGCAGTGTGGTGCGTTTTCATCATGAAGAAACTATCGACTCAGTTGGGTCATAATAGATCTATAAGGTCGCAGTGCGCATTCCCCTCAATCACTAACAACACTGAACAACAAGATACAATTTTTTTTAAATAACAAATTTCTGAAAAAGATTCTGGTAAGCGAGGCCCCAAAAATATATACGTGTATTGGTTTTTTGAAAGATTACGTCTACATTTTTTTTAAAGGAATCAAAGTTTAACCCACTTTGCATATTTTTATGTTAAATTGGCATATGAAAACCATGTGATCTTAGAATTTAGGTATATAAAGTGTTTAGCACTTTGATGTAAAATACTACGAGAAACATTTTTGTTCAACATTTTAACCCTCTAGCTCCTGTTTTTATGGGTCCATTTGACCTTTTTTTTCTTAAAATGAAAAAAAATGTTCTTTGAAAAAGGATTTTTAAGGATGAAATGTGTATACAAATATTAGCCATAAAATTCTACTATAGGTCCCTGAATAGAAAAAAGCTTGAAATTTAACATGAATGCCAGCAACTTTGTACTTATTCAAAATTTGTTGCTAAAATGTCCTACAAAACTAAATTTTATTATTAGTTAGTCTATGCAAATTTGTATATACATGACCCACTTTCATATGTTTCTCAGTCATCAAAGCAATAATTCCGCCCAAAAACTGATTCAATAAAATAATAAAATAAATTCTAATTCATCAACTTACGCAGTCATGCACAGTACTTGTATTCATACTTCTGTCTGCCAACTTAAATGACTTTATTTGTACGAAATTATTTCATTTATTTCCTTGCATGTGTGTGTGTGTATATATGAATTATGTGCAAATTAGCCAAATTGTTCATGTGACTGCTTAATTTCGTTTTAATCAGACTGTGCAATAATTTTATGGCAACTCATTGGGTGACATAATGTCACAAGTGCTAACTATGTTTGTTGTCAAAATTACCAAAAACAAACGTACACTTTTCTCGCTCACTGTGGGTGTGCTTTGGCATAATGACAGCCAACTATTAAAAGACGATCAGAGGCAATTTGAATCGTAGACGACGAAATTGTTGGCTCATAAAGTAACAAAGTGTGGCCGTAGTTGTGCGCATCATAATTGAAGCTGTCATTGTATTAATTCTGTACTTTCGTATGACATTTAATTGACATTGAGTTGGCTCAGTCAATTGAAGCACTCAGATGTTATGCTGTCGGTCAAATGATCCCGGTCAGGGATAAAATTCTTGTTGCTTCAATGTAAAAGAGAAAATCGGGAGAGGGGAAATTTTTCTCTTTTACATTGAAACAACAACAATTTTATCAGTGACCGGGATCATTTGACCGGCAGCATAACATCGCCCTTAGCGGCTGTTATTGGGCAATGACAAAAACTAATGCAGATTTTTGTTGGCCAAGTTCAACAAAGTGAGTAGTAAAACAAGGTTGAAGTGGGTTAATATAATTTTTATTATTATTCAGTATTTGTAGGCAAAATATTCAGTTCCATTGTGAGCAACAGAATTGCTTAGTTTTCTGATTGAATTCCTGGGACAAGAAGGGTTCGTACATTTACTGTGGATAAATTTAAATATCTCATCACTCCACTGAATGATGATATGAAAAACTGAAAATCTGTTAGGTCAATAATAAAGTCATAAGGTATCATAGATAAGCCAAAGTTTTCCCTACGCACTGATTTAATTCTTCGAAAAGTCTCTCGTGCGGTCTCCTCTCGTTTTGAATAAAGTGGGCATCTTTTATACAAAATATATTGAATCAAGTTTACTAGTCAAAGCATAGTTTGCTGTCTTTTCCATAGTTTCATTTCAGTGCTTATATCACTTTCGATCAAACACACAACATAACCTTTGCCTTTGGAAAAGCAAGTAAATTTTAGTCCTTATCCAACCTGAGCCTGTTTTCCTAAATGTTTTTATATTGAAACCGATTTTCATCACTTAGGAAAGTGTGATTGCAAGAGATTTATTTTTGCTGTCTAGACATATGAAAAGAAAAGTTTTGATACTTTCTCAATTGCTTTTAGGCACCACAGAACAGATGGAATAAGTCGAATAAGTCGAGACTTGCACTAAGGTCCTCAGCTGGGATTTTATTCATTTAACTAATGATGAATTAAAAATAATATAGAGGTCTCAGTAAGTTTTCAGTAAGAGTGTCCGAATTTTAAAATTGAACAAAAAGAAGAAGAAGAAAAAAGAGTTGGGCTTGAGATAAGACGGATACCTTAATTGCAGCGTTAACGACGATGTTATTCCAAATTTGCTTGTTTTTTTACTTTATATGTTTGTTAAATTAAATTAAAATGAAATCGAGTTATAAAAACACAATAGGTGAAAATGAAAAAAATAAAAAATCATTGTTCGAACGAAATTCATCATCATCGGAATATTGGTCCTTCGAGCCGGATACATCGGCAATTCTTAAAATAAAAAAATAAATGCAAAAAATTTTAAGCAGTGAAAAACGTGTAAAATCGTGCGTGAAAATAAAACAAAAAACAAGCAAAGTAGGAATAACATCGTCGTTAACATGCAGTTTCAAATACTTGCAAGTAACCTTTACAAACTTGTCTACATACCGCTCACCATTGACAGTCATTGCCTGGTCATTGCCGTTTTGAAAGATGTATGGCCCAATGTGGCCACCTGACCATGTTCAAGTCAAGATTAGTACGCAGAACATTTTTCATAAAATTTAAAAGATGGGGCACACTAAATGCAAAAAGGGTTTTATGTAAATGAATGCAAAGACAAACGAATTGATAGACGAAACGCAAAAGAACTTACAGAGAGAATGACAGAATTCCCAACAGGCAGAAGGACATCAGATCGAATATCGAAGATATCGAAAAGTATAAAAAAAATTTTTTTAAATAAACAAAAGTAGGTCTGACTAGTTAGCACGATTTGGGAAACTTAAAAAACAATGCTTTTCTTGAATTTTTTACTTTATGTTACTTACTTTCATTCAATTCTGATCAAATTAGTGCTGCGTTTAATAAAAGTTCACAATTGAATTTAAAAACAAAACGCATATTCATTGACCGACTGGCGATATTTTTACGTCATTATATGTAAAGTAGACTCCGATCAAGTACGGAATAAAATATGCGACAAATGACCTCTGTGGCTCTTTTAATGGAATTTTCGATGACATTTTGACTGAGATGTGGCGCTCTACCGCACCAAAGACGCATTGGATCTCTCGGCCTTGAGCACAGAAACTGTTTATGGTTAATTCGCATAGATCAACGATTTCACAAAACCCCGAAAAAAGATATCGCACAATTTTAGAGACTAGTTGAGATCAGAATTTCAGGAGATGATTCGGTCTGAACGTTGTCAAAACACCAAAGAAAGAAATTGTACAACTTTAGAGACTAGTTGACTTTGGAATTTTGTTGCATAGATCAGAAGACTTCATGAAGCTCCGAAGAAAGAAATCGCACAATTTTGGAGTGTAGTTGACATTGAAATTTCAGGATATAATTTACAATAATTTATAAAAGTCGTTGCAAAGATTAGAAGATGTCACAAAGCCTCAAAGAAAGAAACTGTACGATTTTGGTGGCCAGTTGACATCGGAAATTCGAAGAATGATTTGGTCTGGAAGTCGTTGCATCTATCAGAAGATTTCATAAAACTCCAAAGAAAGAAATCGCACAATTTTGGGGTCTAGTTGACATTGAAATTTAAGAATATAATTTAAAATAATTTATAAAAGTCGTTGCAAAGATTAGAAGATGTCACAAAGCCTCAAAGAAAGAAATTGTACGATTTTGGTTGCCAGTTGACATCGGAAATTCGAAAGATGATTTAGTTTGGAAGTCATTGCATCGATCAGAAGATTTTACAAAATCTCAAAAAAAATAAGCGATAAATTTCGGTAGATGATTTGGTCTAAAGTCGTTGCATAGATCAGAGATTTCACAAAATCGCACGATTTTGGTGGCCAGTTGACTTTGAAATTTCGGGAAGTGATTTGGTAGATATGAAAGCCATTCCATAGACCAGAGATTTTACAAAATCCCAAAGAAAGAAATGGCACGATCTTGGTGACCAGTCGCCAGTCGACTTTGGAATTTCAGGAGATGTTTTAGTAGATATGGAAGATTTTACAAATCCTCAAAGAAATACATTGCACTGTTTTGGTGGCTCAAGTAGTTTAGAATTTCGGAAGATAATTTGGTCTGAAAGTCGTTGTTCTAATAAATTGATTTTTTTTTTTTACATTCATAACCCATTCTTCCTTTGTGTAGTGATCCATTTTAAGAAATCGGAACAATTGTGAACAATGGTTGTAAAATATCGGAGTTGCCATTTGCACAGAAAGAAAATGCCGCAAACTTGAAATTGTGCACTTTTACGATTAATTATAACGGACGTCTACAGTTTTATGCCGATTATAAAAAATGGGTTCGCCAAATATTTCGCTTTCAAACGTATCAAGCTGCAGAAAGATGGAAGCATTTTCTTAATTTGATTGATTTGTTGATACGAAATACGAATCCAACTGAAAAAAGATGCATTCAGCGTTTACCAAAGTAGAATATTTCTATTTTTAGTGATTCAATCTGCTTTAAAAGGAAGCACTTGTCTAATTGTTTTGTAACTTGAGTACGAGACATGAGTCTGCAACATTCAGAGCGGACTAAATGAGTGCTGTGGGTGTTAAGTTATATGTCCTTCCCACCTTGATTCCATTTTTTCTTCACTTTCTGAACTGGAGGGCACTCTACTTCCACTCCACGGTCTCGACCGTTCATGTGGTTGAATATTTATTGTTCAAATTTTGTAACACTCGTCATCCATTATTCAACCCGATTAAACTTAACTCAAATACAGCTTGTATTAAAATTCATTCACAAATCCATTTTTAACACTTTTTTGATCGTTAAAATAATAATAATTATTATAATAATTAAAATCTGATACTTTTGTGTTATATTTTTATATAACTTATTCGAATTGCAATACATTCTCTTAAATCTTCCTTCAAGGACAACTTTAAATAACCGATGCGAAAAAAATTCAACACAGCGAACGCATTGAAGCGCTGAAATCGAGAACTTTGCGTCGACAGGTCGGTTGAGAAAAGTAATTCCAATGATGCGTTCGTGCAGCTGGCACATGTAGGGTTTATGATGATTTGAAAAGTAATGAGCGGCATTGAGGAGACAGCGAAACTCACTCAACATGATTTTATGATAATGAGGGCAGTTACGTGTGCGTTCTGCTCTATGCGGACGCAGTACAGCCGCGACGAACAACGACAACAAATGACGACTTGGCGCCGACGTGCACGCAGGAATCGAAGAACAACAACAAATTGCCAGAGATATAGAAACCAAAGCGTAGTAAGCGCGCATTAAAAACGCATATTTTTCAAAAGTGATATTACAAAAACAAAAACAGTTGCAAGAAAAGAATCGGTTGGGAAAACAACAAAACAACTGAATGGGGGAGAAAAAACAAAAAGAAAAAGCGCTAAGGAAATGTTAAAATAATAGGAAGAGGATGAAGCACAACGACGACAAGCTGCCAAACAATAAGCAACGGCTGCGAACTTTTGCCATATGCGACAACCACAACAAGAGCGACAACAACAACAACAACAACAGCGCTAGCAACGATAGCGACAGAAATAACGGCGCCCGGGGAAATGGCAGCGGCTGAGCACAATAAGTGTACGTGTGTGTGTGTTTGTGTGTGCGTGCGGGCACGTGAATGTCGCCGAAAGATGCAAATTCATGCAACAGAAGCGAAACGCGACCAGCCAACCACAACTGGCAACATTTTATGTATGAAGTAGCAAAGCAGACGAATTTGTGATATTTTCTTTATTACGATGATGAATGCTGGGAATGATCGCTGCATGTAAGTAACTGTGTGTGTGTGTGTGTATGTGCTTATTTACATTTGCAAGTATCTGAAGACTGAACAGTAACGAGAGCTTCGAACGATTTGCTTTGGCTTACTGCCTACTTATGTAAAAGTTTTCTTACCGTATACGCGCCATTAGTATCAAAAAATCTCAACAAGTAAAAAAACAAAAACAAAAACAATAGCAACAACAATAACTGCCCTAATAGAGATAAATGTGTCGATGGTAATTTTTTTGTTGGCTAATAAATAAGAACGCCACACGAGCAAAAATGTCACCGGGGGCCACTAAGTAGCAACGTCAAAAATATTTGTATATAATGTATATACATATATTTCCTTCGGCGCACAACAACAACATTAGAGAATGAAAAAACTAAAGAAAGCCAAACTTTTGTTACAACAAGTCCAAATTATATAATTAATCTTTGGGGGAAATAAGGTCACCAAGCGTAGACGTGCAGCGAAAAGCACGTTTTGGCAGCGCAACAACAATCGATACAACAAAGTTGTAGTCAAAGCAAAAGAGCTAATAGTGGATATAAATAACACACAAACGACAGTGTAGGCAAAACTAGGAAAACAAATTCAACAATAACAACAACAACAGCAACTGTGATATGGCCAAGGTATGAAGGAAGTAAAAATGGTCAAAAGCCAATGCAAAAACAAAACAGAACGACAGCAAAACCGAAACAAAGAGAAGTTATTTAATATGGCTACCCGGCAATTTCCGGTGCAATGCCGCTGTTTAAGTTTTTTACCAAAGTGCGCACGTGGCACATCGAGGCGGGGCGAAGAGGATGTAAGATGGGGTGACCATTGTTGTTGCAATTTTTAAAACAATTTTTAAAAATAATTGATAGAGTTTCGTTTCATGTACGATTGTTACATTGCAAGTTTAATAGCCTAAAAGTATGTTACGATAGTTGCTTTCTAACTTCAGAGATTTCCTAATTCGATTTGAGAAAGCGAAAGTGATATTAGTTGTTGCAAATATGCAAGTGAACAATTTTTAAAAATTCTCATACTCAATTCTGAGTTATGACACTTTACTCAAAAATGTCACTCATACGCAGCGTGCGACCGTTCCATGCGCTTTGTGCATTGTTTATGTATATGAAACTAGCAAGGCCTCGCGGCTTTGTATGCAAGTTTGAAGTCAATGGGGCAATAAATCAAGTTCTTCTTAACCCTTGGCGCATTGAGTCATGTTTCTCTGTTTTTTTTCTCGATGTACCTACAGCTCAAATATCATATTTGCAGCTTTAGCGGTTTAGGCTGGACGATGATGAATCAGTTAGTCAGTCAGTCAATCAGTTAGGCAATCAGTCAGGACAAACAATTATATGTATGTATAATTACACTGTGCGTGAAATTTGCCCTCAAAAATTTAGACACGGGGGGGACCTACTGGGTGAGTTTTCTATAGGTATACTGAGTTGAGATCCACCAGCCGTTTGGTAAGATTGGCTCTAGTTTAAGAGAAATCCGACTTTGAAGTTTGCTAATTTTCGTCAAGTTTGTCGCTTAAGTCTTCGAACGTTTAAATGCTAATAGGTTCTAAATCGTTCCGAATATCGCTTTACTGTCTTCGGCAAGTTTGTAGATATTTTAACGACCAACACATTTGCTTAAGACACCAATCCAAAAAAAATACATTCAAACTGTGTAATTGCGATATGTGCTTTTTTTGGCGCCGCGCAACGTGGGTGTTAATTATAATTAAATGACACCCATACGCCATGTTGCGCTGCGCCAAAAAATGCAGAAAATGTCGAAGACTTAAGCGACAAACTTGACGAAAATTACCAAATTTCAAAGTCGGATTTCTCTTAAACTAGAGCCAATCTTACCAAACGGCTGGTGGATCTCAACTCAGTATACTTATAGGAAACTCACCTAGTAGGTCCCCCCATGTCTAAATTTTGGACTTGCACAGTGTTATTATTAAATATGGGAGTGGTTGCTTTTGACTTAAACTCCCAGAAAGAATGAATTTTCATCACTCATACGCCCCAGTTGACAGTGTGTACTTGAAGTCTTTGTTTGAAGCGGAAATCTCTCTCCCCTCTGTAAGGAAGGTGCTTGGCAAAGTGAGCTGTGGCATCCATTCAAACGAATTGAATCTCAATTTGAAGTTCAGGCTGCCAGATTACTCAAACAGCAGAAAATCTCTAAACCCTTTCGCTATTTTGTTGCCATATGGCAACAGGCAACTTTGTGGACGCCTGACTCCTCTATGGTTTCAAAAAAAAAATTTTTGTTGGTCCTTAGAACAGTTTGACGTGTTAGAAATAATACAAAATTAATAAACTGAATATTTAAGTTTAAAGAAGAGAAGTCACAGATGACTAAATCGTTAAATTTAAAATTTTAACATCTCCCATTAAAAACCGATAGTCAGGGGGTTAATGACACTTCCAAGTTACCTATGTTGGGTTTCGGAACTTAGGGACTTACGAGGGTACAATAGATCAGATGGGTGTGCTTGACAAGGCTTGGTACCTTAGGAACCTTAGACTTCTGTGGTACTAGAGAACTTCCAGGGACCAGATGGGAACCATGATTGTTGGTCTGATGGGTCACGCATACAAGTTTAGGGTATTGGGGGGCCAACCTCCCCCTCAAATAAATGTATATTGCAAACAATTTGGGTTGAAAATATGGTTTCAGCTGGTAGAGGCTCAAAAGTTATGTACTGATCCCCTGAAAATGAAATTCTGTGTGCGCTTCGGGTCACAGAGTAATTGGCATTCACGTAAGAAGGTTGAGCACGCTTCCTAATGGCTTCTGCAGAAGCTGTATGGACAAAGAAGAGAACTTCTGACTTCTGTCAGAGCTTCATGAACGAAGAAAAGGAGCTGTGACTTCTGTCGAAGCTGTATGGATGAAGTATTGGATTGCTGGCTTCTGTCAAAGCTGTTTGAACGAAGAAGAGGACTTTTGACTTCTGTCGAAGCATTGTCTAAAACTAGGAAGACTCAGTTGGGCAATTTCTTCTTCGACAATCTAACAAATTATTCTCAAAAGTGCTCCTTATCACACAAGCCTGGCCAGTCAATTTCGTTGCCGCTGCTCGAACTGCCGCGCAACTAAAGCCAAACAGTCGATGACGACGGCGCTACACATCGGCACATTGACAGTTTTATGGATTTGACGCAATGGGCCAACGGCGACACAACGCACTCGCCACGCCGAAGCGGAACGCAGATAAGCTGACGAGCGGATATTGCAGAATTGTAGTAATTCCCGAGCGGCGTCAACGTTTGCGCCAAATTTTAGTCATCTTGGCCCCAAGTGAGGTCAACTTCAGCTGGCTAAAAATAAAAAAAACACAGCTAACGTTGTTGTTATTTTACACAAGGGAAGTGTGTGGCTGGCTGGCGGGCACATTTTTGTGCGACTATTGTGTCAAGATATTTTATGTGCATTTTTTGTTACTTTCTTTAACATTACAAAGCTGCACAACAGTCGAGCTATGAAAGTAAAGAAGCAAAAAACAAATTCTAAAAATAAAACATTCAATAGGAATCTCTGGAAAGGCATTAAAATAATTGAGGCAATTGCAACAAATGTGTAAAATAATTTTTTTTATTTTTATTTTTTGGGTTTCGACAGAAGTATGGTTGCTTTTGTGTGGGTGTTTGTTTGTGGGGGGGAAGGAGGGAGTTTGCAAATTACTTAAATAAATAAATGAGTATGTATGTATGTACGAAACACTGTGAAGTCAGTCCAATGAAATGAAAATGTCACAGTTTTGGAATTTTTTTTTTCACTGTGTTGGTGAATTTTTATGAAACTGCATACCGAGCACTAAATTGAAATGAATAAATGAAGAAGGCAGTGTAATTCTAAGTGTATATGATTAATTCTGAAGGAAAAGAAATGAAAAGAGAAACAACTTGTGTTATAAAAACTAATGAAAATTAATGCCATTATAAGTATCAGGGACCGGAAATAACAGTTATTTATGAAAATTATTATTAAAAATTTTACTATGAAGGAAAAATTATGCAAATAAATGAAATACATGGAGAATCAAACTTGGCAATAAACTTTTTTTTTTGTAATTTTTAAGAATTATTTTTTATTTGTATTTTAAAAATCCTTTAATAACAATTATTTTTTATTTTTTCTTGTTAGTCCACAAGTAACAATTTTTCGATTTTTATTTTAGTTGTCCTATGATAACAATTATTCTTGACTTCTATTTAAAAAAGTCATCAATAAAAATCATTCAGTGACTTTTATTTATAAAAGTCATCAATAAAAATCATTCAGTGACTTTTATTTATAAAAGTCATCAATTACAATTATTCAATGACTTTTATTTCTTAAGTCATCAATAAAAATCAGCCAGTGACTTTTCTTTTTTAAGTCCCAATATAAAAGTAATTTTCATTAATGCATGCAAAAGTTATGAGAAAAGTGAAGACAGGTCTTGTTAAGCCGATCAAGAATATATATACATTTTGATATTTAAGGAATCCAAAAGTACAATTAATGAAAATGACTTTTATATTGCGACTTAAAAAATAAAAGTCACTGGCTGATTTTTATTGATGACTTAAAAAATAAAAGTCACTGAATGATTTTTATTGATGACTTAAAAAATAAAAGTCACTGAATGATTTTTATTGATGACTTTTATAAATAAAAGACAATTAATTATTTTTATTTTTTATTTTCTGAATTTTTTTTTATTTTTTTATTACTTTTTTAAATAGAAGTCAAGAATAATTGTTATCATAGGAAAACTAAAATAAAAATAAAAAAATGTTATTTGTGGACTAATAAGAAAAATATAAATAATAATTGTTATTATAGGAATTTTAAAATATAAAGAAAAAATCACTTTTATTTGTTGAGTCATTAAATAAAAGTAAAAAATAACTCTTAAACATTGATTTTTATAATAAAACTTATAACTGTTACGGTCCCTGCATTATATTGTAGCAGTAATAATTACTTTAAAATTAACTTTGCTATTCTCTTCTTAGTTCCTCATTCTCAATAAATAAATAATAATAATTATTATTGTTATTATAAACATCATAATTATTATTTAGGATTAAAGCAGATAACACTACTCGACACGAAAAATGCTCCTAAAAATAAAAATATTTTTTAGACTAATCTTCGGCTGCTGAACACGAAACTGAAAATCAAAAAATTTTCTTAAGAAGCGTTTTCGAAAAATCTTCGAAAAACTCGTTTTTTCCCTCTTATTTCAGTTATGAACATATATCTTGTAAACCACCCATCCTACTAACACAAGTGGGCCGTCGTTCAGAAGGCAATTAACTAACCTTTCCAACGATATATCGATTGTCCAAATCAGATGAGATTTGGGGAAGTTATTGACGATGAAACTTGAAAAAAAATTGAATTTGTTGACCATTTTCAAAAATTATACATTTTGGAATCGTTTTTTTATAGATAAAATAAATGATCTCCTCTGGTTTTAAAATCTAAGATGAAAGATATATTATTTGAGCAAATATTAAGCCTAACATCAATAGAATTGAAAGAAAAATTACAAAGTTATGATGCACGGAGTGAAAACACCAACTTTTCATTTATTACACCGAGCGAAAAATTTTTTAAATTTTTCCGAGACCCATCCAAATGTTGATATAGACGTAAACCTAAAGGTAATTTATAGTATCTTGACATAGTCAGTTTTTAATTTTCTGACCCAAAAACCTTCTTATAGGACTTTAAAATTTTAAGGACATACACATTTCAAATATTTTTTTAAATATTTGCGATTGTGCAATGATGAAGAAATGGGTATCAAATGAAAGAGGAAAATTGTCTCCTCTTAACTAAATTTTCTATTTTTAACTTTCAGAACTTTGAAATAGAAAAAAATTTATATGTATGAATCTACAGACTGAGATCCAAAACATTTATGTTTTGCATACCTGACATATTTTGGTCCTGAAAGTTAAAAATAGAAAATTTAGTTAAGAGGAGACAATTTTCCTCTTTCATTTGATACCCATTTCTTCATCATTGCACAATCGCAAATATTTAAAAAAATATTTGAAATGTGTATGTCCTTAAAATTTTAAAGTCCTTTAAGAAGGTTTTTGGGTCAGAAAATTAAAAACTGACTATGTCAAGATACTATAAATTACCTTTAGGTTTACGTCTATATCAACATTTGGATGGGTCTCGGAAAAATTTAAAAAATTTTTCGCTCGGTGTAATAAATGAAAAGTTGGTGTTTTCACTCTATTGATGTTAGGCTTAATATTTGCTCAAATAATATATCTTTCATCTTAGATTTTAAAACCAGAGGAGATCATTTATTTTATCTATAAAAAAACGATTCGAAAATGTATAATTTTTGAAAATGGTCGAAAAATTCACATTTTTACAACTTTCATCGTCAGTACCTTCCCCAAATCTCATCTGATTTGGACAATCGATATATCGTTGGAAAGGTTAGTTAATTGCCTTCTGAACGATGGCCCACTTGTGTTAGTCGGATGGTTGGTTTACGAGATATGTGCTCATAACTGAAATAAGAGGGAAAAAACGAGTTTTTCGAAGATTTTTCGAAAACGCTTCTTAAGAAAATTTTTTGGTTTTCAGTTTCGTGTTCAGCAGCCGAAGATTAGTCTTAAAAATACTTTTGTTTCTAGGAGCACGCGATGAACCCATTTTTTGTCGAGTAGTGTAATCTATTAAGGATTGTTAGGAACAGATTTTAACAGAACTGATTTGAGCAATTCAAGGATTGGTTGGTGTGGTTGACCTCAATACATCGAAATAATAGGTTACAATAGGTAACAACAATCGTGGCTCCTATTTGGTCCCTTTTTAGTAAAAGAAATTCTATAGAACGACGGAAGTCTAAGGTTAGCCAAATTTGACACGCAGTTAATCCTGAATTGCCTTCAGCCCATCTTAGTTTAATTTGTTGTATGGAGCTTGTATGAATACGAAGCTACGAAGTACAAACCGGTTAAAGGGGGACGCCTTGTTATATTTTAGTCAGCCATACCCGGCACAGCGAGCTCGTCTGCTCTACAGTACCACGGAGAATGAAGCTAGCAGGCAATCTCGTTAAGAGATTCAAATTTTAAATAAAAGTTAAGCATACTTCCCCCACTTACATTTAGCTCCTTCACTCTTCAACTACACTTGGAGCGTTAAGAAGCCAACGCACACACACAAACATGCACAAAAGTTAAAGATGCGTGAAAAGGTGTCGCACATGTCCCTTTCAATTAAACTATAACTGCCACAACAACTGTTGTCGCCACACTTCAGCAAACCACGTCTTCAATTTTGTATTATTTTGAAAAAATTCAAATTTACACCTTTCCAGTCTTTCGGTCGCCCAGCACCGAAACGTGGGTTGACAAAACGTAAACAAAAGCAGCGTACATGTAATTTGACTTTGGATGGTAAAGTTTTGCGTCAACAGCATTTTTACATAGTCCATAACAACAACAACAACAGCACTGACGACAGCAACGACTCGTTGGTTGGTGGGCTAAATGGCCGGTTGGCAACCGTTGCACAGTGTGGCGAGTTGTGACAAAAATGGCAAAATTAAATTATTTAAATAAACAAATCTTAGTATGAGATTTTGTTGAAAACACTTCAATTAAGATAGATTCCACGTTTTAAAAAAAAATATTGTACAATATGGAAGTTATGAGCTCTTAAAAGAAGCTTTGAAAATAAATTTTCTACGAATAACAAATTTTTGCTTTCACTTTGGGGTTTAATATTTTCAAATAAATTATGACCGAGTCCCTAAAATTTATTGTTGTTTTAAGGTGCATATAATTTGAGTTTGGCAAGACCAACATTTTACTGATTCTTTTCAACTCTGAGTAGTAACGTTATGAAAAAATGAATCAAAAAGAAAAACAAGTAAATAAAAGCAAAGTTGAAATTTAATTAATTAATTTTTTATTTTTATTTATATTATATATTTTATGTAAGCAAGTTTGTACATTATGATGTAAAATTTTCAGCTGCGCATATTTGCACCAATACAAATTATCGATATTTTTCAGAAAAGACTTATATACGAATTTGCTGTAATTTCAATGTTTGGTTGAATGCCAACAGCAAACAATGTTTTGTTGTTAGTGGGAAAATTTATTAAAGATAGCTTCAAAAAATCAATTAGGATTACAATTATATTCAAAATAAGAAGATTAATTTCGAGTTTCGACAATAAATTTTGATTTTTGCTTCATACAAACCCAAAACTGCCCAAAAACTGATAGTCTCACATCTTCGTTTATATGGGAGGCGCCCTCTGGTGGTGAATTTTTCAACTTTAAATAATTTTGTATTTTTTCCAATCAAATATGTTGCTGACTGTTGGAGAAATCATTTAAATCGGTTCAGTAGTTTCCAATATACGACTTCATTCGAAGAATACATTTGAAAATGGAGAGCCAATTCCAAAATTGAAAATGACTAGTTTTGTATGGCAGCCCCCTTAAGAGTTGAAGATAGCGATTAGGTATGTATGGAAAAAATATTTGGAAGAGAAAATGAATGGGTGTCTGTCTTACATTTGATATGTCTGAGGGCAACCTGAGAGCAATGGGAGCCCACTCTATAAGAACAATGATTTTGTATGGGAGCTTTATTAAGGGTTGAAGTTAGGGGGTAAGTATGTTTGAAATAAATGTTCAGAAGAAAAAACTAAAGGGGATCAGTCATTGATTTCAACCCTCTAAGAGCAACTTCTGAGCAGCTGTGGGGCAATTTTGTCGAGTTTCCCAGCACTTTTGTAAATTGTGACCTCCATGCGAACCCACTGGACTCCCATATATAAATAAGGGGTTTCGGAGCATTGAAAACCCGTTATTAAGAATCTCCATTCAACACTTAATCGAATGTGTAGGAATTATTTTTCTTTTGAATTTTGCGAAAACATTTTTTTAACAATTTAATGTGAAGCTTAGCTGAAAATTACATTTTTCTATTACATGTTTAGTGTGACCATATGATCACGCTTGGAGTTACAGGGTTAATCATTTCTAATTTCAAGCAAATTTTAGCTGTGTAATAAATTTCCAAGTGTTGCAATAATATCCAAAGCCAAATTTTATTTGTAAAATTACTATAGCTTTTGTGTAATAAGATCATTTTCATTGTTAATATGATTTTCTTTAAATCCGGTAATCCTATCCAGTGAATTGTTTACTTATACCATAACTGCATATAATTTCATTTGTGTACAACTTATCCTTCCATTTTTGTCACTTCGCTATATGAACTCGCCACACTGTGCAACGTGGCACCGGCTCGCCTGTCGCTAACAAAACTGCCATTTCGGGTATTTAATTACGCCGTGGCGTGGTATTTAAAACTTTTGCACAAAATTAACAGGTGTTTGAAAACATTAGGTTAATTCCTTTGACATGCGAGTGTGGAGCGTTTGTTGCGACGCTTCAGGCTTGTTGCATTTTTTTAGCAAAATATGTTTAGATTTCGGCGCTCGCTCACATTCGTCTTCGCATAGCTGATAAGTTTTAAAGTTTTTAATTAAATTGTTGCTGTGTCACAAAGTGGACACATGTGGGCACTTATGTAGGCTTTGTGCATTGTGCGTAAGTGTGAAATATTTCCCATGGAACGACAAGCTTTCGAGTTGCAAATTAATGCATTAAAATTATAAATATTAAAAACAATTGCTGCGAGAGAGAGAGAGAGAAAGTGGGTGAGGGAGTCAACAACAGCGTAATGAATGTGTGTGTGTTTTGTTTTTGTAAGTGTCGAGAACAGTTGACGCCAGTAGTAGACAAGCGTGAAAGCAATTAGTTATGGCGCATATGCGGAAAAAAAAGTTGAAGAATTTGCGAGAATTTATTTCTTATTTTATTTTTGTATTTTCTACTTAATTTTTGTTATTGTAATGAAACCAACAAGTAACGACGCACACAATTTTGCTGCGAAATAATCATAAATTTTACTAATTGCATTTTTATAGCAAAACTTTGCATCATAAATAAACAGGCGGCGCTGACGTTCAAGACGCTCACGACTGTTCACAACGCACTGAAGACACGCTGTCGACAGCGTCAATGACGACGTGCAGCCGTAATTTACGCGCGCGCGCGCTCATTAACATTGAAAGTTTATTTAAATTAATGCAGTGCGAACGCTCGCTGCGCCGTCGAGTATGCAATAAAAAACAGCAGACGCACCGCCTCACACAACGCCACACTTTGGCTGCTGGTGGGCGGGGCGGGCAACACTGTGGGCGGCTCTCATGTTGGCAGCATTAAAGCAACGTCTCCGGACGAGCACAAAGTTGGTTTATGTGGTCGTTCAGCCGTTCCGGCGCTTTGCTTCATTTTCAGCGCAGCCATCAAAGTCGTATTTCTCGATTGAAGGCACTCAAAACACATAATTTTTGGATGCGTGTGTGGCGCCTGTTGCAAGGCCAAGAAGTCGTTGCCAAGGTGCGTTCGAAAACTTTCACCTTTGGCAATTTTTGTTGGAGTCTTTTGAGTTTGCAGCGTGCAGCTGTTATTGTTGCTCACTCTTCAATTGTCTCATTTGATTTTTTGTTGTTTAATGTTTAATGTTGCGGCTTTGCTGCTATTTCAGGTAGACCAGAATTGGGCGCATTTTGACTGCAGTGAGCTGTTGACTCCAGCTGCATTTTAAGTCCACAGTGAGCTGGCAATTGCAACCAATTTTTTGAAAAGCTGTTTCATGCTTTTAAAATCTGTCTAAAACCTGCAAAAAACAACAATTTCTTTAGAAAGTAATTTCCATGCTTCGTCTTCTTTGGGTTTTCTCCAATTTTTTCTCATATCTACAATTTTTATTTTCATTTCCACCTCACATATTCCAACGCACCCAAGAATCAATGCTCGTTTCGCAGTAATTCTCACTTTGCCCTCTCCACTGCTTCTTCTACTTCGTACTTACAAATACACATACATACACTCACTGCTTTTTGCACTTATTATGTTTTTTTCCTTCTTATAATATTTTTTCTTATAATATTTTTTGCCAAGCCTCTCTCTCATTTCAAAAGCATTTTTGGTTCAGTTCATCAATGCCAAACACTTCAGTACTCCTCACATTTAGACAACAAGCAAAGCGTCAAAGTTTTCGCACAAACTTTATTGAGCGTAGCAGCGAAAATGGCCAAAAGTTTTTGCACATGTCTTTTTTTTTTACTTTTATATTTTTAACTTGTTTGGTTGTTGGTTTTTTATTGAAAAAGTCACCGCCTCGAATTGCAATGCAATGAGCTGAATTGATAATAAATATAGTTGCTTTAGTCACCGATCCAACCATTCATCACACCGATGAATGTCCTCACCAAAGTTATAAATAAAGTTGTGTTACATGTCGTAGGAGTGTGAAGTATGTTCCTGTTTCTGGCAGACCATACAAGTAAAGTTAATTCCTAGCCGAGCATAGAAATAAATTGTCTAGTTCAATCAAATTAAAAAACCTTTAGGTATATTAGGGAAATTGCACTTTAAGAAACTTACACCAACTTTTTGAAGAGTTCACTATAAATAACCAATCGATGGGTCACCGATGACGCAAAGTGTAGATAATTACTACAAAGTGTGGATACTTCTTACTACTTTTGGTATAAGGAAGCAAAGTTGGCTTATTTCCTTCAAATATGTAATTTAAAGCTTATGGAGAAGCAAAGTTGTAGGACTCTGTACTCAGTCTCAATTACATCGAAGACTGAATTTCAGCTAAAACAAATCCTTCATTGACACTGTAAACCAGGCACGGTTATACTGAGACAAAACAGATCCTTCATTGATACTAAACTGAGTACGATTACGTCTATATTGAGTACTGAGACTAAACAGATCCTTCAAAGAGACTGACACTGAGTACTGGGACAAAAAGGATTCTTCAAAGAGACTAACATAGCTACGATTACATTCCTATTGAGTACTGGAACCATATAAATTCTTCAAAGAGACTAACCTAGCTACGATTTCATTTATATTGGGTACTGGGCCCATACAGATCCTGCAAAGAAACTATAAACTAGCTTCGATTATATATATATTGAGTACTGGGACCATACAGATTCTTCAAAGAAACTAAGGTAGCTACGATTACATCTACATTGAGTACTGGGACTATACGGATCCTGCAAATAAACTATAAATCAGCTATGATTCAACTATTTTGAGTACTTGGACAAAACAGATTTTTCAAAAAGACAGATTCTTCAATGAAGATAGCTACGATTACATCTTCATTGAGTACTGTGACAAAGTTTCGATAATTTACTACAGTATGTTCCAGAGACTACAGGAAATATGTTTTTAAACACAGCAGTGGTTTCTCATGGGCCTTCAAGCATCTCCAGTCCCAATGACTTAACTAAGGAAACCCGTTTCCATTTAAAATCCAACACAATCACCCACTTCTCGCATTCAATACAACACAAAACAATAATCTTTGTACTTTTTATGTGCTTCATGGGTCTTAAATCATTTTAAAATATTGTTTATGATATTCAAAGTGTAAAAAAATTCCACACACTGAACCGAAAGTAACTAAATACGAACGTTGTGGTTCATACAGAAATGAGAAAACCATCACACTACAACAACTACAGCAACAAGAAAACTTCCAACAATGGCCATAACAGTAATAAACAATAGCCAGTAATAACAATTTCGACTCCAGGCCAACAACAATCAAATCGTACGCAGAGATCCTAACTTACAACTAACCACAACAACTAAACCCAACATTCTGCAACCAATTTGACCGCAGAAGGCACGCATTCAGGCACTTATGCCGCACGCACTTTCAACTATGCACATTTATATGCCAACATATACCACAACAACAATAAAAGCAACATACCTATTCAACAATAACAAACATATACAACACCACAACGCTGCCAACCAACCCGCATTCGCAACTCGCTCAACCACAGCCAGCAAGTCGTTTTTCGATTTACTGCTCTCAGTTGCTATGGGAGTTCAAACTGAAATGTCTCAGACACACAGCAGACACATGTGAACTGTGAATTTTGAACTAACTTGAACTTAAATTGAACTTGGTTCAAATGACAAACTTAACTTGACCTGAAGTTTGGTTTCATAAAGGAGAAAAGATTCAGAAAGAGAAAGAAAGTGCGTGACCCATAAATAATTATAAAATTTTGGCAGTCAATTCAATTTGCTTGGTTTTTTTCTTTAATCAAAGCAAATACTTATTTTTTTCTGGCTGCATTAAAGCTCCACACCCCGCTGACACCGAACGCCTCGTTGGTCAGCTCAGCTCAACTTTCCAATTATGCCACTTGTGTTCAGTTCGCATACGTTCTTGCTGCAAAATTATTATAGTTATTGATGTGGTTGTTGTTTTTCAGTTGGTTTTTGTTATTATTGTTGTCAAAACATAAAGCGAAAGTGCACATTTGCCGTTACGATGTGCACGTGCCCCGCATTTACATGGCGCACACATACCGCAAAGCAGCTAAAAATCCACAAACGCAAACACAATCACACCAACACATCCATACACAACTACTTGCATACATATGGAGCCATGTATGTGCAATTGTTGAAGTTTACATAGCACAGCGGTCGCTTACTTTTGCCTGTCCGTTCCTCGATCACATTTCCTATGCATGAATTTTGCTGTTTGACCCCTCGAGACGCCACGGCGGCCACTTTGCACTGTCGGCTTGCCATAACCGCAGCCATGCCAGCCAGACAGCCGGCACAATTATCATTTTATAAGTGCGATTTTATTTGTAGTTCTTTTTGTGAATTTTTATGAATTTTTTTGTCATCGTGTACGCTACACTTGAAGACTGTAGGCAAGATTGGTGTTGGATATTGTTTTAAGTGCAATGAACAAGGAAACCTAATACTGGGAGTCAGCGTGAATGAGTGAGGCAAGAAGTTATGGAGGTTTTCACATTGATTTTATGGATAGATATTTAGTTAGGTGTAACTAGTGTTTTCACCAGCTATGTCGAATTTTTGCCCATCCGTTAATTTGCCTAAACAGGCCCATTTTCGTTACCCAAGCGAAAAGAATTAGTCGTTCAAAGATCTATTTTAGTCATGTTGTGTGTTCTAGTTAAGTCAACGTTCCCATTTGGTTGACTATTGTTGAAATATTTGTAAACAAACTATAGAAAAATCACTGAAAATGCTGAAACGTCTCTCAAAATGCTCTTTGTTTATGGATCTTTTTAATGCGAAAAATTGTAATCAACAGGGATTAAATTACAATTTTGATATATGGAAGAGTCATTAATCAAGTACAAAGTCTGAGTGTTCAATCTTGTGACGAAAACAAATTGTACAGAGAACATACCTGCCCGTTTTTACTTTTCTCCTTTTCTTAGCTGGAAGCTATTGAATGAAACCATCAAGAAAACGTACGGAAGAGTCATAAAGTTTGAGAGCTCGTTTGTAGCACTGAAGAAAATGGTATAGAGAATCTTTGAGGTTGCTTTGCCTGTCCTCCTATTCTCAACTCAAAGTGTTTTTTTTAAGAAGAAATAAAGAAAATGCATTCAATAGTCATAAATCAAGTAAAACAAGTCCAAGAGTTCGATCCAGGATCGAAAAATATTGTAAAGAAAATCTGCGTTTCTTAGTTCAAAGTTATTTAAAGAAAAAATTAAGAAAACATACGAAAAAGTCATCAACCAAGAGAAAATCTGAAAGTTAAGTCATAGGACTAAAAAAAAATTGTATACAAATTCTTCCAGCACACTTTTCCTTTCCTCATTTTCTTAACCCTTTCGCTATTTTGTTGCCATATGGCAACATGCTACTTTGTGGACGTCTGTATCCTCTATGGTTGCAAGAATACAACTTTTTGTTGGTCTTTAGAATAGTTTGAAGTTTTAGGAAAAATACGAAATTAATAAACTGAATATATTATGTTTAAAGAAGAGAAGTATACACGTTTTTTTAATGGTATATCTTGACATAGTAAAGGAAGAAGAAGCAGACAAATTAGAGAACTTTTTAATTTGACGTTTTCTTTCAATTTAGATACTTTATTTTAAATTTAGGCTGAAGCAAATGAAGAAACATTCAAATTTTCGTTATGCGTAAAAATTTGTATAAGTAATTATTACAGCCACAAGGATGTAGTTGCTCTCATAGAAAACACTCTTAAAAACAGGGTCCGAGTATAAAAATTAAAAAATGTTTTATGGAATGTTGCTAATATAACCACATAGAAGCCTAAGACGTAAGTTTTAAAATTTTAACTTTCCCCAGTAAAAACCTGTAGCGAAAGGGTAAGCATTTTTTAAAGAAGAAATCAAACAAACATACTGAAGAATCATAAATTAAGTAAACAAGTCTAGGAGTTTGATAATAGGACTACAAACAATTGTATACAAAATTTCATTTTCTTAGCTCAAAGTTATTTAGAGGAACAAATCAAAAAACATATTAAAAAGTCAGAAACCAAGTAAGAAGTGGTTTATACAAAATCTTCCAGCTCACTTTTCCTTTTCTTTTTTCAAAGCAATTTAAGCAAAAATCAAGAACACGCACTGATTAGTCATAAACTAAATAAAAAAAGTGTGAGAGATCCCTCGTAAGACCACATACCGGAAGAGTCCTGATCAAAAAAAAAAAAGTCTGAGAGCTCGTTCGTAGGGCTGAACAAATTCGTATTCCAGATCTTTTAACTCACTGTTTCTATTCTCCTTTCCTTACTTTCAATTTTATGCTGATTCTAAGCTTATTTGTAGTTAATTTTTCATAGACTATGGAAAGCCTTATTAGGGGTTTCTAAAGTCATAGTAAAAAAGATTTGCAGAGAACTGAATCCTATAACACTTTTATATTTTTTGTTAACCTTCACTATCTTCTTGACTCTCTCTTTATTAACATCGAATCAATTTTCTAGCTTTCAATAAAGTTTCAGTCATCAGTGTAGAGCACTTTTGGTATTCGTTGTGCCTAGCAGTGAGTTTCTTATCTCCTTTATGTTATATTAATATCCTAATATTTTCATAATATCATCATCGTCGCTATCGTCGCTACTCCGACTTTAGCTACTTTTATCCTTTGGCGTATTTCACATTGTCTGCTTTTGCATACAGGTCGTCTTTATGTTTATTTAATGTGTCTTTGTTCTCCGCTCCACGCCTTGTTTGCCATTTGGCAGTTGATTGTGCATGTGTGTGTGTGTGTGTGTGTAAATATGTGTTATGAGTATTTTATATTATTATTTTTTAATTTTATATTAAAAGTGTTTATATATTTGTATGTAAAATTTCCATATGCTTTAACATCAAATATAGTTGTTGTTGTTGTTGCTGTCGCTGTTATGATTATTGTTGCTGCAAATTTTGTTGCCATTTGTAGTTTTGCATTTACAAGTTTGTATGTGTGTATGTATGTAATTTTTGGTGTTTAATGCAGTAAGCGGGAAATTAGCGCATTTCGACTCATTTCATTGTTGTTGATGCGAAATGCTCATTGCTGAGCACAATTTTGCAATCAACTTAATTGTTTTATATTCAATAAAATTTAATTTTCCAATTGTAATGAGCAAAGTGCTGACAAACAATTGTTGCGTGCAGACATAAATAAATTAAATTCAATAAGTAATTTGAGAAAAACATTAAATTTAATTTAATAATATGCTGTCAAATTGAGTGGTTGTTGACTGAGTAAATGATGAACTGTCAGCAGCATTTAAATGTTTTGTGTACTTATGCACAAAAATTGATTCCATAGAACATTAAGTTTGAGTACTTCATATCTTCTTTTTTTCCTTCTTTCATGCCATGTGGAACGATATTTCTTCCTAAATGGTTTCCAACGAAACCAAATCCAAACCAAATGCTTCAGTTTATTCAATAAAATTTTCTGATTCCCAGAAGTGAGTCTCATAGTCTCACTAAAGATTTCAAATGGTGATAAATCCAAAAGATTTTCGATTCCATTATTTTATGTAATCCTCTAATGGAATGTTTTAATTATATTGCATTTATAAATTTAACATTTAAGACAGTTTTTGTACTTTTAAGCAAATGTTTCCAGTAATTTCGCTCATATAAGCCTGAACGTCTCACTTCTGGCTTTACGTTATTTTTTAAATTCTGGGAATTAGGGTTAAATAGAAAGAATTCTTTAATGATTATCTTTCTTAAATGTCTTTTTTAATATTTGATTCGAAAACAAAAAATTGGCAAAGTTTCTTCAAACGACTTCGCTTGGTTAAAATTTCGTTTTAAGTAATTTATTCTTTAATCCTTTCATCTCAGGTGAGATGCAGAGACCTAAAATAATTATTATCCATATTTTTGGGAATAAAAAAATTGCCCTAATTTAAGAAATTTATATAATTATTGCTTTATAATAATTATTCCCAATAAGAAATTTTTTATGTCGCCTTATCATGTAATAAATATTTTTGAGTTGCATAATAACTCGTATAAGTTACAAGTATATTTTTCGTTGTCGATAATTATTATTTTTGTTTTTTACATTGCTTCATAACTTTTATTTATGATATTTCTCATTTACGTTACTGATAACTATTATTTTGAGAAATTTTTTTTTTTAATATAAGTTGCTTCATAACTCTTATTTATGATTTTTTCATTTACGTTGTTGATAACAATTTTTTGGAAAACAATTTTTTTTACGTTGAATTACCACATTTTTGATATGAATTGATTTTTAATTGTTGTAACCCTTTCCGACATAAATAACACTCATACGCCACGATGCGCTGCGCCAAAAAATGCACATATCGCAATTACACAGTTTGAATGTGGTTTTTTTGCATTGGTGTCTTAAGCAAATTTGTTGGGCGTTAAAATATCTACAAACTTGCCGAAGACAGTAAAGCGATATTCGCAACGATTTAGGACCTATTAGCATTTATATGTTCGAAGACTTAAGCGACGAACTCGACGAACTTCAAAGTCGGATTTCTCATAAACTAGAGCCAATCTTACCAAACGGCTGGTGGATCTCAACTCAGTATACCTATAGGAAACTCACCCAGTAGGTCCCCCCATGTCTAAATTTTTGAGGTCAAATTTCACGCACAGTATAATTATCGAGAACGAAAAAAAAATGTGTTTCTCATAACAGTTATTATGCAACGTAAAAATTAATTGTCGCAAATAATAATTATAATCAGCAAATAAAATTTATGTTGCATTGTAATAGTTACATTGCAATTATTTTCTTAAAAAACTTATAATAGTTGAGTCCCTGGTGAGATACGAAATTTCCAATTATCTTTTTTAATAGGCTTCTTAAAATTTTAATTGAATTTATCTGTAAAGATTTTTTTATATTTTTTATTCTTCTAATCCCATATAAGACGTTAAATTTTCAAGCTTTCTAATGAGAAATAATGCTTCACAGTCAGGTTCTTCAAACGACATTCTTTGGTCTACAAATTTTTATTTAAGCAAAATTTTTTTAATCCAGTCAAATAGTCAAACATTTTTCTGTAAAACAAATATTTTCAGGTTTTAATCCCTACAGACCCCCTTGCGTGCGCCTTTCTCTTATACACATAAAACGCAACTCTCTAATAATATAAATACTAATCTCCTTGATTGACTGCTGAAGGTAGAAAAATCTCAAACCTCCAATAGAACCCAAACCAAAAAAAAAAATTTAAATTATTTAACTCATGAATGGCTCATATGTGAAACTCAGTCAAACGTAAATTTTTCCGCCCCGCCTTTAGTATTTAATAGCACAGAAAATGGCGCAAAAATAGCCAAACACTGGTTACCAGCAAAAGCCCACAGCCAAAGCTGCCGTTTGGCTGACACATTGGCGGCACAAAAGGTCGCATTGTGTGCCGTTCTGATTATCATGCAATGAAACATTGCATAAATTATACGATAAATTGTGCGTGCGCAGTTTGGCACAAGTAACAAGTGGCGAGCCCGCATGCCGAGTGGCCATGCACCATGACAGCCCCTAACAAGTGGACGCGACAGCCGAACGTGGCCCGTGGCGAGTGGCGAGTGTAGTGGAGTGCGGCGGCTACTGTTGCGTGCGCGATAAAACACTTTAACCGTAAATAACATACAACAAGCCACACACACACACACACAAATCAAATTGGCTGTGCCAAATTTACACACACACACAAAGACTGCATAGCGATAAAGACAGATATAGATAAAGCAAAAGAGAAAAGCAATGCAATTGCTACTTTGAGCGCTTAGCTTCTATAATTTTCTCGATGCGCTACAATGGGCATGAAGATACTTTTGCTTAGAGATGTTTGAGCCAAGACGATAAGTATGACAAATCTCATCTTATATATTTTCCCATAAGAAAAATTACTACTTCTACCCTTTTTTGTAGCATACTTCTGGGCTTATTCTCGTGCAGTAAAACTAAAACACTCGAGCTGTTTGTCTCTATTTTTCCATTACATGTAGCGCTTTTCCATAGTCGAAGCACTTTGCACAGTATACATTTCTTCTATTTTGCTTCATGAAGTTTGACAGTTTCCCTTTTTTTGTAACAATTTATATGAGGGTTGCCATTGCCATTGTGTTGCCAGCTGCCAGCGTACAATACGCTGCACGTTATCGTATTTTGTACTTTTCGCACACTCCAAATGCCAGCCAGTTGCTTTCGGACAGCTTTACCGCCTTTTTCGACTGTGTGCAGCAAGCGAATTTTTGTATTTCCCCCCCCCCCCCCATTGCACAGTGCACCCTGACCTAAGACGGCCAAAAGTGTGAATGTGGCAGAAGTATTTGAGGTAAAGTTCAACGAATGGCTTCAATGTGGCGGCTGGCTGTTGCTTTGTTAGTATTGCATCGCGTTCGAGCATAAATTAAGATAAGCAAATGTTGAGCAGGAAGCAACTGTTGGCCAGCTGCAAAATTTATGCTGACACATTTGATGCCAAGTCGACAGGAAATAAGTAAAGCAGCGGCCAAGTTGAGCAGCAGCGATTGCTGTTTCCAACCAAAGACTAAACATGCGCGGAAAGTTGAATTCATTTGTTATGGGCAGAAACTGCGAGTGTATGAAATGCTTCAACGAATTTTAATTTTCAGTTTTTGCGCATGAGGTGAAAATTTACTATAACTCTAAGCTGAAAGTCTTAGAATTAGTATAGTAAAACTTGATTATTTACTAACAGCGTCCAGCAGCTTTGCACGCACGAATTTTATGATTTCATTGAACTTATCTTTACTCATTTTATGACTTTATAGAATGTTAAGTTATTTTTATTCATCAAATTTTCTAGCAAATCTTTACCTTGTCTGATGTTGATTTTCAAACACTAACAGATATGCGTTGCCTTATTTTTGATTTTAAATGCTTTCTCCAAATCTGAAGTCAATGGGCCTCATAAATCAAGTTTTTCTTAACCCTTTGTTGACTCCATCAGATTTTGATGAAAAATACTTGTCCAATTATTTCTCATTTGAAGTTCTTTTACCATAACTGAAGTTAAAAATCCCTTGAAATCATGTTTCTCCAAACAAATAGTTAACCCATTATTGACCACGTCCAATTTAGATTTTCAAAAAAGTGAAAAACACGTGTCAAAATATTTCTCTCTTCTTTATACAAACTTTTAACCCATCTTTGACCCCGTCAGATTTTAATTTTGAACAAAATTAAAAATACATGACAAATTATTGCTCTCATTTGTAGTCATTCATGTTTCCCCATACAAATATTTAACCCTTGGTTTACCCGTTCCAGTTTTGATTTTCAAAAAAATAAAAAACATGTGTCTAATTATTTTTGATTCCCAGTGTTTTCAGCAATTTTGAAGTTAATTAGCCCATCAGTTTAGGTTTGTTCATAGTCTTTCCATACGCGAACCTTAACCCATTCGTGATTCTGTTACATTATTAATTTTAATTATTTTAAAAAAAGTAACAAATACGTGTCGAATTATTTTTGATTTGAAGTATTTTCACAAAGTTTTAAATCAATTGGTCCATTAAATCAAGTTTCTTCATACAACACCTTAACCCATGTTTTGCCCCTTTAGACCCAAAATTAAAAAAAATCTTATCTTATTGGAGGTTCGTTGGTTTAAGTGGACCTGCAGTTTAAATTTCAAGCTTGTAGCTTAAGCGCTTTGGGCTGGTCGATGATGAATCAGTCAGCTAGTCAGTCAGTCCTTCAGGACGAACCATATAATTGTTAATAGTATAAATGTTAATAATAATAAAGGGATGAAAATGCATTCTCTCTGGCAGTTTAAATGAAAAGCAACCACTCCCACATTTATATAATTGTTACATATACATAAACAATGCACAAAGCGCATGGCACGGTCGTACGCTGCGTATGAGTGACTTTTTTGAGCACAGTGCCAGTTTTTAAAAATTGTTCACTTACATAACTATTTGTCAGACAGTGTATAGCACATATTTTGTATTAACCTTCTAATTACTGCTTTAATTAATTCAAAAAATTCAAAGCAGACATTTAAAAGAACTTTAAACTTCATTGCCAGTCGTCGTTAGTTTTCGCTATTCAAAAGCTCCGTGAACACTTTGCCATGTTCAGAGTTCACCGGCTCTTGGCTAATAAATTCCAACTAAGCAACGAACCAGCGACTACAAGAACATAGAAAAACGTCCAACTACTAATCACTGTTGCATGCCACAAGCAACAATGAAAGACGCTTAAGCGCGCCGCCATTGTTGCTGTCGCTGTCAACGCCACAAGTGTCGCAGCTTATCGTCGCCACGGCCGCACAGCACTCAAGCAGTCACTGACGCTTGGAGCTGCAAATTAATTGAAACTCATCTTTATGAATCGCACCAGCGGATAAACAAATAATGCGGCAAATATTTCAATGCTTATCGCATGCGTTGCGCAAACTGTTGGCTACTCTCCTGGTTGTTGTTTTTCTTGTTGGCTGAATTGCGCCTTTCTGAATTTTGTGTGACGTATTTGCTACTTGGAGTGATTGTTGTTGTTATTGTGAGTTGCAGCAACACCGCACAAATGTCAACTGCAAATACCCAACAGCAACTCAAGTATGACCAACAACAGCAACGGCGGGGGCAGTGCCAACTTTTGTCGCCTAAGTGGCTGATAAGTCGCTGGCGACTTTTTGGTATTTGTGTGTGTGTGTGTGTTTGTGTGTGGGTGCTTGATGTGCTTCTTTGCTGTTGCTGTTGCTCGTTATTTTTTTTTTTTTTTTGTTTATTTATTATATTTATTTTTTTATCGCCGCCGCTGCGCTCTCATCTCACACATAATTGATCGATAATCAATGAACGGCTCATTTCAATTAGATTAAGTGCCCATTTGACACATAACGCTAAGGCTTTTGTTGTTATTCTGTTTTGTATTAATTGTGTTGTGTAACGCCGTTGAGTGGCTGCTGTTGTTGTTGCTGTTGTGGCTGCTTTAATGACCATAAATGACGCTAATGAATTAATGGGCCCCATTCAATGACATTCAATGGGTGTCGCTCGAGTGCAACGCATTGACAACTGCAAATGCAACTCTGCTTGGTGCCGCACGCCTTTGTGTCACACTTTTTTGTTCCACCTAAATTTTTCATACATGTATGTAAAGCCATCAAGCGAAACCACATTGAATGTTAATGCAAAATACATTTTGATCTTTTCAATGCATTTTTTGTTGTTTTTGCTTTTCATTTATCACAAACACTGTGCGCTGTCAAAACAATTTGCCGTTTATAAATGTTATCCAATTTTTTGCAATGTTTTAATTTATTTATTTGCGGCGCATTTCAATCTGATTGGATGTAAAATTTCATAATAGATTAAAAACAAAAAGCTTTGTTGTACCAGCAGCTGCTTTCGATATGTTAAATAAATTGTCAAACATTAATTGGAGCTTAGACTTTGTTTGCCGCTGGCCAGTTTGGCTGAGTGAAGAAGCACACAATTATTTGAATTTGTGGAAATTAAATTTTGCTGTGCAAGAACTAAAATAGATACTAAAAATACAAGAAATTTGGAAATTTCATAAATAGATAAATAATAATAATAAATTATAAAAAACTAAACAAAATTAAAAATCTGATGTATAGCACTTCAAGCTTTGTATGAGAGCTTTGTATGACATTTGCTCTACACCTCAACAGTTTGTCAAAATGACACAGATATGGATTCAACTTGTGGTACGGGGCTCAAAATTTGTATACGGAACCCCTTTCCCCCCCCAAAATTGAATCCTCTGTGCGCCACTGTCAACGATGTTCATGTGTGAAGTTTGCCTTCGAGAAACTCTACACGTGTCATTTCAATGGGTGGAATGACCTTACGGACACAACAGTATCCTTGTGAAGGCTCGAGTAGAATTGAGCAATGTACCACACGATGTGACGAACTTCCATGCTGAGCACAATTCTCACAATTTCAATCTCAATGGATATATTTTCTACCAAAAGAAAGTCAGGGATCTAGTAGACGAAAAAGCCTTTCATCTGCGAGAGGTCTGCAGTGTTTTTCAAACGAAAAAAAAAACAAAACGAATATCTTTTCTGGCAGCCAAGCGTCCATTAAGGCACCAAGTCTATAGTAAAATCCAAATTTGGCAGATACTGTAAGAATTTGTTAAGGTTGGTGGTCTATTAGTTGTACCTCACAATCGCCAAATTATTCAGAGATTGTAAGGATTTGCTAAGGTTCGTGGGCTACCATCTCCATTTGGTCAGAGACTGTAAAGATTTGTTGAGATTGGTGGGCTACCAGGTGGACCTTACCATCTCCTGGATACTTGGTCTCGCGGGCATCCATGAAAATGAGTCAACTTCAGCTGATCAGCTGGTCAGGGTGGGGTCTGCTATGGACACATAATTCGAGAAGGTCTTTAAATGCAAAGCTGAGAGAGATAAGGAACAACTTTTTTAGTATAGCGAACAGTAGGTGGAGAAAACTCCCCAGCTGCAGAGTGGTTCGAAATTCCGCCCATTAAAACTTTCTTAGATCAAACTGATAAATTTTTGTAAAAATGTCTCTAGACACTGGCTACACGCAGCGAGATTGGGAATTTTCCACAATTTTTTTTGCAGAAGGTGCACGGAACAAGAAGATGTAAAAAACTTTTACATTTCGTATGCAACTGCCCTGCCTTAGCCTTGAAAAAACCAAATTTTTTTAGGAAATAGTCTTATAAGTTCTTTAGCCGAACTCTTGAAGATAAAACTGAAATGCCTCAAGTCCTATATGCAACAACAATTCAACTAGATTTCAATGCTTAGATTTCTCTCCCATGTAGGAAGACCTATTTGTGGAAGCAACAGAAAAACCATACGCAAAAACTAATTGAGCAAGTTCAGCGAGCTCGAAGTCCCTGCTAGCTTACTTCGCTTCAACATTAACTTTTAAGGACTATATCTTCTAAAATCAATCTTTTTGTGATATCAGAACAGACCAGTTGGGACTAAACTGTTCGATTGTGCTACCACCTAAACCTAAGCTTCAGCTAACTTTATTTCATTTAGCTCCATCAAACTTAGCTTAATTAACCGCAGCTGAGTTGAAATACAAGGTGCAACCCAAAGTAAACAGGACTTTTATAAAATAAAGAAAACGGATGATTATTTTTGTATAATTCTTTTTATTTATTCAAAATACTCTCCTTCTGCTTCGATACAACGTTTTGCACGGTCCAAAAGCATTTGGAATGAGTGTTCGGCCGTCGGTCATCGGCCGGCATCGCCTTCAGAATGTTGGTACAAGCCTTTTGGATGTCCTCAACGTCCTTATAACGGTTTCCTTTCATCGGCAAATGCAACTGACCGAATAAGTAGAAGTCACAGGGAGCCATATCACGCGAATACGGTGAATGATTGATGGTAAAAATGCGATTTTTGGTCAAATAATCGGTCGTAACTAGGGCTCTGTGAGCCGGTGCATTATCATGCAATAAACGCCAACTTCCTTCCTCGCGATATTCTGGCCGAATACGACGAATGCGATGCACCAAACGCTTCAAAACTTCAACATAAAACAAAGCGTTAATTGTTTTTCCCGGTGGAACAAACTTTCGATGAATTATTCCCTTTGAATCGTAGAAACAAATGAGATGAGTTTTGATTTTTGACTTCTCACGGCGGGTTTTTTTCGGATTTGGCTCATCTGGGTGCTTCCATTCGGCACTTTGACGCTTTGTTTCGGGATCGTATTGAAAGCACCACGTTTCGTCACCGGTTACGATGTTGAACAAGAAATTTGGATCACGTCTGGCTTCCCGAACGATGTCTTTTGCGTGCTCAATTCTCTGCGCTTTTTGGTCGTCGGTTAAAGTGTGCGGAATGAAGCGAGAACACACTTTACGGAGACCCAAATGTTCGGTTAAAATGCGATCAATTGATGTTTTGGAGATGCTCAATTCCATTTCCATCAATTCCAATGATGATTTTGGCTGCATTTTGATAAAATCACGCACAGTTTTGATGGCACCGTCAGTAATCACAAATTTCGACTGGCCGACGTGTTCGTCGTCATTCAAGTCTTCACGACCATTCTTGAATCGATTCAACCACTCATTAACACGGCCACGGGATAAACAATCATCACCATAAACTTGCTTTAACAATTTAAACGTTTCGGTAAAAGTTTTACCAAGTTTAAAACAGAACTTAATATTAGCTCTTTGTTCGATCGACATTCTCGTACCAAAGTTAAAAACATACTGTCACATTGAGCGGGATATTTCGGCGTCTACTAGACCAAATGTCATGAAATTTAGACAGTATGTGAATGAAAGATGTACCTTTCCAACGCATGTCCTCACACATAGATGGCGCCACCAGAAACGTCCCTATTGCAAAAGTCCTGTTTACTTTGGGACGCACCTTGTATTCATCTTATCGATAGAATTGACAGACTTAAAAATCTTTCTGCACGGCACTGATCACTGCCGAATTATGTTACGTATACGCCACGTTTGCCTTGAATAGTGGCGTTCGTGAAATCGTTGTACGTTTCTTGGCACTGATGGGCATCTGCACTGATTGTTAGATTCTTTCCTTAGAATAACTAAAAGTGGATTTAATTTGTCGCCTTGGAAAAATTTTGGTATGATTTAGTGAAATAACTATATACTAAGTCTAAAAATATTTGTGAGGTCTCATACATTGAATTCTGTTTTCTTAAACACACACAATTCAAAGAATGGAGGAAAGGGCAAGGGAACCTACAATTTAATGTCGAATGGGCAGTAGCTCTGGTATGAAAAGCAAGTGTGGTACGCGCTGATCTTGCTTACTACTTTTAAAATCGAAACAATATCCATTTGTTTGTATAACGTTTACTATATGTGACCTTGTAAAATTCCTTTCTATGCATTAATTTTAAACTTCCAAAGACAAAACAGCCTTCAACACTTATCAACCTGATCTCTTGGCGCATTCACAAACAGCAGCAACGTCTAGAATAAAATTGGCCAGTGAAACCGTAGAGGCCAACAACAAATCGAAGACTCGCAAAACACCAACGAGATAAGATTAAAGTGCCGCATGACATTTGAATTTCATGCGTTTAAATGCTGAATTCAATTATTACCGTCAACTGACGTTCAAATGCTCAAACGCACACCAAGTTTGCAAGTTTTCAACGCCCCTACGTGCCAGCGGCTCATAGCAAGCAGTGTGGTAGTTGCGGCCCGTTTAGCATTTTGCCATGCCCTCTCAAACGTTCTTTTTTTGTTTTTTGTTTTTTTGTTATGCCACCATTTAGTGTTATCGCATGTCAAGCACCAACTCACCACACACTTTCGCACTTTGGCCCTATCCATGGCGCACAGCGCTTCCACCCGCCGCCCGCAGCGCTTTGGTGCCTCTGCATTGGATCGCAAGCAATGGCAGCCCAAGGACACTGCTTTCCCAACCGAGTAACGCCACTCGATACGTTCGTTGCTTTTGCCTTATTGAACCACTTTTGTTGCCGCGCTGTCGCGCCCAGTGCACGGCAACTGCTGCCGCTGTTCGACAATCGCTAACGCACAGCGCACGCATTGCGCACTCGACAACAATAAAAACGCAAAAGCTTGCAAAAATGGCACAAACAAATTCAACAACAACAACAACAGCAAATGCAAAGAAATCAACAGCAAAACAAAAGCGAAATGGAAAAATCCAACCCAATCACTTTTATTGTATTCATGCAATATTTATAAGTTTCGCAAATCCCGCCGCGGTACGCCTCGGCCCCCTGCACCATCCAATGCAGCAGCTTTATCGACTACGTCCGATATCCGCTATCCACAATCGCCCGTAACGGCCACGGTCACTAGCGCTGACAACAACAACACCACCACCTCCACCACTATTTCTGCTGACATTGACGTTTGGGGCGATTACATTATGCGTTTCTCTTACGCCAGGCAGCGCTGTCGCATTATGTTACGTATACGCCGCGTACGCCTGGCATTGCACGCTTTGCGCTGTGCGCTGCACGGCTGTCTGTGCAAATGACCAATGCGTTCGGCTTGTGTGATTTCTGCCATGTCATTTGTTGTCTCTGACGTTGAGCTCCTTTCAGATGTCCTTTATTTAACGGTAGCTAAATTGGCAGCAGCAAACTACTTTTCAACAGGTATTTTCCGCCTTCAAGCACAAACACACACATTTGCTATCTGCCCCAACTGCGGTCTATTGCGCGCTGGCATATATCATGTCCGCGCACACACACACAGGCGCATTAACCAGTAGAAATGTATGTAGGTGTGGGTGTGTGAAGAAATAAATCCATCGATTGTTGATGGTTAGAGTTGTTGCTGCTGTGTCGGCACTTGTTGATAATTTGAAAGATGGAAGGATAGATAGTTAACATTCTTCACACAAGCACGCTTCCACACACTCTCACACACACATACACGCACAGAGATAGACGCTCACATGCTCGGCCTTAATAATTTATGGCACAATGCATCGACCACAGCTCGTCTGTTTGTCTGCATTGGGCAATAATTTGTGTGGCTGTTCAGTTCGTGTCGTGGCCTAAAGTCAACTTAAATACAAAATTCCCAAAATTGACCAAGTTCACTGCAAATTGAAGCCATAATTGAAATTATTGGCTTAAGATTTTCAACGACTTACTGATCAAAATTCAATTTGAAATTCACTTTACGGTTTTGTGAACATTGACTGTTAAGTATCTTAGCTGCTGGCACTATGAAATTGTTGTAATTGACTATTCGCTTAGAATTGCTAATGCAAATTTGACATTTGGTAAATTAAAATACTTGTACAATTTGCATAAAGTTTGGCAGTTAATTGACTAAAAATTTTAGTTTTACATATTTACAGATAAGTTTTTGATGCCTAATAATAATTTTCTCTATGATGATAAAGTATTTATTATATTTACTACACATTTAAACTATAATATTTACTGCTGTTTTCTCTGCTTCATATTTACAGAAAGCCCAGGCAGACAATGCAAAAGCATTGCAGGACATTATTGAATGAAATGCAGAAAGCAATAATCGCCTTGATAGCAGACAAGAACATGGAAGCATCAGCGTTTTTATTAGGTCGATTGATATATCAACATCAACATTTCTTTGGGGCGCGGCTCTCAAGTCAGCAAAGGTAAAATGTCTTAAAATGTTAGCCTCAAAAAAATGTGTCCTTAGTGCTTGAATTTCAAATTAATGTATCCAGTTCTTTGAGAGACATCCTGGCCATCCTCTACATAGGTGAGATATATGTTACGAGCATATCGCCACTTTAGAGTAAGAGCCAGTCAAATGTGTTTATGGCATTCAAAATTTAATTAAAAGAAAAGTTTGTGTATAAATTTGAAAATAATGGGAACATGATTTTCATTATTTCTTTTCTTTTCTCTTTAATTTAATGAAAATAGTGGCTACATGATTTTTATTATTTCTGCTCTTTAAATAATTGAAAATAGTGGGTAGATGATTTTCATAATTTTTTCTCTTTAATTAAAATATAACGCATTTCTAAATGACGCGTCATGACGGCTTGATGGTTTCCAAAGCTTTTTCAAATTAAAATATTTTATTTAATTTAAAGTAAACTTACTATCGGTTTTCGTTGTTAATTTAAAGTTATGAAAATGTTCATTTAAGTCGTCTGGGAGTTCTTTCATAGAACAGCTCTCTTGAGATTTATAGCAGCGCTTTTTCCAACCCTCGAAGCACTTCTAATATGATCTTTTTCATATGGCATTGGGCTCTTCCAGCGATGCGATCTTTATGCCCACAATCGTGGCAGATCTCCGTTCTTTCATGAATCTTTTTAGATTGGAAATAGAAAAGAAAGAATCGCATGGGCCTTGTCTGGCGAATACGGTGGCTGAGGCATGTTTCTTGGGCAATAAGCAAAGATGGGAGTGCATTGATTTTGGTGATCCTTGTGATTGTGTTGTATGAGCCTTGAATTGTTTTTCCCAAAAATGTATTGCTTCACATAAACGGAGTAAACCTTCTAGGTAATATTTCTTATTCGATTGATCGACATATCTTGATCGTGCAACCCTATGGCAAGAACTTACAATGCGCCATGCCATTGAAGTTGAAGAAAACAGAGAGCATACCGATCTTAGCGAAGTCCCCAACCATTCTGCTATCACCTTCTTTACACAACAGATGGCGCTATGAGCGGTAGTTCACAACATCGGAGACGTCATTCCTAATCGGCGATAGATGGCAGCCCCATTACTTAGGACTACCTGCGGCAGGCTAATCACCTGCCCTGTCAGAAAAACACAACCGATCAACGTTGTGGAGGTCCTATGCTTCAGAAAGGAGTGAACCAGGAAGAAAAAATTCCATATTTGTCCGAACTTGATGTTCGGTCTGTTTGTTTTTCGGTCTTGGCTCTTCTGGCCGCATTCATTGGAATCATTGGGCTTTGAGTTCGACATTATAACCTCATAACTACCCAGGTTTCGTTACCAGTTATGAGCCTTTTAAGAAAATCTGGAAGGTCATTGACATCATTTCACAGACTTTACAAACTTTGCTGCCACACTTTTCATGCCTAAAGCATGCAAATAAAATGCATGTCACGCGCCAACTGTTTTGCCAGCATCCTCTGCAGCTTCTCTAATTGTGATGCGACAATTCTCCATAACAGGTTTTCTAAGTACTTCAACATTTTCATCGGTTTTTGGGTGCATTGTCATTGACATCTTTTCGGCCTTCTTTGAAAAGCTTGTAGCACCTTAAAACATTGTTTTATGCTTATAAAAGGTTCATAATAAGTTCTTTCATAAGTAACTTTCGCTGTGTTCAACATCTTCTCGACCTTCTGTGAAAAGCTTGCATCACTTATAAACATTGTTTTGTGCTAAAAACAGGTCCCTCCCCAATTCAATTCTTCACTCATTAGTAACATTCGCTTTGTTTATACACCATGAACCCTTCAAAAACCCTTCAAACTAAACGTATATAAACCAATTTTTTTGAGAGTATCTCAAGTTTTATATTCGTTTGACTTCTTCGTGGAAAATTTAACAACAAAAAAAAAATAAAATAAGCTTTGTCAAACATTTGAAACGACTTTCGCAGAAACACATCAAAATAAAATAAACCACAGGCAGCGTTTAAATGCGAGGGAAAGACAGAAGAAGGCAGTCGCACATAGACACTATCATGTAAATCGTAACTAAATAATTCCGACCGTCGACCATTAACTTTACAACAATGACAACAAAATGGGCTGCATACACAATGGAATGTAACACAATTGAATATATTTTCATGTTTTCGTGCTGCTTCATGCCGCGCACATATTTTAAAGGGACACACACAGACGCACACACAAACACCTTCACATAGAGCGGCACATAAAAACCTTTTTCGGGTGTCACAATTCACGTTTCGGCATTGTGTGCGCATGGCTATGCTTTACGCTTGAGGAATATTCGATTTAATTTCTTAAAAAAAAAATTAAAGAAAACTAAAATCGAATAAAAATGAATGCAAGCAAAAGTAAAGTAAAAGTAAAAGTGAGCATGCGAACTGCAAAAGCGAGCGAAACACAAAACCAACAACACCTCGATGCTTCAACTTCCACTCGAATGTATTACAAGCAGACACTTACGTACACGTATGTATGATATATACAAGTATATATATATATAAATATGTATGTGTACATATGTATATATATTATGAAGACACACACACACACACCAATACGACGACAACACTAATGCTGCACAGCTTCCTTTCGCGCACTCAGACACACGTAAAAATTTGTTTCCTTTTCCTGCCACTTTTGCTGCCATCAAGCAGCATCTTTGTGTCTGTATGTGTGTGTGTATAAATAAGTATTGGCTGTACCACCAAACGATGCCACAACAAAGCAACACGGAAAAAAAACTGAAATGTTCACGTTTCATTTGCCACTGTTGAACACTTTCGCTTCGGCTGCTGCTGCTGCCAAATGTTGCGCCAAGGATTACGATCAAAGCTCGAATCAAATGTGACAATATACCCAACGCAACGTTGCGTTGCGCTGCGTAAAATATTTTCTCGCACGAACCAAATAAACCAACCAAAAAAAATTAATATAAAAATATACAACACAAGCAAAAATATCGCACAAAACTTTTGTTTACTTCAATTTCTTGTATTTCGCTTTTGTTTGCTCGCATTCTTTCATCGTTGCGTTTTTGTGCGTTTATACTTTTTACACTTTGGGCTTTTCTTTAGTTGCTACCGCGTTGTTTTTGTTGTTGTTTATGGGTTTCCTTGTGCGCTGACTGCCAATTAGAGGTCGCGCGCTGTGTCACGGTGTGGTAGGGGGCGGAAAGTGGGGAGGGAACTTTAATAGTTTTCGTTCAAGTTTATCAACGGCCAACGCAGCGTTGAAAGTCTGCTTTCGTTTTGGGGGAAAATGGTTTTCATCAAATATTACGATTAACTGTCTGAACAGAATGACGTAGCTGTCGGCTGTGACTGTGGTAGGGCCTGTCAAAACTTGAAATGCATGGAATTTTTATGAGATTGTGCACAATGCATAGCTGTAGCGAAGATTAATGTGATTTATTTAATTTACTTGACCCTTTCGCTACTTTTTTTGTCACATGGCAACAGGCTACTTTGTGAATGTCTGACCACTCTATCTTTCAAGAATAAATTGTTTTGTTGGTCCTTGGAATAGTTTGAAGTTTTAGAAATAATACGAAATTAATAAACTGAATATTTAAGTTTAAGAGAGACAAGTATGCACGTTTTTGTATGTTATATCTTTACATAGTAAAGAAAGAAGAAGCAGGAAAAAATAAATTTTTAGTTTGACTTTTTGATTTAATTTAGATTTTTTTTTAAATAATTTTAGGTTAAGTAGATGAAAAATATTTAATTCTTAATTGTGGCAGTAAAAAATAAGAGACATTTGTTTAACCCTAGAAAGGTAATCTTCGTCGATTCGACGAACACCACATACATTTCTTCAAATTTCTCCTTATTCTCCGATCTGATTGCTTTCTATTTTCGTATGATCTCAGTTGGCGATGTGCTTTCGCGGAATACAAGGTTTTGTAGCACGAGCGCAGCGTAAGCTTCCTTTTTTTTTATATAAAAACAAAACTAGGCTTCGTCGAAACGACGAAGAATACCATTAACGTGACTCTTTGCAACTGAATACGAGAACTATACATTGAATTTCAGTATTTCAAAATGTCTCGGAATTCGGGGTTATCGGAAGAATTAATTGAAAATTTTTTTGGAATTGGTTAATTAATTAATTATTAATTAGTTAGTTAATTAGTTAAGTTAGTTAGTTAATTAGTTTAGTTAGCTAATTAGTGTACAAGTAAGTTAGTTAAATAGTTAATTAGAATTGTAAAAAATTAGTTATATTTGTTGATTTTTTTTGTTTTTATTTGTTTTTTAAGGAATTATAATTGTGTTTCTGTCTTCATAAAGAAGCTATGTATTGTTCTTCAGTTTATTTTAATTTTAATTATTTTTTTAACTTCAGATACTCATTCTGATCTCAAAAGTAAATGTACCTCAACACAAATTATTAAAAAAAACACAAATAATTTTTTAAAATATATACGGTGGGAATTATTCACACAAAAATGTCTAAGTATAATTATAAAATTAAGTTGGAGTTTATACGATTTCTAATACTTCCAAAAATCGGAGTTGAATACGACTTCGTCGATTCGACGAAGATTACCAACAACGTATGTAAAATATGATTACCCTTCTAGGGTTAATTTGACTGAAAAATATTGGTTTTTTAAATTATGCTTAAAAAATTGTATATTGAAGCCACAACGATATGGTTGCTGTCATATGACAACACATAAAAAACAGAGTCATAGTAAAGAAAGAAAAGTAGAAAAATAGGACATTTTTAATTTGATTTTTTTTTAAATAATTTTAGCAGAAGTGAATAAAAAAAATTTAATTTTTAATTATACGTACACAATTGTATGTACTTATGTTTAAGTAATTATTACAGCCACAGTTGCTGTCATATGACAACATTCTAAAAACAGCGTCCCGTAAAAACAATTGAAAAAATTATAATAGACATAACCACAAAGATGATGAAATCGATAAATTTAAATTTTTAAGTTTCTCCAGTAAAAACCTGTAGCGAAAGGGTTAACACGTTCGACAGCTCAAACATTCGACATTTAATTTTGAAATATCGACTATTTATGAAAAAAAAACAGAGAATCTTATTGAATATATTTAAAAAAAATTAAATTCTTTGCTTTCGTGCAAATTTCATATGTTGTTTGAACATTTTTTTACAAATCACAATCAAACTTTCAGAACTTTTGCTATTCGAATTTACTACAGCATTGTATTCACAACTTTTGAGTGTGGCTGATATCGCTGCCACATCGCTTGTGGCTGTTGTAACTACTGCATTCTGTTAAGACAGTAAACTTTGCATTAAGTTATTTGTTGCTTGGAAAATGCGTAATGCGCAGACAAAGTTTGCAAAAATCAAATTTGTTGCCATGGGAAAGTTTGTTGTTGACTTGAGAATTGTTATTACTGGGAAATTTATTAATGATATGAGAATTTTACATGTATCCTAAAAGTATACTTCAAAAAGTCGCATTGAATGTTAATCCCACGCTGTTGGCTTTAAGTTATTGTGTAGCATACATTTGGGCGGGTTAACCTTGGCTTTACTTGTTGCCAGCCGGGTGACCTTTTCAATATTTATTGTTTAATATTTGTTCGAGTATTGATCCAATCTAGTTGTGATTTCAACTCACTGAACAAATACTGAATTAGTGTATTTTTTTTAAATAAATTGTTTTTCATATTTAAATTTGACTTTCTTCATTTTGTCTTTGTGGTTTATAATCACCCGGGAGACCCCAGTAAAATATTCTTGTTGCCTTATAAGAGAGTGAAAAGTTTGTTTTTTTTAAGTAAGTAAGTAAGATTTTCTGCATGATTTTTCGATCTTAATGCTCTGAATTCTGTCTTCAAATAATCTCTTCTTAACGTTCAATTACGATTGCAATTAGGTTCGAAATGGGGAGGTTAATGGCATTTCGACAATAAATTTTGATTTTTGCTTTGTAGAAACCCAAAAGTTGACAACCTCACAACTTCGTTTGTATGGGAGGCGTCTCTCGTCGATAATTATTTTTGTATTTTTTGCAATAAAGAATAGTGTTGATCGTTGAATAAATCATTCAAATTGGTTCAGTAATTTCGAAGATACGAATTCATTCAACTACTACATTTAAAATTGAGGAGCCAATTTCATTGAAAATTACTAGTTCTGCATGGCAGCCTCTTTAAGAGTTCAAAATAGAGATTAGGTATGTATTGAAAAATCATTTGAAAGAGAAAATAAATGGGTGCCAGTCATACATTTGATATGTCTGCGGGGTTACTGGTGTGCAGTGGGAGCCCTTTTAATAAAAACCAATATTTTGTATGGGAGCCTTATTAAGGGTTGAAGTTATGGGGTAAGTATCTTCGAAAGAAATGTTCAGAAGGAAAAATTAGTGGGGTCAGTCATAGATCTTAACCCTCTAAGAGCAATTTTTGGGTAGCCAAGGAGCAATTTGTCGAATTTCCCAGCACTTTTAAGAACTTTGACCTTGATGCAACCCATTTAACCCACAACTAGCCCCTAATTTTTTGGCTCATGCACTATTTGATCAAACTTAGAATTTCCATACAACACTAAATCATATCTAGTGTGCATTTTATTGAAAGCATTGGTTTTTAATTTTTAAAAAATTAACAATAATTGCGAAAAATATAATAAGTAAATAAATAAATATTGATGGGTATGGGCGGATTTGATGGCAATTTTAATATTTAGTTTGGCTGATTATGTTTTCTGCACCAATCAATCTCCTTGCCATCCCTAAGGAAGCGGGAGTAATTCATTGCGCAATAGTTGAATGGAAGGAGTGCAATGAAATATGTTTATATATAAATGGATTTTAAGAGGCAGAAAGTGTTTTCAAACACTTTCCGTAAATGCTGCTCGTCATATACCCATTTTCGAGGCTTATTCTGCTGCACTTCCTCCTGGACATTTCTGTAATCGTTATTCCTAGTCTGAACCTTACGACAGCCAATTTGAAAAATACCGAAATTTTATGATACATTGACGATGATGTACATACATACATATATACATATACGCAGGGGCGTAGCCAAGGGGGGGGGTTTAGGGTGTTAGAACCCCCCCCCCCCCCATGGCCCATCGTTATGAACCAATTTTAAACGTTTTACAAGCGAAACTAAATTGTTAGCTTATTTTTTACCAAATTTGTAAAAATAAGTTTTCCTGCCGTTCAGCAGAATTGTGTTTGTAGAATACTAATCAACATTGAAAATATACATTCGTGTAAATGTACCTCTACAAGTGCCGAGTTACGGTTTTTTACACCCCTGCTTATAAGTTACTAGCGAATACATCAGTGAGACAGAAAATTCCCAAGCGCTTACAATGTTGCCATAGTGACAAATTTAAAGGTACATTTTTCAAGTATTTACAACGATGCCGCGTATTAGCCAAAAGTTTGAAAATTAATTATTACTTCATTTGTAAACAAATCCTTATTCGCTTCCCTATGTGCATTCGCACAACAACATCTGATTCATTAATAGTTTTTATATTCTTCAAGTTTAATATTACACATTACTTTCATGCGAATTGTTAGAAAGCACTAAAGGCAACATTGAACTTTCTTCCCAAAACAGCTGATTTGATAAAAGTGAAAGCGCAAAAGAAAAGTGACGGTTTATTCTTTTAAATACAAAATAAAGTAACAAAAATGAGTATTCGCAATTGGCTGCAAAAGCCGGTAAATAAACGAATTTGTATAGACGCAAGTAAGTTGGGCTTGTAAGTTGGTGTTGGTATAATTATTTTAATGATAAAATTGTCGTATTGTTCGTTTGTACACAAATTTGTAGACATAAGTAGTGACGAGTTTTCAGCGCATTCTTCAGCCCGTGTGCCTACTCCTACTTGTGCACCTGCTTCAGCTTGTGCATCCGATTCAGCTTGTGCACCTGATTCAGTTTGTGCACCTGATCTAGCTTGTGCACCTGATTCAGCTTGTACATCTTCTCTGACGCCAAAGCAAGAATCGATTGCAATTAAAAGCGATATTGCGTTATTAATAAAAACGGGACAGGACTCAATGGAGTGCTTCAATCAAGTAGAAGTACCGTCTGCAAACTATTTGTTTCCTGCCAGTGGCGAAAGGAAACTTAAATTTCAGTATATGTGGCTCTGCAGATGGCAATGGCTTGCGTACTCTAAAACTGAAAATGCAGCATATTGTAAAGTATGTGTATTTTTTCACACGAAAGTAGGTGGTGTTGGATTGCAACCGCTTGGTAATTAACTTCTATATGTCAATTAAATGCTAACTCATACAAACATATTGCATTATGCATTGATATTAGCATTGATTTTAATTGCATGAGTTTGCCTTAGGTTGCCATCTTGACGTTCAAAATAGTTGTAAATATCAAGTAAAAACTGCCTGAATTCCATGGCTTCGTAGTTCTTTCTTGTAGAATAAATGTTTAATATTTTATAATTAAGGTGGCAATCTCGTTTTCTATATCGAAAATTGGTAAATATAAAAAACTACAATTTATTACAGGCCATCTGGTAGCAAGCCCTTTCTCCAACTGGAAGAAAGCCATTAAATTATATTCGAAAAACACGCAGGGTTACGATATCACCAAAACGCCGTTCTCAATTTGAATGAGCGTTCACGTGTTGCGAACAATACACAAAAGCCTGTCGACATGCAACTCAATGAAGGACTGAGTAAGAAAATTATCGAAAACCGTAAGCTACTGGTTCCCATAATTCAAACAGTCATATTATGCGGCCGTCAAAATATAGCTCTACGGGGAAAAGTAGATTGGGGTTCTCTAAATACCGAAAATTATGACAACGACGGAAATTTTAGAGCAATTCTACGATTGCTGAGTCTTCATGACAGAGATCTAGCAAATAGTTTCGCGACAGCCGCAAAGAACGCCACTTACTTAAGTCCGCAAATACAAAACGAAATTTTGCATTCTTGCCACAAAATAATGCTCCGAAGTATTGTGCGCGACATTAATGCAAGCGAAGGTTTCGCAGTTCTAGCAGATGAAACTGCTGATGTAGCAGGTTTGTTTTGGATTTTTTTTAGTTATTTTTCAAATTTAACTCTTATGTAAAACAGTCTAACAGTATTTTTACAACAGCGAAATTTTTAAATGTCCCATTTGTAGGCACTGAACAACTATCACTTTGCGTAAGGTACGTTGCATCGAAGCCGTTTGTTATAAAAGAAGAATTTCTTGAATTCATACCAGTTAAACAAACAACAGGCAAAAGTTTGGCGGATGAAATTATTAGTAGCCTAAATAGAATCGGTGTTGATTGCGATCAAATGCTTGGACAAGGGTATGATGGGGCAGCAAGCATGAGCGGGTACTTGCAAGGTGCGCAAGCTCACATATCTCAAAAATTTCCTCTCGCTACGTATGTGCATTGTGCTGCACATTCTCTCAATTTAGCGATATCAAATACATGCGACGTAAGTGGTGTTCGTAATGCTTTAGGTACCTTAAAAGCAGTATACACCTTTTTTAACACCCCAAAACGCCAGGCCATGTTACAAGAATCTGTAGCCAAATATTCTTGTTCAATTTTAAAAAATAAATTGAAAAGTGTATGTCCCACAAGGTGGGTACAGCGTTGTGAAGCTGTGGTCACATACATAGAGATGCAAAACGCGGTAATAGAAGCATTAGAAACCGCTTCTGAACTGAAAGATTCAACAGTTTCATCATCAGCTTTTCAATTATTGCGTACAATAAAATCATTAGAGTTCCAAGTATCAATCCACGTAAGCGCTGTTGTTCTATCAGTGACTTTGATTTTGAGCAAAAAATTGCAAGAAAAAAAGATTGACCTGAGCGCAGCCTTGGGTTTGTGTTCCGCAGTGCGAGACGACTTAAATATGAAGCGTGTGAATGCGGAACATGTTTTTAAGAATATATTTAAAGAAGTTGAAGAACTATGCACAACCCACGATATTACTTTGGCAATTTCAAAACGAATTAAATTATCCAGTAATGTTGAAGATTACTGTCGTATAAACATATTTATTCCCTTCCTGGATGCTGCGATACAAAATTTGGACTATCGTTTTTTGAATCACAGTAACCTGCTATCATCTTTTGATGCACTTCTTTCCATAACACCTAACGAAGAATTCGCCACAATTTTAATTAAAAAGTATGCAGCTATGTTGCCGTGTCTGGGAAACTTAAGAATAGGACTCGCCGAAATTAATTTGTGGCAACGATTTGTTCGTAACAGAAATTTCGAAGCGAAAATGCATGCATTAGATTTGCTTAATGTAAGCATTTTAAAACAATGTATATTTTTTCAATACTCAAAATTATTTTAATTTATATTTTATTAAATTTTTAGGAATGTGATCAGGTGGCATTCCCAAATGTTCACTTTTTAATTAAAACGCTTTGCATCTTGCCAGTAACTACAGCAACAAATGAAAGGTCATTTTCTTCTTTAAGGCTCATTAAGAACTATTTGAGAAACTCAACGACAGAAGACAGACTTAATGGCCTGGCCTCGCTTTCTATTCACAAAGATATGGAAATTTGTCCAGAAGAAGTCCTAAATGAAATGGCAAAAACTAAAAATAGGCGTCTTAAGTTTGTTTTATAAGTTTGTACTATCCTTAATTTTTGGCGCGATTATAAAATGTGTCTATGCAATCTGTAATGTAATAATTAATTGTTTTGTTATTAAATAATAATACTTTGTGATTTTTGCTTTCGTTGCAAAATATAACGGGTTTTTTAATTGACCTTAAAACCCCCCCCATGACGAAATCCTGGCTACGCCCCTGCATATACGGCATCTTTTATGGCAATAAATAGACTTTCGCCAGGGGAAGTTTCCAAATCATCGTTGACCGATCTATCTGCGGTGACGCCGCACTCTTTACCTAAACTTCTACCTGCTCTACTTCCACATCAGTATCGACTTCTATTTCATGTAGCAAATAGTCCTCATCGCCATCAATTCCATTCCATTCGGAATTAGCGTCAATTAAGGGGCAACTCCAGTGGCCGAAAAAAGGCCCAACTACTTAAAACGATTTATTTTGCGACTATGGAAAAATTTAGTTTTCTTGCCAGAGGATTTATTGAACTGATACTGAGATATGAAACGGCGGCGAAAGCGACTGTGGTAACTTGGTAAACTCGTAAAGACGTATAGAAAATGTTTGGGTAAGGCAAAGGTTTAAAGCAAAGTTTTTCGTTGATTTCGTAATAACTTTTTTTTTTATATTAAATAGTATAGAAACATCAAACAATTGAAGTTGTTTCAGTTAAAAATTATCAAAAACAATCAACAACATTCAATCGGTTTAAGTTGAAATTTTCAACTAGTTTTCGTAAATTTGCTCCATTGTGAAGAATTTGTTAGAACCGCTTGCGTCATTTGTATTTTCAGCCGCATTGCATTGCTTGGCGCATTAACATGGGCCCACTTGTGGCCCCAGCTGTGCGTTATGTGTGTTTGAGTGTGTGTGTGAGTTAAACACGCGAGCACACTTGCAAGTATTTGTTGTGCGTGTTGTGGTGTGCTCTACTGTTGCTGTTGCTGTTGTTGTGGTGTGCGGGTAATTGGTATGCATTGGTTGTGCGGCGTTGGCAAATAAAATTCGAACCGCCAGTCAGTGCGCACGCTGACATTCAGGTGTTGCGCGTAAAATTACGCGTGTGTGGGTAATGCACGTCGCACATTGTACAGTCGACGCACATTGGCACACATGTCGGTAGCAATAAGCTTGTGCCAACAGTTTGCCTTAACATAATTTGCAACCAATGAATTGAGCCAGCGAATTTTTTATTCAACACTTGAGCCAACCAGCGAAAAACACAAACCGCTACCCACATTTAAAAGGCTGCTAAAGCGAGTAAATATTCGCACAGAAAAGGGAGGCAGAAAGCGGGTTGTACCTTTCTCGAAGGTCATAGCGTGGCTGGCGTTTATTGGGTTTAGGTAATTTTTATTAAAAAGCCGCATGCAGCAGCGAATGTGAACACACATAAAGTGAGACATTGGCATTTACATTTTTTACATTTTTCGGCTCAATTGAAAGCCTACAAAATTGAACAAATTTTTTCAAGGTATACAAATAATGAATATCAAAATACATGTAATTGCAAGGTGAAAGATTCGGCAAGTTAGCAGAAACGTAAAACCAATTTGCGCGATTTTTTTTTCATTTGTTCCATGAGGAAACATTTCATTTGATTGTAAAGTATTTTTAGGGCAAGCATTTTTTAAGAGCAATAAGAAAGTTATTGAAAACAACCAGTGAATAGTACTAACAATTTAAGGTAGCAAAATAAAATATCTCAAATGTTATATTAAAAAAATTAATTCGAATACGTACATTACAATTACTTTCAAATCTTTCTAAAGATAAAAAAAATAAAATAAAATAAAATAAAATAAAAAGAAAATAGATAAAAAAAATAAAATAAAATAAAATAAAATAAAATAAAATAAAATAAAATAAAATGAAATAAAATAAAATAAAATAAAATAAAATAAAATAAAATAAAATAAAATAAAATAAAATAAAATAAAATAAAATAAAATAAAATAAAATAAAACAAAATAAAATAAAATCAAAATCAAATCAAATCAAATCAAATCAAATCAAATCAAATAAAACAAAATAAAATAAAACAAAATAAAATAAAATAAAATAAAATGAAAAAAAAAAAATAAAATAAAATAAAATAAAATAAAATAAAATAAAATAAAATAAAATAAAATAAAATAAAATAAAATAAAATAAAATAAAATAAAATAAAATAAAATAAAATAAATTAAAATAAAATAAAATAAAAAAATAAAATAAAATAAAATAAAATAAAATAAAATAAAATAAAATAAAATAAAATAAAATAAAATAAAAAAAAATAAAATAAATTAAAATAAAAAATAAAATAAAATAAAATAAAATAAAATAAAATAAAATAAAATAAAAAATAAAATAAATTAATAAATAAAAAAAAATAAATAAATAAATAAAATTAATAAATAAACATAGAATAAAGTAAAATAAACTAAAATAAAATAAAATAAAATTAAATTAAAAAAAATAAAATAAAATAAAATAAAATAAAAAATAAAATAAATTAAAATAAAATAAAATAAAATATAATAACCTAATTTTTTTTAATTTATTAAGTTAAAAACTTTTAAAATAACTTTACATGTCATTAAACCGTTTCACTCTCTCTGTTTTTTTTTTGGTTCCTAAGAAATCTTAAATTATCTTCTTCTTAAATTTACTAAAACTATTTGAACATATTAGAAATCACCTTCAAATTTCATCAACGCACTCCACTCTTATGCAAATTGTTTTGTCTCTTTAGTTGCTAAGAAAACTTGAATCAATATTTTATTCTTCTTCTTTATGGTTACATATCTTTATTCACACTTTCACCCTGTTTCAACCCCATTCGCAATACAGCAGCTTATTTATTGTGTTCATTTCTTGCGTTCATCAATATTTTATCTGCATGCGACCGCTTTACAATTTTCGCTCTTTCCTCCTTCATTGCCGCCGGTCTGGTTGGGCAGACAGCTGGCTGTCATTGCCGCTGTTGTTGGCTGCTGTTGCTGTTGGCCAGGCAACGCTCGTCTTTTTAATACAAATTCAATTTTCATGAACCGATTTGCAAACAAAATCCGTTCTTTTCACTTTGACTGAATGAGCCGATGAAAAAAACTGACAAGACGCAAAGTGCAAATGGGGAGCGGCAAAAAATGCCAGCAAATTTCAGTCAAAAACGAAAACATCGTTTTGCATACACAGACAGCCACAGTGCTGGCAGTGTTGTCGCTGCTGTGACAATGTCACAATTGTTGTCACAAAAAATCAATAGCTTGAATTTTTTGTAAAAGTAAACCAAATACTTGTGGAAATTTAAATTTAAATTTGAGTTACGTACAAAACTTTTGACCCAAAGTTTTTGTAACATCATTTGGGGAGTTAATGGGGATTTAATCCCCAAAGCGCGCTTGTGTGCGCCACTGGAGCCATGGTAGTGAAAAGTGACACCTAATATAAGCCTACTTTCTGACAATGTTATGTACAAAAATTCTGTGCGTGTGACAGTTCATAAAGTTGGTAGTAAAACTGATTTAAATTTAGTCAAGTAAAAGCATCGGCTAGGACCACAACTATCACAAACATAGCCACATATTTGCATATACTATATAGTATATGTATATCGTATAAAAATTAGTTGACTTAGTTTTAGTTGATTAGTTAGATTGATTGATTGATTAGATTAGTTGACAAAAAAAGAGTGATAAATAGTTAACCCCCTCGTTGTCACAATTACTATTAGGCAATTTAGACCTATGTGACAAAAACTGACTACTTAAATATGCTTGTGGCAACATGTCCCAACTGGAAGCAGCTTTGTCACACAAACCATTTTCAGTACATAGCAATTTTCCTACACGGAACCACAGCGGCCAGCGTAACCAACACTGAGCTCGCTCCATATGTATGTCCACGCAGCTATGCAGCCATCTATCCATTCGGCGCCGCATTTATTCAGCTATTCAGCGCGGTTGCATGCAATTCGTTTGCCGTATTTTCTTTGCTGTCACATGTCACATGCAAGTGGCGCGCCCTTTGCGCTTTGCGAACCATGTGTCCGATGCATTTACGCGTCCATGATGCGCTACCAATCAACACGAATGGCACAAGGTACAACAATACACACACACACACACTCACATGCAATAGTGAGGTGAAATCCTTAAATTGGTTTTGAGGCATTGGGATGTTGGCTACAAAGTGGCCAGAAGATTGCTGAATGGAAAAAGTATTTCGATTTTCAATTTTGCGTTGAAGATTAGATTTTTTATGAATTGAAACTTGAATGAACCAAACTTGTGAGAAATAAGAACATTTAAAAATTCGAATTGAACATTTTAGTACTAAAAATTTAAGAATTACAAAATTCTGCAAATATTTGAATTTACTTTATTTTAAATTGCTTCTTCATTTCAATTAACATTTTACTTATTTCCTTGCAATGTGTTTGAACACAAACTCAAACGATTGAAATTTTACATTTTAATACTAAAAATTTAAGAATTACAAAATTCTGCAAATATTTGGATTTACTTTATTTTAAATTGCTTTTTCATTTCAATTAGCATTTTACTTATTTCCTTGCAATGTGTTTGAACAGAAACTCAAACGATTGAAATTTTCTGTAAAGTAGTTAAACATTTGGAAACTAACCTCACTTATTCAAAGCTATTCGATGCCTTAACTCTCAATGAAACTCATTGAGACTCTTATTAGTCCAATTTCAACAATGGCAGGCGAATTAAGTATTAAAAAATACCTTTTTCCTTTCACTAAGCTTTTAAAATGCTGAGAGACCTTTTGATTTCAATTTCGAAATTTTTTAAACTTCCTAAAATTTTCCAAACAAATATTCATTACTGCCATCAAACTTCAGCCAATCGCCATCAATGTTTCACAACTGTACAGAATTTTTTGCAAATGATTATAAATACACAGAAAAAATGTCCCAAATCTAGAGTGGAAAAAATTTCCAATCATCATTTGCGCGATGACTTTATAATATTAAAAATACAACAACAGCAAGAAAAACTCAATGCACATAAAAACTCGAACGCAATTGCGTTACTTCTCAGCCGCAAAAATACTGTAACAAAATTTCAGCAACAACACCAACAACAAATGCCAAGAGATAAATAAAAAACGCGCCGAAATGCCAAACACATTGAGGAAGCCCCAGAAAATATTCAATAAATTGCCGCTTCACAACATAATCCCACAATATAGACCAATAACAACAACAACTACAACAACAACAAAGCGCACAGGCACATCCAAATGTATCCCCGGGGACACAGTTTGCGATGGAATGGCGAAGGGGCAGACAGATTGCTATCTGCGTAATGCGACCGTCAAAAGCTGATAGGCAGCTCTGCTGAAGACTGTGCACGTTGTTTTTTATTGCTATCGTTATTGTTGTTGTTGTTGTTGTTATTGCCGAAGCCTACTTGCCCAATTCGTACTTAAGCTCTATGAGACGTAAAATTATTGTGAATAGCAGCGCCGAAGCCGCAAAACAGACAAGAATCGCAAAAGACGAAAAAAATCAAGTGGCGCACAAGAACGGCAATGCGGCCACGACAATCGTTCGAGCAGTGACAAAATGAAATTATTATATAACGCATCGAAATGTGTAAAATATACACTTGACGGGTCCGAGCGCAAAAAAAGTGAAGCAACACATTCCGTATGTTGTTTGACATGTTTAGCGTTATTTTGACAGCTGATAAGCGAGTGTGGCGCGCGCCTTGTGGGGCTTCTCTGGATGAAAGGTAGGAAGTGTATAAAGAAATGCGCTGGCATCGGCGTAAATTATAATGGCTGAAGGAGTGACTGGCAATGGTGGCAAGTCGTCGTCTGCGAGTATGTCCTGTTACACTCAATGACACATACGATACTTGTATTCCGAAAGGACAACAAAGTGTTGTCGAGAAAGAGTCGATGTGTTGGTGAAGGGAAATATGAATAGAAGATTTGTAGCGCTGGGTTTACGCATAGCGGCGATAAAAAGATTAGGAAAAGCAGAATATGAGGTCAAAATGTTGAAGTAGTAGGCGGAACAAGAAAGGAAGCAATAGGGAGGGAAACAAATTGAAAGAAAGAAGGAGAGTAGTAGGAATAAAGGAAAGGATATATACGCTGAGAATGAAATTGAAGGGTGGAATGGAAAAAAATAGGAAAGAAAAGTGTAAAAACTTAACGAATGCATAAAGTTTTGAAACTGCGAAAACCGATAGTGATATTAATTAGTCGCATGAGTGTGCTTTCATGCAGAGGGCTGCCGCTCCAACCTAATCTAACTCTTCACCAAAGGGTTATCTATGCATCTCTGGATTACAACTTCGTTAAGAGGTCCTTGAGTAGCTAACCTAACACTGAATGAACTACTTACTCCAGCAACTGAATATATTTAGGTAGGTAGGTAGGTGTAACCACCTCAAGGGAAGCCCACTTAGGCCATGGCGGCCCATTGTGATCAGAGACCGGCAATGAGTACTAATAAAATTAGTATACTTAAGTCATGAGCCATAACAATTGGTGCAAGTGAATACTCAAACCAATTCAACAAAATACTATTACTCATTTGCACCAAATCATCAAAACACTCAAAATTCTCTTACACGAATATGTACCGGTATTTTGTGTGTCTATTGGTTACTGACTCATAATCCGATTTGACTCACTTGTTCGTGTGATGAGTTGAGTAATAGTTCGTGTTGTGCTTCGCGCTTTTTGCTAAACAGTAATTTTTTGCTTTTGGACGCGTATCTGGTTGCTGCTGTGCATTGATGCAATATTCTTTTCTTAAATTCTATTTTCAACAAAAAAATTAAAATAATTTTTGTTCATCTTTATAGTTTTTTAGTTATTTAACTTAGAATGAGTATTATTTGTTCGTGTATATTTTGTCTTAAGTATAATTTTAATATTTATGAATTCTTTTAATTTAATTATATTTAAAAAGCATGGATTTGATCTCATTTTGTTATTTAGAAATAAAAACTAACAAAAAGTTCATTTAATTGCTTTGCATTTATTGACCTGCGTTTGGTTTTCCGCTTTTTGTTGCAATATTCTCAATTTCAACTAAGGAGAAAGCGAAACTGAAAATTACTCCAATGACTTAAGTCATTCCATTGAACCATTGGTGTTTCTTGGTGTTGTGAGTGATTACGGTATAACACAATGAACCTATCCACTCAATGACAGATCTGAGCACGCACCGGTTCATATCAGCAAAGAACTTATTCATTGTTCACACACAAAATATGTGTGCATGCGTAAACGAGTATGCGTGGATATGAGTCGGATGTTTTTCTTTGACTCAAATCCACTAATACTCTTTCTTGTGTTATTCAACCAATGACTTGAAAAAGAGAATAATTGCAGTTCTCTGATTGTGATATCACATGCGGCCAAGCATGAAACCGGTCACTGGTTGAACCAATTGTGATGCGATGTGATGTGATGTCATGTGATGTGATGTGATGTGATGTGATGTGATGTGATGTGATGTGATGTGATGTGATGTGATGTGATGTGATGTGATGTGATGGGATGTGATGTGATGTGATGTGATGTGATGTGATGTGATGTGATGTGATGTGATGTGATGTGATGTGATGTGATGTGATGTGATGTGATGTGATGTGATGTGATGTGATGTGATGTGATGTGATGTGATGTGATGTGATGTGATGTGATGTGATGTGATGTGATGTGATGTGATGTGATGTGATGTGATGTGATGTGATGTGATGTGATGTGATGTGATGTGATGTGATGTGATGTGATGTGATGTGATGTGATGTGATGTGATGTGATGTGATGTGATGTGATGTGATGTGATGTGATGTGATGTGATGTGATGTGATGTGATGTGATGTGATGTGATGTGATGTGATGTGATGTGATGTGATGTGATGTGATGTGATGTGATGTGATGTGATGTGATGTGATGTGATGTGATGTGATGTGATGTGATGTGATGTGATGTGATGTGATGTGATGTGATGTGATGTGATGTGATGTGATGTGATGTGATGTGATGTGATGTGATGTGATGTGATGTGATGTGATGTGATGTGATGTGATGTGATGTGATGTGATGTGATGTGATGTGATGTGATGTGATGTAATGTGATGTGATGTGATGTGATGTGATGTATTGTGATGTGATGTATTGTGCTGCGATATGATTTGATTTAATGATGTAATTTTATGTGTGACGTTCTAACAGCGTAATAACAAAATTTAAAATTTAGAATGTATCAATGCAACAAGCTCATATTTTCATTTTAAACTACAATTCGTCCCAAAATTTAAGCTCTATATTGATTTTATAATCAAATAAATGAAAAATCACTTATCAGCCGTTTAGCAGAAAGCCACTTGTCGCAAATTCGCATTACCGAGTTCCCAAGAAAATTGTCAATAGTTCATTGCTTCAGAGCGCTGCTTGCGACATTTGCTGCTCAAGTCGCTTTAACACAAACCACCGATGGATGGATGATGGACCGGGCAGGCAGGCAGACGCAGCCATAACTAACGCACACACGCCGGCAGCGTCTAAATCATCTTTCACACACGATTTGTTTTCTCTTCGGATTAATGTCACAATCTCAGCCACGATTCTGACATTTCTAATTAAAATTTTAACAATGAAAAGCGGTAAGAATGCAGAGCGGCAACTTAACAACCAACAATGCAAAGTCGAAGCGGCAGCAGTCGAGGCCTTAGCGCCAGCCGCTACTTAGACGCTGGCAGTGGCGGAGTTGCATGTCGTAAATAAGCGCTCATAAATTTCAAAGTAGTCACTCGAGCCTGCTTGTGACATTCAAGTGAAATATGTGCCGACGCTCTCACACGTTCACAAACACACACACACTCACACCCCAACATTTGCTGATATTTTATAATAATTAATTTGTATGTGACTTGGCGGATGTGAACACATATAGATATATAGTATATATATCTGCATTATGTATGTTCCAAATAAACATATAATATATGTGTTAATGTTTGTTTGTGCATGTATGTGTGTGCTTAGGCAGGCATACGCCCCTTCTTCTGGCATGCTTTTGACAGTTGAAATCAATACCAACGCAAAAAAATCGCTAATTGAAAACTAATTGAATCGTTCAAGTGACATTGAGTGCCAGCGTAATTAAATGTCTTTGCTGTAGGAAAGTTTGAAATAATTAAAAAAAATTGCAAACAAATGTAATTTCATATTTTATTTGAGCTATAAGGCAAACATTAAAGCAGCAAAATTACAAAGGAAAATTGAATATTCATCATGTGTGAAATCAATGACTTTTGGTGACAATTATACAAAGAAGTAAAAGATGCAATTTCTAACTTTACATTTAACCATTTTCAAATTGTTTTGACTTAAATTACAGCAAAATAATTGAATTGATTTAAACTTGTTAAAATTTTCCTTAAACTCCCTTTTGTGCAGTCATGACTCGTTGTGTGCATACGTTTTCTATATTCAATTTCAACAAAAGTGCTAAATTGAATGAAATTATGGTGGATTTGTGTAAGCCGCGCTCGTTCAAAATTGCCTTCCATACATTGTTGCAATTGAAATTGTGTGCAACATGCTCAGAAGCCTCAAATATAGCCGCTGACTGGCGATAATGCCACCAGCAGTGTCGACTACCACATCGGTGACATAAACCAGATTTCTGTCGGCCCATTGTGTGAGACCGCAGAGTGGCGATTTTGGTGTGTGCCACACGTTGATGGAAAGAGTGTGCAACAAATGGTCGTCGACTGACGTAATAAAATAGTTCAACAATAAAACCAACGCACACACACACACACACAAAACCTACATACTTATACAAATACCTTGGCACATGTGATGAGGATTTGGATTTTCAACGAAAATTGGCGGCTTTCCAATTGAAAGGTGAGTGCGTATTTTGCAATTTCACACATGAAACCACACATAAATATTTGTAAGGTAACATATTGGGTTTATATTTATACAAGTAGTATTATATACTTGTATATGTAGTATTAGTAACTAGTATATACAAATATACTTTTTTCAGTGGTGATTTTATTTTGGAAGAGGATTCCATTACCAATCTGTGTGTTCAATACCATTTGAAACCATATTTTTCTTCCAAATATTTTACTTTATAAACAGATATTTGGGGGTTTGAGCCTTAAAACCTGTATTCCATGCGCCACTGAATTATTTCAACAATAATATGTGTGCAGTGACGCAGACAGGATTTCAATTTGGGGGATTTTGCATACAACTTTTGAGCTCAATACCATTTGTAACCATATTTTGTACCAGCAAGCTTTGCATTTAGGGCTTTGAACCCCCAAACCCTGCGCCAGTGTATATGTCCTTCAATTACGTTCGAGATTGGTTTTTCTTCCTACTTCGTTCCTACTTCTTCGTCCCTAATATCTTTCCCTTGGATCAAGTTTCTGCTTCTTTTCTGCTTCTTTATATTCATCTTCGTTTTATAAATCTATTTCTTTGTCGTTTTCTTCGTTGTAAGACGAGAGAGATCTGTTTTTCTATCTGCTTGTGAGATTCATTCAACGTTCTACTTTCTCTTCTACTTCTTGTCCTAGGATCAACATCTTTTTCTTTACCACTTCTTCTTCGTTTTCTTCTTCTTACCCTTTTCTGAAAAGTGAAAGACTGGTTTTTGTCCCTACATACTTCACATACTTCATTCGTTTTTCAACTTACTTTTACATCCACAAAATTTTGTCCTAGAATCAACTTCCGTTTCTTTTCTTCTTACTTTCCTTTTTCTGATTTTTATTTTCTTCTTTTAGTTTTCATCTAGAGGAATGAAAGATTAGTTTATTTTCTTTGCTATTAGTTTTTCAACTTAAGTACTTCCACGTCTCCAAATTTTGTCCTAGAATCAACTTCCTTCTCTTTTGTTATTACTTTTCTTCTTCTGCTTTTTATTTTCTTCTTATTCTTTTAGTATACATCTTCTTCTTTTATTGAGTTTCAACTTACGGAAGTAATTTTGTACTAGAATCAACTTCTTTCTGTTTTTTTTCTTACTGCTTTTTGTTTTCTTCTTCTCTTACTTATTTCTTGCTCCTAATTTTCGTCATTCTTTAATCTTCTTCTCTTATTCTGAGATGTATGAGAGTTATGTTTCTTCCTACTCGTGAGCTTTTAGTTTTTTTAGCTATTAGTCTTTCAACTACGCAACTTCTTGTCATAGAATCAAGTTTATTTTTTTCTTTTAAATTTCTTCTTTTTCTTTCGCTTCTTTTGTTTTTTCTTTTCTTTTAAGCTTTGTCTTTTTTCTTCTTTTTTTTCAAAAGAAATGAAAGATTTATTGTTCTTCTCGCTTGTGAGCTTCATTAGTCTTTCAACTTACTGCCTCGTCTTCAAGATCTCATCATAGAATCAATTTCATCTCTTTTGTTCTTCTTTTTCTTTTCGTTTTCTTCTTCTTTAACTTCCTCCTGACCTTCAATTGTTTCTTCTTTTCTTTTTCTGAGACTTTATATACTGATATTTATTTTTCTACTCGTCAGCTAAATAAGTTTTTCATGCTTGAACGACTTCAATAACTTTTCCTACAATCAATTCCTTCTTCTTTTGCTTCCTATTCTTCTTTTATTCTTCTTCCTCTTATCTTTTTTTAAGACATGACGGATTTTTTGCATCAAACATTGTTAACCTTTCTATATACTTACCTTTAAATATTTTGCGCTAGGATTCATTTTTTCTTCTTTTTTCACTTTTTCTTCAGTAACATCGTCTTTTACTTCTTCTTATTTTTCTTTAATTTTTCTCTTTCTTCCCTTTCTCTAATACATGAAAGACTTCAGTAGTTCATCCTTGCACCAACTTCTATTTTTATTTTCATCTTCTCATTTTTCGTCTTCTTCTTTTAGAAGGGAAGACTTATCTTTTCGTTTAATTTATCTCTTTCTTTTCTTTTTCTGAGATATAATAGACTTCAAAAGTTTGTCTTTTTCTCTTTATTTCTGCTTATTCTTCTACTTGTTTTAATTACATATATTTCTTCTTCTGATTTTATTTTTCTCCTTCGTTTCTTTTTTCGAAATATGAGAGACTTTTTGTTCATAAACTTAAACTTCATTAGTTTTTCCATTTACTTTCTCGTCTTTTATGTTCTTTCCTCATCTCCTTTTTTTTCCTTGTTCCTTTTTTTCTTCTCCTTTTATTTTTCTTCTTCTTTTTCTAAGATGTGAGAGTACTTATTTTTTCCTACTTGTGAGCCTCGTTAGCCTTTCTACTCTTACATCTTTCACATCTTGTTCTAAAATCATCTTCTTCTTCTTTCCTTTTCGTCTTTAATTTCTTCGTTTACATCTCCTTCTCTTTTCCCTTTTACTTTTCTTCTTCTTCCCTTTTTCAAAGACGTGATAAACTGATTTCTCTACGTCTCTGTCTTACTGACTTGTTTTTCTGTCCCTGTCTTTTCTTCTCCTAGGATCAACCTCTTCTCATTGCTTTTCTGCATCTTCTTATGTTTTATTATCTTCTTCTTTACTTGTTCTTTCTCTTCTTTGCCCTCTTTCTCTTTCTCATTATCTTTTTCTTGTATCGGGTGTTTTTTTTAGAGGTTTGTTTTTCGAATAGAGATAAAACTGGCATTTTGTGGTCAAATCTGGCAACTCTTATGTCATTTATGTTCAGTTTGGTTTGCCATTTCATCATGAACAGGTTGACAAAAGAACAACGCTTGCAAATCGTGCAAATTTATTTCGAAAATAATGGTTCAGTTCGCGAAGTTTACCGCAAGCTCCGTCCATTTTATGGTCGACATAATCGTCCATCAGAGCAATTAATTCGGTTAACCATGGGTCGTTTTCGCACTACGTTTACTCTATGTGATAATACGCATCCGCAGAGACGTCGAACAGTGCGCACCGAAGAAACAATTGCCGCTGTAGAGCAAAATGTTGAAGAGGACCCAGTCAGAAGAGGAGTCAGTTACCGTTAATGGAGACCGGTATAGAGCCATGATAACCGACTATTTTGTTCCCGAATTGGATGGCATGAATGTGGATGAGTTGTGGTTCCAACAAGACGGCGCTACATGCCACACAGCGCACGTCACAATCGATTTATTGAAGGAAACATTCGATGAGCGCATAATTTCGCGGAATGGACCTGTCAATTGGCCACCAAGATCGTGTGATTTGACACCATTGGATTATTTTCTTTGGGGATATGTGAAGTCGCTCGTCTACGCCAACAAACCAGAAACGTTAGGGGACTTGGAAGCCAACATTCGTGGCATTATTGCCGACATACGGCCCCAAATGCTCGAAAAAGTGGTTGAAAATTGGACCTGTAGAATTGGCTTTATTCGAGCCAGCCGCGGCGGCCACATGCCCGAAATCATATTTAAACATTAATGGCATAAAATAATCCTTCCAATAAAGCCAAATTGATGGACATTAAAACGATTTTCTTGTGTTTTATTTCAATTCGAAGTTCTATACCTCTAAAAAAAGCACCCGATATAACCTCTCACGCAATAAATAATGCTTCCACGTTGTGCTAAAGCACACATTACCTTAAAATTTAATTCAACACTATTCGAAATTTTCTAAAATCATTTGCGTCATCGCTATCAGCATTCTGTCAGCACTCTGCTGTACCGTTCTTACCTAATTCACAGTCTACCCTTCCCAACCTTATGGTCCCCTAAACTCCGAATTAAACTCACCAAATGTCAACCTCTGCTACGCGCAAAAGTAAAACACATTTATGTTATTAATATCCGGACATTACTCATCTGTGTACGAGTTGGTTGTGCCATCCAAATGTCTGACGCTTCGGCGAAAATTCGATATGTATCACTCGCACAAAAGTTGAATGTCACATTAAGTAATTCAAATTCAATTGTGAATCTTCTTCAATGCCAGTCAAACTTTCAGCCACACAACGGTGATAAATTTCAATTCGCAACAACAAATTGAAACGACAACTAAACACCACATCACGCAGTCAGCGAAGCAAAACTTTCGACAAAGACAAAATGTCAATTGACTTGAAAGTTTGAAGCTGTCAGAAATGACTTTTAGCAGCAAAGCACACCAACACACGCACACACACACACACACTCTGACTCTGACACTGGCGCGACTAAATCAAGGCGCGTCCGCAGCTCATAGCTGCAGATTAAATGAAAGCCACGCCACCGCAATATCGCATGCAAGCTGCGCAATATGGCAACACTGGCAACACGAATGTCTTAAATGCTAGAACGCGAAGCGACGACAATGGAATACACTCACACACACGCACTCACACACACAGCCAACGGAAACATAATTCAATTATTTCTATTTAGATTCAAGCACATAGCAACTTTGTTTCGCACTCTTTACACCAACAACTAACTACAAACATATAACAACGACAGTGCAAATAAAAGCAACAACAACGAGTGAAAATGTAAAGCAAAAAGCACACGAAATGGCATAAAAAATGCAGCAAACAAACTTGAAATTAAATTAATCAATGACAGCTGAAGCGAACGAACGCTGAGGGCGAAGAAAGCAAACGACAGACAAACGCTGCGAACGGCCATGGATATGCCACAGCAAATTGGCTGCGCGGCAGCAACAACATTGATGATGCTAACTTTTCAAATTACACCAAATGAAATCATCTGCTGAATGGTGAAAATTTTTTAGACAATTTAGTTAAATGAAAATTTGACACATGTCAAGAAATAAACACAAATACAACAATACTTCAACTCAGCATCAAAAATTTACCCATGAATACAGCAACTCGAGTTCCAATGACTTTGAAACACATCAACAATTGCTCAAACTTATGTTGACTCCCACATACAGACACCCACACACACACACATACGTACTTGCATATGTATGTTTAAATGTGTGCGTGTTTGCAAAAGTCAGTGTGCGTTTGTAAATGAGTTGAATTGGTGTTGTAACTCAATTTGTCAGCGACACCCCACACCGACTGTGGAACATTCGAATTAGCAAGCAATCACACCAACGGCAACTGATATCATAATACAATTTTGACAAGTGAAAGTTTAATGACATTAAGAACTGCGCATTTGTGCCCGACAAATGTAGCACATTTAAATTGTTGCCAACTGAATTCGAATGCAGTCAACATTGGGAAGCTTCTTGACTTCTTTCAAGGCTCGAAATGTTTAAAGGATTTTAGGTAATTTTTAAGGAAACAATTTAGATATCGATTTTATATCACAATAGTTGGTAGAATAAAGCTTGAGTTTTAGATGGGAAAATATGAACGAAAAGAAGAAGAAAAGGAGGTAAAAAAGAAGACGGGAAAATAAAAAGAATAACAAAAGGAAAGAAGAAGAATAAGTTGTGCTCCTGTCTTCCTAAGATGACAGAGTAGATATAAAAGGAAGAAATCAAACGCCCAGTCAAAGCGCCTGGAATAAGATAAGCAACGACTTACTGAAATATTTATTCAGCGCGTTTATGGGAATTTCCCGGTAATAAGTATCAGATTTTGGGAATTTTCACGAATGCTTACAGCCGTTCAGTTCAGTTGAGTTCAGTCGACGCGACATTGAAGCTAAAAAAATTCAAACGATTTAAAAATCTGATCTGGTTAGGTTAAAGGTGCTGTCTGGCACGGGACTTTGCCGAAAGACACGAAAAGAGCCCGTTGGAAAGTGATCAAGTCGGAGAACTTAAACAAGCCAATTTGAATTGTGAATGAACTGAGCAAGTCTCTGATGTTGACTAATCTGGGGTCATTCAAGTTGTCGAAGAAGTGAAAGCCCAAGGATTTCCTTCTTCGTCTAGAAAGAGCCGAGTAGAGGCAGAGAAAGTGACTTATAGTTTCTTCCTTCTCTTCATTTTGGCAACTGTGGGCAAGTCTGATCCGCGTCCGATCGATCAGAAAAACAGATTCTAGACACAGTAAGAACAATTAAAAAAATCAGTAGGCATTAGGATATAAATGATTGAGGAGTTTCTCGTATGATCGAGAATAACCAAATGGTTGATGAAGCCTGACCAAAATGGATTCTCCGAAAGTTCTTGCTATCCTAACGAAAGCACGAGATAATCGATATAGAAAATAGTATTTTAAAATATTTTCTTTTTTAATTTTATATAAACAAGAAGAAATAGAAGTTTTAAATTCATAACATTTAATAGGAACAGTTCAGTCAGCTTTTTAAAATGGGTAAAAAATGTTTTATGGAAAGACGGGACGCCGTTTGAAAAAGTCAGTAGAAAGTCTTTAAATGCCTTAAGGGGGTCCTCTACTCTTCAGGCAAGAAATTGAGCTGTTATTTGGGGAATTAATTACGAAAGATCTACTGCATACAATTACAAATTTTTTTTTTATTTTTAGAAATACATGTTTTGACTTTAAAATTTCATTTTTGAAGAGGAAAAAAAACTCCCGCGACCTTGAAATGTCATTGATGACATGGATTTTAAAACTGCAATGGTCCCGCTTAAGCAAAGTTGTGGCCAATGGGGTGATCTGAAATCAGAAAATTGATATTCGTTACAATCATAGTAACGTTGACTATGTTTTCCCGAGACATAATTTTTTTATTTTGCACTGTGTAAAAGTTATGCAACAATTTGTAAAAAATTCCAATTTTCACCTCTTTTTTTGACCTATTAGGCGCTATAAAAACGGAACAAAATAAAATTTTTAAAATCGTACTCGGAAAACCATAACGGTATGTTTTCTGAACAATTTAAAAAACAAATTATCGAAATCAAAAGCCAAAGCCCAAAAGCTTGGACGGTCCAAAGCATAGATGACTTGAAAAAAATGGATAGTTTTATTGTCTGAATGCTTGCATAGGCTTGACCGAATAGGCCAAAAAGATCAGATAGGCCAATAAGTAGACCAGAGATAACGCTGATGGTACTGGAAAGAAATCGGCTGGTCTGAATGATTGAATGATATGAAAATCCGAACGCTTAAAATGTTCAATTTCAATGCGAAACTTCAGATAAATTCAGAGAAAATCGGTTCTAAAGTGTGAACAGTTAAAAAAATTGTACAATACGAAAGGAAAGAAATTCGAAAGTACTATTTCTAGCAACAATCTCCAAACTAAACGGTTTTTTATCTGGTCGATCGTTTTGAAAAAATATTTGAACTAAGAAGCCAATTGATTTGCTTGACCGAATGGTTCAATAGTCTTTGTGATAAGAGAATCCAAATCGTCGTAGTGCCCTTAAAAATATTTAGTGTACTTGAAAATATGAGGTTCTAACCAACCGAAAGGAAACTACCACTTTAAATCGATTTTGAAGAATAGATTTGGTGGCTTTTCATAGGTAATAGTTAGACTCGTATTTTGGTAATCAAAAACTGAAATATTGTGGATTCTTGGGCTCAAAGGTTCTATAATACTGCATTGCATGTTGCCTTTTTCTGTTAATTTCGATTTATTAGACGAACGATTTCTACACTGCACTACAAATCAATTAATATTGAATTAAACAATAATTCACATTCTTTTGAAATATGATTGCTTACTGCACTTTTCAGTTGATTGCTTTGCTAGTAAAACTTTGCTACCAGCACATAAAACACAAAACCAATTGAATCTGTTTGCTGCACTTTACTCATTTTCAAAATTTTTTGCATTTTTTTTTTGCTCGGTAGCTGCTTTTCATTGCTTAAATGTTTTACCAGCTGATGCTTTATGCCATTCTTCTAGTTCTACTGTTTCTTTTATTTGTGTGCCTTTACAATTTTTACCCAAATACGAGTACCTAACTCCCCAAGCAACAATCAAAATATCACAATACTTTCTACGTTTCTGTTTTTTCAATATTTCTTTTCGAACGAGCTATTTGTGTGCATATATATGGGTGTGTGTGTGTTTGAATGTGGCGGCTAAGGCCTGTGGGCCGGTCTCAATGAACACTCATTACAGCAACGCACCCACCCAAACAATCAACAACAATGCACACACACACACAGAAATACATACATACATACATGCAAATACATGTGTTCTGGGTGACCTGATGCGCCAGTGGGGGTATTTGTTGTATTTGTTGTTTGGCCGCCTGTTTTTATGGCAGCAGTTTTGGAACGCTACGTTGGGTTCAACGCCACACCTGTCAGGCCGTGGGGAGAGCGAACGAAGCCGAACGAACATTAGTGTCATGTGCACATGTAAGTGCACTCTTGCTGTTTCTCACACTCACACACACTCACACACACTCAACCAAATGTACACTTTTAAGCGACACTAAGGCTCGTTCACTCGGTGCGAACGTTAAATTGGATAAAGGATTTAAAAGCATAGAGAGAGAGAAAAGAACCAAATGTTTTACACGCAAATTGAATGTCTCGCCATTTTTTTCTTGCCTCATCCTTTAAACATACACACACACACACACACACTCATTCACTGCCAACGCCCGCTTGGGTGCCACTATTTTTTTTATTGGGCTCTGCTTTTTGCACGGCATTGCTGCTATTGGGATTTGGTGAGCCACTGCAGTGGCAGTTGAGAAACTGCGGCACGGGCAAGCGACAAGATGAGTTGAATTGAGATGAAATGAGTTGAGTTGAGATGAGATGAGTTGAGTTGAGCTCGGATGAGTTGTAATGCCATGCGATATGAACTCAATGTCTATGCTGTGCATGTGTGTGTGTGTGTGTCTGGCAGTGTGCACAATGGATTAGATACTCGAATACAATTTTTGCGTATCGCCATATATAATTTGTAGCTCATTCGTCGAATGTGCTCTCACTCTTCTTTAAGGTTTTAGTTCAGAAGAAAAATTTATCTAAACAAAAATTTTAAATTATTTCGCAAATTTATTTTTTTTACCTTGGTGACTCTAACTTTGTGCAATGAACATTTTGTTGTATGCTGTTTGTTTTTACATATTTTTATCATAACTTTTTATGGCATTTAATGTCATCAAATTGAATGACCATAAAATGTAAAATTTTACAAAAAATATATGCAATCCTTATATTTTGAGGCTGTCGTAGAAATTTGCTTACACAAATTGCTTCGAGCTCTACCAAAGAAAAATAAAAAAACCAAATAGCAAAAAATGCGCAAAAATTGCCGCGGGCAAACAAAATCGCCACTCGCGGTAGATGTTATCACGTTTTGGCAATAAATGCGCCTAATTTACGAGCGGCAATAAAAATTCGGGTAAGCGCAGCAGAAAATCACCAACGAAAAATTAGCCTTGTACGTCTGGCCAGCACAGCAGGCAGTGCCATATTTGGCTGGTTGACATGTGCAACACTGGCACAGCATGGCCCAATGGCTGAAATGTGCTGGGCTCTGTGCAAAAGTTAGAAGCTGATGACAAGTCAGGCAGACTACAACAGCTGAAGGCCTCAGGCTGATACAACGACTGCGTGACGCATCATGAATTGCCATACTTTGCATTATTTTTTGCCATATAACGTAACTCTGGTGCATTAAGTTCCGAAGCTCTTGAAAATCTAGTCATTATGGTTATTGGTGATAAAATAAGATTAAAAAAGTTAATTGTGCACGATTTAATAAAAAGAAAACTCAAATCTTTTTCTCCTGACTGACAGATTCATCATTGCCCAGCTGAAGCTGAAACATAAAATTTGAACTGTGCACTTTAGAAAATTATGCTCCGCTTAGGCAGAATTTTTTTTTAAATCGGGGTGTAATGTGTCTAAAAATGGGTTAAGGTTAATTGATTGATATTGATTTCAAACTTGATAAAAATAATTCAAATAAAAAATAAATCTACACGTAATTTTTAGTCTTTCAAAAATCAAAATTTACCAAAGTCAACAATGGGTTAAGGTTCGTACAGGGGAAGAGTATGAAAAAACGCATTGGTTCATAATGGGCCTATTGACTTCAAAATTGATAAACATACTTAAAATAAAAAATAATTAAACATGTGTATTTTATTTTTTGAAAATTAAAATCTGATGCGTGTCAACGATGGGTTGAAAGTTTGTATGGGGAAAAATGATTAATGGGTTTCTGATTTCAAACTTAGTAAAACCACTTCAAATGAGAAATTATTCGACATGTCTGTTTCACTTCTTGAAAAATCAAAATCAAAACGGGTCTTTAATGGGTTAGCATTTTATATTGGAAACATGATCTAATGGGCATATTGACTTCAAATATGGTGAAATCATTTCAAATAAGAAATAATTCGACAGGAGTTTTTAATTTTTTAGAATTTTCAACAATTAGTTAATTAATATTTTGTATAGAAAAACTTGATTTAAATAGTTGTTTGACTTCAAATATGGTGAAAGCATTTCAAATGAGAAATAATTAGAATCGAATTTTTAATTTTTTTTTTAAATAAAAATCTGGCGGTGTTAACAATGGGTTAAATATTTGTATAGAGAAACATAATTTATTGGTTTTTTTACTTCAAACTTAGTAAAATTAATTCGAATGAGAAATAATTACCCACGAGTTTTTAATTTTTTTGGAAATAAAAATCTGACGGTGTTAACAATGGGTTAAATATTTGTTTAGAGAAACATAACTCATTGGTTTTTTTACTTCAAACTTAGTAAAATTAATTCGAATGAGAAATAGTTACCCACGAGTTTTTAATTTTTTGGAAATAAAAATTTGGCGGTGTTAACAATCGGTTAAATATTTGTATAGAGAAACATAATTTATTTGTTTTTTTACTTCAAACTTAGTAAAACCAATTCGAATCAGAAATAATTAGACACGTGTTTTTCATTTTTTTTTTTTTGAAAATCAAAATCTAAAAAGGTCAAGTGGGTTAAGTATTTGTATGAGGAAACTTTTTAATTTCATAATACTAATTATTAAAAATTATTATTTATATTATTATTATTATTAAAAATTATTAAATTAATTATTAAATAATACTAATTATTAAAATAATAATTTTTATTTAATGGGCCTATTGACTTCAAATATGAGGAAAGCATTTCAAATTACAAATAATTAAAGACGTGGTTTTTATTTTTTTGAAAATTGAAATCTGGCGGTGTCAACAAGTTTCTTGACTTCAAATATGGTGAAAGCATTTAAAATGAGAAATAATTAGATATATGTTTTTTATTTTTTCAATCAAAAGCTGACGGGGTCAGCGACAACACTTTGTCTAGAGAAACATGATTTAATGGATTACTTGAAACTTAGTAAAACAACTTTGACCTATTGACTTCAAATATGGGGAAAAAACTTTCACATAAGAAGTATTTTTCATCAAAATCTCACGGGATCAATGAAGGGTTAAGAGAATCGTGATTTGCTCGACGCATTAACTTCGAACTTGGAGAAAGTAAAAAAAATCAGAAATAATTAACATAGAAAGTCAAACATCAGGCGTGAAGTAATCAAATCAGAAACATTACAATACTTGTTTTTTTCAGTATTCGAAAATCAACATCAGACAAGGTAAAAAACTGGTTCGAAGTTTGTGTGAAGAAACAAAGCTTTACTTTAGATAAAATCTTAAAGTGAGTACAGATTTGTTTCAATGAAATCATAAAAATCGTGCGTGCCAAGCCGCTGGGCGCTGCTAGTAAAATATCATTGAATGGGTTAACTGATCCTTGCATCAATGCCGCAAACATGGTCTCAGCACATTTCCTGAACGAACTTAATTTTCATACACATTGTCTCAGTACATTTTCTGAACTTTACTTACATTCACATTGTCTCAGTATATTTCTGAACCTAATAACTTATAACTTATAGCTTATAACTTTTTTTTCAACCTTCCCCACTTTCTACAATTTTTCACTCTCATCAACCCAACCCGACCTTCGACTCAACCCGATTTGTCGCTCCTCGGCCACTTTGCAGCTCTCACTTCATTCCTCCTCCATGACCTCAAATAAATATCAAATGCACATGAAGTAACAAAATTAGCATGCAGAGCAGTGCCCCCCAAAATTAAAACGCAAGGCGAGAGTGCGGAATACAAACACAACAACAACAACGAAAACTGAAATAGAACACACAATAATTTCAACATTAATAAACTTCATCAAAGTGTGGAAATTCAAATCAATTTCAAAACACTTTTGCACGGATTCGTATTGAGATGTAAAGCGCACAGCGAACAATAACAACAACAACAAAAGATAAATAAATAAAAATTGATAAAACCAAAAATCAGGCAAATGTAAATTTTAAATGCGACCAGCGTCAAACAGTGTGAGGGCGCCACGAAGTGTTGGCATGGAAAACCCGCAGCTGGCCACCTGGCCTGGCCGCAATTGCCACCGCCGCAGCCACAGCCACCGCCACAGCCGCGCGGGCCATTTCCACACCGCGCCTAGTCGAGCAACTGCCATTTGTTAATATTTTATTAGGCGCATCGTTGTCGGCGCGGTGCGTCTGTCGCGCTTTGTTAATGCTAACAACTTCATTGGTGCCGTTGCCGGTTGGCGTGGCACGCGCACGAACGGCCGCTGCTTGCCGCTGAATTATTGCGGCGGCGAAGTGCGATGCGCTTAGCCGTAAGCCGTAGCGGATTTAAAATGAAATTCACCCTGACGCGACTATGAAAGCGAAATTAATTTCAATGATTTTGCCGCACTCTCACACACACACACACATACATAGTCGTACATACTCGTAAATACTTACTTACTAAACTGGCAGCCGCTTTCAGCAGTCGGTCCGGCCGTCGTGTGCTTAAGACACTTTCTATTTGCTACATTGGAATTTACAAAAATTCATTTATTTTGCTTGTTGCTGCTGCCATTTCGGCTACTTCTGCTGCTGTTGTTGTTTTTGTTGTAATTGTTTTTTTCGTAGCGCTGTTTTGTGAGCTGCTGTGCCGCTGCCACTTGATCTGCCCACAGCTGCTTGTGCGCCACAGCGCCACTCGACTTAACATAATGACGACCCCTGCTGACCGTACGGTCCCAATGCCCTCTGCCCCCGCTAACCCGAACCGCTCGTCAGTGTTAGTCCACCTAACAGAGCTGAACTGTGCTCAGCGCGCAACGGGTTTATACATTCGATTATTTCTTCATCAAACATTTATTAAGAAATTCTTGTTGCAAATAAATTATGAATCGCCCGCGGGCTCGCTGCACGATGAAACCGAATGACCCGCTGATATATTGCACTGTATACTGTAGCATCTTTTTAGGCGCAAGTGCTCAAAATATCAAATTGAAGCATCTCGGCGTGTTGCATTGAACGCGAGCAATAAAGTTGACAAATTTATGTGAGCATTTTTCGTTTCAATAAATGAAGCTAGCTTCAAGGCAATTCAAAACTAGAGAGACAATTTGTATTTGTATGCATATTGAAGCTGTGAGTAAAAGCCTATAAATCTTATGATCCAAATAGTCCTTTCCTTCTTAGTGCTTTTCTAATCAAAGCAGCTTATAAAATTGATACCAGAAATATCAGCAGACCAAACAAAAACATGTAAGCTACTTAATGTACAATAGACTTAAATAAATAAATAAATAAATAAATAAATAAATAAAAACATACAAATGTTCCTTAGGCGCTCGATGTTTAAATAAAACAAGTTGCATGTGATATGTGATCCATTATACACTAAATTCTTTTTCATTTGAAAATAAATTTTGTGGCACTAAATGTGGAATTTAATGTGCTGGGATAAACGAGTACCTATGTTGAGGTTAAGTTAAGTAGAGTTGAGTTGAAATAACCAGATGTGAGCTAATTCTTAGTCTTAGTCTTAGTCTTAGTCTTAGTCTTAGTCTTAGTCTTAGTCTTAGTCTTAGTCTTAGTCTTAGTCTTAGTCTTAGTCTTAGTCTTAGTCTTAGTCTTAGTCTTAGTCTTAGTCTTAGTCTTAGTCTTAGTCTTAGTCTTAGTCTTAGTCTTAGTCTTAGTCTTAGTCTTAGTCTTAGTCTTAGTCTTAGTCTTAGTCTTAGTCTTAGTCTTAGTCTTAGTCTTAGTCTTAGTCTTAGTCTTAGTCTTAGTCTTAGTCTTAGTCTTAGTCTTAGTCTTAGTCTTAGTCTTAGTCTTAGTCTTAGTCTTAGTCTTAGTCTTAGTCTTAGTCTTAGTCTTAGTCTTAGTCTTAGTCTTAGTCTTAGTCTTAGTCTTAGTCTTAGTCTTAGTCTTAGTCTTAGTCTTAGTCTTAGTCTTAGTCTTAGTCTTAGTCTTAGTCTTAGTCTTAGTCTTAGTCTTAGTCTTAGTCTTAGTCTTAGTCTTAGTCTTAGTCTTAGTCTTAGTCTTAGTCTTAGTCTTAGTCTTAGTCTTAGTCTTAGTCTTAGTCTTAGTCTTAGTCTTAGTCTTAGTCTTAGTCTTAGTCTTAGTCTTAGTCTTAGTCTTAGTCTTAGTCTTAGTCTTAGTCTTAGTCTTAGTCTTAGTCTTAGTCTTAGTCTTAGTCTTAGTCTTAGTCTTAGTCTTAGTCTTAGTCTTAGTCTTAGTCTTAGTCTTAGTCTTAGTCTTAGTCTTAGTCTTAGTCTTAGTCTTAGTCTTAGTCTTAGTCTTAGTCTTAGTCTTAGTCTTAGTCTTAGTCTTAGTCTTAGTCTTAGTCTTAGTCTTAGTCTTAGTCTTAGTCTTAGTCTTAGTCTTAGTCTTAGTCTTAGTCTTAGTCTTAGTCTTAGTCTTAGTCTTAGTCTTAGTCTTAGTCTTAGTCTTAGTCTTAGTCTTAGTCTTAGTCTTAGTCTTAGTCTTAGTCTTAGTCTTAGTCTTAGTCTTAGTCTTAGTCTTAGTCTTAGTCTTAGTCTTAGTCTTAGTCTTAGTCTTAGTCTTAGTCTTAGTCTTAGTCTTAGTCTTAGTCTTAGTCTTAGTCTTAGTCTTTGTCTTTGTCTTTGTCTTTGTCTTAGTCTTAGTCTTAGTCTTAGTCTTAGTCTTAGTCTTAGTCTTAGTCTTAGTCTTAGTCTTAGTCTTAGTCTTAGTCTTAGTCTTAGTCTTAGTCTTAGTCTTAGGCTTAGGCTTAGTCTTAGTCTTAGTCTTAGTCTTAGTCTTAGTCTTAGTCTTAGTCTTAGTCTTAGTCTTAGTCTTAGTCTTAGTCTTAGTCTTAGTCTTAGTCTTAGTCTTAGTCTTAGTCTTAGTCTTAGTCTTAGTCTTAGTCTTAGTCTTAGTCTTAGTCTTAGTCTTAGTCTTAGTCTTAGTCTTAGTCTTAGTCTTAGTCTTAGTCTTAGTCTCAGTCTTAGTCTTAGTCTTAATCTTAGTCTTAGTCTTAGTCTTAGTCTTAGTCTTAGTCTTAGTCTTAGTCTTAATCTTAATCTTAGTCTTAGTCTTAGTCTTAGTCTTAGTCTTAGTCTTAGTCTTAGTCTTAGTCTTAGTCTTAGTCTTAGTCTTAGTCTTAGTCTTAGTCTTAGTCTTAGTCTTAGTCTTAGTCTTAGTCTTAGTCTTAGTCTTAGTCTTAGTCTTAGTCTTAGTCTTAGTCTTAGTCTTAGTCTTAGTCTTAGTCTTAGTCTTAGTCTTAGTCTTAGTCTTAGTCTTAGTCTTAGTCTTAGTCTTAGTCTTAGTCTTAGTCTTAGTCTTAGTCTTAGTCTTAGTCTTAGTCTTAGTCTTAGTCTTAGTCTTAGTCTTAGTCTCAGTCTTAGTCTTAGTCTTAGTCTTAGTCTTAGTCTTAGTCTTAGTCTTAGTCTTAGTCTTAGTCTTAGTCTTAGTCTTAGTCTTAGTCTTAGTCTTAGTCTTAGTCTTAGTCTTAGTCTTAGTCTTAGTCTTAGTCTTAGTCTTAGTCTTAGTCTTAGTCTTAGTCTTAGTCTTAGTCTTAGTCTTAGTCTTAGTGTCTTAGTCTTAGTGTCTTAGTCTTAGTCTTAGTCTTAGTTTTAGTCTTAGTCTTAGTCTTAGTCTTAGTCTTTGTCTTTGTCTTAGTCTTAGTCTTAGTCTTAGTCTTAGTCTTAGTCTTAGTCTTAGTCTTAGTCTTAGTCTTAGTCTTAGTCTTAGTCTTAGTCTTAGTCTTAGTCTTAGTCTTAGTCTTAGTCTTAGTCTTAGTCTTAGTCTTAGTCTTAGTCTTAGTCTTAGTCTTAGTCTTAGTCTTAGTCTTAGTCTTAGTCTTAGTCTTAGTCTTAGTCTTAGTCTTAGTCTTAGTCTTAGTCTTAGTCTTAGTCTTAGTCTTAGTCTTAGTCTTAGTCTTAGTCTTAGTCTTAGTCTTAGTCTTAGTCTTAGTCTTAGTCTTAGTCTTAGTCTTAGTCTTAGTCTTAGTCTTAGTCTTAGTCTTAGTCTTAATCTTAGTCTTAGTCTTAGTCTTAGTCTTAGTCTTAGTCTTAGTCTTAGTCTTAGTCTTAGTCTTAGTCTTAGTCTTAGTCTTAGTCTTAGTCTTAGTCTTAGTCTTAGTCTTAGTCTTAGTCTTAGTCTTAGTCTTAGTCTTAGTCTTAGTCTTAGTCTTAGTCTTAGTCTTAGTCTTAGTCTTAGTCTTAGTCTTAGTCTTAGTCTTAGTCTTAGTCTTAGTCTTAGTCTTAGTCTTAGTCTTAGTCTTAGTCTTAGTCTTAGTCTTAGTCTTAGTCTTAGTCTTAGTCTTAGTCTTAGTCTTAGTCTTAGTCTTAGTTAGTTAGTTTATAAAAAAAAGTCAGACGAAATAAGTTATTTTTTGACTGTATTTTGGTCAAAAATAAAGGAAGTTTTCTGACTTATATTTTTTTATTTAGTCAATTAATCAATCAGTCACTAAATTATTCTGTCAGCACTTTGACTGTCAAGCCTTTCTATCAAAATCTATCAATATTGATTGCTCTTGTCATATCTCAAACAGTTTCGTATGTCTGAAAATTTCTCTCGCACTGCTTTAGTCGATTTCGCACACACATTGCACACACACACGCTTTCGTAATACATCCCTGACACCATATGAACTCCGAACCCGACCATTACTTATCATATTTGGCGTCTACTTTCGCTGCATTTCAGCTCTTACTGGTTCAAACTTTACTGTCCATACAGAAAAAAGCATAAGCCAGCAGCTGCACCATATTCATAACACCAGCAGAAACTACTGCAACAGCAACAACAACAGCGATAGCAGCAGGAATAAGTAAAAGAAACAACAACTTGCAAATTCATCTGATAAATGCAGCATGAAATTCAAAATTTATGAAAATTTTCCAACGAAGAGCAGAGCACAAATACTCCAAACATACAACTTTACGTAGATAGGTATGCATAAGTCTACACATAGTTATATAAAGTGTGTGTGTGTGTGTGTGTGTTTTTCGTGTTCGTGTAAAGTGTAAAAAACAAAAAATAACTACAACTCGAGGACAGCAGCGACTGTAGTTAAAATTTGCTTGTGGAAAAAATTCAGAAAAAATGTGGTAAAACTATAAAAAAAAACTGTAGAGCAACTGGATTTTACTGAAAATTTAGTGAATATGTCAGAAAAATGATTTATGTAGCAGAAAATTGTTTGCGATTAACAAATGAACTTTCATATGCAAACGTTGTATTGGCGCCTAAAAGAGGAACAAATTGAAAATAGCAAAAAATTAGCAGTGGAAACATGTAAATAAATTTACAAAAACCCATCAAATAAATTTAAAATTGATGGAGAGCTCAATTTGCAGCTCAGTTCATGATTTCTCTGCGCTCGAGTTGTGCTCAGGAGCGTTAAAATTGCTGGCTTGTGTTTCTTGTTTCAAAAAAGAACTATCACCGAAAGTAAAAGAACTTTTAATCAATGAGAAAATATTTAGAACGGCAAATGCTTCCGACTACATATATCCGATGTATTTACATATATAAAAGAAAGTGGATGTACATGTATGTGTGTAAAGGCATCACACTCAAACGGACCGTCCGATTTCGATGGGTTTTTGTTTTTGTTGAATTCGTATTAAGTCAGTTCAGGTTTATGCGAAAAGAAAATTCCGGAAAATCTATTGAAAAGTCGGAAAATCGCTGCCATGTTTTTTTTTGTTGTATTCGTAGTTGTCTGAACAAGGTTTGTATGAAAGAAAATTTTAGGAAACGGGGCGTGGCACTTTTTCACCAGCCCAAATTTTCAGACGATTACTTTGGAACCATAAGACACACATCAATTAAATGCGCTACGAACTTACTATTTAGTCCTTCGACAGAGGGAATGGGGCGGGTATTGGACGAGGGGGCGTGGTAAGTCGTACAATGCCGTGGTAAGTCGTACAACGCTGAAATTTAGTAGCCCGTCGTCTAATAGTTGAGTCATTCTACTGGTAAGATTTGATGGGCGTTGGACAAGGGGCGTGCCACATTTCTTGCGACCCAAATATTCCGCTGAACTATAAGTCGCACAGCAATGAAACTAAGTATGAACCTACCATTTTCTTTTTCGACAGAGGGAATGGTGCGGGTATTGAACAAGGGGGCGTGGCGTAAGTAAAAATTATAAAAATTGGTTTTTGAATTTGGAATGGTTCAAGCCTAGTCCATTTCTTTACTGAAACTTAGCAGCAACATTGCTGATTTGTGGGCCTCAATTGCCTTAATCTACTAATCTCTTCCTCTTCCTTTAGTTGGTTTTCTTCGTAAGTTTGCATCGCCATAGATTCGTCATCTCGCGCATTTCATTATGAAAAAAAACGAATATTGTGCGAGACGAATTTCGCTTGTAATTTTTATATTGAAAGGTGCAGTTGAAGGGGGGAGACAAACATTATTCCCAAACAAAAGCTTTTTGAAAAAAATGTGTGAAAATTTATTTGTTATTTTTTTTCATAAATTTTCTATTTACCAAGTTCAAAGCACTCGAATGACAATGAAAACTTTTATTAACTTGTTCCGACTGTCATTTCGGGCAACAGCGACAGGGCGTGAGCGGTGCTCCGTCTGTCATGTTAAACACGCGTACTAAGTGCCTCTGACATAAATATAAAAGGCGACGGATTTGTTGTCACTATTTTATGTTCTATGCTGTCGCAGTGGTTGCACTGCTGTGCGACACCACTACACACTCACCAGCAACTTTTCATACGGTTCTCTGTTCTGCTCGTTCGCGCACACAGTCAACAGTTTCATTGTCACTGTCAGCGTCACTGTTGTGGCCATATTAAAATTTAGCGTGAAAACATAAATTTGTATTTTAGTGCAATAAAATATAAAATTTTAATGTAAGCAAATCTGCGGAGATAGTTTTCTCGCTTGCCCAAATGCAATGCGACTTTATGTAGCATCAAAAGTAGCAGTAATAGCAACAACAAATAGTCTCCCAACAACAAAAAGTGGCAATGCGAAGGGTGCCGCAAAAACTGAAAACTTTCCTGCCACAGCATTTCACGGCCATAAAGCGTCATTTCACTCCCCGACCCCCACTCACCACGCCATTCCTCCCATTCCTCCACTTCGATACCAACATTGGGCGCTGCGCTAAAGCTTTTTATGTTTTCATTTTTGCATTTTTGACTTTTATTTTCAATTTTATTTCTCGTAATGTTTACATGTTTTCGTTGTTGTTGTTTCATTTTTCGTTGTTGGTAGTTTTAGACACACGAAAATAAACTCACTGCGAGCACAAATGTGTAGCGAGCTCAACGTGTGAATGTGGAAAAGTGCAAAGTTGCGCGATGGCGGGAGGAGCGGAGGGGAGTTGCTGCGGGTTAATGTGTGCGTACGTCTGTTAGGTATGATTACGGGCAATTTAAATTTATTGCCAAAGCACTTTTGCTCATTTTCACAAACATTTTACATGATTACATGAAGCAAGACAAGCGAGCCGGGCGAGCAGTGCGGCGTGGCAGGGCGACGCGATGTCAGTGTGTAATATGAAAGCATTAAGGATTTGCTGTAGTTGCGACTGCCTGCGGTTCACTCTGTCGCTTTCAAATATTTCCATTGTTGTTGTTATTGTTGCTAATGTTTAGCGTGGCGTTTATGCTGTTGTGTTTCATTTTGTGCATATTGAATTTTTACGCGCATGTTGAATTAAGCACATAAAAAATAATTTGTTTTTATTTTCTAATTTTGCAAATTAAATGTGACTGCTGGCTGGCAGTGCCTGAGGTGCAACAGTGTTGCTGTTATTTGATATTTCAATTTCCTTGCCACGATGAGCTTACAAAAGCTATGATTTTAATATGATTCGAATTTATTTTGATTTTACTGAATAAATGTTTTGAGGGAAAACCGACGTGTGTCATTTAAAACCAAATTTGGTGTCGTTGAAAAAATTATTTCTTCGAATTGTTAAAAACATGAATTTGAATTTTGTTAAATATTTTTATAATTCAAAATAATTTTTCTATTTACAAAATAGAAAATTTGAAAATTATCTTATAGAAAAGCTAAGATGCACACTTAAAAAAATAATATTGCAAACTTTTTATTCAATATTTTTTAAATATTAAAACATAGTTTTATGCAAAACAGAATTTTTAATTTTATCTTTCTCTTTTAAAAAATAACATTTAAATTAAATTAAAAGAAAGGAAATTTTATTTTTATATAATTAAGTTTTCCAATTAAGTTTTAATTAAAAAGTAGTAAATTTAATTTAAAACTCTACCAACTGCCAAACAAATTTTATTTTAGTAAAATATAATTCTACTTCTTCTAATAATTCGAACTGAATTTCATCAAAATTTAAATTAAAATCATTATTACTATTAAAGTTTAAATTAAATTTACGTTCAATTTTACAAAATCGAAAAAATTCAATATTAAAATTTCAGTTTATAACTTTTTTGTTTTAATTAAATCATTAAAAAAATACATGTTATCATAATTAAAATTAAAACCAATGAACTTTTTATTTTTAAATTAAAATTTTTTGGTTTTTACTTTTGTTGAAATCCAGCCATGTGGCAACTCACATATCCATGCTAGATTTTCGAGTTCGAAAGTACCATTTTGTGTAAAAGGATGGTTGCTCGGCACTCGCTATTTGGATGTCACGCGTTGCGGAGCTGAGCCGAGTCAGTTGAATTATTACAATAAAGAAAACTTTTATTACAACAATCCTCTTCGAGTCGGGTTATTGGAATTTATTGCAACAGGTTATGGGCCCAGGCAGGCACATAATCCCATAATCGCGTATTTAAAATGAGTTCGGCGTTGTTTAATATTGAAAAACTGGATGAGTCCAACTACGACTCATGGTGCATCCAAGTTAAAAGTGTTCTGGTGCATCAGGAGCTGTGGTCAGTGGTGTCCGGACAGAAAGCAGAACCAGTAGCAGTCGGCGGAAATGAAGCGGAATTGGAAGCGTGGAGAGCAAAGGACCAAAAGGCTATAGCAACGATCATATTGAGCATAACGCCGATGCAAATTGCTTACGTCAGAAACTGCAAGAAATCGTTGGACGCCTGGAATGCGCTACGTGAGGTCCATCGTCCCAAAGGACCGGTCAGGAAAGTAACCTTGTTTAAAGAACTTATCAGTATGCGCATGAGTGATGGCGATTGCACACAGCAGTACATTTGCAGGTTCAGCTCAGTGGCTGAGAAGCTGGCTGAAATTGGAGTGTGTCTCCAAGATGATCTTTTTGTAATAATGCTCTTAGCAAGTTTACCGTCGTCGTATGAGAATTTGGTTGTGGCACTTGAATCTCGGGACAGTCTTCCTACACTTAATGCAGTAAAAATAAAATTAGTAGAAGAAGGAGAGCGGCGAAGAGTGTCCAAGTCGACCAGTGCAGAGTGTAGTGAACAAGCATTTATGGCCCGCAACAACACCACAAAGCAGAACTTTTCAGCGAGTAGCAAAAACGGCGAAAGTGGTACCGTTACCGCGAATGTGAGCGGCAACAACAAAAACAACAAACGTTTTAAGTGCTATAACTGCGGTAAAAACGGCCACTATGCAGCTTCGTGTAAAGAAAAAACGCGTGATCGAAGAGGAGAACAAAACAGCAGCAACAACAACCAGAGGAACGGTTTATTCGCAGCTGTAGGCAGCAACGTGTTGCACGCCAACGCTTGGTGCGTTGATAGCGGTGCATCGTCTCACCTGTGTTGCCGTCGCAACATGTTCGATGTGTTCGAAAAGTTCGAAGAGACGATCATACTTCCTGGTGAGAACAAGTTGACAGCAACTGGAAAGGGAACAGTACGATTGAAGACAAACGAGTATGACGTTACGCTGGTGGACGTTCTGTTTGTTCCTGATTTGCAGTGCAACTTCATCTCGGTTGCGAGGGCAGCGAACAAAGGCTACACAGTCAAATTTGACACGAATATGGCGACGATTGCAGACGGACAAGGCAGGGTGATTCTGCGTGCGGACAAAGTGAGCGATTTATTTTTCTTCATGCCAACCAAGAACAAAGTGTTCCTAGCAACGACTACAAGTGAAGAAGCGATGAAATGGCATGGTCGTTACCGACACCTACATTTTGCGAGTCTACGGGAACTAGTGAACAAACAGATGGTGCGAGGGTTAAAAGTGAACATTCCGTCAAACTTAAACTGCACAGTGTGTATGACGTGTAAGTGCAGTCAGAGACCATTCAGCAGCAGTGAAAGCCGTGCGTCAGAGCTATTAGAAATCGTGCATACCGACCTGTGTGGACCTGTAAGACATGTTTCAATTGGGGGCGCCAGATATGTGTTGACGTTTATTGACGACAAATCGCGCTACGTGTTTACATATTTTTGCAAAGCAAAAGATGAAGTTTTTGAAAAGTTTAAAGAATTTAAAACAATCGCTGAGTGCCAAACTGGTAAAAAGATGAAGTGCCTACGGAGTGACAATGGCACGGAGTTTGTCAACACTGCGTTCGACATGGTTTTGAAGCAAAACGGAATCCTGAGGCAGCTCACAGTACCATATACGCCACAACAAAACGGCGTCGCGGAGAGATTTAACCGGACTTTAATTGAAATGGCAAGATGTATGCTGGTCGGCGCGGGTATTGAAGACGAATCACTGTGGGCAGAAGCAGTCCATATGGCAGCGTATTTGCGAAATAGAGCGCCAACCAAAGCGTTGAATGGTGGAACTCCGTATGAGGTGTGGCATGGTCACAAGCCAACAGTGGCACATTTAAGAACGTTCGGCTCAGTGGCAGTTGCTTTGGACAAGCGGCAGCGAGGCAAGTTCAAACCAAGGGGGAAGGAATACATCATGGTCGGTTACTCTGAAACATCGAAAGCATACAGGTTGTTTGACCAGAAAGCGCGACAATTGATCATTAGCCGAGATGTGTACTTCCTCGAACCCGGTACAACGAAATATCGCAATGAAGTGGATATGCAGCTACTATTAGAAACATCAATCAGCAAGCCAAGTAATGACGAGGAAACACCAATCAGCAAGCCAAGTAATGACGAGGAAGCGAGGACGGCCAAAGGCGATTCCACAAACGAAGACGAAGGCGAAGGTGATTTCGAGTCAGCAGAGGAAGAACTAGATGTAAGGCAAGAAAAAAGGGGGCCAGGTAGACCACAAATTATACGAACAGGAGAGCGAGGTAGACCCAAGCGTCAGTATAATGTTTTAAGTTTGATGCGTTCAGACATAGTAAAAATACCTGAGACAGTGCAAGAAGCATTAATGAGTAAAAATGCAAGTGAATGGTGGAATGCCATGCAGGAAGAGTATAGGGCATTGTTAGAAAATGGTACTTGGTGTTTAGTGAAACTGCCTAAAGGGCAGAGGGTAGTTGGAAATAAATGGGTATACGCAGTAAAGAAAGATAAAGATGGGAACGTAGAACGGTTCAAAGCAAGGTTAGTAGCGAAAGGCTGCTCACAGGTATACGGTGTAAATTATACAGAGACTTTTTCGCCCGTAGTGAGATATAGCACAATCAGAATGATTTTTGCCATTGCGGCAGAATATGGTCTGCATTTACACCAAATGGACGTGTCCAATGCATACCTTAATAGTACATTGAGCGATGAAATTTATATGGCGCAGCCTAACGAGTTCGTAGATCAGAAATTTCCAAACCATGTGCTGAAATTACAGAAAGCACTTTATGGGCTAAAACAGTCCGGGCGCGAATGGAATAAAAGTTTGGACGATATTTTGAAAAAAATTGGTTTTCGTCAGTGTGACAGTGAACCATGTGTATATACCAATCACAAAAATGGTAAATTAAACTTTATAGCAGTCTATGTCGACGATCTTCTCTTGGCAAGTTCAGATAAAGACGAAATGCAGAGGTTTAAGAAGCAAATTTCAGAACAGGTGAATGTAGTGGACAAAGGTCCAGTGAAACATTTTTTAAGCATAGGTGTTGAAAGAGAAGGTGAAACAGGGGCGATAGCAATTAGTCAGAAGGCGCAAATAACAAAATTGCTTCAAGACCAGAATATGGAAGTTTGTCGGCCTATAGCGACCCCACTAGATGCGGGACATCAAGTGAATTGTAGTCGAGAAAATTGTAAAAGGGTTGATTCCACGCAATACCAGTCATTAGTGGGCTCGCTAATGTATTTGGCGGTTTGTACTAGGCCAGATATATTGCATTCTGTGTGCAAATTATCGCAGCGAAATAAAGACCCACATAACGAACATATGGCCGCAGCGAAGCGTATACTAAGATATTTATACGCAACTCAAAGTAAACAAATAAGGTATAGCAAAACAGGTAGGCCGATAGAGTGCTACGTCGATGCGGACTGGGGCGGTGACGTGACTGATCGCAAGTCATATACGGGGTATACATTTTTTATGGCAGGGAGTGTATTCTCTTACGAGTCGAAAAAAACAGAGTACCGTGGCACTTAGTAGTACAGAGGCAGAATACATGGCCTTGGCGTCTGCAGTAAAGGAGGCAGTGTATCTGAAGAAGCTGTTAGGTGAGATGCAGATAAAATGTCCCAAAGCGATAGCCATAAACGGGGATAATATGAGTGCTATGAATTTAGTAAAGAATCCTGTATATCATGCCCGTAGCAAACACATCGATGTAAAATATCATTTCACTAGAGATTTGTATAAAACGGGGGAAATTGAATTGAACTATTGTAGTAGCAGCGATATGGTGGCAGACATTTTGACTAAAAATTTACCAAAGGTCAGCCATGAGAAATTTACTGAATTGATGGGTTTATGTTTTACTTAAATTAATATCATATTTTTTGTAAAGCATGGATATGTTCCTTGAGGAAGAGTGTTGAAATCCAGCCATGTGGCAACTCACATATCCATGCTAGATTTTCGAGTTCGAAAGTACCATTTTGTGTAAAAGGATGGTTGCTCGGCACTCGCTATTTGGATGTCACGCGTTGCGGAGCTGAGCCGAGTCAGTTGAATTATTACAATAAAGAAAACTTTTATTACAACAATCCTCTTCGAGTCGGGTTATTGGAATTTATTGCAACAACTTTTTGATAGATATTTTAAAGAAAACTTTTTTTAAATTTAACAATTTAATTTAAATTTAACAATAAAAAAAATTATTTCGATTAAAATTTACAAACGAAAATTAATTTTCGATTTTTTAATTCTTTATCATACTTTAAATTTATATTTTACATTTTTTTTACAATTTGTGGTTCTTTCTAATGAGAGATTTTGGTAATCATTATTAGTTATTTTCTTTTCTTCAATTTTTAATTTTTAAGTTTAAATATATTTTTTTTAATTAAAATTTTTTTCAGTTTTTGTTATTTTTAAGAAAAAGTTCTTGTAATTTGTGTAACACTTATTTTTTTTTTTTTAAAGTTTGATATTTAATTTACGAAAATTTCAAATTTAATTGACGAATTCCGTTATTTTTCAATCAAAATTTGTTGTTTCAATTTATAATTTTGCAATGAAATTTGAAACTTTTTAAAATTAAATTATGTAAAAATGTTTTAAATTGAAATAATTTAAAAAGTTTTAAATTTAACAAGAAAGAAATCATTTAGATTGAAATTTACAAAATACTATTTTTTTATTTTTAATTTTTAATCTAAATTGTGAATGTAATGTGTACATATTTGAAATTATAAATGTTTAATTTTTTTATTTTTTATTTTCTTTAATGGAAGGTTTTTTCAATTTTTATTGTTTTGTTGTGCTTTTCTTTAGTTTTTAGTATTGTAATTTAATTTAATTTTTTTTTAAATTTCAATTTCAATTTTTTAATTTCAATTTTTTTGTAGTTTTTGTTTCAAGTTTTTTCTGTTTTATGTTCAATTTACAACATTAACAATTATAATGTTTTTATTTGTAAATACTCAAGTGAAACTATTCATTTAGTAAGTTCTTATTTATTCAATTAATTAGGATATCAATTAATATTTCCACAGAACCGAAAATGTGAATGATGGCAGCGTTCACGTGACAGTAAATAAATCATTATTACAATTTTATTTATTTCGATTTTTTATACGAAGCGCCAAGCAAAACACAAACCATTCATTGCTTTCCCACTTTTGTTGTTGCTGAATTCGTATTTATTTACATTAAATGATAAGTACACTTAATGATGTGCAATTAAGCAGCAAACGCTGCTGAAGAATGTGATTCGTCAGTGAATGAATGAGCACAGTGTAAGTCAGTGAGTGAAGTATTGGAAGTTAAAGTGGGGGCCTTCAAATGACTGTTGTCTTCATCGGACAGGAGGAAAGAAACACCAATTAAATTTTCGAATGTTCAAATGTTCATCAACATGCCACTCGTCGTTATGTTCCTAGGTAAGCAAATATTTTCTAAAATTTTTATATTGTTGGAAAAAACGTTAATAAGATTCCTGGCATCAAATCTCGCCATCAACGAAATGTTTGCGTCACACCGAAGATTACTTCGTAAGCCAACTTATATCCCAACAATTGCTAACTGTTGTTGTTGTTGTTGTTGTTGTTGTTGTTACCATACACTTCCACTAAATACCAAATACTACGTTGTGAAAATGCTATGTTAAAGTTTAAAGTGCAATCAAAATAAGCTACGAAAATTGCCCTGAAGAAGAGCAACGGAAGTTCAGCTTGTTTCAGCATTCTAGACATTTCTATTATACCTAAACATATAGCTACATAGATACACATATATGTATGTATATATTACTCATACATACATGTTTTATTTTCTACTCAGACATAACTTTTTTAATAAATCAGTAAAGCGCCAAAAAAAGTCACTAAAAATGTTCAACTCGTTGCATTCTGTTTGGGACGCTTTTTTTCTTTTTAAATGAGCCGCACAGCCGAAGTGGCACAAAGCGAAAGTTAAGAAAAGCTCAATGGTCAGTTTTGGATTGAATTGGCCCCAAAGTGGCCGCCAACGAGTGCGAACTGTGCAAACTGGACGCGCACTCATTGTCCTTTGGCTAGTTTACGCTTCGCCTTTGCTTTGAATGCTGTCGCTGTCAGTTTTTATTTTTTCCAACCACTTTTTTTCGCCGCTTTACACTGCCACTTGTGCCACGCAGCGTTTCCTCGGGGAGTTTCACATTTCACATTTGATGTCCTTTGCATTCTACGCCGCAACTGCGCGGCGTTTGCACGCTGCGCTCGACAAACTTTAGCATTTGGCTGTCACACTACACACGCACGCACACAGTAAAAAGCGTAATTTATTTATATTCCAGTCCAAAGTTCAACCGAGCGCCAAATTACACCACTGTGCGGCGCGCATTGCTGTCGTCAGTGTGAACACACCTCACTCTCGAGTGGGCTAAGGCGCTTAGCTGGTGTGGCGCTTTGGGATCGAATCTCAGCATAACAAAGTGACACGCATTGTCATTTTGACAGTCGTACAAATGACATTAGTTTTACGGTTTAAAAAATCAGCAAACATTAAAAGGCTTCAGCTCACACTTGCGGCGTTCATTCAAAGCGAGTATTCGAGTATATTCACAGCTTTCAGCTGCTGCGTTGTGCTTTTACGACTTTTACCACCACCACCACTCGACTACTAAAGGCGCCCTGGGGATCGCTCAGACAGCGCCACTTTCATTTTAATTACACAACAGTTGGTCCGACAGCGTTTCACTCACCGTAAATATTTTAATTTGGCAGTTAAGTTCGCCCGGCCAACGCTTAACAGCATGGGGCGGATTTGGTTAATTTCGTATATCGATTTTTTGTTTAAAGCTGCAACAGTTCACTAATCGCATTACATTTGTCGTTGCCACAATCCGCAGTTCGGTTATTCGGCTAAACTATAAATAAAATGGTCAGCCTCTCTCTAAGAATTAAACATACACCCACATACCAAAAACTTGAACTCTGGCTGTGGAATTGACTTGTCGAAGTGTTGAAAGCAATCGACAGAAATCAATGCACATTTACACATTTCCAATGATAGTTTCAGTGGCAATACCAAGCTCCTTGAAATTATGACAACAGACCACAAATTGTGGAGACGCAGTTATAAAGAGCTGTTTTAGATCAAATTCAATGTTGGCATGGGAAATGTCAGTTGTGTGTGTATTTTTAGCAGATTCATTTCAAGTCTTCCTGCCTACTAAAATATTACAAAAAAAAAAGGTCGGCTCAAAAGTGCCCAAAAGCATGCACCAAAAATGTAAATTTAAAATATGCCAAGTTAGGAAAACTTAAAGCTTTGGCACTGTGGTCGATGAACGCATCGCATCATCAATCATGTCTGTTAGAGGTTGGGGAAATTTCAAGTCGTCAAAGCGAAGGTGGAGTCATTTTGAATTTAACATTTTATATTTAAATTGGGTATTTAAAGGTAACAACTGAATAACGAAGGGTAACGTGCCCTTAGGCATTTCCATCAATTTCAGAACACTGGCTGAAAAGTTATTAAATTTTGTTTTTATTTCTTAAATTAAATCACCCAAATCGGGCCTAAATTATTAAGGGCTGAAACTCGGATAAATTGCTACTCATAATATTACTAATATTAAAAAATATATAAATCGAAATTGGCTGGGGGACACTTTACTCTTCTTTATACGTCCATGGCCTTTTTCAAGAGGTGAAAGCAAAATTGGGAACAATTTGAATTTATAAAAAATATAACAAATATAAAAAATAAATAAAAATAATAAAAAAATATATAAAGAAAATTAAAAAAATAACAAATTAGAAAAACATAAATAGTTACTATAAATTGTTTAATATCAAATAAACCTTGGACTTGCTCCTCATATTTAAAAAATTTTTTTAACCTATTGTCGAGTGACTGCTGACCTCAACAGCTCTCTTTGGGCATCTTTGTTTTCCATGCATTATTTTTATTAAATTCACAAAAATGTGTTCTCAAAACATTTGCCCAAAATGTAGCTTACTGCGCCTAAAATTTTACTACATTTTAACAGACACAAGACCCTTGAGACCCTTTGGCACAGTAATCTGAAAGGTTTATTCTAAGGTTTGTCTAAGTCTTAGTCTTAGACTTAGTCTTAGTCTTAGTCTTAGTCTTAGTCTTAGTCTTAGTCTTAGTCTTAGTCTTAGTCTTAGTCTTAGTCTTAGTCTTAGTCTTAGTCTTAGTCTTAGTCTTAGTCTTAGTCTTAGTCTTAGTCTTAGTCTTAGTCTTAGTCTTAGTCTTAGTCTTAGTCTTAGTCTTAGTCTTAGTCTTAGTCTTAGTCTTAGTCTTAGTCTTAGTCTTAGTCTTAGTCTTAGTCTTAGTCTTAGTCTTAGTCTTAGTCTTAGTCTTAGTCTTAGTCTTAGTCTTAGTCTTAGTCTTAGTCTTAGTCTTAGTCTTAGTCTTAGTCTTAGTCTTAGTCTTAGTCTTAGTCTTAGTCTTAGTCTTAGTCTTAGTCTTAGTATTAGTCTTAGTGTTAGTCTTAGTCTTAGTCTTAGTCTTAGTCTTAGTCTTAGTCTTAGTCTTAGTCTTAGTCTTAGTCTTAGTCTTAGTCTTAGTCTTAGTCTTAGTCTTAGTCTTAGTCTTAGTCTTAGTCTTAGTCTTAGTCTTAGTCTTAGTCTTAGTCTTAGTCTTAGTCTTAGTCTTAGTGTTAGTCTTAGTCTTAGTCTTAGTCTTAGTCTTAGTCTTAGTCTTAGTCTTAGTCTTAGTCTTAGTCTTAGTCTTAGTCTTAGTCTTAGTCTTAGTCTTAGTCTTAGTCTTAGTCTTAGTCTTAGTCTTAGTCTTAGTCTTAGTCTTAGTCTGTGTGCTCCCAATAGACAACAGACTCACTTTCAAGACAGAAAGCAATGTTGCTGAAAATTGTCACTATTAATTTTTTCAATTTAAGTGAGTGCCACTGCTGCCGACATACACTTGCACGCACACACACGCACATATATGGATGTATGAAAATAATGCGCATGCAGACGCGAGAATATGAGAAATGCGAAAATACAAAAATGCCAGCGGCGTGCAAATTGTAGTCAATGGCAGCGCCAGTAGCGAGTGTCCCGAGCAAAATAGCGAAACATTTTTTTTCATATACTTTTGGGCGACGGAAATGGAAACGTAAACTGCACAGCCTGCGGCACGTAGGCACTTATGAATTTCTCTCTTCATACATGGGCGTTTGTTACCAATATTATTGCTACGCTCACACATAGCAATGTGTGTGTTGGTATTGGCATATCCTTCGATTTCGATGGCTGATCCTGTGCGTGCAGCTGCCGCCGCTGCTGTTCGGCTTAAAAATTAAAATCAAGCAATCAACGCAACAGCCGCGCAGGCTGTCATACCTTCCTAAATGTATGTGTGTGTGTGTGTCATTATGCGTAAGTGTGTGAGTGTCGTTTTGTACTTTTGTATTATTAATGCTGCATTTCCAGCCGATGAGCAGACTTTTCGAGATGAGTTGAAGCATTAACTCTTGACTGACTTGCTGCGTGCTGTACTTCGTACTGTTACTGTTGTTGTTGTTGGCATTTATGTTGCTGCTGCTGCGCTATTAACTGAGGGCTTACACGCTGCCGCCGCTGTGCGGACAGAAATCGCTCGCGCGCCCATGATTGAAATTGAATTTGGAAGATTTTATTTCATTCGTACAACAGCTGCCTGATGGCATTTTAAGTGGATTGCAGACAAAATGTGTGCATGGCCGAAGTTGACATGGCTTGCGCTATCAATCGGTGCGCGGTTTAAGCCTTCGCGAGTCATTGCGTTAATCAAGTCAAAATTGTAACCGATATAACCTATGAACCAATGGGTGACATATGTCACCCACTTGACCAACGGAGGGTTAAATAAGCAATAAATATTGGACTTCATTGGTCCGCTGTATGGACCCCAAAAGTTTATTGGCAAAGCAACACACAAATTCTGAGTTGTGTTGTTTTATTGATCATCAAAAGATTAATCCATATTTGATGTATTTTTAATGATCTTAAAGAACTTGAAGACTTCGTCAAAAGGTTAATCGATATTTTGCCATATTTAATGACTTTTTAATGATCTTGGAGAACTTTGGGATTATTTACTCCAATTGTCAAGTTTTTATTTATTCTTTGTGGAGAAAACTCGGTTTGGCTCAAATTGATCTATGAATGGAACACTTATGTTTCATTGCGCGTGGATAAGTTAATCGATATTGTTCGATATTTGGAATGTTAAAAGAGTAAAGAGTAATTAAGGTTCAAAAATTTAAATTAAAATGTATACAAATTTGACAAATGTAGAAAAACAAAAGAAAAATGCGAAAATAATTAATTTCAAGCAGGCTTCGAGCTGGTTTGTGTGTGTTGGACCGCAAGTCTCAAGCGACTCTCCCAACAAACCAACACCAAAATAGTATGAAAACATTAGTGTCCGACCGAAACCACTTTTTTTGGCCGAAACCGAAACCGAAACCGAATATTCGGTTTTTTTTTATATTCGGCCGAAACCGAAAGTTTCTAGTTGAAATAAAAATCACCATATCAAGCACTTTTTTCAACAAACGAATTTTACATTAAGTAAATAAAGAACAAACAAACAAACATAGCATAAATAAATAAATACTTATTAATAAAAACAATTTATTCATTTTTTAAAAACGTAAACAAGAAGAAATCACCCTTTCGTACCTTACTCAATAATATTCAAAATTAAATAATTTAATATTATATGCTAAAAAAAGAAGTTTATTTACATTGCTGGCATCTAAATTACTCCTCCTTTTACTATATATCTGCTACACAATAAAATGTAAAAAATATTATAGAAAGTTTCGGTTTCGGCTATTCGGCCATTTTTTGGCCGAAACTGAAACCGAAACCGAAACCACTTATTTGGGCCGAAACCGAAACCGAAACCGAATATTCGGTCGGACACTAGAAAACATGAACGTATGTCAAAATTTTGAGTTATGTCACTTATGTCCCGCACCTTTCTGTCTCTGGGCTGTGTCTCTGCCAGTGTTTCGCTGTGCGTTGAATATAATTTATGATTCAAAACTTTACTTTTTCTCAATGCTGCACTTGAAACGCCGCACAAAGTAAACACAAACACAAATAGAGTCGAGCAAAGGCGAAGGCGCGGCCAAAAATTAAATACATGAAAGCTTTTAATTAATAATTGCGCCTTTGGAACGCAGCACAGCGTAAATTTAATGAAAGCACGAACAACGAGAAAACGCAGAATGTGCGGCATCGTAAAAGACACTCACCGTTTGTGGGCAAAAGCAGCGCCCTTTGCAATGAATGCGGCGGCGTGTAGTCGTCGCTGTGGTTGTGGCTGTGTCTGACGTGACCTGGCGATAGGTAAACGCACAGCAGTCTGAAAAGCAGCAGAACTCTATTTCGTTGGTTAATAATTTTCGCAGCAGTCATGTCAACGACTTAAATATTAATTTAGGTGAAATTGTTGCATGAATGTTTAGAAATTTATGTGTTTCTTTGATTAAGAACGCCTCAGGCTGTAGAAGTTTGCAAGTCACGTAGAGACCAGCGACAAAAGATTTGAATAATTGTTGTTATAAGTTTAGTTGAGTAGCATTTTGTCAGTTACTGTAACCTGGTTACTGTAACAAAGTTGCTGTAGAAGAGTTACAGTAATAAAATTACTGTAAAAAAATACATTAACAAGCATCTTGAAACAAAATTACTGTCGCCAAGTTTTAGAACTAATTTGTCTTTGTAACAGCAACAGCTCACAAATGAATAATTAATCCTCAATTGCATGAATTATTTTCTTATTTATTTATTTGTTAATGCAGTTCTTCTTTTTTAATGCAAACTGCTAACAGAAAACCACTTCAAAAAATGTTTATTAAATACACAAAATTTTGACGGGGTTTACTTTGAAGAAGAAGAAGAAGTGTTCTCCACCTTTAGGTGGACCTAAGCATTTGAGAGTTAAGTTAATAGTAATCATCAGGGAAAGGATTTTGTGGAAATTGCCTTTTTTGTTTGCTGATTGAAAATGAGCACGAATTAGTGCCTATTTTACCTATAAATGCCGCAAAATGCCTTTTTCAAGATTTGTCGAGCGCCGTTTTATTTGTCTTTCGTTTTTAATATTTTCCCCCTTTTGTTTCGCAAAAATAACTTGAAACTTAAAAAAAATTAAGTGGCAACATTGCAATTTCGTAAACTGATCTATGTTTTTACATTGATTTGATCATTCCTAAGCCGTTATTTTTTGTTGTGCGGTGGAAAATTTAAAGAAAAAACATGCCAAAATCAAATAGTTCGGTTTCCGCAAAAATTTCATTTATTTTTTTGTGATACAAGTACGGCTTTTATGCTTTTATATGAGAAGTTAAAATATGAATTTAAAATATGTGCCAACATTTCAATTAAAATATATTAGTTTTAGTTTTTAAACTATCTAATTGAATCATTGTATCATGGCGTATCGAATGTTTTAATATAAAAACAAACATAATTCAAAATTTTCCAATTTTTCAATAGTACAAGAAACCTAACAAAACGTAGACAAAAATATAATTTTTATATTTTTATTTTGTAGGATGTGTCATTAATAGTTTTATCTTAAAAACCCCATACATTTTTTTTTATATATTTTAACGCATCCTAAATAGACAAGTTCCAAATTTAGACATTTTTATAAATTTAAATAGAGCCACAAAGATAGCCACATCAGATCAGATCATAGATGTGCATAGATCAGAGATTTCATACAGACCCCAAGGAATGAAATCGCACAATCTTGGTGCTAAGTTTACATTGGAATTTCAGGAGATGATTTGATGTGGAAGTCACTACAAAAATCAGAGATTCATAAAACCCCAGCGAATGATATTGCACAATCCTCGTGACTAGTTGACATTAGAATTTCGGCCGCAAAGATGTGGCTCTATCCCCTCGATGACGGATTAGGTCTTGTGTAGTACTTAGTTGACGGGAAATGATTTGGTCTGAAAAACTTTGCCTATACCAGAGATTTCAGTTGACATCAGAATATCGGGAAATGATCTGATCTGGAAGTCATTACATGGATCAGAGATTTCGCAAAGCCCCAAAGACAGAAATTTTGAGATCTTAGTGACTAGTTGGCACTGGAATTTTGGGATATGATTTTATCTGGAAGTCTATGCTTAGACTCAAGATTTCACAAAACTCCAGAGAATGATATTGCACCATCCTGGTGACTAGTTGCCATTAGAATTTCGCCCACGTCTCGGCCTTGAGTGGTACTTAGTTAACATAGAAATGTCGGGAAATGATTTGGTCTGAAAGTACTATTTGCATGTGCCAGAGATTTCAGTTGACATCAGAATTTCTGGAAATGATTTGGTCTGAAAGTCGATGCATAGATCAGAAGATTTCTCAAAACCCAAAAGAAAGAACTCGCACTATCTTGACGGCTAATTGACATTGGAATTTAAGAATATGATTTGACCTGGAAGTCATTGCAAGTATCACAGATTTCATAAAACACCAAAGAAAGAAATTGTACAATCTTGATGGCTGATTGACATTGGAATTTCAGATGATGATTTGATCGGAAAACCGTTGCAAAGCTCAGAGATTTCTGAAAGCCCTTAAGAAAGAAATTGCACGATTTGGGTGACTAGTTGAGATTAGAATTTCGGGAGGTAAGTTGGTCTAAAAGTCTTTACATGGATCAGAGATTTCACAAGACCCCAATGAAAGAAATTGCAAGATCTTGGTGACCAGTTGAGATTGGAATTTTGGGGCGTTGGATAGACTAGAGATTTTTTAAAGCCCCAAAAAGAGAAATTGCAAGATCAGAACTGTGGCAACTTGAGATCAGAATTTCGAGAGATGATTTGGTCTTGAAGTCTTTGCATGGATCAGAAAGAAATTTCTTGATTTTGATGGCTGGTCGACTTTGGATTTTCGGGAGATATTTTGATCTGGAAGTAATTACATCGATCAGAGATTTCACAAAGCCCCAAAGAAAGATTATGCACGATCTTGGTGACTAGTTGACGATTTCATGGCTGGTTGTCTTTGGATTTTCGGGAGATGATTTGATCTGTGAGTCATTTGGCAGTGGCAGTAGGCGGCATTCTTCCAATTGATCAAATTGATTCTACAAGAAATCGGTTATCATGAACAATAATTTCTGTAATGAATGCCATTCACAGTCTTACTTCGCATTTCTGACTTCACTTTGTTTGTTTTTTGTATTGGAAACTTTAATTTGTTTGATAATCTTTTAATTATTAATAAAATAAATCCAATCAAGCCGCCTGATCCAAATCTGCACCACATATTTCATTCAGTTGGAAATGCGTCTCGTTGGTAAAAATAATTTTTTTTTTGTTTATCGCTTCAATCACTTCACTTCGCCCCATCACCCACTCAACAATTTTTTCGGCGCTGTGCATAATTTAATCTGAACTGAGCTTCTGAGTGAGCCAAATCTCGTCACAATTAGCTGCGATTTGCTTTAGGAAATTTGAAGTGTTGTTGTTGAGAACAATGCCGACTTAATGTTTGCGAATATTTGGCAAAACCCTCGTTAACAGAAGCAATGATTTCGAAAAACGGCCGGTACGTTGAAGCACAGAAAACTTAGTATCCACAATTAGTGGCAATTCGTTTCGAAGCTTTGCAATTAGCCAAGAAGAAAAAAACTCCTTTGATATCTGACTTTTGTTCTCGTGTTCACACAATTTTGTGCCCGAGTGGAAATTGCCGTACCGATAGCTTTGCAAATTAGTATCTGAAAGCAAAAACTTCAAATGATTTCTGCCTAAATGCTCCCAACCATCGAAGCCTGCAATTCTTGGAAATCGACTAAGCCATTTTCGCTTGAAGGTCGATTTTTTAGTACAAATCACCCTTAAACTCCCGCATTAGCCGCAGCTGCAGTGAGGCGCAATATTTAACTTTTTATGCTACACACAAAGCGCAAATCTGTTTGCTCGGCACTTTGTAAGCACTTTCGGCGAATTCACAAACAACCCAAGGCTGAGTTTTGGTTTTCTGAAATTTGCCTAATGCAATCTCGACTTACACAACACAACGAATTACACAACATCGGCAGGCAGCGGCATAAGAAAGTCTCGGCGACGTTGCGCCCAGCAAAAGGCAACAAGCCAAAAAATGTTCTGCATACTTTATTGATTCACCGTTAGCGGCAATAAGAATCAAAAACATAAATGAACAACATTAAACCGAAGAAAAAACGATTGCAAAATCCAGCAAAATGCTGCACACACACACACGAACACAAACACACAGTGAGATACACACACACACACACTCAGAATGGCTTTTGCGGTTATAACCCCTGCTCCACCCGCGGCGATGACGGCTGCCCGGACCCACCAAACGCTCGGCGGGCCACTTCCAGCTGCGCGCAAATTGACTCCAAAGGCGATGCGAGCCAAATTAATTTTCAACCACCTGCAGGCGTCACAGCCACAACGACAGCCGCAGCGGCGCAGCAGAGGCTGGCTGCAGCAGCCGTCACAACAAACAAAGAAGCGAAGCAAGTGAGACAACACTAAGTGGGCAAACAAAAGGTGAAAGACAACATTTGGCAGCCAATTTCAAAGGATAATTATAATCCTTTCGCTGTTCGTTCGTTCGTTCGACAGTCGTTAATGTTGTGGTAGTGTTTGTGCTCGTTATTGTTGTTGTTGTTGTTGTTTCACGCGGCCATGCCAACCAGCCAGCTGCGGCGCAAAGTGCGGCCAGAAGTGCGAGTACAGTTAAGACGCTGCAATATTGAATGTCGTCGTGTCTGGCGGCCCCCTGAGGCTGAAGCGAAAAACAAAAGCCACAGCAACAACCACAACAACAAACCAAATATTCACAGCTCAAATAAAGCTAATCACAAAGAGTCGAAGAAACATTAGAGCCGACGAGCAACGAACGCTGGAGAAGAGCCAAGGAAACAGAGGTAACTACAACAACAAGCGTTATAGAGAATTGGCCACAATTTAACAACAACAACAACAACACCGAACGCACTAATTACACGCACAACTACAACAACACAAAGCTATATTGCGTCCAAGCCAATAATAGAAAACGCGCATATTACAACAAAAACAATAACCAGACAGTTTGAAAGAACCGCTGCGACAATAAGAATAATAAAAACAACTACAACTATAACCACAACCACAGCAATCAGAATCTGGACCGCAAAAAATGCCAAAAAAATTGCTAACAACATTTCAATTGAAAGCAACAATACAGAAAGGCAGGAAGAACGGAATGAAACAATTCCTCGGACAAGAATAGCCATTGCAACGACAACAACAAAAACCACAACGACGGCATAGAAGGCAAATAGATAAGGCTAAAAAAATATTGAACAACAACACTGAGAACGTCGGGAAGGAAAAACAATAAAAAAAACTAAAAAAACAAAAATAACTGCAATAATATCTAAGAGTGAAAACAACAACAACAATAATACATAAAAATAAGAACAACAACGTCATTGAACCATCATACAACAGAAACACGATATAGGTAACAAAAAAAAACAACATATAAGCAACATGTCAGCGGGAGAAGATAAAATGATAAAATAAAAACCACAACATTGAAATTAAACTTTAGAAATAATTCGCAATAACAGCAACAACATTGGCATCTAAACGTCAAGTATTTGAGAATTTCGATGTGTAAACAACAACAACAATAATGACATGTACTAATAAAACAACAAAACTGCGATATAAAAACAACTACAACGAAATATAAAGTAAACAACAAAACTAAGATAAGTATAAAAAAACAAAAAGAAACACACGGAATGAAAAACCGAAATATGATAAAATAAAAACAAGAGCAAAATAAATATAAAAATAAATAAAAAAAATATAAAAAAAATAATAATAAAAATACGCAATAACAACAACAATAACAGCATCGAAGCGTGTAATAGCAATATTTCGATATAAAAAAACAACAATAACGACATGTACAACTAAAACAACAAAAGTACGACACAAGAATAACAACAACAACGTGTAAGTAGGGGGGGGGGGGCTAAAATACAATAAAATAAAAACAACAGCAACAACAATTAAATGAAACTTAAAAAATAATACAACAACATCTACAACATCTAATCGTCAAATAGCAACATTACGACATAAAAACAACAACAATAAAAACATGCACGACTCAAACTACAAAACTACGACACAAGAACAACAACAACAACAACATTTAAGCAGGAGGAAAAACAACGGCAAAAAATTCAATAGCAGTAACAACAATTAAATGACATGTTTTAAAAAAATACAACAACAATAACAACTAATTGTCAAATAGCAGAATTACGATATAGAAATAAAAACAAACGCGACATGTTCCATTAAAAACAATAAAAAGAATGACAATATAAGAACAACAACAACAATAATACAAGTTAAAAACAACAACAATAACGATTTGTACGTTTGAAAGAAATGAGAAATTAAATGTTAATATACAAAAACAAGACTAACACTAACATCTGAGTAAAAAAGCAACAACAACTCGAGGATTTGTTCCACTTTAGGAAGGATTTTTGGGTATTCCAACCTCCCCAAATATCTGTTTGTCAAATGGTATTGGACTCAAAAGTTGTGTACGAAACCGCCTCCCTCCAATGAAATCCTCTGTGCCACTAAACTAGACAAAACCTAGAACAACAACAATGATAGCAACAACATTTCTATATCTAACAGTAACAGTAAAAACAACAAAAAAAAAGAAACACCAACAAAAGAGTAACAACAATCGAATTCTATGCTAAGCAAATTTACAACAACAATTCCTATTTAATGAAAATACATAAGAACAACAAAAAAAACCCGCTAGTGTAACGCTTGCCCACACAACATAACCAAAAACACATACAGACAACAACAACTTATAGAAATAACAGCGAAAATCACGAAAGTAAAAACCGAAATAAAAACAACTATGGCGACAACAACAACAACCAAAAGAGCAACTTTAACAGTTTTGATTTGAAGTTTTAAAACTTATATGACCAATAGGAATGTTTCATATAAAATTTTACTGTCTTAAGGAGGTCAATACGTGTAAACGGTATATTTGTGGAATCGTGCATACGCCGGAAAAAATTAATGCAATGTAAAATTTGTTGTTTCATTCTTTTATTAAAAGGTAGCAGTGCAAAAAAAAAATTTTTTTTTTGGCGTGCTGAAAATGGCGGCGGTGGTGGGGGTCCAACCTTGGGCCCAAATTCTAGTAGAAGTTGTGCTGGCGCCTCAAAAATCATCTGAAAAAATATTGCTATTTGTTATTATGAGAAAATATACATATGTATGTATGTACCTTCTAAACGAACTAACAAAAAAAATATTTTCTCGAAAATACAAAAATACGCTCCAACCGAAAAAAATTTACCTTTTTTTCTTAACCCTCTAACGAGTAAGACCGTCTCAAGACGGCCTTCGATTTCTGGCCTCCAGGGTCAAATCAGAATTTTGTTTTTCTTCAAAATAGCAAAAGTTCTCTTTACACTAGTTTGCTCGACATTTTGATAAACAAACGAAAACACTCCGACCACGCGTTTGAGTGCAATTATCAGTGCAGTCTGAGAAGCTAACGAACAAGCATCAAAAATTATTGCGCAACAATTTTCTTTTTCAAGTGTCAAAATAATATATTTGGAAACAAGTGATCGAATTCATAATTTTATGGTAAGTACATAGTTAGAACATTATATTTGGAATATATTATATACTTGAAGTGAAAAAAAAATCTAAGTGTGCATTGGAAACAAAATATTGGAGACCGTCTCCAGACGGTCTTGCCGGTTTGCGCGTAAAAAAATGTTTCACTGTTTTTTCATCTTTTGTTGTTTTCATTACATCGTTTTGACTATTATTCTATCATTTTCGCCCTTTTATGTAATTTTTGTGTATTAGATAAATTGTTCTAGGTTTACTTATAAAAAAAAATTCAATTTGAATAAATTGACTGATGATGAATTGCTCGAGTTCTTCGATTCAGTAGAAAATGAAGATGAAATTTATAGTAGTGATGACAGTCTCGCTGACCCGGACTATGTTGTCACCGACATCGATCCTGATAGCCCAGGCGACCTATCAGAGAATGATTAAGGGGCAATTGGGGCATGTATCCAGGAAATGAATGAGGCTGAGACCACTGATGCATATGTGCAGGCTATGAATTTGTCATTGAATATCAGTGACATCGAGCAGCCAGCAGCTTCTTCAACATTTCTTCACAATGTTACGGCGGTCGAAACAGTTGAGGCCCAAAAGAAAGATTTGAGAAAGCCAATAATTCCAGCAATTCGTCTGTAATAGAACAGCTTCTACAGCTACCACAATTCCGTGAGGGAATAGCTGCTGGACTTGTTTCCTTCAAGGAAAAACGACCTGTAGGTCGACCATCAATAAATCTAAGTGTTGATCGGACAATAACACCACAGTCTGGAACATCAGGTATAGGAAAAAGAGCTATTCATCCAGTTGCTGATGTTCGGTTCGATGGTGTAGATCATTTTCCAATTTGGGTTGATAGAAAAGGCAAAAAGAAGTGCAAGCATTGTAAAAAGTCGGATACTCAAGCCGTTTGTTCTAACTGTAATCTTCATTTATGTGGCACAGTCGATAGAAATTGTTTCTGGGACTACCACCATAGGAAATAATATGATTTATACCCTTTTCCTTTCTTCTTCTCAATAAAACTTGTTTGGTAGAAAAATATATACCTGTATTATTTTTACGTTTAAACTGGTAAGACCGTCTTGAGACGGTCTTAACTATTTCTCACCTGGCGGTCGTTCCAGAGAAAAATTTGACTTAAAAACTTAAACTTAAGGACCTTTTGGGCATATTTACTTGGAAAAAAAATATCAGCTTGATCCGACCATTTTTACGATTTTGCCCGTTAGAGGGTTAATTTTCCGAAAATGGCGCTTCGGATTTCGCAAAAAACAAAGACATTTTTAGTTACTTTAGAAGTTCTATGTTTCAAAAAGTTCCTGCCTAAATTTTAGATCAGTGGTACTAAAACTTGCCGGGATATTCGACTTCCATAATCAAAAACCAGTGTTTCGAAATAATTCGGTTTAAACTTTGCGTTACTGATATCATGCGGAACGAATTGACCATCAATAAAGCGCTGCTGCAGGGGAACGGGTCATCAGAATTAAAAACCTTTTGAGGAGGATATCCTTAAGACCACCTGGAGTCTATTTCACAAAACAAATTTTTGAAAATTTTGTAAATTTAACCTTTCCTTCCCATTCAAATTTGGCATTTCGAAGTATAATTGTCGATTTTTCCCCATTCCCATTTCCACATTGTTCTATTGGCAACATTGAAAATTGTTTATATTTGTGTAACGGCTTCCGCTTGACAGGGCAGCATTTTCCATAATTAATTGCCAAAAATGTAATGTTGGTCTATATTTAACAAAGAGCAAGAACTGTTTTTTTATTTGTTTCATAACAAATAACTCTAAAAACTTGTAAATAAATGCAAATTTTGTTTTCATATGAAATATGTTTTAATTTTGCTTCATAAATGGCCAATGTAGCTATATGGTTACCCCCTCCCACCACCCACTAAAAAGTCGAAACTATTTCAAATTTGATGCAAAACAATTTTAAATAGTTACATCTCTCGTTTGAAATAATCAAATTCCAATTTATTTCCATGGCTATTTCATAATTCGGAAAGGAAAGGGTTAATTAATTAAATTTTCGTTTAGTCCTTTTTTTTGGGTTTCATATGCAACATTCAACACTCATTTGAATGTCAAGGGGGTTATTTAAAACAAATTTAACAACGATTTGAATAAATTACAAAAACAAATTTTATATTTAACCACAAAATAGTAACTAATTTCGGCTTAACTTAACTTTTCTCTGCTTGCCGCAGCGGCTGTCACACGAACACAACTTTCGAAAACCATAAAAGCCACTATTCGAGATTTGTTTGCGGCAGCAAAGTTGTTGCGGTCAGCGCAATCGCCATTGCAATCAACTTAGCCAACCGACAGTGAAAGCGCAACTGTTGTCAACTCATCCGTTCACCGCTCACCGCAAACCGCTGCGCCACTGTGGCCACTGCCGCGGCATTTTCGCTCAGCACTTGACTCGGTTGCCTTCGTCCGGCTGAATTGCTTCAATACAAAACTTCATTAGACACACACACACACACACACACACGCACACACAGAGACAGACACACACGCACAGAGGCATAAATCTTGCCGCTACGAAATAAATTTGTACGCTGCACTTGAAATGCTCGAATGCTGTATTTGTATTTTGCGTTCTAACGTCATGTACTTTGTTGTTGTTGTTGTTGTTATTGCGTTGCCATGTTCTCAGTGACTCCGACACAAAGTTCACTCATCCAGTCAGCCAGTGAGTCAGTCAGCTATTCAAGCATTCGGTCATTCGTTCGCTTATTTTCATATTCAAAAGTCGTTCGTTGCATTGAGCTGAACTATTTTGTTGTTGTTGTTGCCACATTCGTTGTTGCCGTTGCTGTTTGCTATTGTTTGTCTTTTTGCATTTCGTATTTCGTTCGTATGCGCTGCCGTTGTGCATTACAAACTACACTCGGCAAATTTTGTTCAACATGAATTGCAGATACTTTGATTTCAACACAAAACGCACATGCGGCACACAAACACAAACACACACACATTTACATATTTTTATATACCGTACATAGCTTCCGTTGCACGCACATTGCATTTAAAATAAATTCTGTGGCAAAAATACTACTTGACTGCCATTGCAACGGACACACGTTGGGCGTTCACATGCGACCAGTTCAAGGCACGTTTTGTTGTATGTGTGTGTGTGTGTGTGTGTGTGTGTGTGGAATTTATTTCTGACATACTCTGGTGCATTCTCTGCACTGTTTTATTAGTTAATACATAAATGCAATAAATATAAACCAAACAATAAAACTTAAATATAAAAGCAATCATGGCAAGAGAAAATTTTATTGACTTCATACAAAACAAAAAAACCATTCATTGTGAACAACATAATTCTAAAATATTAAACTATGAACGTATAAAAAGTCATTGTTCATATCTGAGAAGAAGTTCTCATTGTTAAAACAAATTTCAACTAAATTGTATTGGATTCAATTAGATTATGGTTACAGGTAGAATTGGTTAAGTTTTTTAACGAGAGTGAAAATCTTTTGGAATATACTATTGCAGACGCTAGTTGGCCTGAATGAAATGGCTTTGTTAGCGATATTTCTTTGACTCGAGCGTGCATTAAATCAGCAAAAAAAGTTATCATTACTAATGGGGAAACAAATTGCTGAAAAATCCTCACTCAGTGTGGGTCAGAGACAGGGATAAATGGAGGCCGTTTTCAAAATTTGTCAGCAAAGAAATCAGCTCACCTGCTACCGTCATGTCTTCGCCCGGGAAATACGCCGACGCTAGGACGACCTCGAGGTCAGCACCCTCGATTTGGACCATCATCGCCACCAGGTCCCTGTACATGTAAGTTAGTACATCTAGGTTAGGTTAGGTTAGGTTAGGGTGGCAGCTAGAAGAGCTCACTTAGGCTCATATAGTATGTCTAACATATCATCAAATTTGCATTACATTGGAATTGGTGCAAGAAAAGCTCCAAGAATGCCTTATTTACAGAACAAGCTTTGAGAATGGTCGCCCAATTTGTGCAATTTAAGTTTCTAAGATTCGTTAATTCTGATTTCTGACAATAGACCAACAATAATTGACCAACTGTGATTCGTTCCATACACAAAATTCAAAAAATTTATAGTCTCAGAATTTAACAATTTTGATGTCATTTGAAAGGTAAAACTCCAACTAAGAAAAACCCCAACAAATCTGTCCAGAAAATTAATTAGTGTGTGTGTGCAAAGGCGGCTCAAACTTGAAAATTTTTTCACACAAATATGTAAACACATATTTTCTGTTTTTAGTCTATTGAGTAAAAAAAATTGTAAAATACATGGTTACCACGAAGTTGCTCAAACTTTCAATACAGATTAAGAAATGATGTGGTCATTTTCGCTTTTAATTTTTTTCTCAAATTTGCTAAGCTGAGGCTTTTACATCACTTTTAATTCAAAATATTTTTCTAAATTAAAAATCTGAAAATTGGCAAAACTTAGAGCAAAATATCTAAAAATTATGTGAAAGTATGTTCCTGGATTTTTTTTTTAATTTTAAGAAGCATTCTTTCTTTGTCGGATAATGTAATTACATGCTCCGATATCTTCCGATCTCAGAAAATAATTCAATTTGAAAAGTGGTCTAAACACGTATTTTTCGAAAAAATTTTTTTTATTTATGCCTAAAAGTATGCAATCAGCATGAAAAATTTAGAAAACTGCAAAACAGCAAAACATACATCTATTATTATCGTTTTTATTGCAAAACTAAAGAATCCTAGGACAATTTCTGTTACTCTTTACAATTATCAATGTTGGCGTTACCGATTAAATGTAAAATCTGAAAAATCTAGCCAATAGAATTGTTGCTAAAGCTTTCCAAAAATGACGAAAAGCACAAATTTAAGTCTCAGGCATTGCCAAACTACAAAAGTTTAAGAAAAACAAAATGGAGATTCCAATTCAGCAGACCACGATTAACTAGTATACCAAATTTTATGAAGAACGGACCACTGCTTCTAATTTTGTCCCGCGGTTGTATGGAGTCGAATCATTGTGCATTGGTGAGGTCCCGCTTGACCTAGCAGTCATATTGAAGCAGCAGTCATATAGAATAGAAGATCTCTCTTACTATTTTCAGAGTTTCCACAATGGTATGGTATGGAAGGTTCTGTGTCCTAAAATTCGGAATCTGTCGATTTAAGTAAACTACGCGATTAATTATTTTCACCAAAATATTTTTTCCTAGTTTGACAGCACTGTTGTCAAATTTCAAGCGCGGAAACGTTGAAAATCTTGCAGAAGGCTTACGAGGGCCAAACTCTATCAAAAACAAAACAACACTTGATTGGTAAAAAATTTTTAATGAAGGAAGAGAACGCGTTGAGGACAAAGAGCGTTCCCGGCCGAGCATTCACATCAAAGGATGAGCAACACGTCAATCAAATCAAGAAATTTGGTGCCTGCACACCGTCAATTAACAATAAGAGACCTTGCTGATGATATTGGCATATCAAAAGTATCTGCTAATAACATTTTGAAGGATGTTTTGGACCTCAGACGCATTAAATCTCTGCAATCGTTCTTCACGACTTCGATTGGAAAATCCTAATAAGTGGCATAAGTGCATTGCATCGAAGGAGGAGTACTTTGAAAGTGATGAAAAAGATTTAGAAGAATAAATAAAAAGCTTTTTAATTTTATGACACAATTCCGGGTAGTTTTTGGACACAGCAGTACATTAGTTTATAACAATGACATTCGTAATATCTCGCTCACAACTCTTCCTTTCTAATTTTATAGTTCAGTCACTCTTAATGAAAGCCTTTCAAAACCTTTTATCTATTTAAAATTTTTATGAATTTTTTTTAATGACACATCCATCTCAATGTCACGTAAATCACTCGAGCGAAATGCTTTCAAACATTTAGATATTTATTTCTTTTCCTAGTTTTCTTTCCATTGCGGTACCACAAAATACTTGAAATTCGCAATTGCGCACAGCTGCGTGCAACACGGCAAGACGACGACAACAACAACAACTTAAAATACCACACTGTACGCATGGGTCATGTCTCGCAACTGGGCCGTGCGAATAGAGCAAATCAGTACAACAACTATGTGCATACCGAACAGCGAGCGAACTACGCGCGTAAAATGCGTTGAAAGCGAAATGTGGCATTTGGCATTTGCCGTTGCGGCAGCCAGCGGCAAGTGGACAGCGGCGCGCCGCTATTTGGTACGCACAACTGGGCAGAAATGCAAACAAAAGCACCGACGCGCACACATTGACACAACGGGAAACCGAACAGCAAATGCTGGTTGTTTGGATCCCGCAGCGACAGCTGCCTGCCGCATGGCTAAGCGTAGCCATTGTGGCGGGAATTGCATTTCCGCGCATACTTTTCGCCAAAAGCGAACACAATGAGCACAACGAGCGCACAAATCTCGGTGCTAATGCACCATACACACACACGCACACACACTCACAGATACTTGGTTATGCATGCAATGCACACAAGCAACAGTGCGGTTGCTGCTGTTGTGCTGCTCGAGTGCAAATGAGCAGCAAAATTTTTCGGTAATCAGCAGTCAGTGTGTACAACAAAATTTTAGGAAATTAAAGCTTCACTTCAAGGCAGCAGTAGATGGCTCCATGGTGTGAGTGAGAGTCATTTGAACTTTAGTTGTGGAAAAATATTTCTTTAATTGAAAATCGTTCTATAACAGCGACAACAAATTTTGTTATTTTTTCATATACTTTTCAGATTTTGAATTATTTCTCGAGTCTCTGCAGTCTACAAATTCAAATTTAGTTAGCATTTCTATAACTCAAATTAATTACAAATTATATATGATTTATATATAACAATTTTTTAATATTTTCTGAGCATTTCAACAGTATTCCTTTAATTTAGTATTATACAAATTTAGTAAAAACCAAACTTTAATAATTTGTTGCCAACAAAACTGAATTTTCTGCTACTCACAAATAAATTCAAAATTATTCATACGCACCGATGTGCTGTGGCCTCTATTTCGGGAAAACATTTATAGTCAATCATTCGTAGACCAAAGTCATCAACAACAAAATAAAACAATATATTTCGTTACTTTCCCATAGAGTTTTCAGAGTTTAAACTATTTCTCGAGTATCTGCAGTCCATAAATTCAAACTAAGTGAGCATTTTTATATACTCAAATTAATTCTAAATTATACATAATTTAAATATAATATTTTAGAAATATTATTTGAGCATTTTAGTAGTATTTCTTAAATTTAGTATTCTAAAAATCTCATAAAAATTAAACTTACATAATTTGTTGCACACAAAACTGAGCATCAAATCACTCATACGCACCGATGTGTTGTGGCCTTCATTTCGGTTAATCATTTATAGTCAATAATTCGTAGAACGAACTCTTTAGCATAATAAACGCACTCAACAGTTTTTCAATTTTGTAACTTTTCCATATAATTTTCAGATTTTTTACTATTTCTCGAGTCTCTGCACTCAACAAATTCAGATTTAGTGTAACACAAAGTTATTATAAATTAGATATAATTTATAAAAAAAAATTGTATTACATTTATTTGAGCATTTCGATTGTATTTTTTTAATTTAGTATTCGAAAAATCTAACAAAGCCGAACTTTAATATTTTGTTACACACTGAATTTGCTGCCGCTCACAAATAAATTCAAAATAATTTATACGCACCGATGTGCTGTGGCCTCTACTTCGGCAAATCATTTATAGTCAATCATTCGTAGACCAAACTCTTCAACATAATAAAAGCACTCAACAGTTGCTCCTTAATCCCTTTTCGTGTTGCCCGCAAATTTCGTAACTCTTTCACAAAGTTTCAGAGTTTTCAAATGAAGTTAGCATTTATAAAACCAAAATTAAATATGAATTATATATAAATGATATAATAATTTATTATTAGAATTTGAGCATTTCAACAGTTTTGATTTAATTTAGTATTCTAAATATCTAATAAAAGCCCAACTTTCATATTTTGTTGCCAACAAAACTGAATATTTTACTGTTCACAAATAAATTCAAAATCACTCATACGCACCAATGTGCTGTGACCTTCATTTTGGGTAATCATTTATAGTTAGTAATTCGTAGACCAAATTCTTTAGCATAATAAAAGCGCTCAACAGTTCATCCTTGATCCCTTTTCGTGCTGCCCGCCAGCGTGTGACTACCTCAATGACTGTCATACTTTAATGGCCGGCCGACGCTTGACGGCAACGTGACCCTGCAGGATTTCGACCTGGCCGCTGTCTGCCATCAATTACCACATCTGCCACTGATGCCATCACATTAAAATCGCATAAATTGTGAACGCACCACAAAAACCAGCTTCAACCAGCCAAACGTACAACAGATCGCGTTACGAAAAACGCACGAAAATTGCTCTGCGAAAAAACAAACATTCATGCACTAAGCAATAAAAAAATCTCGAAGCTAAAAGTGAATAGCAAAGAGCGAGTCGAAAAAAAATATACGCTCAGCTTATGGTCAAAGCGAAGGACGGCAAACGTAAACCTCAGCTGCTCGTTTATTGAGGAAGTGAAGAGCGAAAAGGACATTCGGCTGGTTGGTTGACATAGTAAAAAAAACAGCGTTAATGTGGCCAACGCAAGACAATAAAGCAGCATTTAATTCGTAGCCATTTGCAAGTGGACACTGCAGCGGCAAAGGCAACGGCGGCCTGCAATTGCGGCTGCTGCTGCTGCTGCTGCTGATGGGAAAGCTGGCCGTAAGCGTGTTAACTGCAGTCATTATGGCTGAAATTAAAATGCACTTAGCGTGCACTCATGTAATGCAAACTGAAACGCATCAAAACACAAACACACACATACATAAATACATGCTTATATACACAATTATATACTACATAGATGGTGAAGTATGGAGCCACGCATTAAATCTTCACAGACTGGCAGCTGACAGCACGCAGCATTAACAAAAAATATTTTTTAAAAATTAGACAAATTAACAATTTACTGATATTCGGGGAAATGTGTAAATTTGTGAAGCCAAATTTTCATGTTAATATGTATAATTCACTCATTTGTTTAATGCTTCAATGCTTTAAAGCCCACAAAAGCCAAAAAAGTTATAGAAATGGTTTGCGCTACGCATTGAACCGAACTTTACTTGTAATTTTTGGCACATTCTAGTTAGAGAGCTTTGATTTAGAAGAGATTTGGAAATTTTGTGCACTTCAAATTTCAAAAACTCCCAACCACAACCTGACAAATGTGCATAGCAAATGAGATCTTTAAAAATACCTAAAAATGTGTGCATCTTACTGCCGTAAAAAACAACAAATAGGCCGCATGCACTGCTTGACTGTCGCTGGCAATTGCAACCCACTTCGATTATTCTACTTGGCAGCAACAAAGTGTCCAACGCTTAGCCGCTTTCCGGCTATTAACTCATTTTTCTTACTGCACGCTGCCTGATGACACTGCAACCAGACGCCAACAACAAGCATCACCAGCAGCAGCAGCAACAACCAACAGCATTAGCAACGGCCAACAGTAGTAGCATTAAAGTGCCGTTACAAGGACATGGCATGTCCTGCAACAAATGACATTTTTATGATGATGACACTGCGTTTATGACTCGCTTATAAATTAATGAATGGCGCCGTGCTGCTCTATGCAACAGTAGCGGCCATGTGTGTGTGTGTGTGTTTTTGTACATTAGTGTCTGTGCGTAAATCGCCTTTGCTCGCATCGCACATGACACAGTGTTAATTTTCAGCATGCGTTATGCAAGATTTACACTCTCTCGTTGCGGCATACGCTGCGTATACGTAATGCGAGTTGCTCATACGCGAAACGATGTGCACGAGACGTAATCAAATTCGCGTCTAATGTATGCAGATGTGTGTGTGTGTGTGTGCAGATGTTTGAGTGCTCATGGTAATAAAATAAAATGCTCACTTTATAGATTTAAAATTTTTCTAATTTTTTTGCTGCACAGGTTTGTGATTTTACTACACTTTTGCAGGATTTGCATGTTTTTATATTTATATATTTTTGAAATATATTTTGTATATAGTTTTTATATTCTTTAAATGAGTTTTTTATTGTAGAAAATAATTTCAATAATGTAAACTTTCATGGCTTAAAACTCTCATAAGCGCTTATAAGGCAATTTAGAAATTATAATAAAAGTCTTCTGGCGTTTTGACCCAACTGTGAGTGTTACTACAATTCCCATAGCTGGGTTAAGGCTTAACGCAAAACATCTATCCAGACGCAGCTGGTTTGGTTAGAAAAAGCCAAGCAAGCTAAGACAAATAAGGAGTTTTAGCAATGAACACAACACTTTCAATATTGAACCCTGAAAAAACATCAACATCTGGTTGTAAATATGAAGTTTCAGTTTCAGTTATCCAAAAAGCTTAGGTACAGTAACACAGTCTTATGTGTGCCTAGGATTGTCTCACCACATCTTTTCGATTATACGGAGACGTGCTCTGGTTAATTTTGTATTTTTTGTACTCAAGGAAGTTGCCGATCGCTGAATAAATCATTCAAATTGGTTTAGTAGTTTCCGAGATACGATGATTCTTCGCTTACTTAACTACCACATTTACAAGTGGGAGGCCAATTCCATAGAAAATGTCCGTTTTGTATAGAAGCACACTTAAGACTTGGAGATAGCGGGTAGATCTGTTTTGAAGAAGTATTCAAATAAATGGGGGTCTGTAGCACATTTCATAAGTCTAGGAGCCGATTTTATAAAAACGATCATTTTGTATGGGAGCCCCATTTCGCGTTGGAGATAGAGTATAAATATGTTTGAAAGAAATATTCAGTAGGGAAAACTAATGTTAGTCAGTCATAGAATTTATACCTCTGCGTTCGCGCATTTCGGTCTCTGCGTGCGTACAAGCAAATGAAATAAGAAACTCTGTGTTTATTGCACACATACGCGCAGCGATAGTGCGGCGCTGTCGTGCCAATCGTGTCGTCAAATGTGTCACTCGAGCGCGTCATTCAAGAATTTCAGATTTCCGACTCTGCTGCGCAGCAGACGGCCGCATGCAAAGCGGGCTTGGTGCACGTATTCCGAACCGACGGAGCGGGCTTGGGCGCAGCTCGAGCGGTTACATGCACAATGCATTTGCCTGCCATGGACACATTTTGACAATCTAATGTCAGGCGACTGATAAAGCAGACAGCCCGACAACTACAAAATGTAACCACTTTTGTGGACATGCGGTGCGGCATGTTTAGGCATCTGCATGCAGTAATTTTTAATTACTTCACATGTTTGCTCGTCTGTCGGTGTGAATGTGGTCGAGGTTAGCCGCGTGCACACATTTGACAGCTGCTTATTATTTGTTTAAAATCAACGCCGAAAACTTCACAGCCGCCGCACTTGCCCTGTGCGATCGTTGATGGCACAAATCAGCTTAATGTTGATAATGCAAAATTTTTATTTAAATTCGTCGCATTCGTCACACACACACACTACTCACAATTTTTTTTTTTTTTTTTTTTGCCAACATGACAAAGTGGCAATTAAATATTTTCCGTTTCAAAGTAAGCCAGAAACAATAAAAAAAAAATCGTTCGTTAAAAAAAATTATCAATTTTAATTTTAATTGCTTGGAGTTAATGTTCGAGATGACAATTGCGTACTTGTTGCTTGACGCAGATAATGTCTGTCTATGGGTTGAAAGAATCAAGAGTGCCGCGAACTGTAAGTCACCAAGAGCTATTAAGCAATTTTATTTATATACCTACTTTTTGATTAGCTTCAAGTACACATTACAATTTTACTACTCGTAGCATTTGAGCAAGAAATTTATGTTAGGAAAAAATTCACGTTTTAATAGGTTAGGTTCGGTTTGGTAAGAAAAGGAGAGAAAAGGAAAGAAAAGGAAAGGGCATAGATGGATGGATGTAAGAACGAGCCCAAGAAAAATTCACTTCCAAAGATCAGACTTAATAGTTCATTATACTTTAGATTTGTCAAAAATTTTACTAGATTTTGAACAAGAAATATTATTTTAGGAAAAAATTCATGTTTTTTAGGTTAAGGTTTGGTAAGGAAAGAAAAGAAAAGGATAGAAGTTGTAATAGATGGACTGATGTGGGAGCGAGCCTAAGAAAAAGGACCTTCTAAAGGTCAGAGTTAATAGTTCATTGTACTTTAATTTTGTAAAAAAAATTGGACTAGATTTTGAGCATGAAATATTATTTAAAAACTCCTAAATTAACTATGGAATGCTATTTGTATTTGGCAGCAGTAAAATAAATACCCAGATTTTAAAGATAAAGGTGTGAACTTTGAATTGAGAAAAATATTGAAACAACTTCTGCGCAGCTGTGGAACAATTTTTCGAATGTGCCAACATTTTTGTTAACTTTCACCTCGATGCGACGTCCTTTAGCTCCACTCTAGCCCCAAAAATGTTTTGGCTTATGCACTTTTGCACCAAATGACATGTAAAATGAGATGTTCTTCGTCATCGAAATCGCAAAATCGTGCACTAAGTAAAAAAGAAAACATAACATTCTGCAATCACCGGAATTTCAGGATCAGTAATGATTCATTTCCAAAAAGGGTGGTCTTCATAAGCGCACACAGGAGGCTTTTGGGGGTTCAACCCTCCCCCCAACCAAAAAGTTGCTGGTACAAAATATGGTTTCGAATGGTATTTGGCAAAAAAGTTGTACGCAAAACTCACCCAAAATGAAATGCTGTGTCCACCACTGATAGACTTTATTGCTATTTCGTCAAATCTAATTATAGAACTTCTTTTTATTGTTTCGTTGAATTCTGAGACTAAGTTCCAGCATTAGGAAAATGATTTCTTTTTCAGTTTTGAAAGTACCCGTATTGAAATATGACCAAGAATTTGCATTCAGGTAACAGTTACCACAAATCTGCTTCAGACGAAAGCAATCATAAAGCATTTCCTATCAAATATTAGTTATTTTCTCACATTTTGGGATGTCTACAGGTCTTCTTTGAAAATGCAACAGATATGATATCAAAAAAAGTGATTCAGTTGTATTGGATGCGCCACAGGTCACGCAAATGAACTCATGGAATCGATAACAATGTCAAATGAAATTTCTTTTTGGTCATTGAAATAATTCAAGTAACTGATATGTTAGCAGAAATAATAATAATGAGTTGAAATAATTGAAACATTTGATATGCAAAAAAGATGAGTTACACAAAGCAGCTGCGCAGATATATTTCACTTAAAAATTGAAAACCAAAATGAATCTTCTCACACTCACTAAAATCTCTCAGTAAATTCCCAAAAGTTCAATGCTCAAATGTTAAATATGAATAATCACTGCCACCTCCACTCACTTCACTCACACACACAAGCAGTCCCAGGCGCTCGCGGCGAAATGAATATGATTACGCATCATTAAGTTTGCATTTAAGACGAAAAAAATCAAGTTCTATTAAGCAAATGAATTGAAACGCAAAACACATGCTTAAGTGAACGTTTTGATTTATTTGAAAAGCACATTGAAAAGCGCACAACGATGGCGAAATTACACACACACACACGTAGAAAATAATTGAATGAATTGGTTGGCAAGCGTTGAATTCGCCGATTGTCGCACACAGTGGCAGCATTCGGCCGAGAGGGCAAAGGACGGGCACAGTGCACAGGATGTGAGGTGGTTGTGGGGGGTAGAAGTGAGAGTGAGAGTGAGAACGGAAGTGGAAATGGAGCAAAGTTGCCACGTGGCGTTATCTATCAATGGCTGAATGGCAGCGGCACGCTGTGTGTGAATGAATGGCGAAAAGGTGGCAAAATGGCAGCTGGCCAAGATTAATGCATGCGAGTCCGAGTGGCTCGGATGGCAGCAGCCACTGCGAGCGTGAACGCGGACTTTAATTTTGTTGGGTAGGAGAGGGGAATGTGGATAGCGAAAGGAAAGCGAGTCATAAATTGCTGTGCGGTTGGCACTTTACTTGCTGAAAATGTTGCAAATATTCGCACTAAGCAATAAACTCAATTGTGGCTTGGGCCATTTTTGTTTTGTTGTTCTTATAGATTTTGAAAAAGCAACAAGAGAAAAAACTTCGAAATAAATGAACACTTACTGCAGGCCACATTTTTCACAGCGTTCTATAAAACATATACAAAAGTAAACGTCGAGTGCTGCAAGCGGCGTTGCCAGTCATTTCATTCGACACTAATTGATTAATACAAATAGTGCAATGCAATTATTGGCCAAATACTGCAATCGACAACGTTGGCTTCTGCACTGCAATAACAGCAGCAAGAAAAGTTGTCCAAACATTATTGCCGCCCAGTGAGTGCGCAAAAGTTGCAGCACTCACACACGCGCAGCAAGCAATGCGTAATTAATATTGCAACATTGCCATTGCTGGCCAAGTGAGCGCAACACGCTAATGGCAACAATAAATACCGAGCAGCATCCATTGGCGGCAAATGTGCATTATTGCTGGCAGTGGCCGCATTGCAATTGAACTTAAAAAGAAAGAAAGAAAGTTTTGCTAAAAATTATTTGCTAATTTCCAACGATAGTTTCCATTTTAAATCCTCTAGTAGTTGCAAAATAAATGAATGCCCAAGCAACGGAAATATTTCCAAGTGTTTTCATATAGTTGGAAGAATGGTAATGGTCTTCTTCTTCTGTCTTACAACAGTCAATAAATCAATTCGAATGCGAGGCTCGATACTTCCGCTTCTATTGATTCGCTCAAAATAAGTACAACCTAAACTGGGAACCTAAAATTCGAAGACTTAAATAGTTGAAAGACCATCCAACTGTCTTTTAACACATATTTAGTCAGTAAATCAATTCAAGTGTGAGGTTCGATAGTTCCTTTTTTTATTGATTCGATCAGACAAGAACCTAAACCAAGAACCTTTGGGGTTGAATGTTCATATAGATGGCAGACCTTCCACCTGTCTTAACAAAAATTTAGTCGAGTGCAAGGTTCGATAGTTCGCACTGAAATAAATTTTGAGACAGTTGGATGGTCTTCCACCTTTATGAACCTTCAACCCCGAAAGTTCTTGGTTTAGGTTCTAGTTTGAGCGAATTAATAGAAGCGGAACTATCGAACCTCGCAATGAAGTAAATTTGTGTTAAGACATTTGGATGGTCTTCCACCAATATGAACCTTCAATCCCGAAGGTTCTTGGTTTAGGTTCTAGTTTGAGCGAATTAATAGAAGCGGAACTATCGAACCTCGCAATGAAGTAAATTTGTGTTAAGACAGTTGGATGGTCTTCCACCTATATGAACCTTCAATCCCGACGGTTCTTGGTTTAGGTTCTAGTTTGAGCGAACAAAGTAGAACCTAAACCAAGAACTTTCGGGGTTGAAAATTTATTTCAGTGCGAGGTTCGATAGTTCCGCTTCTATTAATTCGCTCAGACATGAACTTAAAATAGAAACCTAAACTCCGAAGGTTCGAAAAGGTGGAAGACCATCCAACTGCCTCAACAAAAATTTACTTCAGTGCGAGGTTCGATAGTTCCGCTTCTATTAATTCCCTCAGACAAGAACCTAAACCAAGAACCTTCGGGATTGAAGGTTCATATAGGTGGACGACCATCCAACTGTCTCAACAAAAACGTATTTCAGTGCGAGGTTCGATAGTTCCGCTTCTATTAATTCGCTCAGACATGAACCTAAAATAGAAACCTAAACTCCGAAGGTTCAAAAAGGTGGAAGACCATCCAACTGCCTTAACAAAAATTTACTTCAGTGCGAGGTTCGATAGTTCCGCTTCTATTAATTCCCTCAGACAAGAACCTAAACCAAGAACCTTCGGGATTGAAGGTTCATATAGGTGGAAAACCAATTGTCTCAAAATTTATTTCAGTGCGAGGTTCGATAGTTCCGCTTCTATTAATTCGCTTAGACAACAACCTAAAATAGGAACCTAAACTCCGAAGGTTCAAATAGGTGGCAGACCATCCAACTGTCTTAACACAAATTTACTTCAGTGCGAGGTTAGATAGTTCCGCTTCTATTAATTCGCTTAGACAACAACCTAAACTAGGAACCTGAACCCCAAAGGTTCAAACCGTTGAAAGACCATCCAACTGACTTTTAACACAAATTTTGTCTATAAACCCATTCGAGTTCAAGGTTCGTGGTTGTGACTAAATAAGAAACCTACAAGTAAATCCCAAAAAGCAGTAACGGTGTTCCAGTAGAGCTGAGCAGTGGCATAGGAAGTGTTCTATTGTCTCTGTTTCTTCTTTATTACCGCAGCTTCTGCAGACAACACCAGACAAACGATGCCATTTTACAAGCACAGATTCAACTCAAAATTCAAATACAATGGCACAATGTCCTGTGATGTCTCCAGTGAGCAGCCTCCAACGAGTCAGTGATAACAGAAACTCGTACCTTGTTCTCATCATAGATAATCGCAGTCACTTGGTACAAAATTGATTACAATCGAGCCCATTGTTTCAGTGTCCTTCTGTGTTGTTTCTTGATTGCTGAGACTATGCTATTGTAGTACATAATAAATATATTTTAAAAAATTTTGAAATTTGGTTTTCAAACAAATACTGCACTCAAAGCTACAATCGAAGAGACAGTTGAGATCATCTATTTCCTGTGATGCCATGCCGGGAATAGATACCGTGGAAGGCAGAAATAGAAGAAGGAAGTGGTTCTAGCTTATAAAAACCCTATACACTGCCATCCTTGAGGGCACTAGTATACTTTGAAGTTATGTTTTTATATACTTTGGTACCCATTGAGTTGAAAATCTACCTTCCAATGTCGAAAAAACCTTTTGAATATAAAATTGTTTGACAAAAATAAAAAAATGTACCTACAAGAATTTGAACTTTTTAGTAAAAGTAATGTTTCACCTAATATTCGATTTTGTTTAGGCCACAAATTATGCGTTTCGAACAATTTTCAGATATGTTAGGACAGTCGACTGAAACCAAAACATTAATTATACAGCAACATAAATTTTCATGTCGTCAAAGCTAGCAATGGAATTTTTAAGTAAATGATACTTAAAAAATAGTTTGCATCTGCTAATCAGAAACTATGAATTGCTTAAGCAAAATTTTATGACAATTAAACGACTTTTTATAATTAAAATTTTTGATTAATATTAATCAATTTCTTTCCAATGCAAATAGCTAATTAAAAAATATATGTAAAATTTATAAACAAACTTCAAACAACCAACCAAATTTTCGCTGCCACATTTGCGCGAATTATTTAGCAAGAAGCGCAACTAATTAGCCGCAAACCTTAACTGTCATCGTCACATAATGTGTGCGTAGAGTTGCCAACAGGCCCAGTGCGCAAATTAGCTAAGCAACGCGCTAAACTTAAAAGTAAATATGAGACACCAGCAAACACACATACACATAATTGAGAGACATATACAACACACACATATACTCGTATATATATATATATATACATAATTTATATACTTTTGAATACATTGCGTCGCAACTGCGCGCATGCAAATCATTTCAGCATTGGCAACAAACATGTTGGCCGCCCCTCAGCAATGCGGCAGCGTGTTGTAGCAACTTTTGGTAAAACATGCAATGACCGCAATCGCACTGCCGCTGGCTGATTCTACCTGTTGACGTAATTAAATTAAACTTGTTAATATTTAATTAATAATAATGCAAGCAAGCACGGCCGCTGAAAGCCCTGCAAACAGCGTTGCGTTGTATGAAGCTTATGAAGAAGAAGAAGAGGAAGAGTAGCAGCAACATTGGCAGCTGGAAATGGCTTTTAGTAAAGCTCCCAGTTTTACTTATTGGCAAATATGATAATTTCTGATTAGGAATTTAGAACATAAGAATTTTCTTTATGCAACAAATTTTATGAAATTGGTCGCAGTCATCAACAAAAGACAAGGAATCTATTTGCATCTCTTTTGAAATGTTCACACCTAACTTTTAGCCACTTTGAATGAAACTAAGGACAATTTTCTGTGCTTTGCGAGGTCTTAAGCCAAAACAAATATACACATTTTTTATTTTATTGTATTGAAAACAAGATGATGAATACTTACAACAACAACTTATCCAAATTAAAATTAAGCAAATAAATTGATCAAAGCCACCGAAAGACAAATATGCAGACAAAGCATGAAATAGAACCCTTAAGGTAGTAAAAGGAAAGGTCAGTCAAGGACTGCATGGAAAAGGACGCACGAAAAAAAATCCTAGCATTTGGAACATCCTTTAAAGAACTTAAAAAAACTCATCGCAAAGACTTTTGTTTGATGGAAGTATTTTGCAGAGGCCCAGGACGGGGGCAACAGGACTTAAGAGAAAAAGAGATACAAACAAGGTGGCGCAAAAGTCATCACTCTATCGGTAGATGCTATAAATTTTGCAATTGGTGGCAAAAGTAAATTCTGCTTTAACATTAATTCATTTATATATTCATTCATTCATTCATACATTCATTTATTTATTCATTCATACATTCATTCATAAACAAATTGGAGCCAACGAACACTGAGTGACAATTTTGCGCCACCCTGTGTATGTTGTTGTTGCTGTTTGAATTAGACTTTTGAGTCAGAACATTGCATCATGCAAATCATAAAGCAACAATAATCACCAAAAGTTATTTCCTACAAAAATATTTTTTGAACTGCCTTTCAGTAAAAGAATATTACTTCATTTTTGATAGATTTTTGTTGATTTTCACTATGGCGGGAAAAAATCCAATTGGCACAATGCACTTTCAGTGCTGCCACTTGCGCTGACGAAAGTGTTTGCCTTTCGTTAGAGAAACGCAAAACATTATTTATTGGCGATTTTTGTTGTTGCTTCGACAGCGGTAAAGCAAAAATCAAATCAAATATTCCACAATAAAATTGGAAACGCAATCCAATAGCTGCTTTTAAATGTCATTTGCAGCCATGTCACTGCAAACTCGACGAAGTCTCACACACACACTCTCACACACACAAACAGATGCACGCACTGCGGCCATTTTTACGCTGTTCTATAGTGGCGCTGAAACTACGCAACTGTCAGCTGCCACTGAGAAAGTGCAGCGGCGGCAACAACAATAAAAAAAATAACAACAACAACAACATCGCGAATTGCCGCCGCTGTCATTTAAATATTGCCATTCTTTTGCCTTTGCATTCAATTCTTATTTTTTTCCAATTTTTTTTTTTTATTATTTGGTTGTTGTTGTTTGTTTTTGTTTGCTTCGTTGAACTGTGTTGGTTTATTTATTGCATTTGCTGAAAATCTTTAGATCTCGCTTTGTGGTTCGCTCGCCACATACACACACACACACACACATACACACAGGCTCGTACATTCATACGTAAGTATTTATATATGCACAGCTATCTAAACACATACATACATGTTTGTATGTATGGCGGCCATGTTGGCATTTTATGCAATTTCCTGTCAGGCATTTTCTTGGCTGCGGTCATATTTGCTGTTAAGTTGGCTGTCGTTGTCGCTACCGACACTGTTGTTTGTTGTGGTTATTGTTGTTGTTGTTCTTGACATTTGCCGCTCTTGTTGTTGCTGTTATTGTTTGTCAGCGCTCTTGTTGTTGTTATTTTTATTTGTATCCGCTGTTTTTATTGCTGGATGTAAAATTGTTGTAGCTGTTGTTGTTGTTGCTGTTATGTTGTTGTTTTGTTATTGTTGTTATTGCGACTGCTCATGGCCGTCATCGCCGCTAAGCATTTCTCTTTGCAATTTCCGAATTTGCCGCCGGAATTCAACATTTGCACAGTTTGTGAATTTTCTCAGCCTTCAGGCACTTGCGGTCCACCTCCCCTCTACGTTTCATCCAACTGCCACATGCCCTACACACACACACATTTTAGCGTATGCACACAACGAGCCGCGAGCCATGGCGTCGCATCCTTTTTCCTCCAAACTACAAATTCATACAAACACACACACAGCCACAGACAAAAAAACACACAGCAACGAGTGTGTGGGTTCCTAATGTTGAATTCTGCTTTTGAGTGTATAGCAGCAATTCAGCATATTCCGCTATGTCGCAACAACAACAAGACCAGTGCCAGTGACCGCTGGCTGTGCCGCTGTGTGCGACTTTCACTTCGCTGTGCTTCATTTTGAATGACTGGCTGCAGTATTCGTGTCTTTCTAGCGTTTTATTTATGAATTTATAAATGTTTTGGTTGTTGTTGTTGTGACTGCTGTAAGTTAGTGCATATCGCCATGAATATAAAAGAGTTACAAATCCCGACTGACTTGTACGCTTTTCGCATGTGCGGTTAATTTTTTTTTTCTAACAGATGTGAACATTTTTTTTTTATACATTTTTAAACTATTCAAAATATTCGTATGAATTTTTGTATGGTTTTCGGTCTTGTAAAATATTGTAAAAATTTTTGCAAAAAATGTATGCACTGTACAAACAATTTAACAATTTTTTAAAGCAAAAAGAATAAATTACAGAAAAAAACATAGAAAAAATATAGAAGAAAAAGAAAAGATAAGACTGAAAGAAATGTTTACACTGTAAAAACATTTTTCAAACAAATAACAGAACAAAAGAAGAAAAATAAAAGAAAAATCAAATATCGGAAAAACAAACTATTCATTCCTTTTTTGTTCATAAAGTTTGTAAAGTCGCTACAACTATGAATACAAAAATGGTCACATTTCAAGTATGCTCTTTTAAAGAGGTTTTCACTACACATGTCTGAACTTTAAGATTGAACAAAAAGAGTTGTGTAAAAGATGTGTTTGATGCAGAGGCGTTGCCAGAAGAGGTGAAAGGTTTGAACATTTATTTTACAGACTTTATTTAGAACGTTTCAAAATGAACACGGAATTTTCTGATGGCGTCATCTATATGTGACTTAAGTAGTGCTTGAGAAAGGTACATCTGTTCCCAATTTCTAGTCAAAGTTTTATGACATTTGGATCATTAGAAACGGAGTTATTAGGTCGGTTTGGGAACTTTTCCAGTAAAAATTATTCGGTAAAAATTATTAGGAGAGTAAGCCACCTTACGCTCACAAAAATTAAACTTAATTAATTTTAAACTTAACTTAATTTTAAATTAATTTAATTTTTGAAATTTGTTGCATTTACAAACGCAATGATTCAAAAACATTACCGCACAGTAGTGTTAATAAATTGAGTAGTGTTAATAATTAATACAAAATTCTACTAGAAATAAATTAAAAGTAAAAACCTCAAAATGGACCTTTAAATGTTTCTGTAATATTTATAAAATATGTAGACTGAACTTGAAATCGATTTTTTGTTATTTATTACTATGCTAAGTTACCTTAAACATGTTCCCATAATACTCATTAAATGTATATTATCGAATTTAAAATAGATTATTTTTATTTAGACACCAAACACTTCGAAAACACTTCACTTTCATAGCCCGCTTCACTTCGCTTTAAAATTTCGGAACTGCAACGCTAATCATTCCAAGCCGAAGCCAAGACTTTAAATTCTGATTTTCAAAAATATGAGAAACACGTGCCAAATTATTTTTGATTTCAAGTGTTTTCACCAAGTTTAACGTGAAGAGGCTAATCAGTTCATGGTTTTTTCCTAGTCTTCCCCTATAAGCACCGTAACCCATTGTTGACTGCGTTAAATTTTGATTTTCGAAAAAATAAAAAACACGTGTCGAATGGTTTTTTATTTGAAGTGTTTTCACCAAATTTGAAATGAATCGCATTGAATTAAATCGCATTTTTTCATACAACACCTTAACCCATGTTTTGCCTCTTTAGACCCCGAAGAGAATTTCAAAAAAATCTCATCTTAGTGGAGATTCATTTTTTTAAGTGGACCTACAGTTTAAATTTTATATTTGTACCTTTAGCAGATGGGGTGGGCTGATAATTCAGTCAGTCAGTCTGGACAAATAATTAAATGCACAAATTTTCGATTACGACTTTACAAAAAAATGTTTGGGCCAAAAAACTGGAGCCCTAGATTGAGGATAAAAGGCGAAAGCTTTAAAATAATAAATCGCGACGAGAAGTCAATTAAGCCAAAATAAGCCGAAACCTTAGCCTTGAAGTCCCCATAAGGAGATACAAATCTTTTCACCCAGAAGGTCGATCGCATAATCGACACACGACGGCAATTGCTAGCGAAAGTCAGCCAGAAAAAAAATCAAAATATACAATTTTCAAACGCTGATCCACACAACAACAACGATAGCACATCGCCCGTCATTCGCTGCATTGAAAATAACAGTAACTTCTATGGCCTGCGTTGAGTGCACGAACTCGCTCTGCACTGCTCGGCACTTAGCGAAGTTTACAATAACAGAGATCATCGTTGCACGAGAAATTAACAGAGACTAAAGTTCTGTTCATCAAACACTGTTATCTCCTCCCTGTGGGGTCATCTATGATTTGCATGTCTGTCATATGTATGCAGTTCTTTGCTCTACATTTGAAGAAGAAAGTCTGCTCCCTCCTTACTTCTTGTTCTCATAAAATACTTAACAATTTTGCTGGATTCCATTCCGGACCATTTATTTGGTGATTTATCCACTTGAGCACCTCTACAGCGCTGACGTCGATCATTGGCTCTGCTCCCCCCACTGGATTGCCTTTTGATGCTAGACTGGCCAGTTGATTGGCTATTTCGTTGACAAGAACAGCAGAGTGTCCTAAGGGTCAGCTGATTGTGTTTTGCAACACTTCAAACTTTCCCTTCATTTGCTTACAATATTTGAATAGTTTAAAGGGTTTTCTTGGGTCTTTTGTGTAGCTTGGCAGTCACTGCAAACCGCTTAGAGTATTTAACACTATAATTCACGGTCAAGTCAATGTAGTTTCAAATGCTTTTATGGAATCATATTACAAAGCTGTGTAATATTATTTTAGGAATACTTTTCATTTTTAATATATTTTTTTTTTATTTCTTATTTAATTTGGCTTTAGAAATAGTCATAAAAGATTTTTCTTCTAAAAGCAGTGCAATAATACAAAACCTCAATTAAGTAATTTTGACTAACTTGAACAATGCAGTTTTAAAAATAATATCAATGAAATATATCGTTAAATAAAAACCAAATTTCCCCACCAAAAAGTCAAAAGTCTCTAAATGCTTTCCCAAACATTTAGATTACATTCCATAGAGATCGACTCACCGCACAATGGATTCCTAGAGAAATACGTTTGAATGCAATGCGCCCATTCAACATTTGGAGATAAGCTAAAATGTTTGCGTACCGCATTGCATACACACTTTCACCTTCAGATGAAACAAAAACCAAACACGAAAAACAACAGTAAACGCAATAAGCGTAAAGAAAAGCGAAAATGTGTCGATTTGAAGAGGCAACGAAGCGAAAGAAATGCATTATTTCGAATATGACAACAAACACCACAGAGCGCTGCTAAGTTCACTTTCGAGTGTGGAGACTTTGGCCCGGCACGGAGGGCGATTCTCTTAGTGGCAACACAAAGAGAACGCAAAGCGCACGCAATAACAAAAGTCTACACTCGAAAGCGGCACGCGCTCTTTACTTCGAAAATCATTGACGCTGGAATCACGGCCAACGTGGAGACTGCCAGAGTGGCGCTTTTTGGAGGACATATCGCTGACGCTGACATCGACGCCGACGCTGACGTCAGCGCTGATGCTACTGCTGACGTTTGCTGTGCGAATAGCAACAAAATGTATAGCAGCATCTCTGCCAGCAGTTCTGTTACTGTGGCTGTCAAAAACGCACAGCTTCTGCACTCACACAGCGTTCGTATGCAGCAGGCAGCTATGTCCGTGGCGCTGGCGCTGTTGCCGACAGCGATACCGACACCGACAACGACATCGGCAACAGCCACAGCAGCAGAAGCAGCACCGACTTCGCCAGCTACCGCTGCTGATAAACATTCTGAATTTATCATCAATTCAGTTTGCCGAATGGACTACGCGACTTTGGACGTCTTTTGCTCTGAGACGGTGCGGCGTGACGACTTTTTTTGTTGTTGGTTTTGTGTAGTTTCAAGTAGCAGCAAAAACCTTGCAAATTTTTCTTAATTTTCTCAACCAATAAATTTTTCGTTTTATTCGCAAATCAATTCAACGCGACGATTCAGCAAAAATAAGCAACAACAATATATAACTGCAATCACAAGCAAAGCAATAAACCAAAAGTTATATAGGTGAGATAAATTGCAATAACAAAAAAGTTTATGAGTAAAAAAATGTAAAAAAAAAATTGTGTAAATATTTATATTTTCTTGAGCGTGGGTGCATTGGTGTTAAAAGTGATATTTGGTTTAAAAGAAATTTTTTTCATGCCTAGTAAAGCGAGATAAATATGAAAAAATTATTATTTAGTTATGAAAATGCTACAAGTGCTCAAAAGTATGCAATGTATTAAAGCTATTTAATGCGCTCCAATGCAATGCGCCTATGGGCTTACTACAGTTTAATGAACAACAGCAACAGCTAAAGGATAACAGGAAAAAACGTGAATATTACTTAATTTAATTTTTAATTATTTCAATTTGAATAGAAAGTAATAAATAGTAAATACAAAAATATATGTAAAAACTTATAGAACTCAAATCAAGTTTTAATTCCATACTCAAACATGAGCACGAAAAACTTAACATAGTTTTAAGCGCAAATTCAAGGGAGGAAGGGATGGCTAGTTATTGGTTGATTGGGGAATGGATTAATGAGACCAGAATTTAAGAAATCATAGCATAAGCTTCAGCGAAATAGCGAACCTTATAAACAGCTGACTGACCGCATAAAGTTCCAACTAGCCTGCAAGTATGTCACATCACTACCTGAACTTACTGAACTGACTTGAATGTCACGTCACCAGTTCCACTCATTTAAAGCAGATATTTTTTGTATTTTTATTATATTTTCTGGCGAACCAAATGATTTCACACAAATCCCTAAAGCTACTTAAGTCTGCTTTCAGGTTATTAAAGAAAAATGTCATGGCAAATATTAACTTAAGAAGGCAAAAAATATTTTCGTCCTACTTGAACATTTTTCACAATTCACTTCTCCTGCCGCCTAACACGCTGTCAACATAAGCTGGCCAAATGAATTCAACTGCCCGACAGCCGGTTGGTCGGTCGCTTTTCGCCGGTCCGAACGCTTTTCCATTCCATTAAAATGTCACTCACTCGACGCGCTTTGTGCTTCAAACGTTGTTGTCCGTTGAGAGCAACACAGCGATTTCCTTCCTCTACCTAACGTCCCAACATGGCTGCACCGTCACCGGCTTTTTATTAAATTTTCTACAAAAGCTCACTGCCAGAATTGTACAAATATTTACCGAAAGCACAAAATTAAAACATGAAATTTTTTATGAATTGCAACCGACACAACTTCTCGTAAATTTTTATTTTTTTTATAAATTATTTTCATGTCTTATTATATTTAAATTAATTTCACTTTTTGCCAAAACTTAGTCGATTGTCTGTGATATTGAAGCGTGAGTACGTTGCCGACTGCTATGGCGCTCACACTCACTGATTGCGCTTTGAAACGTGCCATGTGTAGGACAATTTCGTTCGTGCGCCTAACTGTATGCATCATTTTTTTTTTGTTGCGTTACGTTGCGCGCTTATTTCATTTCCATACAAATTTGCCTATTCGCTTTAACTGTTGTTGGTTTTTTTTGTTCCTTGTAGAATTGAAACGTCGACAAGCTGGCAAGCAACAGCGGAAGCTGGCAAATGGCAGAGCGTCCTTTTTGGCATTGCGGTTTCAAGTAGAATTGGAGCATGTTAGGCAGGTTTATTTGTTTCTCTCATATTATATTTGGTGCTTTTATTGCTTTCATCGCTTTTGTTGGTGTTATTTAAATTTAATAATTTCCAGGAGCTATACAGGGGCCTACAGTACAACTGAACTAGGAGATTGGGTCTGACGATCAAAATTGACATCCCTTTGTCTGTACTTGTAGAGCGATTGTACTTGTACCCTTAAACTCTAAAAATAGACACAAATATTCAAAAGTTTTAAGTTCGAGTTTCCACTTTCCATTTCGTATTTCCACTTTCCATTTTTAACTAGGAGGCTGGTAATCAATTTTAACATACATAGAATTTTAAACAACCACAACGACCTAACGAAAGATATATTGAACCAAATTATGAAACTCTGCTGTTTTGCCAGGATTACTGCATGCTCAAAATATCCTTTTGTGTTCGCCTTTTCGTTTCCTATATGAAAATCTTTACTAATATAAGAATCCGCCATAGTCATCTATCTCCCTGCTGATGACTATATCTTTCGTCAACTAGAGATCTTCTAGAGTCATCTATCTCCCTCCGGATGACTGTACCCTTCATCAATTCAGCTAAAAATAGTCCCGGTTAGGAATTTGAGCAAACATACCACTTAATTGTGTAGTTTTTGTTTCCAAATTGAAAAGCATTAGAATAAAGATTACCCAGAGTCATCTATCTCCTTCCCGATGACTAAATCCTTGGTGAACTAGAGATCTGCCAGAGTCATCTATCTCCCTTCTGATGTCTATGTCCATCGTCAACTTAGCTAAAAATATCCCTCGGTTGTAAATATGTCAGAAAAGGCCACTTCAATGTGCAGTTTTTGTTTTTCTATATACAAAACATTAGAATAGAGATCTGGCAGAGTCATCTATCTCCCTCTCGATGATTATAATAGACTTCGTCAACTCAGCTAAAAATCTCCTTCCGTAGGAAATTCGCCAAAATAGGACACCTCATTGTGCAGTTTTGTGTTCTCCATATGAAGATTATTAGACTTATTAAGTCATTAGTCATTTGCCTTCTTTCCAGTCGCTATAACCTTCGTCAACTCGAGAAGGTTCACTCTACATAATTTAATGTATTTTCGTTAAATTTAATTGAATTGATTTTTCGTTTCATTATTGAATGAAAAACATTCAAAACAGTTTGTCTGAAATGAGAATTTGAACGAATGAAATGAGATATAATGGAAAAGCTTAACAAGTAGACAAATATGTATAAAAGCAAAACAACAAAGATATCATAAAAAAACAAAACGAACAAAGCAGAACGGTAAAATTATCCAAAAAATTAAATGTCAAGTAAACACAGATGGCAAGAAATGGATCAGAGAAACTAACTAACAAACAAACGGATGGCAAACATATCGATGAATAGATTGTAAAAATATCGATGACAAAGAAACAGAAAAATGAAAAACAAAATTAAAAATAAACAGCTGCATAATATAAGAATTAATAAACCAATGGACAAACAGACAGTCGAATGAAGTGAAGAATAAAAAAGTAGGTACATACAAAAATAGAATTAACTGATGAATAAGGAGATAGAAAAACCAATCAACAAACAAAATTGGGTTTGTTTTGATGCATATTACTCCTCCTTGCGGGTATTGAAGGGTTCAATATAGACAGAGTTTAATATTTATACCCATTTCGTACCCATTTCGTACCTTTGATTTGTTGCGAATCAGAGAAATTAATAATTTTTTAGAAATTGAATATTTAGAATTTGTTTGTTAAATTCTTTGAAAATACTTAAAAATAACCAGATTTGTACAAAATTAACACAGAATGATTGAAAAAATGCCACACTAATTTTGTATTATAATGAAATTTCTTTAAATCTGTTAACCCATTTCGTACCTTTGATTCGTTAGCGAAAAAAAATTTGTTTTGATTTTCAGTTTCGCGTTTAGTCTAGAAAGTACTTTTGCATTTTTCATGTTGTAATTAAAATAAAATAACACAAATGATTCGTAAAACAGTTGTGTGAAGAAGCACCAAAAATTAAAAAAAAAAAAAAATTTCTTTCAATCATATCCCAAAAATTTCCTGTCGTTTTAACAATACATTTTTTTACTATGGGAAAGACAATTTTTAAAAGAGCTTTTTTTTGGAAAGTTTACTCTCCAATATCAATAAAAGTAAACCTACAGTCACAGTAAAAATGTTTGAAAATGCACCAAAAACTTACAAAACAAAAAATATTTCCAACCATATTAAAAAAATTTCCTCTCAAGTTTTATCAGTTTCATTTTTTACTTTTATTTAGTTCACTCTACAATCTCAGTAAAAGTAAACCTAGAGTAAACTTGTCACTGGCGGACCAATTTTGTTGGTGAACAGACCGACGAATGGACAAAGCAAATGAATTTATATAAATAAAAATTACAAGATTTGTTGCACGACAGATGTGTTTGGAAATATGAATAAGATTGATGGATCGTCACATAAATTAATTCATTATTCATTTAGATAAGCAAGAACAGAACTGGTCGAAAAATATTTAAACGCACATACATGCATACATACATACAGAGTTCATTCACAACAAAGAACTGAGCAAGGTCTAACAAAGACATATAATCAAACATATTTACGAAGGTAATCAATACTCGAGCATTTTAATGAAAAAATAAGCACCAATGTCAAACAAAGTCTGACAAAATCTGACGATATCAGACCGCCAAAAAAATTGCACCGACTGAGATGACCAAAGAAATATCGAGTAGACAGACTCAGGAATAAGCAGGAATATGTGAATTAGATAATCAAGTGAACTAATGAAATAAGGCTAATAAAAAAAAATTTAACGATGGAACTTGTCGAAAAATATGCGTAGATTTCAACAAAAGACTAAGCAATGACTTGGAAAGTTGAACACACAAACAAATATTTACAAAGACAAAAAATAGATGAAATAAGCACAAATTTTGAATAACAAAGATGAACAGAAAACAATATTAGACCGTCGAGCTGATTGCAGCTATTGAGTTGGTCAAAGAATTTCTGCATAGCTAGACGGAGGAATAAGCCAGAATATATTAATGAGAGAGATGAATAAGTAAGCAAGTAATAAGTAGGCAAACGGATAGAATCACAGGGCAAGAAAAAATTAAATAACGAATAGGTAGAAGTGGCAATGTCTGGACTAATGAATAGAAATAGATAGAAGATTTAAAACGTTTATAAAAGACTCAACAAGCCAATAGAGTATGTCATGAATAGCCAAACAACAACCAAAGACAACAACCAAACAAAGCAATAACATCCTTTTGGTAAAATATATTCAATGGTTTGCATATGAAACTATGGTTTGAATATATATCTACTATACATCTACTACTATTATTGCTACTGTCACCACTTTTTGAATACCTGAATTGCTCACAATGCCATAGCAAAGCTCTCCAACAGTTTGTTCGCGCTCAAAAGTATGCCTTGTTTTACAATGCAAAGTGACTGCATTGTAATTTGATTTCTTTCTTCCATACATTTGTTTCTCTTCTTTGAATCTAACTTCACTGCTTTTGGCGCAATTTTTGTCATGCAAATATATATTTATTAATTCACTCTCAAATGTCATCACTCAACTTGACCTTTCTGGCATCCAGCTGGCCTTGCAATACGCGCCAGCGCCTACAAATATGCAACTAAAAATTTTGTATGTGCGTACAATTTTTCGTCAATTCATTGCCACTTTCATAAATATACATTAAGCACTTACAAACAAAAACAACAACAAAAAACTTAGAACCAAAACACAAAACTGTCCAACAAACCAAAATCCCATAGAACAAAAGACCGGCACACGAATACCATGAAAACTTTGCACCAAATGCATGCAATTTTCTTGAGGCAATGTTGAGTTATTGTTTTTCTTGTTGTTGTTGTTGTGGTTTATTTTTTGTCGTCTCTGACAAAGTAACAAGAAAATAGCAAGCAGCCAACCGGCCACACTTTTAACTATTCAAATGTTGCGTGATTTGGCATAAATTAAACACGCCGCCGCATTGGTAAATGTTGCTGACAATTTTCGTAATGATTTTTAACTGCGTTGTTTGTTGTCGTCGTGCGTTTGTTTTTGCCATTTGCCGCCATTTGTTTGCCTTATCTGCTTCGCCAGCTTAAAATTGAGTTCCAATGGAAATGTTTCTGCATTTTGATGTGCTGATTATGAGTTCATTTCGCAGACGCTGTGGGCGCTGAGTTGGGCGGCAGCGATGGCGTTCGCTCTGCTGTGGCTGTACTCGTCGTCTCGGCATATGCTTTGCTCTCTGTTGGCCAAACGAAGTTATGTTAATGAACTCGAGTTGTTTGTACTTTGGCGTGAGAGACGCGAACTGGATGCGGCCAAGACATTTCTTTAGTGAAAATGGAATTGTGAGATTTTGAGTTTCGCTAGGAAGAAAAGCATGAATTATTGAATTATTGCACCAAACGAAAAATACCTTGAAGGGGTTTGTTGAATTTAAAAGCGAAATTATATGTTGGTATGCTAAAAGCAGCGGTTGAAAAGTAAAAGATGATTAAAAATATTGTTCAAATTTGCCGTACCTGTATTTTGCAGTTATTTTTTTATTGACGACAAACTGAAGGAGAAACTTTGAATGGTTTGCAAAGAACTGAAGATCTTCTGCTACATAATTAGTAGACGATATATTGACAGATTGACAGCAGGAATCACTGATCTAATAACAAACAAGCGCTAAGATTGGGTATCCCCCACAACGCAGTTTGTCGGAGCTGCAAAGAAGAAGAGGCGAGGAAAACGCTCCCCCACTTCCTATGCAACTATTCAGCACTGCGATATAAACGACTGACCTCCCTAGGGAGCAGTCTATTTTACTGTTTAACTGACTCAACAGAGTCCAGGTTGTGCAGCTTTAGGTGTTTCTTAAACAATGCAAAATGACCTTAACGGTCGTTCTATCTTTGTCGCAGAATGTTAAACACCGAGGAAGCGACAACAAAATGGCGCTACCGCAGCTTTCCTACTGTCAGTTTAGCTAATAGCAGAGTTTGGGGGAGATTTTTTTTCCATTTTAATTAAACAAAAAATGCAGCTGAAGCTTATCGAATGCTTGCGAAAATTTATGGTGACAATGCTTCAACTGGTAAATCATGTAGAGAATGGTTTCTACGTTTCCCGAATGATGATTTCAGCCTTGAAGACAAGCCTTGCTCTGGACAGCCAAAAAAAATCCAAGATAAAGATGTGCGGGCATTGCTCAATGTAGATCCGAGTACATCGCTCCTCTCCTCTCTCCGGACAATGCTGCTTCGGATTTTTGGTTGTTCAGACAGATGCAGCACGATTTGCCAGGTCAACGATTCACTTCTTTCACAGAAATCAAAAATTGGCTCCTAAGATGAATCGCCTCTAAAGATGAGACATTTTTTCGAAATGGAATTCGGAAATTTCCTGAGACATGGGAAAAATTGATAAACAACGATGGACAGGATTTTGGATGGACAATAATTTTTACCCTCAATAAATTTAGATGCAAAATTTAAATACAGATTTTAGAAAATGTTTACATTATTTACTATTATTTTTTATTTTAACAACACTGTGCGACAGTACTTTTGACCCATCCAAAAGAAGATATAGGCGTAAATAAAGGTCATATTTTGTTTACTCTTATCCAATAAAATTAGAAGAATAAAATTTTGAGATATTATACAACAGACGAAGATTTAAAACATATATTTTTTCAAAAAGATTCGCTAAAAAATTTCAAGGATATCGAAGCATACATATTTGAAAGTACCTTACTGACTAACACTACTCGACAAAAAATGGGTTCATCGCGTGCTCCTAAAAACAAAAGTATTTTTTAGACTAATCTTCGGCTGCTGAACACGAAACTGAAGATCAAAAAATGTTCTTAACATTTTTTCGTGTTGAGTGGTGTAATTGGAAAGATAATCCAATCTTTCATTTGATACCCATAGTTTTATCAATACACAACCACAAATATTGAAATAAATTCTCTTAGTCCCTTGGACATCGAATCAGAAAGTGAAAAACTGAGTGTACCATGTTGCTATGAATGAACTCTAGTTTCACGCCTCTATAATCTTTTGGATGGGTCTCAAAAAAAGTGGTTTTTTGTCGCACGGTATAATAACACCGATCACCGGAAAATGCCATTGTTCGTATTGACACGCAATTTTAAGGTGTTTCTTCTGAAGCCCAATTTTGTTGATTTTGTCATTTATATGAAATTATTTTGCATGCAAATTAAACAATTAAATTCAATTTAATTTCAATGTTCTTCTATATTGTAAGTATGCCGCAATTTATTGATTTTCAAAACTCAACGCAACTCAAGCTGCGGCCAGACAGACACACCGCAAAAATGACTTGCAGGACAGTTTAAAGCTATTCGCATTCCGGCTGCCGCCCACAAGTTGCCGCTGCTGATGCTCACGAAACCTTCGTAGTTGTGCAGCAGGCTTTTAAAACAATACAACAACAAAAAATACATATACACAAGGAGCAAAATGAAGGACAAAATCAAAGTGTGGTGAGAAGGAAAAAGTTATCTGCAGTACTGTGTAGGCAGCGAACAGCGCTTTGTCTAATCGTCTGTCTGGTTGGCCGACTCGTTGGTTGGTTGGTTGGTTGGTTGGTTGGGTGAGCGAACGTCTTCATTAAAAACACGTTTAGAACAGAGTCCGGCCGCATCGTCCCAGCCAACAGAGCCACCAGCCGACATTTTGTTGGTGTTTTTGTTGTTGTTGTTGAATTTGTGTGCTTCACGCGCGTTTTCCTGGCTCAACAGCAGCCATTATTATTATTGCAATATTTAAATGAAATACAGCAGACAACAAAAAATAACAGCAACAAAAACAAAACAGGGCTCATGTGGTGCATGGTCAAAAACAAAAAAGGGACCAGCACAAACAGCTGCTGCCAAATATTAAATGGCCAAAGTACAAATTCTGCGTCAGCGAGAAGTGTGGCCAAGTGTGGCCAAGATGCGGCATCCACATGTAAAATGTGCCACGTTAGCCGCTACAAAAAAAAAATGCTAAGCATTTAAAAGCATTTATTCCACGGCGGCAGCAAAGGCAACGGCCTCACGCAGCGGCCAACGGCCAACGCCAGCGGGAGCGACAGAGCGCCGCGCAGTCGGGCCAAGGAGCGAAAAGGCCTTTCGACTGTTTTTGCCATCAAAGCGCCGGACCGCATTCATTTTTATGGCAGCTACAACCGCCACACACTCTGAGGTTAGAAAAGCGTGCGGGCACGCATAAAAAACACAAACGCAACAACAACAATAACAACAGAGCTATATTGAAAAGCCCAAAAACAAACCAAACAACACACGTCAAAGAAAATGCGAAAAACTGGAAAAATTCAAACAAAAAATTAATACTTTTAAATGGAATAAAAAAAAGAGAAGAAAGAAACTGGCAAAAAAAAGGGCCAACAAAAAAGGACCGGCAAAAAAATGAGGTTATGGTCAGCAGTGGGCAGCTGTGCGCGATTGAGACAGGACTTGAAATTATTATTTTAAAATAAATAGGCGCAGAAAGGCGCAGCTGAAATAAAGCTGTCGGTGCTGCAATATTTAAGCGCCATGTTTTTTGTTTTTTTATGTGGTTTTAATTTTTTTGTTTATATTTTTTGCGCTTAATTTCCTCTTTTGGTGCTGGCAACACCAACAAAAACAACAAGAATTTATTAACAATTCATTCAGTATTCAGACTGAGCTCGTTACTTTGTTAGTTGGGTACTCGGTAGTTTTGTATGTGTGTTTTAATTTTGTTCGATTCTTTTACAAAAACAAAATACAAATACAAAATACCGATTAACAAATTAACGAGCTCGGTGTGAATACCCCCAATGATACAACTAAAACAAAATGAAATGAAATTGCTAAATCATTAGTAGGCAACGTACGCACAAGTCTGGAGACTAAAAAACTAAAGCGTCAAACGCACGCAGCACAAAATGCAGAGCAGCCATAGAAAAGTCACAAAATTTAAAAATTAAAACTCAAACTTAATTATAAAATTTAAAATTGTAATAAAAAACATTTATCATTTTTGTACGCCAAAAGTATAAAAATAGCAGCAAATGGCAAAATCGCAGCCATCAAAAAGACTTTTTTATTAGCAGTTGAACGACAGATTATTCAATATAAAAAATTTCAGTTATATGGGCGTTGCCACGCCCCTTCTCCAAAGTTTTCTTTATCATTCCAATCGAAGGGGCGCGTCTAAGTAAAAAGTTAGTACCGAATTTCTTTGATATACGAATTACAGTTTCAAACTTGGTAGCAAATTTTCATTACAAAAACAATGCTACGCTTTCTGTTCAGCGCCCATGAATTTTTTCAGTGCAATGATACATTCAAGTGACGACGATATACCAAATTTCAATGCTATTCTATAACTGCAACGTTATTCAATATTAAAGATTTGAGTTGCATAAGCGGTGCCACGCCCTCTTGCCCATACACCACAAAAATATCTAGAAATATGATTCTTTCTTATTTTTCAACTATGTCAAAATTTCATATCAATTGGTCAACTTTTTGAGTCTATAAAAAATAATCAAACAAACCTTAATTTTAACCTTTTTTTATTTTTTCTGATGCTTTGATTTTTAAAAACTGAAAAAACGTACATTGAATTATTTCTGAATTTTAATATTTTCTCCGTCTCAAGTCAACAAATCAAACTTCTCTTAACCCTTTGTTGACCCTGTGAGATTTTGATCACAAATACTTGTCTAATTATTTTTCATTTCTCCTTACAAACTATTAACCCATCGTCAACTGCGTTAGATTTTGTTAAAACAAAAAATTCAAAACACTTATGGAATTATTTCTGATTTTACGGTTGACTGCGTCTGATGTTGATTTTCATAAAAAATACGTGTCGAATTATCTTTGAGTTGGAGTATTTGCACCAAGTTTTAAATCAATTGGCCCATAGGTTCATAGGAAAACTTACCCCTGTTTTTGGCCCTTTGAACCTCGAACTTCAAAAAGATTCCTTCTTAGTATAGATTCACTTTTTAAATTAAAGTCACAGTACAAATTTCACATTTGAAGCTTCAGCGGTTTGGATTGATAATGAACTGTGGGATTCCATAGCTCGGTAACAGGTTGCTATGACCAGTCGATAAGAAGAAAAAGAATGATAAATTAGTCAGTCAGTAAAGAAAGATCCGGCAGCTGATTGTCGCTCTTGGCGTGCACCACAAGCCATGGCAAAAGTCAAAGCAAAAGTCGAAGCATCTGAAAAAGAAGAAAAGAATAAGTAAATAAAAAACAGCTAAAGAATATTGAAAATTGCGGAAAGCGCAAAACAAGCTGCACACACACACAGACACACAGAAACACGCACTCGTGCACGCTCACTCGGCGCCCAAGTGGCGTACAGTGAAATTGTCTATGAAATTTTCGCACAAAAGCAAAAACTCTCACTTGGCGGCTAAGCGCGCTGTAATCGTCTCCGGCTGTCCACCTGTCGCTAAACAATTTGCCAAAGTGCACACTACTTGCAGCGAGTGGCAGCACAACGCGAAGTGTTCGGCACTTTGGCCAGTGGCAAAGTTTTCTAATTGAAATTTCCAGCCCGTTGGCCCGCGGCGCAACTCGGCTCCTGCTGCCGCTGCTGCATTGACAGCACAACTGCGCAGCAGCGACCGACAGGCCAAAGCAGAACGTGTCCGCGCGAGGCAGCGGGAGGCAGGGACAGAACAGCTGTTTCGTTGTAGCTGGAACTGCGTTAAACAATTTGCGCTGGCAGTCTGATGTTTTCAGCGAAAACACAGTCGACGAGACTTGATGAAGGTTTCATGCGAAAAATTTGCCGATACGCCAAATTGACCGGAGTGTATTTCGTTGGTTGAAAATTAAATATTGTTACGGACAGAGACTTTTTCAATCAACTAGAACAAAGATTGATGATGACTTTGAAGATGATTTTGGTAGTTTTTTAATTTTTATATTTAAAAATTTTTGCAAACCTTAACTTAAAGAGTAACGAAAGACTGTTCAAGTTTTTTTGGGCCAACATTTTGAAAGTCATGCAAAAAGAAGTAGTGCGAAAAGATTTAACTCCTCTTAAACCTTTAAAATTGTTATATATTTCACAGATTCCGGCGGCTTTGCACGCATTAATTTTATGATTTCAATGAAATAATTTTTACTCTAAAATTGTATCGAATGCCACATAAACAAATTGTTTGCCTTGTTGATTTTGAAAAACTGAAACAACATGCGTTGAATTATATCTGATTTTTAATATTTTCTCCAAGTGTCTAAGTCAAGGAACCCAACCGATCAAATTTCTCTTAACCCTTTGTTGGCCCTGTCAGGTTTTGATGACATATATTTGTCTAATTATTTCTAAGTTGAAAGGCTTTCCCCATATTTGAAGTCAATATGCCCATTAAGTCATTTTTTCCCATACCCACACATGACCCATTATTTCTCACTTCAAGTGGTTTTACTAAATTTTAAATCAAAGAACCCATTAATATATGTTTCCCCATATAAACTTTAAACCCATCGTTGACCCAGTCAGATTTTGATTTTCAACAAAACTTAAAACAATTGTCTAAATATTTTTTAATTTCAGTATTTTCATCAATTTCGAAGTCATTAGGCCCATCGGTTTATGTTTTTTTATAGTCTTACGAACCTTAACCCATTGTTGACGCCGTTACATTTTTATATTCCAAAATTGGAAAATACGTCTTAAATTATTTTTGATTTGAAGTACCACCAAGTTTGAAATCAATAGACCCAATAAATATAGTTTCTTCATACAAAACCTTAACCCATTTTTTGCTTATTTAGGCCCAGAATTTAAAAAATCCCTTTTCAGCGGAGGTTCGTTTTTGAAAGTGGACCCATAGTTGAAATTTAATGTTTGTAGCATCAAAGAAAAACAATTGCATGCATATAAATGTTGGACCCTATTACGTAAATTTTCATCCAATAAGATTCACGTCTAAATTAAAGATTTAAGGTAATTACTTTCTCTCACGCAAGAATCACGCAAGAACCGAAGTATGTAAACCTTGTTTATGTTTGGAATTATATTAGAAGTAGGTAATGATTTTTCGAAGCAGATTTGATTCTTTATTTCACGAATTGTGATCCTCTTAGATATGATCTCTTTTCCTTCTTGAGTTGATGATTTAAAGGCATTGGTTAGTTTATAAACAAACTCCGAATTAATGATTTATTGCGATACAATCAGATTAAAGCCAATTATTTTCTGTGTTATTATCCATTTCAATACGAGAATTCTCCATACGAGAATTGAAGCTATTACTAGCACCTTCTAGTCCGGCACCATAGTCCAGCATGGTTCAACTGGCTGATTCGCCCTTGAGAACCGAACTGGTCACAAGTATTTGCAACGCAGCCAAGCAAAAAACTTGTAAATAGCTTTCGGATTAGCAAAAGACCGACGAGATCTTCGTTGTTTTTGCAATCTCTCTCTTCGTCATGTTAAGTCCCATGTTTGAATGTCTTGAATTATGATCCACTAATATAGACCTCATCTTCATTATTTTCATTCATTAGCCTGTGGCTTGTAATCAGAAATTTAATGACTTAATGTTGAGATGAGATTATTGAGATTTAATATGAAAAAGTTTGTCCCCAGTGTGTTTTTAGTTGGGACTCAAGCGACTTGAGCGTTTAAGATTCTGGACTTTGATGTGGGATTTCCACTTTACTTTATTTAATTCAAGGTTTCAGTCCGTCAGGACTTTGATCATTAACTTAATTTGGTCCAAAGTTAATGAATAACTTCTGATCTTTGATCTATGATTGACACTTTATTTGGTTTTGTTCTAAATTTTTCTTGTTTTGGTATGATTTGCAATTCCACAAGATTTCAGTCCTTCACTTTGATCGTTTCCTTAATATGTCATCATTAGCTTAATTTTGATCCAAAGATAATGAATAAATAATTAAATCATTTAAAAAGATGTTCCCAACTTCTGTTCGATTGTGGCCACAAAAGCTTCATTTCCAGTTATGAAAAAATCAGTTCTTCAAGAAGCTTAAGCTCTCCTTAACTTTGATCATTACCTTAATATGTCCTAATTGTCCTTAATGTCCTTAGTTTTGATCCAACCAGGTATATTTCTTTTACAACCTTAATTAACCTAAGAAACTCAAACCCATTGTCATCTCGATGATGATCCAATAAGTTTTAACTACTAACCCCAGAATTGTATTTAAATTCCTCAAATTCTTGAAGCCAGCGCACTTAATCCCTTCAGATTGTAAAATGCGCCTATCACATACAAAAGTTTTGTCATTAAAACAAAACGAAAACAAAACACCAACCAACCAACCCACCAGTGCTGCACTATTCATTTCAACAATGAAAATCTCAACCCATCAATTCCCATTGAATTGGAAAAATGTCTCATACTACTATTTAAGCAGCACCACCTGTCCATATTGTCTATCAATGCGCCGCGTTGAGTGCATTGTGTCACCACCAGCGACCTCGCAGCACCACAAACCAAACAACCAGCGGCCGCAATTAGACGACAACAAATAAGCGCGTCACCGCCGACCGCCAGCCGCATCAAACTCTTCAACGCTGACAATGGCCAAACTGTTGCGCGCCGCGCATTTTGATTGATTAGAAAGTGGCACTAACGAACTACAGCCCCTCCTACCCTCGTCCATGCACCACTATTCACTATTCACACGCAAACGCCCCGCCCGCCGACTTAATGGCCGCCAACGGACGACGATTAACACGCAATTAGCATTCGGTCTGGTCACATTTCCGCATTGCTGCCTCCACCAGCAGCGGCCGCAATGTCGCATTGTTGTTTTTGTTTGTATTTTTTTGGTTTCATTGTGCATTGTTTTGCTTTGTTGGTGTTGTTGCAATATTTCTGTGGTCAAAAGCAATAACCGCTTAAGTCGACTTAAGAAGAAATTGATTTATGGATGCCCCCATGTTCCCTTGACTGTGCTCTACGTTTGTGTAAAATCGGGGAGTTTGTAACTTTAAAAAAAGTTATTAATAAAAACCTATTCGCATTCCCATAATGAACACACTACGCGGTAAAACTTTAAAACGAGATTGCTCGAAACAGCAATTTTCGACTTAGGCGGTTATTGCTTTTGACCACAGATTTGTTGCTTTGTTATCGCTTTGATTACCAGCAATAACACGAATTGACATTAAATGCCATCAGCGCAGCGCATTCGAAATGCGCTTGCAGTGTTTTGTTTTTGTTTGTTGTTGTTGCTGTCAGAAGGTGTAGTTAACATGTCCCGCTAAATGTTGATGGGGGCGCGTTTTTTATGTGAAATTGAGCCGCGCGACAAGAGTGTGTCGCTGTCATATGCGGTTAGTGCGTCATGTGTTGTGCTCAATGGTGAACGCAACGAGGAGTTTTGGAAGGTTTAAACCCCCCCCCCTCCCCAAATATTTGTTTTCTAAATTTGTTTTACACATTTTGGGTGGCAAATATTTATGTATGATTTCAAATGGTTTAGGGCTCAAAAGATGTGTACGGAACACTTCCCGTTCAAAATGAAATCCTATACGCGTTCCATGTTGTGTTTTTTATTGTTCTGGATGCAGTTTCATGCGATTGTTGTTGTTGTTGTTTTGCAAATGATTTTGCACCCATACACAACTGCCACTTTCTCTCTTGTTTTCGTCACTTTTTTTAGTCCTTCCTTACTTCTCTCAGTGAAAGTTACTCATTCGCCACAGATGCCACATTCCACTGTTGACTCCATATTTAACATACTTTTTTATATTTGTATGTGTTTTCTAGTCTGGCAATTTTGCATGTTTTTTTTTTTGGACTTGTTTTTGTTGGTTATATTTTTGTTTGTTTTTGTTGCTGTTTAGTATGTAAACAACATAAATGTTGTTGCCAACACATCAACGCAGCATGCTACCCACCAACACGGCTGTATATTTTACAACAACAAATTTCACGTCCTTTTGCCAACACGTGTTTGATGGCACTAATGAACTCTCTATATGTGTATGTGTGAGTGTATTTATACTGTGTGTGCCTACTTAGCACATTTTTAAGTGATACCAAGCAGCAACGGTGGAATGAAGGCCCGAAATTTAAATGAAACAACATCAAGCCAAGTCTAAGCGCCGCAACTTTAGACTCACTCACACACACACGCACACACACTCGACTAGCAGCCACAGTGGCATTTGGCTTCACCTTCACTCTTCATTCCACGGCAGGAATTCAGCTGTGCTTCACTACTTAACTTTTATAGTCTGAATTTTTTCCTTTAGATGTATGTGTGTGTGTGTGTGCGTGTACTTTGTCGCTCGTTTGCTTAATTGTTACCGTAATTAATTTAATTTTTATTCTGTTGACATTTTGTTTCATAAACAAGCAATTTTTCTTGGCCATAAATAGCAACAAAAGATTTACAAGATTACACACACACACACCTGCACACATACAAACACAATTAATATTCAGCTATTGTGGCTTGTAAAAAGCGCAACGCCTTAAGCCGGAAATTGTTACACCGTCAAGTTGTCAAACGGCCGCCTACGTGTCGCGTGTCGTTCTACCTTCTTTGAACATTAATTGGCTGTTGCACGTTGGCAGCCATTTAACTGCTTATTTGTCTTGTTTTGTTATGGGTTGCCGCTGTCGTTGCTCGAAGTCGAATTTTAATTATATTTATTCATTTGCCAGAAATTGACATTTGGGTGGCATTCATCTAACTCAATGCAGTGTTTGCTGGTGTTTAATTATAATTCAATGAAATGGGCATATTTCATTTTTTAAATCAATGCTAAAGTTAAGGCAGAAGAATCCTTACTGGCTGTTTGAAGAAGAACCAAATATCGACAGTAAACAACATAAGACTCTATTTACAGCGCAAAATGTGTCTACCTCCGCTTAGCCTAAAACTATGCTAAACTAAAAAAGCGTTGGCCTAAAACTATGCCACACTAAGAACGCATTATGAAAGTCTGCTTATAATAAGCCGCAATTTAAAGTTAGTTAGTTAAAGTCAGTGAACTTTAACTAAGTACACTTTATTATGTCACACTTTCATTATAAATGAATTTCGTTAGCAACAATCGACACTCTCACTCGCACCAATCGCATCCTGTCACTTCTTATAAATGATGCACGAAATTAAGGCCAAGCCAAGTTTTAATTATTTCCACAGCAAACAGTTGAAAAGTTTCCGCTTTACCTTTCGCATTTCTACCTTTTCAACGGCGCACACTTTCCCGACGCTTAATGACGCTGGCAAAGCCCAAACAAAAATATTAAGTATTAAATGCTTATAAATTTATAATTTTAATACAAATATCAGCCATGATACTTTAATAGTTGCGAAAACTTTCACTTCGAACTGTGACGTTTGTGTTGGGCTTTTTCAATTACAGCGCAACACTTTCGTCTGAAACTTGCACCCACACACGCACACGCACACTCACACACACATGGAGAAGACACGGCAACCATTTTAAGGAGAAAACTTTTCACAAATAAAGTAGGCAGACATAAACGCACACAAGACAGAACCAGAGACAAGCCGAGGCACTTTCATGCGAAAAGTTTCAAATATTACAGTTGGTTGTTGAAGGGCATTAACCGAGTTCGGGCCGTGGTTGCTTACTTTTATGAAAAGTTTTGCACATATCTATCGAAAATGTTTGTTATTCCACAGCGAATGAGACTATCACTGTAGGCGTAAGTGTGGCAAATGCAAAGTTCTGCAAACATATCTGGCCATATCTGTCTATCGAGTTTTATAATTAATCAGCCTAAAATTATGCAGTCATTTCTGTTCGATTTATAGTTATGGTTTGTTTGTCACACTATTTGCATAAAGCATACTTTTAGGTGGAGTCTGAATAGAAAGATTGCAGAGAATTGAATTCAGTTGAAAAATATGGAGTAATATTTTTAATGTGAGCTTAACTAATAATCAAAATAAAATATGAATATTTACTATTAGTTTTTGAACAAAATTTTAAGGCATTTGAAACGTTTTTAATTCAATTTTTTTTTAATTTTTTCTATTAGTTGAACAAAATTTGAAGCTATTTGGGAAATTTTTAATATTTTTTTTTTTAAATTTTTTCGAATAGCCTTCGGAGTATTTTTTTTAGTAAGTTCCTAGAATTTATTTTTTTTTTTCGAAAGAAAATTTGGAGCCATTTTGATTATTTGTAATGTACGCTTAAATTATTTTACTTTTATTAGTTTTAAAGAAACTTTCGCAGTGAGGTCATAATCCCTTCACTCAAGGTTGGTCTTTCTTAGCATTTAAAGCAACTAGGAGAGTCAAGCTTTGGTTATGGTTCTTCCTAAACTAAACGTAATGGTCCATTTAGAAGCATGCTTTTAGGTAGAAATTGAAAAGGAACATGTCATAAAACTGAATTAAGTGGTTTGAAATATTAAGCCGTTTGAAATATTTTTAATGAAAGCTTAAAGTATTTTATTTTTACTATTTGTTTCTAAAAAAAAATTTCAAACCTCTTGGAATATTTTTAAAGTAAGCTTGCTTAAAAAGAATTTGGGGCCATTTGAAATATTTTTAATGTAAGATTAAAGTTTTTAATTTTTACTACATATTAGCTTTTGAAGGAAATTCGGAGCCATTTTAAGTATTTCTATTGTAAGCTTAAAATGCTTTAATTTTTCTATTAGTTTCTAAAGAATATGTTGAGCCATTTCAAATAGTTATTTCTAGAGAAATTTTCGCTGTGAGGTTCTAATCTTCTATCTCAAGGCAGCCAAAATAATTACGAGTGTCAATATCTCTCTCTCTCTATCACCTCTATCTCCTCTCTCTATCTCTGTCTCTAACCTATCTCATGTTCCGTAATGTATGAAAGTACTCTTAGCTATGAATGAATCTGGTGATATCCCTAGGGGTCCAAAACCTACTATACTCAGATCATCAAATGTAGTGCTGTCTTAAGTAATACTAACTATCCTTGCAATCAATGGCGCACACAGGATTTCATTCCGTACACAACTTTTACCATTTCGAACCATCCCAACTCAAACAAAGACAACTCAAAATATATGTGACAGATAACAGATTTTGGAAGGAGTTGAGCGTTATAACTCTTCTATGTATCTCAGTCTTCTCGAACTGTGAACTTAAATCCCTTCAAAAAAGTCTGTAATTAACGGCGAAAAACTTTTTCACTTTTTGAGCGTAAATTTAACCCAAAATGTCTCTTTTTTAACTCCAATTCTTCTTAGTCAAAAGAATATAATCAACCTAACCTTAGCTGTTGCCTCAATGCCCAATCTAACCTTACTTAACCCCTCTGTTACCCTAGGAAAAACTCGCACATTTGACCCTTGGGTCATAAAATGACCCCGATTTATTTCTTTGTATTTTGTTCAAAAAAGTTAAGACAATGTGATTTTAACAATTAGTTATTACTTTTATTAATGTAAACGGACTATTTGGCCTTACTGGAGTCAAATATGTTCAACATGGAGACCATGTCTAGGTTCTTGATATTCTTCTCGGGCACTTTAATTCTTGCGATTTTTTCAGAAGTTGAAGCTCATTTTTGGACAATTATATTATATATAACAGATAATAATCATTAATCGCTTATCGCCCAAAAATAAATGATTTCGCAAGAAAGCCTGCTCCCGTGGCCCACAAAAAATTACTCAGTTTAGAGGTTTACTTTATAAAAGTATGCTAAAATATTAAACTCATACTAGATATTGACACCAATCGTTTCTTTTCACTGAGTATCTTCTTCTTTAGTGAATGCACTGCTGAGGATAACTCACACGATTATATTATTGGCTTCCTTCCTTTTCGCAAAATTGAAGCCCAGGAAGTAACTTTTCCAATTCTTTATACATATAATAAGCAGCGTTACGTTATCATTTCAGGGATGAATTTCACACCACAAATGCAATGGTGCCGCAAGCGATAATAGAGTTGCGAACTGCAGCAACGAGTAAGCTTTTTGCTTGTCGCTGATACGAATATGTTTCAGAAATTTGATCTAGCTTATTCACACTCCTTTTGGAATTTCTTAGAAATTTATTACTTGCTAGAAAGTACTATATGTACTATTTATATTGAAAGCTTCAATTAAGATTTCATACCAGAATCATAAAGTTTTCGTACTATTGGGGTTCGATCCCTTGAAACTTAAAAGCTCTTCTACTGCTCATTGAGATGTGTGCGCGAAGCTACGCCCTTTATTAAATGCCCTTTTCCTCTTCCCACCTTTTCCCCTGTCGAAAAACGTGACCCAATAGTAAGTTCGATCTTAGTGTCACTGATGTGCGACTTATAGTTCCGAAATTATGTTCAAAATTTGGATCGTTAAACGAGTGCCACGCCCATTATTAAACGCCCATGAAATATTTCCAGTGGAACAGTGTCTACATGGGGACACTGCACGAAATTGCAATGTTGTATGACTCATAATTTCGCTTTTACTCCATTGTAGAAAGGGTGGTATAGCTAGGGCCACGCCCTCTTACCAACATAAAACAAAACAAAAATCCCAGAAACATTTATCCACGACACTTTGAAATCAAATCTAATAAAATTCACATCGCGTCGACCAATTTCTTGCGTTCAGTACTGTGGGTCATAAAATGACCCTAAGGTCAAATTTGTATAGTTGCTCATTTGCACGTAAACCAGTGTTGCAAATAAAATGAAATTTAGCGTATATTCAAATGGCATGAAATTAGTCACTGAGTCCAAAGGAAAACAATTCCTTACCAGAAATAAGAAAGTTACGGCTCCTTAAAGTCAAATTTTACTCGAAAATGACCCTAAGGTAACAGAAGTGTTAATCCAACCTAACAAAACATTTACATAAAACTACAACTGCCTCGAATAGGACAAACTTATTGAAATATGAACTGAATCTGAAAACCCCTACCTTGCTTTAATTATCAATTAACTTCCACTTAGACTAACTTCCAGTTACACCTAATCCAACACTCCACCAATATTTGCCCCAGAACCCACAATGTGTATGCATTCAATATTTCAATAGTTTGGCGTTTCAATATTTCACTACCTTACTCCAACACACTACTCAACATTCCCAACAAAAATTCCATCGCACGCGCTCTAACATTGTTCAACCTAACCTCCAAGTACAGACACAACTCTGCTGCTTTCTACTCTTCCCCTGAATGGAAGAAATCGATAAGCACTGAATGTTTGCAAGGCCAAGCAGGGCCACCTGGTGCCGCAACTTCAACTTTGTTTAAGCCCAAACTACAGCGACAGTGAAAAATTTGAAGCCCAAGCTCGAAACTGAATTTATGAACATTCTCCAGGATGGCAGCTAATTGCTAACAACAATCACGTTTTCATTCAACATTCTGCATAGGAATATCGAATGAAAAGTGCGCAGCGTGAAGTAAACTCAGCCAATGCAGCAACCAAGCAGCATTGAAGCGAATCACGAGCAGCACGAATAATCGAAAAAAATCAAACAAGTAGTGGCGAAGCCAAAGCGAGAAATGCGAGTGTGAGTGAGCGTGAGCGTGTGACGTGAGTGAATGAGAGGCATGATGCAGCTGGGGTGCAAAAATAAATTACGTGTACAATATGTGCGCCAAATTAAGCAAACACTTTGTGCATATTAAATACAATTTTGACACAAGCAGGCAGCGCCAGCAGGAAATGTCAAGAACTGATGAGGAAAAGTTCGTTGGATAAAGTTGTTTTAAGGCAGCGAAATCAGCGCCAAAGTTCCAAGCAGAAGCGGACCATGTTCTATTGCTGTATGTGTGCGAGTGGTTCTGTGTGGGAATAACTTTTCCGGTGCAGGTAATTTATATGAAATTAGCGAAGTGGTAGCGCCGCAACATATTTTTGGGTATTTCACAGAGACAATGGAATGGATGTTCTAGCTTAAGGCGGTAGATAGGAGCTTAAAGGGTCTACGCTGAAAACTGAGAACATTTTTCAAAAATGCTACAAAAGTATACAACCTTAATTATTGATTGAAATTTTTTTACTACATATAAAAAAATATAAAAAATTTGTGTTGTTATACTGATATTTTTTTTATGGGTGTAAAATTTATTGCTGCTAAAAACCAATGGTGTTTTCTTGTCTGCATCATAACTGCCCCAAAAATTATTCGAATTGTAATAATGATTAATAAAAAATAAATAATTAATAATTAATAATAAATAATTAATAATTAATAATTAATAATTAATAATTAATAATTAATAATTAATAATTAATAATTAATAATTAATAATTAATAATTAATAATCAATGATTAATAAAAAATAAATAATTAATAATTAATAATAAATAAATAATAAATATTTAACCTTTATACCAGCTCGGTAACCCACCATGAAGTACACTGGCCTCCCATCCCAGAGATCATGGGTTCGATTTCTAGCTGACTTACCTTAATTTCTTTTTTCCTTCCTTCTTATTGGTTTCCATTCATTTAGCATTACTTAGTTAATTCGTTTAACTTCAGACTAGTTCCTATTCTTTCCACTCTAATCAGTGGTGCTGAATAACTCGTAGCAGATTTCCTTATCCAGTAGCCGTCTAGCATAACGGTAATAACGGTAATATGTACAGCACAGAAATCCCAAGTGAGCTCATCGAAGACACTAACCTCTGCGTTTTCCAATAACACCTCCTACCTAGTACCCAGTAATAAATTTTCACATTTTCAACAGATGCCAGTTCCATTTTTGTTTTCTCTATAGAACCTGCTTTGAACCTCCTTTGTACCCATTCAGCTCTTTTTTTTTAGATGTGCTGAGAACACTTTGGTTTCTTCTTCTCAGAAAACTTTGCCGAACTTTGTTCCCATCACTGTTTTTTACTGCTTCTGATAAATTCTGTGTGCTTGGAGTTTTAAGTGCGAAAAAGTCTTGAGGTATCAGAAAAGACCGAATTGGTCTACAAATGCTCTTCCACCTGCCTAACTCCCTAGATTCCAACTTATTTCACCCTCAAAGAGAATATGGCTCCAGAAACTAGTTAAATTAGCAAAGAATTTTGTGCATCTGTGGTGTCAAGAAGTGAATGAAAGCAAAAGTCCTAGTAATAATTTTCTGGTAATTTTCTAAACTCTACAACCGATAGGAATAATTTATTTTTAACATAAATGGAGTAATTCAACTGACTATCGACTTTCTATAATTTTTATCGTAAATCTGTTTGCCTAACTAGTCAAACTATTTCACTTATTTGAAGATCATTGAAAATTTAGTAAATGCTTCAGAAGACGTTTTTAACCCTTTGCTGCATGACATTTTATATGTGTAATAACTTCTTGTTGATCTGGGATCTGTTCTATTCAGCAATTTACAGTTCATTCTTCAACTGCGTCTTTTATGTGAAAACATTTGATTTCTATTGGAATTAGGGAAAAACAGTGACAATATATGCAAAAGAGTGGAACAACCAACACGTGTTTCGATTCGGTGAAATAATTTTGTTTATTGATGGCAATGGTGATATGACCGTTGCCATTGCTCAACTGGTTAGTGCGTTGAATTGCGAGTGACGCTGGCTCGACTTAGATTCGAGTCCCCGAGGTAACCAACACTAAAATGTAGGTAAGGCAGCTTCTCCTTTCGGCAGGTGCATTCTCAGCATTCTGTGGTAAATTTCCGTAAAATATTTTCTTAGTTATAGGAATTCAACAAAACTTCGTGTTTACCATTAAAACTTAACAAGCAACAAGAACAAAATTACTTTTTTATTTTTTTTTCTCTATGGAAATTAAATCATGCAACATACATAATTTTTTTGCATTTTTATATTCAGCAGCGCAATTTTAATTAAAACTTTATCCAATGTTTGAAACAAAAATCTATCAACTGCAAATGCTTGCATATTTTTGCTTTAGATTTGTCTAAGAATACCAACAAAAAACTCATATATGTACTTACAAAAAAAAATTCGTTAGTTTAAATTTTTTTTAAATCCAATAACTGTTTACTTGCATGCGGCGCTCTTAACGACAAAAAATGCACTTGAAAAAAAGTTTGTTTTTAATTTGTGCACTAATTAAGTGCAGCCTTTTTCTCAAACATTTCGTCGTTGATTGCACTTTCACTTACATTACAAACACACTCGCACACTCATTCATGCACTTACAATGGCAGCAACTGCGATTGCTGTTGACATATTTTTCCATGAGCAGCAATAAAAACAACAACAACAATTACGAAAAACTTTACCCCACTGCAAACAAATCAACTAAATATCGTCATGATTTGGCGCTGCGTCAACTTTCAGCAAATTTTTACTTTTCAATTTTCAATTGCAGCAAAACGTAGCGCCCCCAAACCTCCCATCCGCCACCCACACATTGATGCGCACAATGCGCAGACGAAGTGCAGTTGCAAAAATACGGGAAATTGAAACGCTCGCATCGCCCTCATGCCATGCTTTCTTTGTCTTTGCTCTCCTCTCCTCTCCTCTGCCACGATTCGCTCACATTTGCACGTTGTCGCAGCGCTGCTTGAAAATTGTTGTAGCAGCAAAGTTCAGCACTGCACGCGATAAAGTTGCAAAAGTGTAAAGTTTCGGCAAAAGTTGTTGGCTTTTTTCAATTTTTATCTTTTTTTTAATTTTTTATGTAAATCGTTACTTGGCCAATATGTATGGGGAAAAAAGGGTTGGGTCGGAAATTTTGTTGCATTTGCATATCTAATGGTTGGCACTTGGTCGAGTGATACTCAACGCAATTCCCATCGAGAATGAAGAAGCAGAGCAAAATTTTTGCTACGCAAATTAACTTTCGAAAGCTTATATTTTTATTTGTTAGTTGGTTGGTTTTAAATTAAAAATTGCAAACAATACTAATAAAGAATAGTAAAAAAATAAAAGAAATAATTAAAGTTGAAGTTGAAGTTCGAAGCAGAATAAGTGTAATAGAAATAAATATAAAAATTAAAAAAATTATATTTTGCTTTCCCTATTTTGCTACATTTCCCAAAAGCGGTTACTATTAACTTTAAATCCTTTTCTCAAGCATTTTTTCATTGAGACTTCTAAGGAACCTGAATTGAGGGTTGACCCTAAGGCCCCGCATAGACTACGTTCAAGTCCTTAGCTTTACCAGATGAACGTCCTTAATACTAAGAGTAACCGTACAGATGGAAAGAAACTTAGTAGGACACTGGCCTTTATTTTCGTCGCCCCCTGAAGTTGCTCAATCAGCGAAGAACTTAAAGAAGCCAACCGTAAGGCATAGTTGGGTCTTTGTCTTTATAGCGCGGGACAGAAGATGGTCCAGAGTTCCTCTCACACTCTGCTCTACTTGGGGCAAACGTCCAACCTGTCAGCATGGGTTTCCATCAGGCACTAACCCAGCAACTTTTCTAAGCTGAACACAAAATTGAGAAATTCATGGTCAACATTTGACTGACCTCTCTCTGTGACTTTGGTAAAATATTGTTCAGCTGACTTTGGTTGTAGTGGTTTGGGCATAGAATGAATGAAGAATGGGTTTTTTGTACTGGTCAACTAAAGTTCAACTTTGGGCTGAATTCAGGTCATAAATTCAGTTTTATACGTCAGTGGACCCTTACTGACCATTTTAAGTTGTGTACAGGAAGTACTTCTGTACTTATTTTTGAAAAGGTGTCTTTTCATAGGAGGTGGAAATCTTCATAGATGTCGAGAACACTGTACACTGAGTACATCAACACAACGAATTCGAACCATTGAAAACCATCTTCTGTCATTCCGCCTGGGATTCAGCCGAAACAGATCATTTAGTGGGTCTCTTTAGCATTTATAATCAGGCGACTTTTTATTCCCATAATATATACAAGAAATTCCACATCAACTGACTTTTGGTTCAACCACGAAATAAAGAAATTTTTAATTTTTAGTAGACATACAAAACTAAAGCCACGTTCAATTTGGTATGAAAAAAACAAGTGTCCAAAATAATAAAAATTAATTAGTATACAAGATATTAAAATCCATAATTTTATGCAGATTGGTATTTGTATAGGTTAAGTGGTCGCCTCTAGGGCATCACTTAGGCCTTGTGGCCCATTGTGTTAGGTATTTGTATAACAATTATACCAAATTATTCAAAGGGCTTTTGCCACAGATAAAAAAAACAACAAATTTAATTACACATTTGAGTCAAACACATCAGTCTATAAGTTACTTGATATATTATGCATTCTTCACAGTTGGCTTTCCTTTTGTTAATCTCTTAAGATCCAGCTTGATATTGACACTGAATATCAGCTTCGAATCATTTTATATTCCTCTTGTCTTACTTTTTGTTTGACTATAACTTTTGAATCCAAGAAGACTTTCGGCTTGCATTTCAGAAATTTTTAGGTATAAACAGTCCATTGGCGAACACAGGCGGGGCGGGCGTTGGGGGTTCAAACCCCTAAACACAAAAATTGCTGCCACAAAATATGGTTCGGCTCAAAAGCGGTCTGCAAAAGCTCGCAAACCCCCCCCCCCCCCTCCCCCCAATTTTGAACAGGATATTTTCAAGAAGATTAATAACACATAACCAAAGTAAAATAAACAAAAAATATACATAAACTAATAAACTAAACTAAATTATGAAAAGCACTTTCACTTTGAGTTAGAGATTGACTTGCTTTTAGAGATTTCTATTAGTTATTGTGTTAATTTTTCATTCATTTATTCTTCAATGGTGGCTTTCCTAACACCTTTTCTTCTTCTTCTTCTTGTCTGAAGTATTACACATTCACGCAACAATTCATTCATTACACAAATCTCATCACTCTTTATTTTCAACTGTTTTTTTTTTGTTTTTTTATCTCCTACTACACACAAATCAACCCCACTTGATCCATACAAACTTCTACGTCTCGAAAATTGTCATTTAATGTTTTTTTCCTGCACTTCGAACTTTAGTTCTGCAAAGCTTCAACATAATTTCGCACCTCCTTTCACAGCTCGCTGCTATGGAGAAAAAAATTCCACTCATAGCGCACAGTTCATCGGCACCTCACTTGATGGCATTTTAAGCTTCAAAGCAGTTTTTATTTTTTGATTTTTACTTTATCCACCTCAACACAATGTCACAATACTTCAAGCTTAGCATTCCTGTGCTTCCAAGTAAATGGAGGAAATATGGATTTTTATGCGAGAATAAAGAGTAATCTGCGTATGGAAAAGGCATTCGAAGGCTTTCGTTTTATATTTTCTGCAGTTGACACACACAGAACAAAAACCCAAAAAGAAAATAACCCAAACGCACACACAGACACAGACACAGAGATACCTACATACAAGAGCAGCCCACAGGCATGAATTTACATTTAAAATTTCTTTCTACCCACAAAATGCACAAACACATGCAGACAAATATAGAAGTATTTGCAATAAAAACAAAAGTTAAAGAGAAAAAAGGTCAGCAGAAAAACGCAGAAGGCTGATATCAATTACGCAAAAAAATTTCGTATTCCAGCTGAAAGGTGAAAGTGTGCGCAAAAGGCAGCAAAGAAAACACCAAAAGCAATGTGGAACTACGTAAAGGGAAAAGGAAGCGCCACGAAATGGGCCAAAAGGAAACTCATATAAGACATTATCATAACAACAAATCAGCTACAACAAGCAACAACAATAACAAGCAATAATACCAGTGGTTACAGTAACAGCTGCAGGAAGCGACACCAAATGGGGCAGAGCATGAAAAAATACAATAAACAAAATATGGCCACAGCAACAATAACATAACAACAACCACATGTACATATGTACATACGAGTACATTTGTATGGGGGGGAAAATATGGGTCTGTGTGTTTGTAGGTCTGAGTTGGTATTGTTCTAAAAATAACTAAAAAAGGATAAAAAGACTGTGCTTTCCTTACATGTTGTTTACTTTATTTACTTTGTCATGTCACTGTGTTATTGTTGTTGTTACTAAATTTAGCAGCCGCATTATTAGCGAGACAAGTTGCCGTCCCGCCCCAGTGGGGCATTTGTACGCTTCTGTAGTAAAACAAAAGAAAAGAGCGCCCGATTTGAATTCTTTGCCGCCGGCTGCACCAACAAAAGTCGATTTTAGCAGAAAATCTTCTGCTTAATAAAGTCGAGTTGTTCATATTTATTATAACATATATGAGCTATTCACAAGAAAGACGAAGAAGAAAAAGAAGTCATTCATATATGATTTGTTTACAAATTAAGCAAGTTAAGCAAATCAACCGCAACCACTCGTGTCAATGAATTGAAAGTGGGAGTGAAGAGGGAACAATTTATTTATAACAACCAAGTTTTTATAAAAAGAGGTTACCCTTTATAAATAAATTTTATAAAAAGGGTTAAATATAAAAAAAAACATTTACCAGTTATTTCTTTCGCCACTTTCACTTCACTTGTTTATAAATGTGGCACTGTTACTGGTCCAAATCTAAATTGACTCATTGCAGTATAATCGGTTGCTTTTTATACTTGTTTGTCCGGAGCGTAGCTCATTTTCGAGCATTTTTCAGCATTGCCTCGAACCATCTCTTTAATAATTACCATGCTCCCTAAAAGTATGCAATGCTTTAGCTGCCAACAAATGCACGTTTAGTGTCGTCATGTTGCATTATCGTCACAATATCTTCTGAAAATGGATTCGACACACAAACGACTGCAGTAACACATTTTTTCAACCCAAATCATTCTCAATTCTCAAATTCTTTCCCATTCTCTTTTTCCATTTTAAGCCAGCAATTTCCATGTATCGTTTATCAACATTTCTCATTCACTTTTTCTAATTAAATACCAACTGAATCTTTTCAAAACAAATTGCCATCAATGTTTTTGCAATAAGATGCAATTACTTTCAAAATATATGTACAGCATTTGCTTAATTTGTTCGCATTAACCAAGCGTAAACGTAATTAATTGATTTCCTCCCTCAGTACACCGCAAGTGATAAAACAGTTGTTTAACTCACACACACTCACTCACACACACACACATACAAGCGCACTCAAATGCGCACACAAATAACCGCAAAAGTACTTAAAACAAGCTAAACCACTAATCTGAGTCACATATACACTCTCGCATACCCATACACACACACACACACACCACGCAATAGAATGCGCTTTTAGCCTCCAATAAAGCTGAAGTTCGTTTCATCTCTCTTTCTGTTGCTCAATCTGTCTCTCTGACTACTGGCAACAACATAGCTAGCAATGCCATTGCAAATAATGCAGTTTTGCAATTTGCCATTACAACACACTTACACACACACATACAAACAGCCATTCGCCCATACACGCACAGCCACTCGTACGCACTGCAAGTGCACCGCATAAAGTGCAGTAAAGTGCAGCTACTACGAGTTTTCCACTACTATTTAATACAAATAAAGCGCGCTTGGCTTTTATTTCATTTGGCACAGCGGCACTCGACGGATTACGAGCGCGCGTTGTTCACGTTTTTTACGCTTTGTGCGCGTCAGAAATGCGTAAAATAGCGCGCTATGACACCGTCAAATTGTAGCCGTTGCAAGCTGTCGTCAAAGAGTTGCCACTGTGTAGCGTTTTGCATTTAGAGCGCTTGGCACTTGACGGTTTTTTCTCCATTTTCATTTTTATTTTCTTTTTTTTTAATTCTGTGCATTGTCATTCCGCTTTGATGGTTGACGCAACTCGCCGACGTTGTCAGCTGCCGTCAATGGCATTACACGAAATTAAAGTGGCGCGCGCAGTTTATTTGCTCGCATATAAAATGGATATGAAAAGTGTGCTTCCGCGTTTATTTCTAAGCGCATTAAACTCAAATTGTAACGGACCTTCTGTTTTGCATTATTTTTTCTTTTTACATTCATTTTTATTTTTGCTTTGCAATCAGCTCTAAGCGCATTCAATATGATTGTGTGCGTTGTTTACAATGTTATTGAGTTGCGCGCTGAACTGTTTTCCTGGTCTTTTGGGATAATTAATGTCAGCCAGCATTGAATATGATGAAATCAGATTACGTATGCACGTTGCACTTTGGTTTTGTTTCATAGAAAATGCAGCAATCAGATGAACTTTTATACTGTTTTAAATTAGATGGAAGAGGCTGAGAGATCCATTTTGAACCAGACACCATTGCGGCACATTGTGAATTCTTTTTTAAAGGAGATATGGCGTTGCTTTTAGAGTTCAAGCCTTTTGAAGAAGCTGATTAGATGCGGTAGCTTTACTTTCCCTTTGTAAGCTGTGGCTACTTTAGAATCTTCATGACATGGTAGTCATAGAAGAAGAATTCGTATAATTTTGCCTCCTTGTAGCTGCATGGATATCACTTAACGACAGACGACATACAACCCAACAGTATTCAACTTCAACTTCAATGAGGCATATAGACGTACAACTTTATGAGGTCTATAGACTCCCTTTTATAGTTCAACTTGTTGTACAGATTAAAAATAGCTTCTGTTACCCTAAAAATGGTTTACCCGAATTGCAGCTCTTTCAATTACTGAAAATATTAAACTATATAATATTTTTTAATATATAATAATATTAAAAAAGTTCACTGTGATGCCACTTCACTTGATACCTTCCAACTGATATCTGTTCGTATATATATATATAGACTTCCACTTTGAAAAGGCCATTACCCAGTTCCCAACAGGCTTTTGATGGGACAGAATGCTGATATAACTGCCACACTCTGGTCAACTTTTATTTTTTTTTTTACCGTAGATGCCTCTAATGTTTTCCAGTTACTTTAACTGTCCACACAGATGATGAAGTCGTTTAAGTTTAACAACCTTCAACATTCTCAGAGAATATTTTTGTCTGAAATATGCCACACAGAACCAGAAGCCTAAGGTCTTTCCTTTTCAAAAGACTGTGTGACCTTTTGATCCAAAGGTTTTTAAACAGAAATCCATGGAATCCATAGTAATTCCATTTAATCTCTTTGCTTGAATTAAAACATCAAAAAACAACAAAAGTTGGTCCAAAGTTTTTTTGAACAGATATCACATTTCCATGGAGTCTCTTAAATTTAATTTACTTGGATTATGAAAAACTTTATGACCATTAAGTCCAAAGACTTTTGGAACAGAAATCCATGGAATCCATAGGAATTCCATGGAATTCTCTTTGCTTGAATTATGCAATAAAATATCAGAAGCCTATGTGACCTTTTGGTACAAAGTTTTCTTGAAGAGATATCACATTTGCATGGAATCTCTTAAATTTAATGTGCTTGCATTATGAAAAACTGTATGACCATTAAGTCCAAAGACTTTTTGAACAGAAATCCATGGAATCCATAGGAATTCCATGGAATCTCTTTGCTTGAATTATGCAATAAAATATATGAAGCCTATGTGACCTTTTGGTACAAAGTTTTCTTGAACAGATATCACATTTGCATGGAATCTCTTCAATTTAATGTGCTTGGATTATGAAAAACTTTATGCCCATTTACCAAAATCTTTTAGAACAGAAATCTATGGAATGCATAGGAATTCCATGGAATCTCTTTGCTGGAATAATTAATTAATAATAATTGACTGGCACGACAGCCCGCTTACGCGAGACTAAGGCCTAGCTTCCCGCAACAACCCGTGTTGTGCGTGTGATTTTGTACGCGGGTTGAAGAGACCTACAGTTTTATGCCGGTTCCGAACGGCAGGTTGGGAGCTTTTTCATAAGCAATTTTTACTCTCAGAGGTTTGCCATTTCCAGCTGAGAGGACAGCCACCGAAAGAGAAAACGAGTTTTCCCGTTATTTTTTTTAGGTGTTATTACAGGCAGTATTTGAACCTGAGGTTGCTGCCTGCGACTCGCGGTCCAACGCACTAACCAACTGAGCCACGGCGGCTGTCTCTTTGCTGGAATTTTGCAATAAAACATCAGAAGCCTATGTGACCCTTTGGACCAAAGTTTTTTTGAACAGATATCACATTTCCATAGAATCTTTTAAATTGAATTTGCTTGGATTATGAAAAACTTTATGACCTTTAAGTCCAAAGTCTTCTAAAACTGAAATCTATGGAATCAATAGGAATTCCATGGAATGTCTCTGATTGAATTTTGCAATGAAATATCAGAAGCTCGGAAGTTTTCTTGAACAGATATCACATTTCCATGGAATCTCTTAAATTGAATTTATTTGGATTATGCAACAAAGCGCTAGGAATCTATATGAAGTCCTTCCGAACAAAGATCATATTTTTGTGGAATCACTATTCAACTATTCACTATTTACTGTCACAGAAAATATTTGTGTATCTATGCAAAAGTTCCCAAATAGTCATCAACAATAGGCACAAAATGATATCAACTCCCATTCCTACGGAAAAAAATGGCAATAAAATGACCATTAAGTCTATGTAACTCTGACAAATTCTGGGAAAATTCTACTCACATTCATTAGTCTAAACACATTTTACGATTAGAAGAGAACAGAAATTGGCAAACCGTTTGTTCACTTTGGAACCATCAATCAAAATGGTAATTGAGCGAACTTATTGTTTACTTCTAACTTAGAAGTAAACAATAATCTTCCATTCCTCTTGGTTTAGGAGACAAGGATACTCGTATTGGAATCATAGTATTTAAGTGATAAGTCAGTGCGTAAAATTATGTTCCCCAAACCATTGCTATATCTCACACTCACTTATGATCCCTCTAACCATAAGTTAGCTTTCACTAAACTGCAATCTGACTTTAACAAAACTGAAAAACTATTCTTGGCCTACTTTGTCACTGAAAATATTTACCTATGTATCTATGCAAAAGTTCCCAACTAGTCAAAATTATATAAACTTCCCTTCGTACAGAATGTCAACCAAAAATTATGGGCAGTCGCTCCAAATATTTCCCACAAATTCCATCTACCAATTAAACCCGCAGACTCGGCGATTCAAAGAAATTAGTCCATGTCAACAATTTAATGTGCAAGTGGTAAATTGCGCATCTAACTTACAGAGCAAATAAATATGAATACCACAACTGCAAAATTGCACAGTGGCCAAGCGACAATGGCTCTGCAACTACTTCGCATATATAGTAATGAAAACAATTTCTAGCCCAGCCACCAGCAATGTCCTGCTGCGACCTGACCAAGTCCCAGCTGGCCAGCGGCAGATTGTGTCATTCCCCGAACAACGACTCCAGCCATTGGCAACTCATTGCATACGCCGGCGCACCGTTGTGCTATTTTTAGTCATTCGCCCGCCCCGCCACGCCAGCGGCAGGTAGTAATTACAGCAAACAACAGCACAGCAGCAGAAGAAGAAGACGAGAAGAAAAAAGCGACAACAGCAAACGCAACGTTGTGGCATTGTAAATCACAGCGTTGTGCCGCAAGCGGACTCATGCTGCTGCCGGCGCGCGTATAAACTTTTGCAATTAAACCGACAGACAGGCAGGCTGCCAGCATGTGCCGGCATTGCGCAGCTTCGGCACTGCTTTAGCGCCGTAAATCCGGCAAAACGACACAATTCGGCAATTCAGCAATTTAACAAAGCAACGAAGCGTACGCACAACACACCACAACCACGAGCCCGCCCGACCGCCGAAGCAAGCGACATGCCAATAATGAATCGTCTGCTTTATTGACATAAAAATCATTAAACTTTTGACATTTCCATTTTAATTTGTGACATTTGTGCACATAATGAAGAGATTAACAGTGGCTACAAACAACAACAAATGTCACCAACACGCTGACAGCGATGGCAATGGCAACAGCAACTGCAACAACGACAATGACAGCGGCATACGAACGCAAGTAGCAACGAAGGAACGAACGTACACATCGTAAGACGTAAGGACAACGGCAACAAGGACGATACCAAACAAAATCTATTTTATGCAGTGTTGTTTTTGTTGTTGTCAATCTATTTGTTGCTATTGCGTTGTGACAACAAACACACGCACACATCTCACTGCCGTTCAGTACTTGTATGTGCGTTCAGTGCATTGTTGTGTGCGTAGTTTTTTGTTTGCGTTAGTATATGTGTGTAAGTATTGTTGTGTTTATATAAACAAATTAAAAAATCAAATAGAAGCAAGTAAACGAGATGCTTGACTCATTTGGCTGTGTGGCAACAAAAGCCACAACCGCAAAGTCGCAGCCAGTCGGCCATAGTGCAGAGTAGTCAAGCGTTCAGGCTATTTGCCAGCAAATTGAAGCATAATAAATAACAGAATGTAATTAAATAAATAAAGATGAGAATGTAATTAGGCTTATACGCACACAGATACACACACACAAACGAATTCGAATGCAGTCCTAGCACTAGAAAATGTAGAAAGTGAGGGGCAACCAAAGAAACAAGGAAATATAAATAGTTTTAAGCTAAGTCATAGATTCTTTTTTTAGCATACTTTTAGGCAGAAATACGAGTTGTCCATCAAAAAGCTATGCAGCAACTTGAGTAGAACTTTTAGGCCGTCCATTGGACCAAAAGTGCGCCTTTTTATTTTACTTGGGCATTTGGGCCGCTTTTGTTTATTATTTTTTCTACAAAAGTGTGTAAGCAGAAAACAGAAAAAAGGCAGTCTTGGCAATAGAAAAATTGTCTATAGAAAAGTTATGTTTTGTATTTGTTTGAAAAAAAAATTATCGAAAATAAAAAATTTGTGCTTTCGTTCCCATTGGGAGCCTTTTCAAAGAAATTTTTAATACAAAAAATTTTAGTTCAGTGGTAATTGTGATGAAATGACTTTGTGACATAATTTTGGGAACTAGTTTTAGTATATTTTTAAGCTTAAATTATAATAGCATGTCTTTCAAACAGTAGTTTAGTACTTTCTGGTATGATTTTAGGCTAAAATTTCTACCAGGTTCCATACAATTCTCTAAACACTTCTTTTCTAGTCTACTTTTAGGCTACAATATTTAGAAGATATCTTTCAAGCAGCAGTGCAACATTTTTTATTATACTTTTAGGCTGACATTCAAATCGCTGCACAATGACAGTGTAGTATAGTTCTAGGATAACGTTTTTACTACAAGTATGTGCCTTCCATGTGTCTGTACAAAGACTATAACTTTTAGTGCATGTAACACGTTGTGGTATATTTTCAGGCTAAAATTCTTACAAAGCACCTTCCATGTTGCTGTACAATTACTTTGAAGTACCTACACTTTTGACTAAAATCCTTACTTCACCGTCTACCAGGCAACAATGTAGCACTTTCTGGTATACTTTTAGACAAAAATTCATGTTGAGTGTATTCTATATGGTGAATTTGTGGTATAGTTTTAGGCTCAAATTTTTACTATACCTCTTCTAGGCAGTAATGCAGCTTTTCGTGGTATACTTTTAGGCAAAAATTCTCATTGAGTGTATTTAAAGTTGCTATAGGGTGAATTTGTAGCATAGTTTAGTCTCCAATTTTTACTAAATATCTTCTAGGCAGTAATGTAGCTTTTCGTGGTATACTTTTAGGCTAAACCCCTAATTGAGAGTATTCCAAGATATCTGGATATCTTCTAGGCAGTAATGTAGCTTTTTGTGGTATACTTCTAGCCGAAAATTCTCACTGAGTGTATTCCAAGTTGCTTTACGGTGAATTTGTAGTACAGTTTTAGGCTACAATTTTTACTAAATATTTTCTAGGTAGTAATGTAGCATTTTGTGGAATACTTTTAGGTTAATATTCTTATAAACTGCCTTCCAAGTCGTATAAAGACTTTGTAGTATACTTTCAGGCAACAGTTTCAAACTTTGTGGTATCTTTTTAAGTTAAAAATCTTACTTAAGTGCCCTCTAAGTCTCTGTGCAATGACTTTGTAGTTTACTTTTAAAATACAATTCTTACTAGATGTCTTTCAAGCGGAAGTGTACCACTTTCTGGTATATTTTTAGGCCACAATTCCTATTAAGTGCCTTCCTAGTCGCTGTACATTGAGTTTGTGGTATAGTTTTAGGCAAACATTTTTATTAATATACCTTTCAAGTTGCTCTGCAATGACTTTGTATGCTTTTAGATAAACTTTGGTGGTCTACATGCTTACTAAATGCCTTTCAAGTTATTGTACAATGACTTTGCAGTATACTTTTGCCTAAACTTTCAACTGAATGTCTTTCAGTCACCAATGTAACATTTTGTGGTATATTTTGAGGTTCAAATTCTTACTAAATGCCTTCCAAGTTGCTGTACAATACCTTTGTAGTCTATTTTTATTCTACAATATGTACCATTTATCTTCTCGGCATCAATGTCGTATTTTCTAACATACTTTTACGTTAGAATTCTTACTAAGTGCCTGCCAATTCGCTGTACGATGACTATGTAGTATACTTTTAGGCTTTAATGTCTTCTAAGTGCTATTGAAAGAGCATTCAAATACCATCAAATCGTACGCGCTCTTTCAAAACGTTCCTTTTTTGTGGGAAAGTGCGTGACTCTAAGAGTCTCTAAATATAAAAAGGCAACGCTGACAATACTGACAATGCATACGCACAAACATACAAAAGTGTATATATATATATATATATATATATATATAGCAGTGTATGCGTAGCTTCCGCATACATATGTAGGCATATATGTATAACTATACAGCTACGCACAAATGTAAGCAAGCAATTAAAAATAAATGCAAACAAATGCACACACACGCCACATCGTTTGTACAGTTAACGGCACAATAATGTTCGTCTGTATGTGTGTGTGTGTTTTTATTTAACGCATAGAAACACACGTACATTGAACTTTAGCTACAGGGTTAACGTTCAATTGAAGCTGCAATGAATTACAGTGGACGTCCAATATAACGAATCTTATGTTGTACGCCCACTTTGTTAAATCGAAAAATTCGTTAAATCGATTGCATTTTTTTTAAACCATCCTTCTTAAAGAAATAAGTCTCACATATTCAGTTTTTAACTTTCTGCCTGTCCCTATGGGTCTATTTGACCCCAGGCGGAATTAAAAAAACGGTTGAGCGGTTTTTGGCACTCGTCTACTTGTGTTTTTTAGTGTTAATCGCGCTCACAACCCAATAACAAATCGAGAAAAATACTTTTCGGGGCTTTCCCCTTTTCTTTTGTGATTTATGTGTAACAGTTTTTCATGTTTTGTCAGTAAATTATATAACCGTTTGATTGGGATCATCCTGACCTCAAAGGACAGCGAACGCAATTTCGAGCAAAGGTTAAACAAATATCTGTTTTATGAAAAAGAAAGTGAAAAAGTCTTCGATGCTGATTATTGAAATTTTCATTTTTAAAAGAAAAAAGCCGACCGAACGCAAAACAAATCCTATGAGAAATATCAGCAATGCATACAAACAGAATTTGAAAATGTTGGTAACTTGACGTAAATTTGAAAGTTGTTACGTAACAAAAACAAAAACAATTGAGGTACCGTTCACTTGACGAAACCAAACATTCATTTTTGTTGTAAAGAATGTGAATGCTCAAATAAAAACAATTCGAAGGGTGAAAAACGACATAAATATTCGTTATATCGAATAGCAAATTTCACTTTTGTTCGTTATATAGAACTATCAATGGAAAAAATTTGGCCGTACGTTAAATCGAAAAATCGTTAAATGGAAAGTTCGTTATACTGGACGTCCACTGTATAAGTCAGTCGAAATGCATCATAACCAACGTCAAATAAACAATTTGTTTTCGTTTGTTATCCTATTTTCCTCTCATGATTTATTTCAATTACAAACTCGACTAAAAGCATAGGAAAGCATATGGCACAGTAATGGCTATTCTCTCAGTATCAGTTCTTCACTGATTCACGGGGCAGATAGGACCTCCTGCCGAGTATATTTCCCATAATGGCAGCAGTGACGGTTGTTTGATATCTTTCGTGAGACCCATGAAAAGGTTAACAAACTATTTACTATTCATAACTAAATTATGGATTTGACGTCAGCGTTATTTGAGTCCGTTTGCCGCATTGTGACATATAGAAGTCACTGTTTCTTTTCCACTCACCCTGTACAAATATTTACTCACACATTGGATTCCACTGCGTGTAGGTTTGCTGGTGGCGCTACTCATATATTCTGAGATCTGTGTGTTTTTTTTTGTTTTTTTTCCGTGTGTGTATGTGTATGTATGCGTGCGTGTGCGTATTAACACAACATAAGCGAACGTTTTACGCTCAAACATCAAACAGACATTGAGTTCTCGAATAAAAATAAAAACCCACTAACGTACATTCCATCACACACACTTACACAGCAATGGCCCAGCACGTCCACAGCATTTTTTGTAGGCCGCCTTTCAGTTCACATGTGGCCAGTTCTGAGTGTATTAGTTACACTGTGCTTGTTGCTGTTGTTGTTGCCAGTCTGTTAGAATGCTGCGAGAACAACAACGAAAATATTAGCAGAAAAAATATTGTGCCCACGTAAGCGGCTTTGATGCGAGCAGCTCAGACTCGACGCTCGCTATCCGGCCGGCGCACCACTCAGCCAGCGCGGCACCGTGACAACGTGTGCCCGCCACGTGTTGTCTCGCCGTGTCGTAAATCATGACTGGCATTCGTCAACGTCAACGCCGATAGTGCCGCAGTTTAGCTTCGTTGTGTTTAGTTAATGTCATTTTTTCATTTCGCTTTGCTTTTTGCTGGCGTTTGTTCTTTTGCCAACCTGTCACTGTGTCATTGTTTATATCTATTTCATTTTTATTTGTGTCCTCAATGCTAGGGCACACATAACTTTGTGTCTGTCGGTGTGCTTCATATTGCCGGCACCGAACGCAAATACACGCAACACATGCCACACTCGCTTCCCTCGAGCTAATTTGTTGTTGTTTTTGTTGTTGATTGCGACCAACATGCGAATGCCGTGCAACGAAGTGTAATTAGAATTTAATAGCGCTACTAATTTGCACCCTCTTACTAATTTCCACCCCACTGTCACCCCTGGCGACAGCGGCAGCCTGCTGCCTTTTATTCATTCATTGTCCAGTCGTTGCTGTTTTTATTGTTGTATTTAATATTGTGTACAGGCAAAAAAATTACTATCAGCTTCATCGTCCACATCACGAGCGTTGTATGCCCTACAATATAAATATAATGTGTCAGTAGCAACAACAACAACAACGACATTAGAAAAAGCATGAAAAAGTGTGTCTACTTTTTAAAGACGATTACGACATTATTAATCCAGCCATGTGGCGCGCGCGTTCCTCATACGTCGTCAACACCGAAAACAACTTAAACGCTCATCACAATGACGGCTAGTCGTCACGGCAGTAGCAGCAACGACAACGACAACAATGGCCATAAGCGCAAACAGCAGACGTTATAAGCGGTAATCGCAGCTTAGTTTATATTACACATTTATGTATGAGATAATTTTTGTTTGACAGCGTACGAGTTGGTTTTTTTTTCGCTGATATGTGTTGCCAGTAATTGGCCGTAACGTATACGCAATGGTGGCTAGTGAGAAGAACGGTGGAAGAATGGGTGCAAAGTGGAAAAATAAATTTCAAACATGAAGTAAACAAACATGAAATACTAATAGGATAAAGTATTAGAAGATGAAGTTCAATTACGGACATAAATATTGAAAATTTATAGAGAAAATATTAGAGAAAGCAACGCTATACAAAATGTTAAAGCGTAATGTGAGCAGAGTAAAGTAAAGGTGAGTGAGTAAAGTAAAGTGAAGAAAATGAAAGAGTTAGAAAACGGACAAATAAAATAGAATCGAATAATCGAATAATAAATAGAATAGAAGAAATAGAATAGAGAAAACAAAAAAATTAAGAACACAACAATAAGAAAGAATGGAAGTTAGGTTAAATCAGGCAGGTAGTTTGCTCAGCTCGTACACTTTCACTCATCTTCAACTGACGGGGATACTTATAATTCAAAACTAGGCAGGCCCTAAGAACTTCCTCTCTAGCCATGGTAGTATCGAGCCTTGTGGCACCTGCAGCATTATAAAAAGAATGCCGTGTGGTCTTGAAGACTTGTAAGAGGAAAAGCTTTTCGCAGATCATGTAAGCTTTTCCGTCTTTTCAATGTTACCAAATACGTGATCGATCCTTTGTGCAACCTGGGAAGTGTGTATCCAACAGCAGGTCTAAGGCCTCCTCGGTGCTTTCAGTCCAAGGGCCATCTGTCTTTTTTATGAACGAGGGGCATTTGTGATCCTTGGACAACACCTTACCTAGTCTTGCCGAATCCTTGGTAGGTTCTATGGTCGTGCAGAAGTCTCTGTAACCATTATTTTTGGAATTCCTGATAGCTTTCTTATAACTCCTTGGGCTATTCTTATAACTTTTGCAATTATTTCTAGAATAGCTCAAGTTTACACTCACTCTCACTCTCACCGATCACTTTTACCTCGATACGCAAGACCAAGGAGCTCTAACTGGTATAACTAGGGATCTAATAGGGTAGCTGCATGGCCAACTGGCAGAGTTAAGGATGGACACAGAAAATAGGGATAGTTTAGGTTAGGTTAAGGTGGCTGTCTGGGCTTGGGACTTACCGGAAGACACACTTAGACAGCAAAATAGTCCCGATGTGATACCACAAATTGAAGGTCTGTCTTACTGCAAATCGAGAAACCTATTCAACCCATTTTGAGTTGTGAACAAACTCAAGTACCTGTCACAATTGCGGCGACCATGCCTTAATCGCCTTGGAATGTTCTAATCCTGCTTGATTGTGGGCTAACAAAGAGGGTTGAAGCTTCTCTTCTTGCAAGTATGTTGGCCTTTTCATTTCCCTTATTACCAGCGTCACCCGGAACCCAGAGAACCTATACCTAATTGTATAACAAACAGATATTAGGGAGTTCGAATCCCCGACCTGCCCTTCCCCCTTGCGGGGTGATAGCCATAAATGAACGCGCAAGCAATCAAAACTATCCAACGAAACTGTAGTGCCCTGCTTTGTCTCTGAGCTCACCACTTGCAACACAATTTCTTTGTCTGCTTTCTTGCTTCCCAGAAATAGTTTAATATTGCGCAATATATTGCACAGTAATACTAAGAAATTAAGCGTGAATATCTGATCACTGCAGGCACTTAAGTCATTGTCGTGTTATGCACATAAGTTCGTATGAATGTTTCAGTAAATACTTCGTCAACCTTTGAAATAATTCAACACACTCTCACTTCCCAGAACAATACACACACACACACACACATAAGCAACAACAAATCGCATAATCTCTACAACATCTAATGCGGCTACAATTGCAGGCAAATTCGGCCAAATAAATTGTGCCAAACTAACAGAGAGCTTGTCGACTGGCATTATAATTAAATTATCGCAACAGCTTAAGATTACGTCACACTCGAGTCGAGCGAGTCCTTTCGCTCGCGCGCGTTCGCCGCCTACATGCTTTGTGCGTAGGGCATGCAGCGACCCCTTCGCTTCTCCCTATCTGTCTGTCGCCCTGGCACTTTGCCTCTAACTCTATGTCAAAGTAAAAACTTTGCGTCAACAACTCTCGCCTTTAACGACAGCGAAAAAAAGGCAAAACTTTGCTGCAACTTTGCGCAATCTTTTCTGCTGTTTTTTTTCTTTTTCATTTTCCAGGATCTGCCGTTCGCTCTTATCTACAACCGCTATGCGCCAAATACAAAATATATGGCAGCATTGCCACGAGACAGCCACGTTTGTGCCCAATGCCACTGCCGTTGTTGTTGCCGTTGCCGTTACGGTTACCGTTGCCATGGCGTTTGATGTCTTTATTGCTTGACATTTTGAAGGCCAAGATAAACACTGCGCACAACAACAACAGCTACAACAGACCTACGCATCAAATAAGTAGTTAAACGCGCACCATTACAGACTAGCAACACCCAAAAAATCGCAAATAAAAAATAATGAAAGCGAGAGCAACAGCCATAAGAAAATTGAACGCAAGTTGTTGTTTAGGTAGCAGCAGCAGCAGCAACAACATCAAACTTTTGCCAACTCGACAGTAGGCACTTGTCATTTCTTCCATCTTGTCTTCGGCGTTTTATTTTCACTTTCCCATTGCTCGATTCCCGATTTAATTATTCACAGCCATTAAATTGTCTGGCAGCGCGCAGTTTGTGTTGGCTTCAAGCACTCGCGCCGACACCTCAAAGTCTGTGCATCGGTTTGCCGGTTCGCAAATAAAATATCGAGTTTCCATCCACTGCCGACAGACTCATCAGTTTTGCCCGCAATTAATTACCCTCATTCGTGCGCCCTAATAACACCAGCAGCAGCGAATTATGTCGCATAGCTGGCAATTATCCGGTGCCCCCGGCCCACACCCGAAATTCGCGCGTTCAAATATTCGCTGCACAAATGCGAAATTACTGCTTGCTGAAAATTTACAGCCCGCAGTTTGACGCTCGGAAATTTGCGCTTCAAATTTTTTTAATACCACATTGCCACATGTTTTGCGGTCTACAACTGTGTGTGGTTTTCATGTTGCAATTATATGTGTGTGTGAGTGTATGCGATTGCTTGCAATTAGTGGCAGTGCGCCTCATTGTGGTAGGGTTTTTGTTTAGTGGTTGCAACTGGCCTAAATATTTGAAAACCACAATGTACAAGTAAAAAGAACTAAAAGGAATCCAAAATTCGAGGAAAATGTAGTTGAAGACTAAGACTAAGACTAAGACTAAGACTAAGACTAAGACTAAGACTAAGACTAAGACTAAGACTAAGACTAAGACTAAGACTAAGACTAAGACTAAGACTAAGACTAAGACTAAGACTAAGACTAAGACTAAGACTAAGACTAAGACTAAGACTAAGACTAAGACTAAGACTAAGACTAAGACTAAGACTAAGACTAAGACTAAGACTAAGACTAAGACTAAGACTAAGACTAAGACTAAGACTAAGACTAAGACTAAGACTAAGACTAAGACTAAGACTAAGACTAAGACTAAGACTAAGACTAAGACTAAGACTAAGACTAAGACTAAGACTAAGACTAAGACTAAGACTAAGACTAAGACTAAGACTAAGACTAAGACTAAGACGACTAAGACTAAGACTAAGACTAAGACTAAGACTAAGACTAAGACTAAGACTAAGACTAAGACTAAGACTAAGACTAAGACTAAGACTAAGACTAAGACTAAGACTAAGACTAAGACTAAGACTAAGACTAAGACTAAGACTAAGACTAAGACTAAGACTAAGACTAAGACTAAGACTAAGACTAAGACTAAGACTAAGACTAAGACTAAGACTAAGACTAAGACTAAGACTAAGACTAAGACTAAGACTAAGACTAAGACTAAGACTAAGACTAAGACTAAGACTAAGACTAAGACTAAGACTAAGACTAAGACTAAGACTAAGACTAAGACTAAGACTAAGACTAAGACTAAGACTAAGACTAAGACTAAGACTAAGACTAAGACTAAGACTAAGACTAAGACTAAGACTAAGACTAAGACTAAGACTAAGACTAAGACTAAGACTAAGACTAAGACTAAGACTAAGACTAAGACTAAGACTAAGACTAAGACTAAGACTAAGACTAAGACTAAGACTAAGACTAAGACTAAGACTAAGACTAAGACTAAGACTAAGACTAAGACTAAGACTAAGGCTAAGACTAAGACTTAGACTAAGACTAAGACTAAGACTAAGACTAAGACTAAGACTAAGACTAAGACTAAGACTAAGACTAAGACTAAGACTAAGACTAAGACTAAGACTAAGACTAAGATCAAGACTAAGACTAAGACTAAGACTAAGACTACGACTAAGACTAAGACTAAGACTAAGACTAAGACTAAGACTAAGACTAAGACTAAGACTAAGACTAAGACTAAGACTAAGACTAAGACTAAGACTAAGACTAAGACTAAGACTAAGACTAAGACTAAGACTAAGACTAAGACTAAGACTAAGACTAAGACTAAGACTAAGACTAAGACTAAGACTAAGACTAAGACTAAGACTAAGACTAAGACTAAGACTAAGACTAAGACTAAGACTAAGGCTAAGACTAAGACTTAGACTAAGACTAAGACTAAGACTAAGACTAAGACTAAGACTAAGACTAAGACTAAGACTAAGACTAAGACTAAGACTAAGACTAGACTAAGATCAAGACTAAGACTACGACTAAGACTAAGACTTAGACTAAGACTAAGACTAAGACTAAGACTAAGACTAAGACTAAGACTAAGACTAAGACTAAGACTAAGACTAAGACTAAGACTAAGACTAAGACTAAGACTAAGACTAAGACTAAGACTAAGACTAAGACTAAGACTAAGACTAAGACTAAGACTAAGACTAAGACTAAGACTAAGACTAAGACTAAGACTAAGACTAAGACTAAGACTAAGACTAAGACTAAGACTAAGACTGAGACTAAGACTAAGACTAAGACTAAGACTAAGACTAAGACTAAGACTAAGACTAAGACTAAGACTAAGACTAAGACTAAGACTAAGACTAAGACTAAGACTAAGACTAAGACTAAGACTAAGACTAAGACTAAGACTAAGACTAAGACTAAGACTAAGACTAAGACTAAGACTAAGACTAAGACTAAGACTAAGACTAAGACTAAGACTAAGACTAAGACTAAGACTAAGACTAAGACTAAGACTAAGACTAAGACTAAGACTAAGACTAAGACTAAGACTAAGACTAAGACTAAGACTAAGACTAAGACTAAGACTAAGACTAAGACTAAGACTAAGACTAAGACTAAGACTAAGGCTAAGACTAAGACTAAGACTAAGACTAAGACTAAGACTAAGACTAAGACTAAGACTAAGACTAGGACTAAGACTAAGACTAAGACTAAGACTAAGACTAAGACTAAGGCTAAGACTAAGACTAAGACTAAGACTAAGACTAAGACTAAGACTAAGACTAAGACTAAGACTAAGACTAAGACTAAGACTAAATCTAAATCTAAATTCGAAACCTAAATCTAAATTCTAAATCTAAGTTCCTTACTATAAGTCAAAGTCAAAATCAAAGTGAGTGCACGGAGACCAGCCACCAGAATTAGCCTCCGACTAAGCTCATATTTGTGTACTTCTTCTTCTATAGACGTAGAAGAAGAAGCATCTTGGTAGTAAGGTCCCTCCGAACGCACTCTTCGCTCTGCTTCACTGGATGTCCTCTGCTCAAACCTGGTCAACACTAAACAGCAGAAGGTCTATTCAGCTACAAAACAGAGGTCAGAGCTCCACCAACACATTGGTTGATGTTTTCACGGAACGCTGCTTCTGAAAGAGCCTGAAGCAGCTTCTGCTTCTGAAAGATCCTGAAAGATTGAATTCATCTTCTGTCATTGTTATTACTCTAAGAGATTAGACTCCATATTCTTTACAAATCTTACCGAGAGTTTTTGAGAGATTCCTAAGAATTTAGGACTGGCCAGGAAAAGACTAAAACTTCCACACGCCCAATTCCTTACAAATCTTTTCGATATTTCTGTTCAAAACATTTTTACTTATTAAAATCTTCTTGAAACTATTGTCACTGTAAATATTATTCAGTTACTGTACATATTTTTTACCATGAGACAGCAACCTACTCGTTTTTGACATCTCTATTCCAAATTTTTATCCGCAATAAGCCAATTTCAGATATTTGCTGCTCCGACTAATTCTTTCTTCAAATCGCTCACTCCAAAAACCACCGTTTATATGATTATCCTTGCACACAGACAGAAGCTCAACACATGTACCAACCATCTGTTTCGCCAGTTTCAACAAACACACACACACGCACAATCCCACAATTTGTTGAAATTTATCCCACAATTTTGTGAAAAGCAGCGAATAAGTTTGTCCAAAATATTTCAAATACAAGGTGCGTCCCAAAGTAAACAGGACTTTTGCAATAGGGACGTTTCTGGTGGCGCCATCTATGTGTGAGGACATGCGTTGGAAAGGTACATCTTTCATTCACATACTGTCTAAATTTCATGACATTTGGTCTAGTAGACGCCGAAATATCCCGCTCAATGTGACAGTATGTTTTTAACTTTGGTACGAGAATGTCGATCGAACAAAGAGCTCATATTAAGTTCTGTTTTAAACTTGGTAAAACTTTTACCGAAACGTTTAAATTGTTAAAGCAAGTTTATGGTGATGATTGTTTATCCCGTGGCCGTGTTAATGAGTGGTTGAATCGATTCAAGAATGGTCGTGAAGACTTGAATGACGACGAACACGTCGGCCAGTCGAAATTTGTGATTACTGACGATGCCATCAAAACTGTGCGTGATTTTATCAAAATGCAGCCAAAATCATCATTGGAATTGATGGAAATGGAATTGAACATCTCCAAAACATGAATTGACCGCATTTTAACCGAACATTTGGGTCTCCGTAAAGTGTGTTCTCGCTTCATTCCGCACACTTTAACCGACGACCAAAAAGCGCAGAGAATTGAGCACGCAAAAGACATCGTACGGGAAGCCAGACGTGATCCAAATTTCTTGTTCAACATCGTAACCGGTGACGAAACGTGGTGCTTTCAATATGATCCCGAAACAAAGCGTCAAAGTGCCGAATGGAAGCACCCAGATGAGCCAAATCCAAAAAAAAACCCGCCGTGAGAAGTCAAAAATCAAAACTCATCTCATTTGTTTCTACGATTCAAAGGGAATAATTCATCGAGAGTTTGTTCCACCGGGAAAAACAATTAACGCTTTGTTTTATGTTGAAGTTTTGAAGCGTTTGGTGCATCGCATTTGTCGTATTCGGCCAGAATATCGCGAGGAAGGAAGTTGGCGTTTATTGCATGATAATGCACCGGCTCACAGAGCCCTAGTTACGACCGATTATTTGACCAAAAATCGCATTTTTACCATCAATCATTCACCGCATTCGCCTGATATGGCTCCCTGTGACTTCTACTTATTCGGTCAGTTGCATTTGCCGATGAAAGGAAACCGTTATAAGGACGTTGAGGACATCCAAAAGGCTTGTACCAACATTCTGAAGGCGATGCCGGCCGATGACCTAAAACACTCATTCCAAATGCTTTTGGACCGTGCAAAACGTTGTATCGAAGCAGAAGGAGAGTATTTTGAATAAATAAAAAGAATTATACAAAAATAATCATCCGTTTTCTTTATTTTATAAAAGTCCTGTTTACTTTGGGTTGCACCTTGTATTTCCTTAATTAATTTGCAATTTACATTTGTATCATAAAGGCAATGAAACTAAAAAAAATATCGACAACAACTGCGAAAAGCACTAAAATAGAAAACAGCAAAATCAATACTTGAATTCAAGGAACACACACACATACTTATGTGAGACATCCTGACTGTGCTGCCCGTTTCGCTGTCTGTCCAACGCTTCTGGTGTCTGCCTTTTTGCCTGGCTGCCTCCTCGCTGGACCCACGTTGCCAGCTGCCGTCAGTGTTCACTGCCGCTTCTCACTTCACATTTTGTAATGGCACTTTGTGTGTGTGTTCGTGCTTGTTTTTACTATTTTTTGCTATTGTTTTTTTGTTTTTTGTTTTTTACCATTGACAGTTTTTGTTTATGTCTCAATTTTTTTTTACTTTGTTTTGTTTTGTTGTCATTCAACTGTTTTTGTCGCCATACAATATTCTTCTTCTTTTTTGTGTTTTTTTAATTTTCTTGTTTTCATTTGCTTATTGTCAACAGCTTGAAATTAATACACAACTACTTGAATGCTTTTATAAAATACACACACACACACACACACATGTGCTGCGTGCTGTGGTAGTTGACAAAACAACCACAACAAATACAATAGAATGAGATTGTAAGGAAAAGGCGACTTTTGAGCGGTTCAAGTTTGAGTGGTGGGTTCCAAGTATGAATTTAAAGCACGAAATATAAAAAAGTTGTCTCACTAAAAAGCAATTTTCAAGGTTCAGTCAGCCATACAAAAAAACAGATGGAAATTGGGAGCTTACCAAGATTATCACTTAAATATTGGACGGTTGGCAATTGCGCCTTGAAGTATACTATAAATTGATTTTTTTTTTGTTTAAGCAATGTTTTGTGAGCGCTTTTTCGGTGTCTCTGGCTTTAAAACACCAATGTAAATAAATTAAGTTTAAATTACAAATGCGCAAAATTTTGAATGTTAATGATTTTGATTTTAAGAACAAAAAAAAAACAAATTTAGAAATATGAAAAAATTAATAACTCTTTATGTGAAAATACAAAATTAGAAAAACTTCAATTAAATATGAAATCAAGTAAATATGCAATTTTTTTAAAATAAAAAATAAATGTTTTTTGTATAAAAATTATAACAAAAAAAAAAAAATCGTATTGCAAGTATAAGAGAACTGCAAGTATAACTGCAAGTAGGTATATAGGAAACCAAATTTTTTTTAATAAAAAATACATGTTAAGTGTATGAAAATTATAAAAAAATATCTTATTCCAATTATTATCCAACGTTACATAAATATTTTAAATATTCTAAATATTTTTGCACCAACCTCTCAAAAACAAACTGTTGTTTTTTTATGCAAGCCAACCATCGATCCATTTTTGAACATTTTCGTAATAAGTAAAGCACTGCTCAATGCAAATAAGTAGAAATCAGACGGAGCCAAGTCTGGTGAATAAGCAGACCTTCACCTGTTCTTCTGTTTGTGATAATGCATTATCACGAAACAAAATCACTTTGTATTGCCTTTTTTGATATTCTGATGGGTTTTCACGCAAAGCTTTACTCAAATCGGTATTTTGTTGTTGGTACCGTTAAGTATTAACATATTTGTCAGGTTTTAGCAGCTCAGACAAAGTCAGGGTTCTCGATTTTCATGACCTTCTGCTAAAGCAAATTTTTCATCAAGTAGATATACAAGAAACTCTTAACTAAGCTTCTGAAGCTTCTGGCGAATCACAATCGATGTGAACACAACTACTCTACTATTTTCGCATTTGGGTGATTGCTTCTAGTTGTTGAGAGTACAGGTTCGAATTAAGAGTTTGACCGTAGGGCAGCAGCTTTCGATACTTCGTTCTTGTTAAATATAAAAAAAAATTGTTAAATTTATCCATTGGATAAATTATGCAAATACAAAGCATTGTCTTTCGTCTATAGCGATTTCGTCTTGCAGTCAATGTTGATAGATGGCCTGGACTTATTTATAATCTTTTATGTTTAGGATTCTCAAAATAAATCCATTTTGTATGCCATTAAAAAATCAATGGAGAGATGACTTTCTTTTTTACCTGATCAACAGCATTTTGCAATTGGTTTTTCGGGATTTCTGCTGTCTTTCGCTCAGTTCAAATGAAATTCACTTTCCTATACTTCTGATCTCTTCATTAACTTCCCAACGCATGGACTTTCTAAAAACTTCTAATACTCATTTAATTAATTTGCCATTTTGTTGTTGCTTTTCAGAGTAATCCTCATACAACAATGCTTGCAATTTGTTATAACTATTCAAACATTTTTGGTGGGCTTTCATCTTCTTCGTTTCTCATGTCAATATAGCCAATTTTGAATTTATTTAACCCTTCGAAATTCTTTGATTTACCAGGATCTAGTTTAACCCGAATGTGCCGGAATTCTTTTTTTTCGAATTTCGCGAAAATATTTTCTTTTTAAGAATTTAATATTTAAAAGTAAAAAATTCCGTTTTTAGATAGAAGCTTCGATAAGCATTCGTTACAATTCCGCATCAGTTTTCTTAAAATGGTCACAAATAACATTGATCAACAAAATTCAATTTTTCTAAAATTATTTTTTTTTAAATAATAAAGTTTTCACAACGAATTCTAGTAGAGGGAATCAAAAAATATTAAATTTTCCTTTTTTAAAATTATATGTCCGTGTATCTGCGTTGTGAAAGCTCAAGTCTAATTTTTTTTTAGTAGTTGGGGGGTCAAAGTGTCACCCTTTTGCACATTATTTATGTGAATCGGCACACGAAAACCATGTAACCTCACAATTTATATACTTATAAAATGTGTTCAGCAATTTGATGTACAATACTACGAGGAATATTTCTGTGGAACAGTTTAACCCTCTAGCTTCTATTTTTATATGTCAATTTGACTCTTTTTTCCTCAAATGCAAAAACATTTTCTTTGAAACAGGACTTTTAGGAAAGAAATGTAGCACAAAAAAGTTTGCCAAAAGATTCTTCTATAAGTCTCTGAATACACCAAAGTCTGAGGTGTAACTTGAACGCCAGAAATAAGTAAAAACTGAAAAAGAGTTTGAGTATTAATTTCATACTTATTCAAACTGTCCAGCCAACTTACACCACCAAATCTACTCAAGCAACAGATTTTATTATTGAAACGATTCTCCAAACATTAAAAACATAACAATGAAAATTATAAAATACATGATGAACCTAATTAAGTAACTCGACTGCTGTTCAAAACTAATAACAATAGCTGCTACATTTTATTTTATGTAAAGGATGAGCAGCAGCTCACGACCTTCACAAACGTAGACATTCATTTCTCTATGCTTTGACGTTATTTGCAGTCTGCATGCGCTCAAACACGTTTCCAGACCCTTTTCGTGTCTGTAATGAGAAGCAAAGGTGAATTTGTGTATGTGTGTGTGTGCGCCACAAAGATCCATGAACCGACTGCCAGCCACACGAGAACTTCTTCTCACACAATTTCGAAACCGTTGCGTTGATGCAGCGTGCTCGGGGGCGTATGAGTAATAAGAAGAGCGCTAAATGGCGTCGTGGCACGTCGACGCTTGCACGGTGCACTGACACTGGCAATGGCAATGAGTGCCGCTTGCGATAACGTACAAAGCGAGTCCGTGCCAGTGTGCGAATATTTGCCGACAGGATGAGGCCGAAGTTTTCGAATTTCGTTCGTTTCATCTTATGCCGAGTTATGATGTAATAAAACAGAAATTCAATGCCGCTACAGCAACAAAGCAGGCGGTGCTTGGCGAAGATCGCAACGGCAGCGTAACCTTAGTTAAATTTATAATTACCGTTAATCACATTAAACTCCGTTGCTCACAAGCGAACGACACAACTGACATTGGAATTTGAGCCTTAATGGCCGCAAAGGTGAAACGAAAGTTGAGTATTATTAAAATGAAACTTATTGTGGGGGACGAAATCCAAGCGTGCGGTTAAACGGTTCACGTGCCTGAAATGTGACTGGCGCTTGTGTAATTTGTATGCGTGCGTTTTATATTTACACATTTACATACATACTTTGGTTGCTTTTTATTTTATTTATTTTACTGTGTTGGATGCCTTATTTTTATTTCGTTTTTTTATTATTTCTTGCTTTGGTTTTCTTTTCGTTTTCATTACGTGTGCCAAAAATGTTGGCGCACACGGCAGGCATCTTTCTTGGTTGTCGCTTCATTGCTTTTCACATACACCACAAGTTTCGTTGAGCGCTGATTTGCCAATCCACCGTAAATATATAAGCATTTATATATAGGTATGTACATACATACATCTATTGTATGCCAATATGTGCTCATGTATGTGTGTGTGGTAATGAGAGCGAGCTGCTTCTCATTTCGTTGATGCTGTTCGTATTTGCATTAAAAATCAACTTAAATCAGGCGATGCCTTTTACGACTTTGGTTACCTGTGTGCGTCGGCTAGCACTTTGTTATAAATTGCACGTATGTACATGTATGAGTGTGACTGTGTGTGTGAATATGTGTTGGTAAATGGCAATTTTGACAAAACATTAAGCACAGCTGAGCCAGTGTGGCTAAAGCCAACGGCGCTCGAATGGGCGCTCACGAATTTCATTAAAATGCGCACACGTTCAGCCACACGCACATATATTCAAATTGTGCATACATATATACACATATATATATACATATATATGTGTTATATATATGTGTTAGTGTATTCCAATCAGCCTAACTGCCGGATTCTGTGCATTATTGCTGACGAAAAAATTATGGCCTTTGCCGAAAAAGAAAATTACCAAAAGGCAATGAAAAATGCCATCTTTCTGTTGTTGTTGTTGTTGTTGTTGTTGTGAAATTGCATGCAAAGAAAATAAGTACATTGAATCAGCATAAATTAGTAACGAAAAGGCTAAACGACACTTATTGCATATATTTTAAAACCATTTCGAACTTGAAATTGTTGGTAACTTGAAATTGTTACACACACAAATAAATAGACTTGTGTCAATGTTGCCAAAAAGCATCGACACTGAAGCATCAACTTGCGCACGAAATCAAGAAATAATCAAAAATGTGCAAAGTAGAAAAAACGCACTGGCATCTAAATGCCACATACACACGCACACAGAGTTACATATGTTTTATATGAGGGAACGAAGCAACTCAAAAGAAAAACCCAACCACGCTGAGCACTTGAACCGCTAGCACGCTTACCCCATTTTCCGACCTCACAAGTGGACAATGACATTTGCCGCCAATGCACAAACTTATATGCGTCCATATATATTCACGTGTGCGTGTGTGTGTGCCATGTGCGCCACAGCGTGTGCTCCACATGTCTCAAGCCATGTCCGAACGCTGCTATGCTTGAGGCGAATTTTCTTAGCACTGCTCGTCGCCGCCGACCTTTGGCCATTTGCTGCTAGAAGCAACAAGAAAGAAAAAGTCACTTCTTTCCTTTCACTTTTCTGCCATCATTTTTGCCTTCTTCCGCCTTTTGTATGTGACGCCACTTGTCAAGCAATTTTACTTTGAATCTCCTTCTGCTTTGCAACGTTTCCTTTGCACTTTCCTGTCCCAATTGGGTCACTGCTTCATTCCATCGTCACTGATCCACATTCACTGTGCATTGATTTTTTGCTTTGCCGCTGCGCTGACTGGGGAAATGATTATTAAAAAGGGAAAATACATAAAATATCTCTGCGCTGTGCATGAACTTATTAGTTTTCAGCAAAGTTTCGCTGCCTTGACGCACACGCCCGCTGGTTGCCAGCTCGTCACTTGTTCATATCTAATTTCCACAAATGTTCTGCAAAAGTTTTCAACTTTTCTCTTTCCGCGCCGTCCTTCCTTCACGCACTTCATTCTGCCATAAATTTATTGCTTAGATTTTTGCAATTTCTACAAATTTGCACAAAAAAAACCTCTTCACAAAGAGTTAATCAAATAATCTCATATTCTGCCGCCCAACAGTGCGTATGAGTAACTTTTCATGTGTCATTGCACTCATTTGCATAAAAAGTGTATGCAAAATGTTCACTTGATTTGTATTTATTGGCTTCTTTTTTGCTATTTACAAAATATTTTATGCAGCTTTAAAATTTATTCATGATTTAACCTGCACTCATTCGAATTTGCATGGAAACTTTCGGGTGTGTATTGACAGTAGCCGGAGGTGATATTGAAACCAGACATTTGGCTATGGCTATTTGACTATTTAAGAAAAAGTTTGCCTTGTTAATGATAATGAAAACTAGCGCTAATTATACTGCACAACAAAATCAAATTTTTATTTAAATAACAAGGTTCTGACAACGGATTCTGGTAGAGGGGACCAAAAAATAATATACGTGTATCGGCGTTTTGAAAGTTTACGTCTGAATTTTTTTTTAGGGGGCGTCAAAGTTTTTCCCCTTTTGCACGTTCTTATGGTGAATCGGCATACGAAAACCATGTAACCTTACATTTTAGGTATATGATAGGTTCAGCAATTTGATGTAAAACACTACGATGAACATTTTTGTGGAGCATTTTAACCCTGTAGCTACTATTTTTATGGGTCAATTTGACCCTTTTTTTCTAAAATGCCAAAAATGTCTTGTAAAACAGGACTTTTTAAGGAAAAAATGTACCACGAAAATATTTCCCATAAAATTCTACTATATGTCTCTGAATACATCAAAGCTCAGAAATTAATTTCAACGCCAGAATTAAGCCAAAACTGAAAATGTGTTTAAGTGTTTATTTCGTACTTAATCAAAATTGGTACTACAATGTCCTACAAAAAAATTGTAATAAAATTTTGATACGAAAACCATTTTCAAACCCTTTTTTATAAGGTTAGGTTCGGTTATGGTGGCTGCCTCTGGAAGAGACTCGGTGACTCAGAGGCCTATTTTAAGGCCCACTGTGAAATATACCACATATTTCATTCATTCATTCATATTTCATTGTGAAATATACCACATACTTCACTCGTGTTTTGAAAATGACAATAAACATTTTAAGTGGTTCAACACCAAATCCGATTGCCGATTGACAGCTTTTCTTTCACTCAGATTACCCTAAGAGAAATACATCCCGTTTGGTAGTCAGAAAACTCTTCGTAGATTTTCTTCTTTTACATTTAACTCTTTGCGTAGATTTATGAAATTTATTCACAATTCAAAGAGGTGTTTAGTTGCTTACATTACTATTTGCTTACTTACTTACTTACATTTTTGGCGTTTCTATTTTCATCATTCTTTACTATAAAATTAAACGCGCAGTTAGTGGAATATAAAGTTTAGTATTTATCTATTACTTTTCCAATATTTAGTAGAGTTTTTATCTGAAAGCTAAAAACTTACAATTCGATTTGAAGTGAAGTATGGGAGGCGCCCTCTGGTGAAAAGTTTTGGAATTTCAATTAATTTTGTATTTTTTGTATTGAAAAATGCTGTCGAATGTTAAATAAATTTTACAAATCAATTCATTAGTCTCTGAGATGCGATGTTTCCTCCACTAACTCAGCTACAACATTTACAAGTAGGTGGCTTGTTTTGTACGGCAGCCCTTTCAATAATTCAAGAAAAGTAATAGATTTGGTTGGAGAAACATTTCTATGGAAACATATTTAAATTACAATACAAGTCACACAACATTATAATTCGATCTACGCCGGAGATTTAAATTTTATAGGTACATTTTTATTGGTGGAGGAGGGTTATGACACTTTTCAAACAATACCAAATCTTAATATCGAATAATATTCTAATAGCTTTCTGTATAAAAAAAAATTTTACGAAATCAAATTTTCCTTTCGCAATTTCCACACAGTTTTGCAACCTTTGACATGGTTTTTTTTTAATATCAACGAATCTTAGAGCAGAAAGGGCTAAATTCCAATTAAAAAAATATTCTTCCTCAGTTTCAAAGACCTAATTTTTTTTAGATTATGTAAGCATATTCAGAATTTAAGTACAGCAAATACAATATTTTTTCACGAAAAAAGTTAATGCGTAAACAAAATTTAAGCACCCTGTTTCACTAGTCTAAACACCCAAGAAAGACATATTTTTGCGAGTTTAATGCGTAAGTGAAATTATCACATGCTCAAAATATTTCACTTTAAGTTATATAACTTAACCGCAGGCAACAATGAGCAAACTTTTGCAAGCTTCAGTAATTTTCTCATTTCACTATTTAACGGTTCAATTGAGCGCATTCAATTGCTGCACCACACAAACACACAAACACACATTATCAATAACATTAGCATTACTGCAACATTAACAACAACAACAGCAACCTAACCAACAACAATTCTCCTACACATAGTTGGCATAATTTGTATGACAATGTTTTGCATTTTGCTGGCACTTCCCCCGCCCCACCACCACTCTGACGCCTTTTTATGTATGTTAAACAAATTTTTTATGAGCAATTTGTGTAAAAATTTGATGGAATTTGTTCATGCTTTGCACACGTGAACAAACAGCGCTTATCAATTCGAACATTACGCGCGTTGAGGGCGTCGTGTATGCTGTTCAACGGTGCGTATGAGTAACGCATTGAATTAAAAACGTGCGAAAATTACGTCAAAGCATGCGCGCAGCACTATTTTAATATGCCAACACATACACACACATACATACAAATACATGTAAAGTGTGAAGCCAAAATTGCGTGTGTTGCAGTTTAGCTGAAGTTGCAATGGCATTCAAATTAAACGTTGAATAATTCATGCAACACACACACATATGTACACACACACTCACATAGTTATCGAGCAGACAAATTTCTCATTTCGACAAATTATTGCGTCAACGATTTTCACGCCATCACATTTTCACACACACTCAAACACACATTTGACAAATGTTTTTAGCATTCATTGAGTTTTTCGTTTTTTTGGCTCATTTCTTTTTATACATATATTTTTTACACTATTTGCTGCAATTTTTATTTGCATAGCTGCTAAGCGCTTTACTGCAGCGCAATTTAATGCCAACGCAACGACAAGAGCACGCAAAAGTCAAATGCTTGCAACATGCCAATGAATGCCGCCGCCATGGCTGCCACTGTCACTGCGAGCGTATATCACACGCGCTGGTGGCATGCGGCAAATGCACTACACGACAGCGCAGCACACAGCCGCACACCGCCACACCGCCATACCGCACACCACTTTAGCGCACCGCAACTCGGCCGTGGCAAGTGCGACGCGTCAGACGACACAAGGAAACGGCGACGCGTCAGACATACCAAATGATAAATTGAATTTAACGGCGCTGCCTGCCAGCGCGGCGGCTGGCAATGCTTTTTGGCTCTCACACACACACGCACACACACACACATGCGCGCTGACAGCGTATATTCGGTGCTCTGGTGTTCGGAGCGAGCCTGCACTTACATATATATGTACATGCATACATACATACATACATACATAGAGTACATAGAGTATGGCATCTACTACGCTTGGTGACAATTTATTTTTGCATCGCAGCCTTTTGGAAGTTGTTTTTTGTAGTCCATTTTATGGCCCAAATGCATCATAACTTTTTATGTTGTAGCAGCAAACACACTGCAACTATTTGCATCACAGCTCCACAGCTGCCGGTTGTGTCCACTGTGGCTGTGCAAATGAAAAGTGATGAACCCCAGTGGACACTGAAATGTGCTCATAGCGTCACAAGCACACATTCACTCACGCATTCCGTACTGTAATTTCCTTCTTATAATAAACGCTTACAAACACTTTCATATATACATTCACACACACATATATATATATATATATATTATGTGTGTATGTGTGCCTGATACAGCTTATTCAACTGTAAATGAAGCAAATTACACACATTGGCTTCTACGCGCGCCTGGAAAATTGTTGTCGTTGCCTTTGTGGGTGTCGTTGCTGTGTGCTGTTAAAATTAATGAAAATGTTCATTATTTTCAATTATCGATGCAATTAAAAATGCACAAAGGTTGCCACAGTCGCGTGCACCCGACTAGGCGCCTTGGGGTAATCATAATTAAAACAACAACATAAACGCTCAACACACGCACACACTGCACTACGGCCCAGCACACGCACTCGGCGATTCGCTGAAGCATCGTTTTACTTTCACTTTGCTTTGCCGACGCGCTATGTGCGCGCTCTGCGCAAGTTGTGTGTTGCTCATACGCCATGTATGGCTACTTTTTCATTAAATATGCGCGCCCATACATGCTTGTATACATATGCAGTTGTTGTTGTTGTCTTAAAATGTGTTTTTCATTTTTGATATTGTTGTGTTTGTTTTTGCTAGTATAAATATTATGAAAAATATGTGAAAAGAGAAAAATGCAATCGAACCAGAAATAATTAAAAAATAATAAATAGTCAATAGTAATGTGTTTCTTAATTTAAAAAATTAGTTTTTCTATTTATTAAAATCTTTATATTTACTTCTTTCTATTTTTATTTATTAAAAATATTCTGTTCTCTTCTTCTTCTTCTGTTGTCTTAAAATGTGTTTTTCTTTTTTGCTTTTGTTGTGTTTGTTTTTGGTAGTATAAATATGATCAAAAATGTGCGAAAAAAGAAAAATGCAATCGAACCAGAAATAATTAAAAAATAATAAATAGTCAAAAGTAATGTTTCTAATTTAAAAAATTAGTTTTTCTATTTATTAAAATCTATTATAGTTAGTTCTTTCTATTTTTTATTTATTAAAAATATTCTCTTCTCACGGTGGGCGGTGTCGTGTCGATTTGGTGATGTCGTTGATTCGCGGTGATTGAATTACGAATAGTAACAAAATATCAAAAAAAAATGTACATTAGACGACACGAAATAAGGTGAAAATAAGTACAGAAAGAGAAGGAAATGATGCGCAAAAAAGGCGGGTTCTATGGTTTCAATTGGGTTCAATTGAAGAAGGAGTCGGGTGTTATTCGTCAATGCGTCATTCTCTGGCAATGAGTTGCTGCGATGCGCATCCAATTGGCTGTGGAATGAGCTGATGGCTGGGGTTTATATATTTATATTTCATTTACGTAGAAAAGTTGAAATCTTCACAACAGACTGCCTTGGCCATTCAAAACACTATTCGTTGGTGGGGTTAACTACCAGCGCCTACGTACTAAACCAATCTCCCTGCTGATGGCTGGGTTGTTGAAGCCGATTAGCAATGACGGAGCGCTTGAGAGTGCGCTGAAGGCATTTTCCTTGGCGACAGTAGAGGCGGCGGATGCTGGAGTCCTTTAAGGCCGTGTCGAGCTATAAATATTTGGATGACATCTTGAGAATGAGAAAAAGCGGATGTGCCATTCATTGGCGACAAATGTAACGCAATGATTTCTATAGTGTCGTATTTGTAAGTCTGCCTGTAGTTTGTATTGTCTTTTGTCTGTGGAAAATAAGATTAAAGGCCCAAAGAAAACTTTTCTTATACATGGCAAGAGTTTGAGAAAGCGCTGGTCGCTGAATTGGAAGAATGATTTTGACAATAATTGAAAATTAAGCACATAGTGATTTTTCGAAGGGCTCGAGAGAAGCAAGAAAGCTGTTTAAGTTGTCGGTTTGTTCTTAAAGAAGCTGGTGGCAGTCAACTGCCCGTTGTTCGGTGATTTGGGTTGTTGTTTGTCTGACCTTTTGGCTCAGCATCGGAAAATGGATAAAGCCATTTCGTTCATTCCAGCAGAGAGCAAACACTTTTAGATCTAAGGAGCACCAAGTAGGGGCGACTGACCTTTTCTCGGATCCGAGATGGTAGTGCAATGAAAAAATGCAAGGATAAACATTTTTCGTCAGTTACTGTGCCCGTGGAAAGAGCTTCTAGTCAAAATTCGTATAGGAGTTGTTGGATAATAGAAACACAGTTGTATTTTCTTAGGAACAAGAGGTATTTTTCATTTTATAGCATATCCAAATAAGTTGATAGCAAAAGATTGTGGAATTGAAAAACCTACTTTTCACAAAATTCTATTTTTACAAAATTTTCAACCCACTTAAAAAGACTTAAAAATTAAGCGAAAGCCCATTTAGTTAATTTTACTAAAAATAAATCAAATAATAATTTCCATGGTACAACAGCGATTACTTCCGACACACATTATTACACTGCATTAAAATAAATTTGGTACATTGAAAAAAGCTGAAAAACATTCCCGCAGTACAACGGCCGCCACTTCCGACATTCGCTACGAAAATATAAAAAAAATATTACAAAATTCACTCTGCATCTCTTCATTGATTGTCGATATTTACGACTGCACACAACATAAAACGAAAACGAAAAGCCACCACAGCTGCGGCACACATAAAATCGCGGCCACACTTGGCCGCAGTCGGTTGTAGTTCTTGTTTTTCTCAAACAATTTCCGAATTTATGGCTTTGCATTTTAGCCAAAATACAACAAACACAAAAATGCCAGCAACATGAAAAAAAATAAAATAAAGGAAATGCCTGCGGTTTGTTTGTTGCGGCTTCTACAGAGTTCCACACAAACACACTCACAGTCACAGTCACGTCGACAGCAGGCAGGTGCAAAATTGTTGTGTAACTTGCACTCAACAAAAGCGACTACAACGTAGCGCCACATGCAAATAATGAGTTAATATTGAAATATTTTCCCCCTCGCACACACACACACACACACACGTACAAACACTCAGCATATGTTCCTTACATGTGGCTGAAGTTTGTTGGCATTTTAATGGTTTCATTTGAGTTTTTGCAAACATTTTTGCCGCAGCTGCAATCGTGTTGCTGCATAATGCACGCAACTTATTTATTTAATGCACGATTTGATGGAGTTGCAAAAAAATGCAAATATCCATAATTACTACAATTTATGTGATGATTGCGAAACGGCAGCGATTTATGTTGCAATCGAGTGGAAAAATGAAAAATAACTTTTATTGATTAATGGTTTTAAATTTGTTAACAGTATTGAATAATAGTGAATACGTTTCGTGTTGCAACTACATTGAATAAGAATGCAATTTTAAAAATTTAAGACTGAATTCGCATGGAAACGTTTACGTTTGATGTTGCAACTGCATTGAATGAGAATGCAATTTTAAAAATTTAAGACTGAATTCGCGGAATTTGTATGGAAATATGGTTTGAGCATTAAAGGGTATTTCGTTATGTAAAATGTGAACTAACATATTTAAATGTAAGTAATATTCTTAACGTTAGAAGTATGAAAATAAAAAGGTAGAAAAGTAGGCAAGAACGAGTGGATGTTCCAATGTAATATCACTGTTATTTGAACTCAGATCTCCTTGCTCTTAGAACCAGTTTGAGTTTAGCAATCAACAATATCTGAGACAGATATATATGCAATCAAATGGTGTAAGAGGTAACGAGGAAATATCGGAACCGTAAGATAGCAATTCCTATTGATAGACCAGAGGCAATCTTGGACTTGGACTTCACAATTACGTATGGTTCCTCTGGGCTACGGGTCACTGGGATTGAAGAAAATGGTTGCATCAACCGCTTTTGTCGGCCCAGAACCATTCTTCTTTGGGAAAAGACGCTCCTTCGATTCTTACGAAAAGGGACAAAAAATCAGCAGCAATTGATACCGAGTGCTTCAACCAAGACTAGAACATTCTATAGAAATTAACTAAGAATAATCTTAGAATTCCTGCAGACATCTTGATAGGGCATTGCAAGTTGAAATATTACCTGACAAAACTAGGAATTCGTGCAGATGAACGCATATAATAGAATTCCCTCTACAGATTTAGTAACCACATTAAAATTTCTCTCGAAGGCTGAACTGGGCATTTTACTTCTTAACAGATGCCAATTGGGCATCCAAAGCTTCAGGAGCTACACTAAAATTTCTTCCGAAATCTGAACTGTGGAATTACTTCTTCACAGATGCCAATTGGACATCCAGAGCTTTAGGAGCTACACTTTAAATTCTTTCGAAGGCTGAACTTGCAGGCATTGCGTATATTAGAAGGCCACAATAGATGCCAATTGGAAATCTAAAGGTTCAGAAGCCATAATAAAAATTCTCTCGAAGGAGGCACAATAGATCTTTCAGATCGCAGTATCGTAAAGAGTCCTATCAACTAGGTTTCTTAGATAGCCATTGAAAAAGTTACCCCAGTTAGACCTTTTTTTGCTAGAGAGTGCAGAACAGATCCATAGAAGTTGAAATAAATGTTCTTGCTCGCCTCTCTCTAATTTAACTTTTATAAAAATCTTAAGAAATTAACCCTAAACATTTTCCGTGGGTACATTTCAAACCAATCGTAGTTCTCAGTAGGTCCCTTTTTAGTAGAAGGTTGGGTTAGGTTAGGTTAGCAGCTAAGAAAAGAGGCTCACATAGACCAAAGTAGGCTCGTAATGTTACCTTAGCAAAAAATTTCGAATCCTTCAGCTAATCGCCCCATGGCTGGTGGAGGAAATCGACCACAATTACTTTATGAAAGCGATGACGTTGACATTGATGGTTCACAGCTTAGCCTAATCAATCAAATAAACCATACAATGACAAAGTCTTATCCTGGCCTGAAAATTCGATCCTTTGCATGTTTAATGTTGTAAAGGCCGAAATGGCAAAACTTCCAGTTAACCTGAACAATGGCACAAAAGTTGTGTGTTATGCTCTCCTCTCCATCAGCAAAATTACAGCTTCTGCAATGTTCATTGAAATAACGCCCAGTGGGAGAAGTTCTCTCAGATGTCAGTGGGTTAATGTCGGCCTAATTTGCAATAGATTCTTAATTTCTTTCAGCTCATCCTAACACTAGAATGCTCGGTCAATCCAATCGTGGATGATTTTTTTCACAAAACAATACAATAAAATAATAAAACAACTCCATAGAGTCATTTGTCAATGTTAGTTTCATGTATGAAGTGCAAAATGCGTAGATTAATTCTGAATGTTGCCATATCTTGGCCAATCTGATCGGTAGTTTCCTGCCGAGCGAGCTCATCTACCCTAAAGTTCCCTATTCTTCTACTCTAATGTGCCCATGTTCCTCAAGAACAAAGTCAAAATCTAAACCATTTGAAAAAAAGAGGTAAAGAAAAAGAATTTATTAAGTTATCCATATTTTTTTCATTGCAAAAATTTCTACTTAATTCTGTGTTTATTAAGAATTCATCCAATGAAACTGTTCTTATACTTTACGTATATTATTTACTATTTCTTCCTTTTGTATTTTTTACATAATATTTCAAATGCTTTAACAAATTCAACTTTCAGCTCATAAATATGTATTTGAAATGCGTTTAAAATTATTAAACACATTGACTTTAGTCGAAGGGCGCTCAACGCTGCGCATGAGTAACATTTCTTTTGTTAACATTGGCAAACTGTGGCACAATTCAAAGCAGCAGCAGCAGCAACGCTTTAATAAAAAACAAACAGCATTTATTTGAAATGCACACGTCGACACGCACACGCACACACACACATACAAACTCGAGTTATTCGCGCTATTTGGACATTAAAAGGAAACCAGCACAAATGGCAGCAAATGAAATGGAACGAAACAGTAGAAGAGCAAAAAACATGACAGACATAAAACGAAAATAAATAACAAAAACGACCTTCACGTCACATCGCCCACTTCCCAGAATGTCCATAGACATGCATACATTCGAACTAAAAGTCTAACAACACATACGCACACAACCCAATGAGTTATGTTGTGCACACTCACTGGACGCTCTCGGTGGCATTACGCACATTACATTACATATGTACGCGCCGCGCTGCAACTTACGCCGCCGCAGCTCGGCGCCTATGTGTAGTCGCCTCAGCATCGCGGCACGGACTCGGTATATAAATATTTATGGGCTAATAAAATCACAAAGTGACCTTCACACATCGCAAACAACCGCACACTCACACACACTCGCACACAGGTGAGTGAGCATTTTACGCTGTGAGTGAAATTACTTTCAATGGACTGATTAGAAAATCACTTCCATCCACTGCGATGCAGTCAGCCTTCCAATCTTTCGCACCTTGCTCACGCGCTCGCACAGCAACGGCAACGCTGCCTGCCAGCAACAACGGTAATAGCACTGCTAGCACCAATATCCTTGCCATCAACCTTTTTCCTGTCGGCGCAGACCGAGGCGCAGCAGTGCGGGCGGGAAGCGAAAAAGGACAAGCGAAAAATAGCAGCCACGCTTCATCACTGAATACGCCAACAAAAAGGGCTGTTTTAGCTGCAACAACTATGCGCATGGCGACAACAACGACGACAACAATGGAGCCCACAATAACTCGGAAGAGCAACGACAATGGCAAAGTTCACAACAACTTTAAACAGACAGCAGCGAAAAAAGTTGCGAGAGAATGAAACGATTTGGAATGGCAACCAAAGAGGTGAAGGATTTGACGCGGTTATAGTTGAGGTGCTGAGTGTGCCTATGCCACGCCCCTGTCAATTTGATTGCTACGTGTGCCACGGTTTGCGTACACTACGTGCTGTGTTATGGGTAAAATATTTTTTTAATTATTACTCAAAGCTTCAAGATTGAGTTATTGGCAAGTTGTGAAAGCTTTCGAGATCAGAGTATAAAGATCAGAGTATAGTAATCGACTAGAGAGAATATAGTATTGAGATCAGAGTATAGAGATCGGAGTATAGAGATGAGACCATAGAGATCAGAGTATAAAGATCAGAGTATAGTAATCGACTAGAGAGAATATAGAATTGAGATCAGAGTATAGAGATCGGAGTATAGAGATGAGACCATAGAGATCAGAGTATAAAGATCAGAGTATAGTAATCGACTAGAGAGAATATAGTATTGAGATCAGAGTATAGAGATCGGAGTATAGAGATGAGACCATAGAGATCAGAGTATAAAGATCAGAGTATAGTAATCGACTAGAGAGAATATAGTATTGAGATCAGAGTATAGAGATCGGAGTATAGAGATGAGACCATAGAGATCAGAGTACAAAGATCAGAGTATAGTAATCGACTAGACAGATTATAGTATTGAGATCAGAGTATAGAGATGAGACCATAGAGATCAGAGTACAAAGATCAGAGTATAGTAATCGACTAGAGAGATTATAGTATTGAGATCAGAGTATAGAGATCGGAGTATAGAGGTGAGACCATAGAGATCAGAGTATAGTAATCGACTAGACAGATTATAATATTGAGATCAGAGTATAAAGAAAGGAGTATAGAGATGAGACCATAGAGATCAGAGTGTAAAGATCAGAGTATAGTAATCGACTATACTGGAGTGTAAATATCAAAGTATTGACATCAGAGTAAGAAATCAGACTAGAAAGATTAGAGAACTGGAATCAGAGTATATCGATATTGGACTACAGAGATCAGACTATAAAGAACAAACCATAAAGATTAGAGTATAGCGATCGTAGTAAAAGATTTAAGTATAAATATCACATTCTAGGCATCAGAGTATTGAAATCAGAATATAAAGATTGGACTACAGAGATCAGATAGTAATCTGCCTATAGAGATCAGACTATGGAGATCAAAGTATAGATATGGTCGCAGTGTAAAGATCAGAGTATAGAGATCAAAGTATAAAGATCGGGCTGTTGAGATCAGAGTATAGATATCAAATTATAGATATTCGACTATTGAGATCGGAATGTTAATATCAAACTATAGAGATCAGAGTAAGAAATCAGACTAGATTAGAAGATTAGAGTACTGAAATCAAAGTATAGAAATCAAAGTATAGAACTACAAAGATCAGACTATAGAGAACAAACTATAAAGATCAGAGTATAGCGTTCGTAGTAAAAGACGCTATAAATATCACATTCTCGACATCAGACTATTGAAATCAGAATGTAAAGCATATAGGTCCAAGTATAAGGACCAGAGTATAGAGGTCAGGCTAAAGAGATCAGAGTATAGTAAGCAGACTAAAAAATCGGACTTAACAGATCAAAGCATTGATATTAGAGTATTGAGATCTGAATGTAAAGACCAGAGTCTAGAGATTAGAGCAAGAAATCAGACTAGAGAGATCAAGGTATGACGGTCAGAGTAGAGAGCTCACAAAAGAAATTTATCTAGTCTCTAAAATATAAAGAACTAATCTAAGGAGCCTAGAGACAAATCTAATGAAAGAAGATAGAACAACCAGAGAGCTAAGGAGATAGAAATAGACTAATGGATAAAAGGATAGGTGACGGCATAGACGGTCAAACGAAAGAACTTACAAACAGATGAAAGTATGCACAAACGGAGTCGAAAGCCATTGTTGTTAACGCTAAAAATTAACTATTGTGCAATTTTTAATACATCGATGAATATGGAATAGAACACTCAAAATGACAAGACAAGGACTAGAACAAAAAAAAGAATAAATGAAATAGAATCAAAAAGGAATGTTTTGAAAAAGGAAAAAGTATAAAGGTATGAATAGCTACAAACAGATTAATTTATAAAAAGTTGGTCAAATTTATTATGTGAAAAATAGAAAGAACACACAACTACAGTAACAATGAACGAACAAAAAACTAGCATTGAAGATGAAGAGAAGCCATGGATTAACACACTAACAAACGCAAAAGAGAAACCAAAAGTACTTTAATGAAAAGTCTACAGAGGCCGTCAAAGTGTCACCTTAAAATTAATCTCAAGGAAGCCAACATACAAACCAACACCTGACATTTCAATACAGACCGTTCTCAGCGGCAGGCAACCAATGCTGCCAACACCAGCAAGTCCTCAACACGTTAACAGCACCCACACTACACCGCTCGAAGTTGGCGCGTCCTTCAGCTGTGCAACCAACTACAAAAAATTATAAAAAAAATCAAGAATATAAACGCAAGAAATAAAGTAGAAGAAAGAGCAGAGGAAAGAGAAGAGGTGGACAGGGGCAAACAAGTGCAGGTGCAAACTGTCAGCGACGTCATTGTCATTGAACAGTTTGAACATTGAACACACGCAACCGAACAAATTTAAACTCACCCCCTCACCTAATACCTCGCCATGCCAGAATACGTCATTGTTGCTATAACAAAAACAACAACAACAAAAACAACAATGCATTTGAACGCTGCAGCTTGTAGCTGCTATAATGTCACGCATTGATTTTCTGCAGCTGCCTTCACTTCACTCGTGTATATGTATGTGTGCGTGTGTGTGTGTTTGTGACTTTGCACTCTAAGATTTCAGTGTCTGCCAGGTGCCACCAACATTTCATGCAATTTCAGTTTTTGCTTTCGTATTGGATGTCACAACTTGCTAACAACAAAAGCATCACTTTATCAATTAATTGCATAATTGTTGTTGTCATTGTTGCAAATTGTTCTCAACAGCTCATTACGGCTAATGCAATTTGCTGCCGCTGCTCCGACTTGCTCTCGGCATGTTGCAGGTGCAAATTATTGTTCGATGCTTTTGTGTTTTAATTGATGTCAAAGTGTCGATTGAGTTGACCGAGTTGAGTAGGTCGAGATGTCGGTTTGTGTGTGTGTGTGTGTGTGTGAGTGTGAGGTGAACATGAGCTAACAACTGCCATTTCAAGTTCAGCGTAAGTTTGTGTGACTTTTAGTTTTGGTTTTGTTCTTGTTTGTAATTCTTAAGATTATTGGTTTTACATTTAAACGCCAACACTCGCCACACATTAAACAAGCAATAAATTTTATTTATGTGACAATATGTCTAACTGCACCACTTAGTACTTTCTGAAATTGTATTGTATACAAACTGCTATCTTGTATGCCAATGACAGCATTTTGAGGTTGAAAAGTTTTCACAGTTTTGACTGTTTAAAACTTGCTTAGCCTTGAAGCACATCGAACTAAGTGACATTTTTTTGTTCGAAGAAGACAAGATAAGAATTTGTTTTAATTTCGGAAATTCTTCTATATTATTTGATTATTTGATTCTGTTAGTATTTAAGACATATTAGAAGCCTTTGAAACAGATTACCTCATTTTGAGTTCTATATATTGAGTCCTTTATTATTTGAGTCCTAGTTCCAAGGAGAATTTCTAGACATCCTCAACTATCTTTCATAAATGTTTATCACCTATCATTATCTTAACATATCTTAACATATCTGAATTTATTTCTGCTTCTTCTTTTCTTCTATGCTCCTTTTAGGAGCATAGGACCTCAATAAGGCTCATTCCTTCGTGTTGAATACATTTATAAATTGAATTGGGTTATTGGAATATCGCTAGCACTCTTAAATGATGGGTCTGTCTTATCATATCTGAGTTTTTTTACTTCTTATTCACTCCTCTTGAGAGCATAGGAACTCAACATGGCTTACTGATTTGTGTTTGTTACTTTCATCAATTGAAATTCTGGGTGGATGATTAACCTATCGCTAGCAGTCCTAGGGCATGGATTTGTCTTATGATATCTGAGTCTTTTTTTCCTTCCTATTCACTCCACTTGTGAGCATAGGGCCACAACAAGGCTATTGCTTTGTATTTGTTACATAAATCAGTTGAAATTCTGCCAGAGTAGGTGATGAGTCCTTCGCTTGGAGTCATAGATGATGGATCTGCCATCTATTCATCCCCTATGAAAGACGCCTCCGTATGAGAAAGTTTACCACTGGGTTGTGTTGAACGCCCTCTGCACATCAGTTGCTGATAGGTTGGAGGTGTGAATAACAAAGATGGTTGGTGTCTTTGATAAGTTCTGCGTCTCTTTTCGTTAGTTCATACTGATACTACTGGTGTTGTTGTTGTTGCACTTGTACCTCTACCAAAAATGTTCAGCTGGACGCTGCTCTTTCATTGAATGAAATGGAAAGGATAGAAACTTTTCCCATGGTAATCGAATCGACTGGAGAAATGTTGTTGTTGTTGCAATTGTACGGCTATTGAAAGTGATCTGCTGAATGGTTCTCATTTTTTTTAATGAAACGTGAAGTATAGAAACGTTTCATGTGGTAAAGGATTTCACTTGGGAAATATTGATGAGAGATAGAAACAATTAAACAGAGAATGTACAACTTAGATGAGCTCTGCGTAATTTTCCGTTAGTTTGTACTGGCACTGCTAGTGGTGTGGTTGTTGTTGTTGCGCTTGTATTACTACTGAAAATTATCAGCTGATTACTGCTCATTCATTAAATGAAGTGAAAAGTATAGAAACTTGTCCCATGGTAATCGAATCGACTGGAAAATGTTGATGAGATGACAAAACAATTGGAAGGAAAGACAACTTAAAAAAGTTCAGGGCCAAGCTGTAAGTGATAATGAAACCCACGACTCGTTGACGGAAGTCCTTCATTTCTCGATTGGCTATCGAGGCAACCACTGAGTTATTTCCACAGAAAATTTGAATCAATTAGGGCCAAGCTTTAAGTGATAATCGAAACCACGACTCTGTGATGGCAGCCCAGTACTTCACGCTGTGCTACCGAGGCAACCACTGAGTTATTTCCACCCAAAATTTGGGTCACGTATCCCTACTGGAAATACTAAATGCAGAATTATAACCCAACAGGGAATAATATACACACTAACTGGTTGGGTTTGGGAGTTCAAACCCGTTAGATATCTTAGATATCTCTCTCTTACAAAAAATTATGAATTGCAAATTTAGTTTCAAATGATATTGAACTCAAAAGTTGTATACGCAACTCCAACCAAAATTAATGCAGGTTATACGTGTATAACTAAAAAAACAGTCAAAGAACTGTGGAGATGAACACGTTAACAACAACAGATATTTCTGACAACTTTCCTAGTCTTTTCTACTTTAAAACTTTGGCTTGGCGTGGCTCAGTGTTTAGCACTGAATTCAAAAGCGAAATATTAAAATAAAAACTTTTGTTTTGGCATTTATCTTTTCTGCAGGTCACGCCAACCGCTGAGAGGAGGAAATTTCTGTAAAAAAAGCCTCCAGCGTTGACGTTGAATGTCAGCATAAAATTCAAAATGGCAAATATCTTTAATTTATGTTCATTCATTCGTTTTAAGGCGTTACAAACCATATCTTGTCTAATGGTAATTTCCAGTAGTTTCCAGTATAAAATTGTCACTGTATGCTAAGTTTATAAATGAAAAACTTTGAAGGGCGTTAAATCTTTATTATTTCAAAATGTTGTTTCAAAATTGTCTTCCACCTTTCCTCTCTAATAAATTTACTGCATTGTATTATTTAATGTATTAGTTTACAGATTTTTCATACGAATTAAAAAAAACTACACAGACTACTCTTCCATATAACAGCTATGTACTTGTATGTGTTTACTCATGTCTATTCATGTACTCATAGTGCATGTAAATATTTAAAAATACAAAATACGAGGATTGCTTTGAAGGTGATATATGGCACTGAGGAATAAGGCATTTCCAAGAAAAATATTCTTTACTCTTTGTAGTTATGTATGTATGTATGTATTCATCATTTACGAGTATGCTCTGTTTGTCATGCCTCATTAGGACTACTCAAAGCTATAAAAGTAACTGTGGCTATCCTTCCGTTGACTGCTATTCTTTAGAGCTCAATGCTCATATTGAATACATACTTAATTCTCATCTAGTATTAACTAAGCCGTGTACTTAATCACCTCTCTTTTCTTAAACTTTAGAGTAAATACTTTCAGACATAAATATCCCCTCACCCCCTTTCATACTTCCTCACTGTTTGAGTGTCCTTTTGGTTTGTATTCAACCAAAATATTTACACAGCTACACCCAAATCAACCCAATCAAATCAAATAAAGTACAGACATATCGCAATTTGCATTCATTTAAATTGCACTCACACACATGCAACACATGTCCCCCCCCGGGAACCCCTGCGCCTGCAACAGACACCCATAAATCACGTCAATTGTCGGCGCTGAGCGCACTTGAAGCGTCTTTGCCAGCAACAGCCAACTGCAATTCGAGCATATTACAAGCAGTAATGGCAAATTGACTAGCTCCTCTCTTTTCACGCTCCGCCTCCGCAGCACAGCAATGCGCCCCATTTAGTGCGCGCCACGCTGGCCAGCCGCCATCAGCCATCAGCGGCAGCCATTTTTCAAAATGAGAATACTTTGCACACACTTCAAGTGTGCACAGCGAGACTCTTCACAGCGGCTGCAATGCTGAAAAATTGCTGGCAAACGTGCGATTTACATGGCAGACAAGTGGCAGCAAGGTGCCAGCACCAGGCGGGCAATGTGGCGCGACATGACGTGGCGTGGCGAGCACGACTGAGTGCGCTTACTTGCAACATTTGTGTTGCACTCGTGCGCGTGCAACCTGAGATATTGATGCGATTCAGGTGGCCGCTATTGTTGTTGTTGTTGTTGTTGTTATTGTTTTTGCTATTATTATTATTAGTATAGCTGCTGTTGGCAGCAACAAGTGCACACTGGCAGCGGCATTTGCATATTTTAGTAACAACAAAAATAAAACACTTGACTGCTCAGCACACCGGAATTGCATAGCCAATTCATTTGTCCGTCTGTCCGTACGCACGCCCAGGCAGCTAGTTGCGCGCTCGCTGTCAGCCAACGTCAATGGTCAACGCTTACTTACAGTGTCAACAACAACAACAACAACAAATATTACTACTACTTAAAGGTGCGCCTACACCTGCTGCCGCTGCCACTCGGCCACATGTTGCCGACACTTCATAGTGCATGTGAAACATATACACACATATCTATGTGTGTGTGTGGGTCCAAGTAGCTGCCTGTAAATATTTGCAGCTGGCACGTTGCGCTCGCATTTGACTTTGAACTTGAATTTATCGATCCGTTGTCTGCCGCGTGTTGCGCGCAATTTTGTGGCCTCAATAAAAGTCGTAATTTTTAAAGAATTGCAAAAAATAAAAATAAAACACTTTAACTCACTGTTGACTCAAGCTTCTCAAAATTAATGCAAAACATTTTATTTAAAAATAAAAATTGCACTCAATTGTTCATCCTCAATTTATCAACCCACTTCCACGTGACTTTGACGTCCTTCTTCGTCTTCTTCTTTTGGCTTCAATGGCTTCTGAAAATCACACGAAATTCCTTCATGCCTCAAGCGTAAATCGACGGGCTTCTACACGCGTGAGTGAGTGAGTGAGTATTTGTGAATGTCTATTCTCGCATAGAAGCAAACTTGTCTGTGTGCAGTGCACGCACGCTCGCTCACAGCGTTTTTCATAATTACCTCAGGGAGTGGTTGAAATCTTTGCGCCCGAATCACAATAACTCAGCTGGGGATGCGCGCATTGTTGTTGCTGTTGTTGGTTTGACTGCATGAAAAAACTGAAACACTTTGCTTATTAAAATGCTGCCAGCATCTTAGAGCAACGCTACGCGAAACACATCCATTTACGTGTTCGCAACTCGTTGGCAACGACGCAACGAAGTAACTTAAATATGACAAATATTCAACAATCTGGCAGGAACAGATAAATCTGACTTATAGCGAGCATTTTTAGTTGTATGTTTTTTTTTATATTAATTGCATTTGAAGTGCATGTGTGTGTGTGTGTGCGTGTAATACTGGAAAGCAAATAAATAGCTGAGGAAATATATAGGCAGCAGTCTTAATGCCTCCGAAAAAAAAGTCATTGAAGGTAAACAAAATTTGTTTATTGCGCAGTTTAATGTAGAGTACCATACATAGACATTTTATATATTTGATTAGTGCACAAACTCTTGAAACAGTTCAACTATCAGAAGCAGAATGTGAGAGTGTTACTAGTTTTTGAATGCGTGAATACGTTATGACAAAGTAATATTTTATTGTAAAGGGAATTCAACAGGCTACAATATGGTCACAAACTTGTTATACCTTAATAATCGAGTTTTTTCGAAAAAAAAAATCCGTTTTCGAAAAATTTTTATAAAAAAAATTTTTTCGCTTAAAACTTCTTCACTTCTCTTGCACATCAATAGAAAGGTATGAAAAATACTTTTCGTTTAATACCCAAATCGTGTAAATCAATTGGAAATTAATTGATTTTTTTTATAAAAACTTTGAATTTTAACACCGAGCCACGCCTTTTGTAAGCGTTTTCCAGGCAAAACGTTTAGTTTGTTAGATTAACGAAAACAAGTTCTATTCTTTTCAATTTTCCGTTTTTTTCATGAGGGTTCGCTATACTGCATTTGTTCCGAAGATTGTTTCACCAACCCACTACCGCTAGCCACTGGACTATCGAGGCCGGCAAATGAATTTTACATCTAAAAATGTAAATTAATTACTTTTTTCTCCTTCACTCTGCTTGGGAGCATAGGATCTCAATGAAGCAAATTCCTTGTGTTGGTTACATTAATCAATTAAAGTTCTGCCAGTGTGAGTTTTTAGCCGTTTGTCAGCAATCTTAGCTGATAGGTCTATCACCTGTCGTCGCTTCCATCTGAATATAGTTTTTTTACTATGTAAGTTTCATAAGCGTCCTTTACGTAGCCATTGCTGATAGGCAGAATGAGTTGATATCAGATGGTTGTTGTCTTCGATAAACGCTGCGTCATTTCCCGTTTGTTCATAATGACACTGCTGGTGGTGTTTTTGTTTCGCTTTTACGGCTACCGGATACCAAGATTCCCTGCATGCTGCCCATCACAGTTGATGTGGATGGGAAGGTTAGGAACTTATTTCACTTTAATGGATTAAACTGGATAATTTTTATGGTATAGTAAATAATTAGAAGGAAACAAAATTTGAAAATTTACGATCAAACAAAGTATTCCTGGGCTCCTCAGGTTGCCTTAACGACTTAGCTAAAAATTATAACATGAAATGGTTGTGCTTCAACACATTTCAACATACACCTCAACTTTGTAAACGTCTTTAAGATATTCGTCACACCGAGCAAGGATCCAATTAATCAATTTGAGTTTGCAAACAAAAATATGACAATTATTCCGGGATTTTTTTCTTTATATGCTAAATAATCAGTGACAAAGAAGATGACTTAGAGTTAACTTCCCCATTTCATTGAAGACCCAAATTCATTAAATTTTTTTCTAACTTGACTCTGGGTCCAAAAATATCAAATGTTTTATATTTCATTGTAAATGGAATTTCGCAGGCTACAATATGGTAGCAAACTTATTGTACCTTAGTAATGGATTTTGTCGAGCAAAAAATCCGTTAAAAAAATTTTAATAAAAAAATGTTTTTTTCGCTTAAAACTTTTTATTAGTACATCTTACGTATCTAATGATGGACATCAAAAGAAAGGTATGAAAAATACGTTTCGTGTGAGACCCATGTCGTGTAAATCAGTTGGAGATTAATTGAGTTTTTTTTATAAAAACTTTGAAATTTGACGCCGAGCCACGCCTTTTATGGGCGTTTTCCAGGCAAAATTTTTTGTTTGTTAGATGCAGGAGCCAACCCTCTATATAAAAGCATACTCATTTATTGTTTTCACGAGGGTTCGCTACACTGTTTTTATGCCTCGACGAAAGTGGGGTTTTTGGGACAGTTTTGTCGAAAAAACAGTTTGAATGTATTTTTTTGGATTGGTGTCTTAAGCAAATTTGTTGGTCGTTAAAATATCTACAAACTTGCCGAAAACAGTAAAGCGATATTTGGAACGATTTAGGACCTATTAGCATTTACACGTTCGAAGATTTAAGCGACGAACTCGACTAAAATGAGCAAACTTCAAAGTCGGATTTCTCTTAAACTAGAGCCAATCCAGCCAAACGGCTGGTGGATCTCAACTCAGTATACCTATAGAAAGGCGCTCAGTAGGGCCCCCCCATGTCTGAATTTTCGACTTGCACAGTGTTATCAATCAAACTTTAAGAATTTTTGTTATTTGCTTGCTGCAGCATTGTGTTCACAGCCTTCGAGAGTGGCAACACACATTGTTGATGAGTTGATGTGGCTGACACATCGCTTGTGGCTGTAGTACTGCATTCTGTTCAGGCAATAAATCTGAAAATTATATATTTGTATGGCATGACATTCTAATAGACAGTGTCTTATTAAAATTGCCACCACTGTGATAATGTGCTGTCTACTAAGCGAAATTAATGCGGTATGAAGGGTTGCTTGGTCATAGAACAGATGATTCAATGTTCTGTTTTGGTGTTGTTAACACTAGAAAGACAATTGCGGTATTTTCTTGTATTTTCTTTAGTATTTCTGTCAACTTTTGCTTTGATGACTTTTATTTTTTAATCGGGTTCTACGATTAGTTCTACAATTAGGGTCTACAATTACAATTAGCCAAATCTGAAGTGTACTTGTCGAGATATCAGCGGATATAGTCTTTGTAGGTATGGAAAACTTGCGGTCTTTCAAGTGTTAATGGCATTTCACTAATGATTAAAATTAATGTAACAAAATTTCCTATGAAAAATATTTGACTTTTGCCAAGCTTTCTTTGTCTCTAGTCTTTGTTTGTCGCCAGTTTTCCCACTTTTTACTATCATCGCTTTCATATTCGATTTTCCAGGTCAATCATTTGCCATTTGAACTTTGACCCATCGAAGTAACGCTGCCAACTTTGGTTCACGTTCACTGTCAACTTTCGATGGCATACCTTTGGCTACAAAAAAACAGGAAACTTTCGTTTCTGTGGCACGCAAACTTCGGCACAGACTGTAAGTTTCAATGCGTCGATAGCATTAAACTGTCAGAGGTCAAATGCTGAACTTGCAAAGTTGAATGCAGCCAACAAGCGCCAAAGCTTAAGTTGAAGCAGCGCAGTCGATGCAAATTTAAAGTCTAGCGGCGACAGTCAAGTGGGCTAAGTGCGCAATGGCAAAGCAGTGTTAATGTATTACAATTTTACTTTTCATTTGCAATGCGTTGTTGCCACTTGTTCTTTGTTTTTATTCAAGAATTTCTACACACGAATGCGTGTCGCGTATATCGTTGCATCAATTTAAATGCGGCAATAATTTTCACGTCACCTAAAAAAACATTTATGGTTTTAATTTGCAGAGCAGCTTCACTGGAATGAGGAAAGTTGGCAGCAACAAATACGAACAAATGTGCCATGGCAACAACAATAAAACAAAAAATCGAAAACACTTTTCCAGACACAACGCACAACACACACACACACAATCAAGCAAACATTTTTTTTTTTTGGCGCCACCTTTTCTACGCTTTTTTTGTTTAACAATTTAACGCAATTTCTGCAATTACACGCAATCACTTCAACAATAAATAAAACAGCTGCGCATACGCGGCGCAATTTGTGTTTTCGTGGTTTGTTTTCATACAGCGGTTGTTGTTGCTTTTTTTGTGCACTTTTTTGTGCTTTCATGTTTTTGTGTGCATGTTGCGCGATGAGTGTTGCCAGTTATTTGTTTGTATTTTTTTATTCGCATTGCAACAAAATTTCTCATAATTTTTCGCACAAGCAATAAGACGAAGAAAAAGTACGTAACGCTGCTACGAAGGGCGCGTAAAAAGTGAGGTTACCGGACGAGGCGGGCGTTGCTTTGGTTACATGAAACTTTATCAAAGACATTTACACAACAACAACAACGAAACGCGTACATGCCCAACCTGAAGGCACAGCAGAGCTCGAGTGCAGAGACGCGGAGCCAACAAATAAAAACAACAACAACTACAACAACAAAAGAAAACATCATAAAAACCAGCCCACAAATAAAGTCAAGACAAAGATGTCGCAAATTGCCAACAAAAAACGAAAAAAAAAAAAAAACCCCATAAACAACAACAACAAGCAGTAAGGTTGGACAAGGACAAAGTTGGCAACGTTGCGGCTGCAACTTTTGCTACCTACGTCGCATTGTTTTTCACTTCCGGCATCACACTCTTTGCTCATTTCCGCTTCCTGCCACCATAGCACATCGCCACAGGGACGCACAATGCTAGCCAACAACAACAACAATAACAAATTCCATGGCGACCAGCAAATAGCAACTGCCTTTGCGCTATGGTTGCAAAGCAAATTTGCTCATTGCTCACTCATGTGTGCGTATGTATGTGTGTGTGTGTGTATCTGCATAATATATATGAAAGTGTTGTTGGTCTGTAATGCGTTTCCGCAATTTAAAAATACGCAAAACGTAAATTTTAGTGCTGCCACTGCGTCACACACACACACACACACAGAGGCAGCCATTAAGAATGACTCAATATTTACATACCACACACAACTTGTTGTCCTTTCTGTTATTGTTATTTGTTGTCTTATTGCTTTTGTTGTATATGGTTTTTGGTAAAACAATAAATTTGCCCACAGCTGCCAGCACTTGCAGCAACACTCGCTCGTTGCCCACAAATTGCCGCAATGTTTTCTTATTCTGTTATTCTTCTGTTTATTATTGTTGTTGTTGTTGTTTGCTTGACTCTCTGCTGGCTTCTGGTTCACGCTTTGTATTGTTTTACTTCTGTGTAAAATTTGTTACGGGCCCAACGCAAATAAGAAATCGGCGCACAGTTTATGAGATATTTGTTTATATTGCTAACCCCCCTTCGCAAACCCTCTCTCTACTTTCTCTTCACACCATGGCGCCTTTTGATTTCCTAATATTTTGTGTTCAACTCAGTTTTCCTCAGGCCTAATTTATATATTTTTTTCAAACTTTGTTAGCAATTTTCACTCGGTTTTTTTTCATACATAATTTTCTAAATGTTTGTGTGTGTGTCTTTTTTTGTTATTCTTGTTTTCATTCATGGCTCTCCGTATCCTTTGGCGTATTTTATTTTGTTCTCATTTAATAGGCAACACGCGCTTTAATGGCAAATTAAGGACACTTGAGCGCAGTCGAGTGACCCAAAGCGCTCCCACCCGCGAGTGCTCGCATAATTTCGCATTGCCTGTGAAAGTGTAAAATGTCTGCGGCGTAAAGGGAAAACTTTTGCCGCAGTTAAGTTGCATTTTTCAGAGCTCCGGAATACTGTAAAACTTAATAAATTACTTTGCGCATAGTTCAGAAATGAATAAAATGTCGACCATCAAATTTCGAATTTGCTGCTCTAAAGGCCGAAAGACGTTGCAAAATTATAAAATAGATTTTTTTGCATTACAGCGTTGCATAAGTAGAGCATTTATGATGTGCTGCAGTTGTAGCTGTAATTCTGTAGAAAATTTCAAAACTATGCCATAATTTGCATATTACTTAAGACAGTTTTGTTAAGTTCCTAAAAGTAGACTAAAGAATTTAATTTGGAGTTATTTATTGTTTCATAGGAACATGGAAGAATGAGTTGTTCTTGTTAAAACTCCCAAAATTATTTGAAAAAATGTTCATTTAAAAAAATTCAACGATGATGAAAGTTAAATAAAAATTGAATGTAGGTGCATAATTATAAAGGATAGTTTTCTGTTCTGTTTCCTAGAACTTAGTGTTTACCGGTCTCATTCTCAGCAAGAAAATTCCAAGTTTTCCAAATTCAAACCCCATAAAGTATACTAAAGTTTCTTATTCACGAATAATTTAACGACAACTTAAAAATATCTTACATTATATTTTGGTCTACTTTGGATTTGGTCTACTTTTAAACCAAAAAATATTTTTTACAACCAATTTAACCATAATTTAAAGATAAATTTGAAGTTAATTAAAAGATAAGTTTTAAAGTTACACCAAAAGTTTGCTTTAGTCTCTGATATAAAACTCCTGAAAATATACCACAAAAGCACTTCAAAGATAACTTAAAAATGCTTGAGGGATAGATTTGTTATTTTTAAAAACTACTGAAAGTATACCACAAAAACTAATTCTACATTGCTTCGAAGTTAAGCAAGCAAGCATTTGAGCAAGTATTACACAAATATTGTTTTTGAGAAGCTCCAGAAAGTATAAATATTCTCTTATAATTTGTTCAAAATAAAATTAGAGGAAAGCTTAATAGATCACTGCTTATTACAAAATTTTTAAATACTACATTGAAAAATTACGACAGTTGAAAATTATCTCTCATAAATGTGGTTTCAATTACTACAATTTGTCTACTATAAAAAAATAAAAAAACAAAAAACACCACCAACAAACTTTAACATTTCCCGCCCTCAACCAAAACACAAACAGACTTCTGCGTTCTGCAGCAATTTACAATTTCACAGAATTTACATTTTTACGCTCATTTTGTCAGAATTGGTTTCTCCAACAAAAACACATACTTTCAACAATTTGCAACTTTACATTCAGCATAAAACAAACAAAATCGGCCCTCATTTATTCAATTTCTGTTTAAGCAATTTTTGTCTGAATACACACACATAGAGTATACATTTGTTTTTAACTTTACACCCATTAAAATTTCCAACAACTACTGAAAACGTTCAGCAGCGCAGCTGAAGCGAAGGAGCTGACCAGCTCATTCAATTTTATTGACTTTATTTGCAATTAAATGTTCACTTCAACCAAAAGTTATCGTTCATTACACAATTCATAAATGCACAACAACACTTATAATTACACACACACACACAGACACTTACATACAAATGATGACATTTAATTGTGCGCATAATATTTCCAGCGCATTTCATTGGCAGCGAAATGAAATTTCATAACTGTAAATATGTGTTGTTCGACAAACATTTATTTAAAAATGAGACAAGCAGTAAAACGTATAAAATTTAATACATGTTTATTAATTAAAAAATTTGCTAGACGAGTAAATTCAGAATTAAGACCTTTTTATAAAAAATATCAACAACTTCATTTTGCAAAAATTTTTCTGGTCATCAGGAACCACAATGAACTCTAAATAATTTTTGAAACTGACATCTGTTCTTGCATTTTTTAATACATTTTCATTTTTTGGTGAGCTGCACACTACTGTTTCTAAGCCAGTGATGACCACTCTGCCACTCGCGAGCAGCAGCGATTCCGACGTACGTATACGAAGACAAGGCAGCATTGTCGTCTAACTCGCGAGTAGCAGAATGGCCATCACTGGTCTAAACGTTGGAAAAGCAATTTTTGTTGCATACTTTCGGGCTGATATTCATTTCTTTGATTGCTTTGATTTCATTTCGGTATTTTTGTATAATTGGCATTTAATTTTCAGAAATTTTCGATCTATCGATTTTTTTCCAGTTGAAAATCCTTATTATTAAAATATACAAATATTTAAAAATTGGTTTTGGCATTCATATAATTTAAAATGTTTTATTAAATTTGTGCTTACTGCCTCATGTTGGACTTTTGTTTTCACTTATAGCACAAACATTTTTAAATTAACGTATTTATATCAAATCAAATTAGAGAGACAAATTCAAAGCTTTTTATGTTTATATACTTATGGACAGTTTCAACGGTAAATATTCAATTCGATTTCAACAAAAATCCACCAATTGCCATTTTATCATGAATGTATAATATTTTCTCGCTAAAACTTATTTTTCCTCCGAAATAGTTGCATAACTTTTTCGCCTTAAGCGTTGTGAAAAAAATCATTTTGTATCATATCTACATTTATTTCGCCATTGTTTCATTTCTGCGTATACGTAACATTTTAATATATTTATTGAATAAATAAACCACTTTATAAATCAGCTTTGCTGATGTAAATCCTCTCTGCATTTATTTTTTTAAACATTAATTTAGTCGAGCAAAATATATTCAATGCTTAAAAATATATTTTTTATGATTTTATGAAGAAAACTGATGATACCACAAAAATTTGATACTACAATTAATTGAGCTGAAGACTGCTCACTCGTCTAGACTAGAACTAGAACTAGACTAGAACTAGACTAGACTAGACTAGACTAGACTAGACTAGACTAGACTAGACTGTAGCTGACATTTTTTGAAAATGGCTTCAATCTTCTGCTTAATAATGCCAATCAATTTTAGCATACTTTTAGGAACTGAATAATATTTATTCCAATTATTGGCAGAGTTTATAAATGTCAATTCCTCACAACACAGCAAATCATTTGTTCAAAAAAAACCAAGTTTGTAAAAATGTTTTTGTCTTAATTCCTAAAAATATATAAAATATTTAAATGGAATATTTAAATTTCTGTAATTCTGTAATAAGAAAATGTCAACTTTTTTAGAACAAACTAGCTTATCTCAAATAAGCATAATTGTAATTTTTTTGATAACAATCTATTACATTTTTGTAATGTTTCGTTAAAAAGTTCAACACTGCATAGAATTATACTAATTCAAATTAAAGAAAATATCGAGGAATGTACTAAAAACCCTCATATAATTGCATACTTTTAGGCACAAATAGCATTACCTTTTTCATTACAATGAAAGCATGCGCCCAAAGCACACTTTTAGGCGCTGAAAAAGTTAATAGACAAACAATTTTAGGACATAAGTATAGTCAACACAAAAGTGCCAAAACATCAAATACTAAATGCCTACCTTTAGACGCCTAAATACCTACTAACCAACAAAAACAAGCCGCAACAACATTTGTGCCTCACCTACACAAACAAAAATTGAGTCATTGGCAACTGGCAACAAAATCAGCTCGAAGCCAATTTGATGTTAATTATAATTTTTTGAAACAACCGTTATGCGCCCATACAATACTCAATTCCCTTTCGCATCGCAAGCGTCCTTTGACAATTCAATTTAAATAGTCAATGGTTTATACAGTGTAACGGTAAAATTTCAATGTGTGTTTGTGTTCTTTGGCATTTAATTGCAGATGTTCGCTTAAATGGGGCGACGGTGTGCGTATGCGGGGCAAACAGCCCCCAGCAACAACACCAACACCGGCAACAGCAACAGCAACAGCAGCAGCAACAGCGGCGGCAACGACAACAATGTCACAGCAACGAAGCGCGCAGAAAAAGGTTAAACGGCTGCAGCGGCAACAGCCAAGCCAATAACAACAACAACAACTGCAACAACAGCAACACTAATGTGGCATGTGAGATCAATAAACGAGCACAACATGCGCCAACGACGGCTTCATGAGTTTTCAATAACATTTCACCGAGCAACATCATCAACAAAAACATCAACAAAAACCACAACAACAACTATACGAAAATATCCCAAGCGTAAGAAGCGCTGAAAACTACAGACCGCGTGTGCAAAAAAAGGCGAAAATTCACAAAATGTCGCCGCCGCTGAAAAAAACAGGCGGCTGAGATTTCGGCGCACCACAAAAGGGTTAACCAACGCAACAAAAACAACAACAAGCGGTAGCCAAACAAAACACCCGCGCAGTTCACATTCAATGAACGTTCGCGTTGTTTTTGTTATTCGCCTCAGCTACCAACGTAGTAAAGTTGTCAAGGGCCGTCAGCGAGAATAGCAAATCGGCGCGCACGCACACAAACGCGCGCGCGCGCAATCGGTGTTGTGCGTTGGAAAAAAAAACATAACTTTCCCCCACCCCCTCCGAAACTGAAAAAACCCAAGAAAAATCAGCGAAAACTCGGTTGACGTTGGTCGGTGTTCGCGGTGTTTCTTTTTTTGGTGTTTTTCATTTCTCAAAGTGCTGTCAGAAACGCATACTTCGGCGGTGCATGTGTGTGTGTGGCTGTGTTTATGCGGCACACTGTTGTTGTTGTTGTGCTACAACATTGTTGACGCTGAACTCGTTGCAATTGAACCGAAACGAGGCGCGCCGCGAAGAAGTCCCGTGCACGCAGCGAAACTCAGTCGAGTTGATTAGAACGCACAGTTGTTGTTGTTGTCATTCGATTACATACCCACAAATTGAAGCGTTACGCAATTTCGGTTATTTTTCGGTTATTCCAATTGTTATTGACATCATTTGGCAGTCAGCATTTTTACACCAGTGAGAAGAAAAATCGCAACCTGAACAAAAAACGCAACATTTTCATTTGAGAAACGCTGTTTTTTTTCACGTTAACTCCTTTTGTTGCGTTTTAGTGTGGGTGTAACTCGTTTGTTCGTTGTTTAAGTTAGCAGCCAACCGCGTAAAGTGGCGTGAACGGGGCACAGAGAGAGAAATATGACAAAATTCAAAGGTAAGTTTCTTAGCATCAACGTCAAGAAATTAGTTGCTGGAAAACAACTGAACTGAGTTGAGTTGAACTAAACTGAAATGAATATCGTCTAAAAATAATTTAAATAAAATAAATACATAATAAATAAAAATAACAAGAAATAATATAATATAAATAAAAAAATAATAATATTAATAAATAAATAATAATATTAATAAATAAAATGAATACATAATAAATAAAAATAACAGTAAATAATATAAAATAAATACATAAATAATAATATTAATAAATAAATAATAATATTAATAAATAAATAATGTAAATAAATAAAAAATAAATAAAATAAAAATTATAAAAAATTTTGCACAAATTTATTTACAAAGAATGTTTGCTACAAGTAATGTAAAAAATTCTCATCACATCAAATTTACAAAACTAGAAAACCAGCTTTTTGAAAACAATATTGTAGTGCATGTTAATTTAAATGTATACAAGGTGCGTCCCAAAGTAAACAGGACTTTTGCAATAGGGACGTTTCTGGTGGCGCCATCTATGTGTGAGGACATGCGTTGGAAAGGTACATCTTTCATTCACATACTGTCTAAATTTCATGACATTTGGTCTAGTAGACGCCGAAATATCCCGCTCAATGTGACAGTATGTTTTTAACTTTGGTACGAGAATGTCGATCGAACAAAGAGCTAATATTAAGTTCTGTTTTAAACTTGGTAAAACTTTTACCGAAACGTTTAAATTGTTAAAGCAAGTTTATGGTGATGATTGTTTATCCCGTGGCCGTGTTAATGAGTGGTTGAATCGATTCAAGAATGGTCGTGAAGACTTGAATGACGACGAACACGTCGGCCAGTCGAAATTTGTGATTACTGACGATGCCATCAAAACTGTGCGTGATTTTATCAAAATGCAGCCAAAATCATCATTGGAATTGATGGAAATGGAATTGAACATCTCCAAAACATCAATTGATCGCATTTTAACCGAACATTTGGGTCTCCGTAAAGTGTGTTCTCGCTTCATTCCGCACACTTTAACCGACGACCAAAAAGCGCAGAGAATTGAGCACGCAAAAGACATCGTTCGGGAAGCCAGACGTGATCCAAATTTCTTGTTCAACATCGTAACCGGTGACGAAACGTGGTGCTTTCAATATGATCCCGAAACAAAGCGTCAAAGTGCCGAATGGAAGCACCCAGATGAGCCAAATCCGAAAAAAACCCGCCGTGAGAAGTCAAAAATCAAAACTCATCTCATTTGTTTCTACGATTCAAAGGGAATAATTCATCGAGAGTTTGTTCCACCGGGAAAAACAATTAACGCTTTGTTTTATGTTGAAGTTTTGAAGCGTTTGGTGTATCGCATTCGTCGTATTCGGCCAGAATATCGCGAGGAAGGAAGTTGGCGTTTATTGCATGATAATGCACCGGCTCACAGAGCCCTAGTTATGACCGATTATTTGACCAAAAATCGCATTTTTACCATCAATCATTCACCGTATTCGCCTGATATGGCTCCCTGTGACTTCTACTTATTCGGTCAGTTGCATTTGCCGATGAAAGGAAACCGTTATAAGGACCTTGAGGACATCCAAAAGGCTTGTACCAACATTCTGAAGGCGATGCCGGCCGATGACCTAAAACACTCATTCCAAATGCTTTTGGACCGTGCAAAACGTTGTATCGAAGCAGAAGGAGAGTATTTTGAATAAATAAAAAGAATTATACAAAAATAATCATCCGTTTTCTTTATTTTATAAAAGTCCTGTTTACTTTGGGTTGAACCTTGTATGACTGAAAAATTTAAAAAATTTTACCCTTTTTCGAATATCGATTTGAGAGCTGCTCGAAGGCTGTGTGAGGCTATTCACAGAATTTTTCCCCACAGTGGTTTACCATTTTCTGTGTGACGTAAAAAATGTTTTCCTATCTTCAGTTGGCACAGTCGGTGGTCGAAACGCAACCTTATAACTCAAGTTTGATTCTATACTTTTTAGTGTCCGACCGAATATTCGGTTTCGGTTTCGGCCCAAATAAGTGGTTTCGGTTTCGGTTTCAGTTTCGGCCAAAAAATGGCCGAACGGCCGAAACCGAAACTTTGTAGAATATTTTTTACATTTTATTGTGTAGCAATTGAAAGGAGGAGTAATTTAGATGCCACCAATGTAAATAAACCTTTTTTTAGCATAGCTATAATATTAAATTATTTAATTTAGAATATTAGCAAGTAAGGTACGAAAGGGTGATTTTTTCATGTTTATGTTTTTAAAAAATGAATAAATACTTTTTATTAATAAGTATTTATTTATTTAGGCAGCCGCCGTGGCTCAGTTGGTTAGTGCGTTGGACCGCGAGTCGCAGGCAGTAACCTCAGGTTCAAATACTGCCTGTAATAACACCTAAAAAAAATAACGGGAAAACTCGTTTTCTCTTTCGGTGGCTGTCCTCTCAGCTGGAAATGGCAAACCTCTGAGAGTAAAAATTGCTTATGAAAAAGCTCCCAACCTGCCGTTCGGAACCGGCATTAAACTGTAGGTCCCTTCAACCCGCGTACAAATTCACACGCACAACACGGGTAGTTGCGGGAAGCTAGGCCTTAGTCTCGCGTAAGCGGGCTGTCGTGCCAGTCACTCTTACTTGGTATCCCTAACCATCCCATGTAAGCTGCCACAACTTAATGGATCAGTCAGTGTTACCTCACAATACTTTAAAAAACAAACCTTCTTCATCTAAAATTTCTGCTAAACCTTATACGAAATCAAACTATGGTTTGCAGCTCTCATCTTTCAGAGATACTCTTAACCCTCAAATGCATAGATCCGCTTCAAGGCGTGGCAACATTTTGCACATTAAAAACAAAAGAAAAACAACTCAAAGATCACTCATTTTCAGAAAGGCAAAAAACTGTTGATCCTGCAGAAGCAACAAACAGATGTACAGTATTTTTTCAATTGAAAAAGATAGTACTTTTTTAATAAGAATAAAATTTTTTAAGTAGTTAAAAATGTGTACTGTGAATTGACAAATGGAAAAAGTCGATTCTGGCAAATTTTTAGTTGTATAATATAATTTTTTTGAAACGATAACTCAATCCTAGACGTTTTGTTCGTAATAAAAAAATTTTTTCAAAGTGATTTTCTGCTAAATATTTGCTTAAAAAAGAATACCTTTATAAACCCATTAAGCTCTGAGCGTTGCGTTTGCGCAACGTTTGGGAATTTCGCTATATTAAGTAATTCATAAAGACATACGACTTGAAAATGGGTAGAATTGGATTAGAATTGATCGTTTAAGATTCTGCCATACTCAAATTTCAAAATTATTTAAATATTCATAGGTTTTTTTTAAACAAAAAATATGCTTTAAGTTTTGTGTTGCGCGAATGCAACGTTGGGCCTAAACACTGCCAATTTTCATACAACGCAACGCGTGAAAATGTCAAAATCCAAGCAGCTGATATTTTATTGGCACATTTTATTTTCCGCAAATGTTTGATTTCGTTTATTTGTGTAATGTTTGCGAAAAACATGACCAAAAAAAAAACATGGTATGACTTTTTTGCTTGATTTTTTTTCTTGATTAGGTCAATTAATAAGATTGTGTAAAATTTTATGGAAATTGCACAAGCCTTTCTGGGGTCAGGTTTTAATGGGTTAAACAAATAAGAAAATAATGCATGTTTCAGTGTTAAAATAGTTCAAAATTTATAGGTTTTAATTATATTTGTTGTTTGAAATTTTTCTTCTGAAAGATCGACTTAACCCTTTAGCACCTGAATGGATGTTTTTTAAAACGTTCTTTAAATAGTTAAAAAATTCAAACAAAATGTTTGAATGAAATAAATGAATTAAATGGAATAAAAAAATTAGTTGATTTTTGGCCTTTTTTATAATAAAAACTAGAAATTTAAATTGTGAAGAGAGTTATAAAATCGATTCATGCAACAATATTCAAAAAATCAAGAACAACACGTTTTAAGTTTTATTAATTCAAGAATTAAAAGTTACTCAATTTGTTGTCACCTGAATATTGTGTTTATGACCTTAAAATATAGTTTGAGCCAAAATATTGTTATCCCAAAAAGAAGTTTCCCCAAATCTCAATCTCCATCCCTGGCAATGGGTGATGAGAAATATGGAATTGACAGCTTTTGGTGTTCCTGGCAGATCCAACCCCGATTTATCTACCACAGTTCTGCCCATAATTCACACCATACACCATCAATATTCAGCCAAAAATGCAGTTAACACGCACCTTCCGATATCCCAAGACCCATTTAGAGCTGCTCGACTGCATCCCACACTGTGCTATGAAGCTTATTCGGTACAGTAGGACTCACAGCTTTATTGGAGTTCATTTTAACTTATATACCTTCTATACTTTTTTGCGAACTGTTGGAGAAGGGAATGTTCAATGTGATGTCATCACTTTTGGCATTCCCCCCAGCAGTGATGCCTTCGAACGCTAAACAATTCAATCCGAGGCAACTTATACGAAATTTGCCGCCTTGAATTCGCTCACAGTATTAAAAATTAAAAAATATTCTTCAAAATTGATGTTGTGCCCTTCCAAGTAATCTCAATAGACTGCAAAACGCTCTTAAACAAACGCTCGATCCAGTTCTCGGAACATTTGTAGTACTCGATTTTCGGTGTGTCTATAAAACCCGCCTGTCATTTCCTCTGCCTAATCTCCTTTTGGCTGCTAAAACGTGGTCGTCGTTCTGGTTTTTGAGTCAATCAAGCAGAATAAACTCGCAGAGAGCAGTAATTTGTTACGTTTTTAGTGAGAAACCTTTTGCAAAAATCGAATCATGCACTCAACACTGTGTGACTGTCAGAAATATTAAACTAGACTAAAATTTCACAATTTCGAATCGGATGACTGATAGCGCCAGTCGGTGGTGATTGAGTGAAGTTTTTGATGAAACAAATTATGGTCGTTTGCTGAATCAGAACCACTTACGCAACGACTCATCCAGCGTATTCAGCGTGATTAAGCTTCCTGAAAATTGTTACAGTCAAATCCACCCAAAGTTTTCACATAACAACATGTGATTTAAAAAGAAAAATCTCACAACATTTTCAACAAGCATTTTACTGAATTTGCAATTCTGCTATTTCCTTCGCGCCGCTTTTCAAGCCAACAAAATCGCTCCGTGTAAAAATGCGCTAAACTCATTGAATTTTAAATTTGCCACAATAACACATTTGTTGTTGTTGTTGTTATTTTTCTTGCTACTCGTATGATTGCCTTCGGCTGTCACACCTAACAGCTGCAAATTTCTATACAAATCGAATAACGAACGAATCGCAAAATCTCATTATCGGACGGACGAACACAATTCGATATTGTCGCCAAAATCGCATCAATGCGATTTTTTCCCATTTATTTTGTATGTTTTTTATTTGTTTTTGGTAATATCCGTTCAGATTTGCGTTTGACGAACTGATTGAAAGCGCATCTAAGCGAAAAATTATAGAATAAATTTAATAGAAATTTTGCGGCAAGAAAACAATGAAAAACGCTAGAAATTGGATTTGTTGCGAACGAAGGCAACTAACATGGAAGGAATAACAACAGCAATTTGAATTCGATGCGCACTGCATCCATACTCACTCAGTCAACATTTTTTACTCACTCAGTGAGCGCATGAAATTGGCCATTTGTGTAATTATTCAATGTTGTTTACAGATGCGCTGGACTACATTTTCATTGCGAACGACAGCGGCAGCAGCTCGTATCTCATTGCCAGCACCACCACCAACAACAACAACAGCAGAAACATCAACAGCGGTCGCAGCTCTCGCCCGGCCAGCGGCAGCTACGGCTACGGCCACGGTGCGGCGCGCAGCCACAGCCGGAGCGGCGCTCACGTGGGCAGCGCACTTGCGGCCGCCAATCATCGCATGACCAGCGCAATTAGCGCGACCGCTGCCACCGTTGCCACCACCACTGCCACAGCAGCTGCCGCCATTATGGGCAGCGTCGGCCTCGGCATTGGCACGAGCGCCATCGACACCAGCAGCAGCAGCGCGACCACGGCACTCACCGCGCTCGCCACCCTCGCCGGCGACGCGGAGAACATCTACGGCGGCGTCGCGGTCGGCCTCGGCGCCATGTTAATCAACGACAGCCTGCTGCTGGACCTAAACGAGACGAGTCTCCTCGATGACATCGTCAACGGAAGTGACCTTATGGCGAATGCGACCGCCGCCAATGCCACCGCCAGCGCCGACGAGGATCTCGCCGAGCTGCTGCAAATGGCCGCCACGTCGGTGGTGCTGGGTCTCATGATACTCATCACAATAATTGGTGAGTTGCACTTACATACTCAACGCTCTTGCAATTTATTCTTAATGTGGTTGTTGTTGTTGTTTTTGTTTTTACTTTTGGTTTCATTTTCTTTTCGTTTTGTTGTGTTGTGTTAACTTTGATGTGAGACTTAATTAATAGCCTTTCATCTTTCTGCATTTGATCAGAGCGAGACAAATAAGTCAGAGAAATAATGTGCCATGTGACGGTTTTGCAGGTTGAAAAGTTACTTGAAAAACAAAAAAAATATATACTTGCTGCTAGCTGTCAGAATCAACTGCACTGTTCTTCTAATAATTTCAAGGAAAATTAAGAGATATGAGGGAGATGGATTTTTTTCTAAACAGTGGAGGTATTGTTATTGTTTTGAAGTTGTACCATCAAATGTTTAGATTATATAAATTTTGAAATTAACATCGGGAAAGTCAATACGTCAGAATGCATACGTGGAATGCCAACATTGTTGAAGGCTTCTGGCGCAAGGAGCGACATGAGGTTTAGTGGAGCTGAAGCCAATTTTTCTTTAAACCGCTGACAAATATCGGTAACAGGGAAACTACTCGACAAACTTGTTTTCTAAGTTAGTCAGTAGTCTTAGCGCCGAAAAGACTAAATTTCTTAGGGAATAGTCTCATTAGCTCTATAGCCGATCTGTCAAAAATAAAACTAAAATGCCTCAAGTCCTATTTGATGGATGCATGTTGGCTTTGTTGCTTTGTTTTCTCTCCCATGTGAGAAAGACCTATTCGAGGAAGCGACAGTAAAACACCACATTAATTCTTATTAAGAGAGTTCATTGAGCTCGCAGTCGCTGCTATGTAAGCAGATTACAGATGGACTTCATGTCCTTCCCGGACATGAGAGAGATGGGTTTACTGAGGCTCAAGTCTCACACTGACTGTGACGGTGTGCTTTATATCTCTTTGCAAAAACAAAAAAACATTATCTGTGTTTAAGTACATTAAGGTGCACAGTTTTGGATATTTCTGTACTGAAATCAACGTGACCCATAACCTTAATTCATTTTGCCTAATAAAGACCTTTTTTCTCTTAGCATATTTTCAAAATAATTTCCTCGGTTTTCTAGTGTTGAAAGTAAGATACACGATAATGTTTTTATGATTGCATTGTGGGAATGCACTGCGACTACTATGGACTATTAGAACTCTTGGCTAAAGTTCACAATGCAAGAAGTCAAATATTTTCCTCGGCTATACAGTTTTTAGTTCATTTCCCAAACTCCTAGAGAGCAGATTCCTAGAGACGCGGCCCTATTTAACGCTGCGCAGTGTCCTGGAATGAATGAGTGGTTCCTCGTCTTTCTTATAAAACTGGCAGGAATCTTCTGATCTTCAGATTCCCAGAGACGCGAGAAAGAATGTGGATGTGTGTTTTTCCCTTTTCATGCAGAACCGGGAGGAATCATCGGAGCAGATACCCATAAACGCGGTCTTAATCAACACTGCGTAGTGTCCCCGAATGTGGATGAGTATTTCCTGCTCTTCCAAGCAGAACCTGCAGGACTTTTTTTAGACAAAACCTGCAGGAAACTTCGAAGCACATTCCTAGAGACAATTTCCTCATCAACGTTCGATATTTACCCAGAATATGGATGAGTGCTTTTTCCTCTTCCATACAGAGCCTGCAGAAACCATCAGAGCGTATTCTTAGAGACACGAACAAAATTTGGATAAATGTTTCCTACTCTTCCATGCAGAACGCAACAACGTTGTGTGGACAACGTTGGGCATTGTCCTAGAATTTGGATGAGTATATCCTCCTCTTCCATGCAGAACCTGCAGGAATTACACTGCACAACAAAATCAAATTTTTTGTAAAATAACAAGGTTCTGACAACGGATTCTGGTAGAGGGGGCCAAAAAAAAATATACGTGTACGGGCGTTTTGAAAGTTTACGTCTGAATTTTTAGTACCAATTTTGAATAAGTACGAAATAAACACTTAAACACATTTTCAGTGTTGGCTATATTCTGGCGTTCAAGTTAATTTCTGAGCCTTGATGTATTCAGAGACCTATAGTAGAATTTTATGGCGAATATTTTCGTGGTACATTTTGTCCTTAAAAAGTCCTTTTTTACAGGACATTTTTGGCATTTTAGAAAAAAGGGTCAAATTGACCCATACAAATAGGTGGTACAGGGTTAAAATTCTCCACAAAAATGTTCTTCGTAGTATTTTACATCAAATTGCTGAACACATCATATACCTAAAATGTGATGTTACATGGGTTTCGTATGCCGATTCACCATAAGAATGTGCAAAAAGGGGAAAGCTTTGACCCCCTAAAAAAAAATTCAGACATAAACTTTCAAAACGCCGATACACGTATATTTTTTTTGGCCCCTCTACTAGAATCCGTTGTCAGAACCTTGTTATTTTTTTTGTGTTGTACAGTGTTATCAGAGCAGATTCCTTGTTACGCGATAAAGAATATGGATGAGACAAAACCTGCACGAATTTTCGTAGCACATTCCTAGAGACACTTTCGTCATCAACGCTGGGCATTGTCTCAGAATAAATATGAATGAGTGTTCCTTCCTATTCCCTATAAAGAATGTGAATGACTGTTTCCTTTTCTTCCATGCAAAATGTGCCGAAAATATCTAAGCAGATTCCTAGACAAACGCTAACTCTCCAACCAAACCACAAAATAGGCTACCCAATACGTAATTTATTAAATAATAACGATAACCGTCATTTCTTATTAGTGTAATGCATGCAAAATACGCAAAATACGCTTCATTATTATTCGAAAAATATCAAATACTCGTAAACAAGCGAAAGTAAGCGAAAACTGCAAGCTTTGCTTAAAAACGAAAAATACCGCAAAAAATCATTGTCAGCCCATCTTAACTAGTTTAAACAGAAATAAATAAAAAAAAATATGTGAAAGCTGAAATAGCTGTTCGACACTAAACTTTACAGCACACACACACAGACATAAATTGTGCGGGCATATTTTTCACTTCACTCCAAGCGCCAAGCGACAACGTCATAAAGCCGGCAAGCAAATTACTAACACTGAAGCGGCCATAATATGCTGACAACACAACATAAAACCATTTCCATAAATAGCCCAATTTATGAAAAATATTATATCACACGCTTCAATGGCGACGCCAAACAAGCACTCGGCGCACAGCGGGAGAGAGAGAGAATGAGAGAGCGAGCGAGCTACGCCCATGAGAAGCTCGTTGAGCAGCCAGACGCTGCTGATGGGGAAGACGCGTGAATCTAACTAAAATATTTTCAATTTATTACTCGAGCAATAGCGCGTTTGATGCCAAGCGTTAGCTTGGCATTAAATTTCACACTTTTATAATTTTTTTATTTTTTGCGCAATCTGGCATTGATTCTGCGTGCCAGTAACCCAATACGAATTTTGCAAAATTGTAAAAAATATTTCGAAAAAAATAAAAAGACAATCGAATTAAAAAAGCAAAGCACAAAAAACACATAAATCGATACGCCCGAAAGTATGCTAAGCGAAATGATGGCAAGCAATTCGCACGCACTTTCGCCAAGTACTTAAATTACTCGCTCTCGTTCGCTGTTGGTGTTGTTGCAATTTAGTACTCAACCACAATAACAACAACAACAACGTGGCCATTATTGTTATTATTATATCTAATTTTTTGTCTGCGCTTTATGTCGTTTCATTTTTATGTTTGCTCTTTGTTGGGCGTCGCTGAGCACGGCAATACTGGCTGTCGAAAAATTTAGCCAATTGCGTTGCGTGCGCTGCTCGGCGCTGGTTATCGTCCGCAACGACATTGCCATCGCCATTGCCATCACCATCAGCATCGATTGCGCCGTTGTTCATCGCACCAACTCATTATTTGTGAATTTATGTCATGCGGGAATTACAATTCAATATGCTTGGATAATGTCTGCGCCACGCCAACCGTCGCGGCCGCTCGCGGCGTCTGTCAGTTGTAGTGTCCGACCGAAACCACTTTTTTGGGCCGAAACCGAAACCGAAACCGAATATTCGGTTTTTTTTAATATTCGGCCGAAACCGAAACCGAAACCGAAACTTTCTAGTTGATATAAAAATCACCATATCAAGCACTTTTTTCAACAAACGAATTTTACATTAAGTAAATAAAGAACAAACAAACAAACATAGCATAAATAAATAAATACTTATTAATAAAAACTATTTATTCATTTTTTAAAAACGTAAACAAGAAGAAATCACCCTTTCGTACCTTACTCGATAATATTCAAAATTAAATAATTTAATATTATATGCTAAAAAAAGAAGTTTGTTTACATTGCTGGCATCTAAATTACTCCTCCTTTTACTATATATCTGCTACGCAATAAAATGTAAAAAATATTCTAGAAAGTTTCGGTTTCGGCTATTCGGCCATTTTTTGGCCGAAACCGAAACCGAAACCACTTATTTGGGCCGAAACCGAAACCGAAACCGAATATTCGGTCGGACACTAGTCAGTTGGCTGCTTAGCGCTGTCGCTGCTGTCGTTTCGTGGCACTGTAGATGAAATAAAATTTATGATGTAAAAGAATTTTCATCCAGCCGGATTTGATGCGGATTATTGAATATGTCGAGTGTAATTTTATTGAGCCAACCAGGGCGTGCGTCAAGTCGACAGTCGGTTATGTTTACATTCTATTACGATTTTTATTCGCTGCTCTACGACTTTGTATCTTCTTGTTGTGTGTGTGTGTGTGTGAGCGTCTGTCATTTCGTTTGTTGCTGCTTGTAATTTAATTGGTTTTTATTGTAAGGAAATTGTATACTTTTTGAACTTGTTCGCTTCATTATTGTGCTGTGCATTGATGGATGGATGTGTTTTCTGGCGAAAGGCCAGCAACAGCAACAGCAACACTTGAGCGGGCACACACACACACACACACACACACACTCAAGCACCCACCGAGACACGAGCACGCAGGGAAACCACACACGCTTGCGTGCTCAAGCGAAATGCGATATAGTAAAAATTGGCTTATTGCCCCACAAACATTGGCATTTCCAATGATTGTAAGAAACACACAGGCACACATACATATATACATACAAAAACAGATAGAGAACGACATAAAGACAGATAAGTAGTGCCACATATTCACACCGTTCGCTTTGTCAAATTCCAATTGGAAGAGTCACTAAAGGTATGAAAAACTTAACAACAATTTTAAAGATATTCCATGACTTTCCAAGAATTTATTCAAATATTTGTTGTTGTGCAATGCGATATCGAATGAAAGAGAAAAAGTGCCGCCTTTTAACCAAATTTTTAATTTTCAAATTTTAAAACCAAACCATGTCAAAAGAGTCCTTATGAAATGTATACTTCAATATCCTTAAGGATTTGTAACGAATCCTTTTGAAAATATAAAAGGTTCTTTTTCAACGTTGGAAGGTGGAAATTGTCGAAAGATTTCTACCGACTAAAACTACGTCGTCGACATTTCGCAACACTCATACGCACCGTTGGTCCGTAGCAAATTTCCAATATTTCAAACCGAATTGTTTTTCTTGCAATGTTTTCGCCGCAAGCGAGAAAAACTGAATTCAATTGCCACAGTTTGAACAGCAAACACAACAACAAAACACAACAACAATGCAAAAGTGCCGTGAAACATTATTTCGCAGGGAGTAATGACTTTATGCGTCTCCTCGCTCTTCTGCTCTTCTCCTTTGCGCTATTCTTCGAAGTTCCACCATGATTGTCGTTGCGGCTTTGCTGACTTTGCTGACCCACCTTTCCGGTGTGGCGAGCATCTGTGTCACCAGGTTTCTCTGGTTTTCTCTGGAACCGCTATTGCGTGCCTCTCTGCACTGGATCGGGCACATGTGCAGCATATTACCTCGGAATGTGGGCCACTTAGCAGCTGCGTCAGATGTTAATGTACGTGACCGTGTTGCCTCCCTTTCCAGATTGACTGGTTTGGAATTATCTGGTGAGTCCAGTTGCCTTTCGTTGCTTGGCCCCATTTTTCCTGCCACCAACTGATACTAGTCTCCTTAGATTGTTGTACTATTTGGCTCCGTCGCAGTCGCATACAGAAGGTATAACTGTCTGGCCACATTGGCCATACATAGATCCTTTTCGGGTCCTAATCGATACCAGATGGAGATGAGTACAGATCCGTGAGAAACGCTTCAGGCCTAACGCAGCCAGTTCATCTAATCCGGCAAACTCATGTGCCCTAAAGATGGCCAATTCTTGTCATGATATGGCGGAGCAGAAGCAGAGAACTTATGCTAATCGAACCAATTGAAATTGTAGTAAACAGAAATAAATTGTCTTTGCATGAAAATCAAGGCTTTACTTAGAATGATCAGATTTAGGTCAAATATGCACCGATTTGTTCCATAGCTTGTTGCCATTTTGATTCCTATTCGCAATAAACTGCGACAATCGATTTTGAGAAGCTTCTCTCAAGGGAAATTTTTCAACAGCAAAAACATTCGCCACTCCGGTGTACTTGCTGAGAAACTAACAAGCTGCCTATTTTACCAACCTTAGGTCAAGACCTAACAACGTCCCAACCACGTGTCCTGAGCTTCTGATGAGTCACTATCGATGTGTGTGGGTTGACGTTGTTGTACTAATGGAACAAAATTCCTCTCCTATTGGCCTAAGTTGGGCACTTCAGAGGGATGGCTTCTTTTAGACGGTGTAATTGTAGAGTTTGTGTATAAGGGAGCAGCTCATAGCAAACGATTCACTGCTAATGCCATCAAACACACAGCAAACCTTGCTGACTGTCAATCCTGGCTTGGCCACTGTTTGTGACTGCTGAACGCTATTCGTCCACGACCGTTTCTGTTTAGCATTGTCATAAGTCATACATTATTCATAATCAGTCTTCATCCGCTTCAGAAATGGATCGATTTTATTATGATTCAGTTGCAATTCGCAGCTGGAAATATGATGCAAATGGTTTCAAATGGATTTTTTAATATTTAGCTTCTAAGAAATCAAAGAAAAATTCTAACATGACGTTTCTATTGAAAGATTTCCATGTTTTTATAGACATTTTCGTCAATTGGGCATCCAACATGAAGCATTGTGCAACACTTTTTACATCGAAATTACCAAAACAGAATGAAAGAAGCCAAAAGTTTCGAGACCATGAACACCTTTCACATTTTCAGCCATCTAGTTGACGTCTTCGTCTTTATAAAAGAAAACCTCTAAAAAATCGCATATTTTTTTCTTTTCTGGCAACTGAGTCAAGCAATCACAAAACTATTACCTAGAAGTTTTCTTAATACAAATCTTATCTTGGAATCTTAGCTTTCTAATGTCATTTAGCATAGACTGATCGCACTTATATGTACAGATTCCTGAAGCCATCTATTAAGAAAATAATGAAAATAATGGATTTTTTTCTACTAAAACTTAGACATCACGTTGCCTGAGAAAACTATTGTCGTATGTCTTACTAGGCGCAATGGAGCATACGACATTCGTTTTCTGAGGCGACGATCAGACAAATCCCATTTGACGCTTTCCTGTCTGAAAATTGTAGATTTCCAGTTATTAATAGATGTGATAAACTAAGTTAACTGTCCATCTGATTCTTACTGTAGAAATCGTAGACAAAAAGAGTACGAATAGTAGCGTACTCTTTTTGTCTACGAATTCACCAAAATGGTTTCAACAACTAGTTTCAAAATTGTATCTTCAAGCTAAAAAAAAAATAACTAAGGAATCCTCCAAGAACTAAATAAAAATTAATAAACAATAATAAATAAATAAAAATAAATAAATAATAATAAATAAAAATAAATAAATAAAAAATAATAAATAAACAAAGCAATTTAAAAAAAATTAAAAAATAAAAAATAAAAATAAATAAATAATAATAGATAAATAAAAATAAACATAAAACAAAAATATTTGCATTTTGGTTAAAAAACAATTCACCACTTTTACTTTAAAAAGCACTAATTGGGACACTGTTTTGGTTGTCGCATTTCATCAAACTTGCTCCTCAGTCATTACGCCAAGTCCTCACACACTTCTGTAAATATGCGCGCGAATATTTTAAAGTACTATTAGAAAACTGTCTTAAATCTTAATGCATGCAAATTGCTTATTTCACAATATTTCAACGTCATTTCACAGCCTTTTGCCCAAAATAAACGTCGCACAATTTGTCAATTCTCGTTTGGCTCTTTCGTGCCCATGTTTGGCTCTTTCATAGCTACGTCAATATTGGCTGAAGACGTCAGTCTTAATGTGCCGTTTAATGTGCCGCATGATTGCATTTGACTTTAATTGTGCCAATTGGAATTGGAATATTTTGAAAGCGTTTAATTTAAAATTGGTATCAATTATAATTTTGGGAGTTGTTTAAAAGAATAATAGGCCAATTTTTGCTTAAATTTTTTAGCTATAAGGATAGCAACACACTTGTAAATCATTTGGAATACTAAAAATTCTTTCATTTGACTGAACTGACGACAGTAGTCAAAAGAAAAGAAGCAGCAGATATATAAAAATTAGTATTTTTAATACTTTTTCTCATTGGTATCATTGGTACAAAATAAGTATTTTGTACCAACGATACTTTATTTTAGTACATTTTGTAACCAAATTAAATTTGTGGCATACTTTAATGTCAGTTTTTTTTATTGCAAGCCAAATTTTATGAATGCAAACTGATAAATTAAATTGGCTAATAAAAATTTGATTTCATATTTTTATGGCGCACATATTAAAAAAAGCAGCACGCACACATCACTTTCTCTCTCCGTACGTGTGCGTGTGCGTGTGCGAGTGTATGTGTGCATGGAATATCTTTGTGCCTACATTAACCTGACATTACGTGCTGCCATCTCCTTCGCCCACCTATCTGCGCATTCATGGCCAATGCCACAATTCTGTTGCCATAACCCCCCTCCCCCCCAATTCGCTCTGCTCTTGTTCGCTGCAGCGCTGTCAATTGCTTTCACTGATTTCATTTGCAAATTTACATTTCCTTCCTTTAATGATTTCGATTCGTGCTCACCATTCACGCTCCAACGGCGCCGCAACAACTCAACGCAACACATTTGCGCCCCACTGCCAATTCGCAGCTGTTGCTGTCGTCTTTTATTGCCTCCGTTCGCTCACCTGCCCCAAATGGCATCGCTACAATTAATTTCACTTCAGCGGCAAATATTTTTACCGTTTCCAAAAATAAATTAATTTCATTAATTTAGGAAAATTCGCCACCAACTCGGGTCCACACTTTGCGTCAGCGCTTTCGTGGCGGCAGCTGCTCGCTCGAGCTGCTCAATCAACGGCCAAAGCGCAACAACGCCAAATCGCCAAAGCGGCGCTTCATAATACACTGCGCCGCCCCACAATCCACCCACTTGTAGTCATTTCATTGCGCCCCCCCAATTCAACGCGCACAGCCTTCAGGTACCGTTGATCCGTGGCTCTGTCCGTTCGCATAACAACTGCGCCAGTGTCGACCCATTTAACCACGTCTGTCCTTGAGCGCATCTCCATTCTACTTGTAGGCTCTTTCGTTCATCAGTCTGTCGCTACGACCATCTGTCTGTCTGTCTATACAACTGTGTGTGTCTATCGAGACCTGTTTGTACAGGGTGGACCATGTAAGATTTGGAATTTGAACTACGCTTTATTTCGAGAATGGCAGTCCAAATGTCATTCAATTTGTGTTCGTAATTTAGTTAAAAGTTTGACATTTACAAAATGAGACGCTATACGCTTGAACAAAATTGGGAAATATTGAGAACTTACTTCCAAAGTGGAGAGTCTTCAACCCAAACTGCAAGAAATTAAAAAAGATTGGCCTTCAACTCAGTTTGTGGATCAATTTGTGAAGCGATCGTGAAACTGGATCGTTAATGGACCAAAAAACCCGTTCCCGTTCTCATACAGTGCGCACAGCCAAAAACATTCCTTTTGTAGCGAAAATGTGCGTGAACATCCATCAACGTCAACTCGCCATCGCTCTCAGGAATTGAACATATCCCACCCTTCTTTGATGAGAATTTTGCATAAAGATCTCGGTATTAAGGCTTACAAAATTCAATTGGTCCAAGAACTGAAGGCTCATGACGATCCGGCACGTAACAATTGAACTTTTGAGCATCGTTTTCGAAAATCGAATAATCAGCCGAAATTCTGAAGTCAATTGTCCGCCTCGGAATTGCGATTTAAGTCCGTTCGACCTTTTTTTGTGGGGGGCAGTAAAGGACCAGTGTTACGATAACCATCCAGAGACGATTGAAGCTTTGAAACATGAAATTGAAGTTGCCATTCAGGAAACTCTACCCGGAACAATCGAAAAAGTACTTGAAAACTGGCATTCGTGGCAGTCATATGAACGATATCGTTTTTCATTCTTTAATAAAAAAGTCCAAGCTTTGTAATAAAACAGGAATTTTCAAAAAATATTCATTAGTTTTTTTTATAACCGATTCAAATTCCAAATCTTAAATAGTCCACCCTGTACTTACTTGCTCCCCATTCCACTTGCCTGCTTTTCTGTAGTAATAGTTTTTCGCTTTCGTTTCGATCTAAGCACCAGCCACTTCAATTCCTTCGAATTCCTTACGCATCCTTACGCCAACATACCGCACTGTGTGCCTTTCTGTCGTGTGCATGTGTGCGTGTGTGTGCCGTCACTTATCTATCTATATCTGTGCTTGTAGTTGCGGCGTGATTATGGCAACTCGTACTTTTGCATTATTGCGTGCTGTACGCACACATATACGGCAAATAACAAGACAAGTCGTTTTGCCCTCGAGTCTCGTACAGCATGGCACGCCCACACTGGCCAACGCCAACGCCAACGTCAGCCATCAGCCATCAGCTTGTCGTCTTTCATTATTAGTGCACGCATTGTGTGCCTTCTAGTTGCTATTAATCTCTGCTTTGGCATGTGTGCGTATGCGTGTGTATGTATGTATGTGTGTGTGTGTGTATGTGTGCGTGTGTGTGCGGTTATCGTAATGAGTGCTTGGTTGTAGTATGCGCCTTGGGGATGTTGCTCCATTCGTTCTAAATGCTAATTCCAGCGTTTGTATGCAACTGATTCGACATACGTACACACACACACACACACATATATATATATATGTATATGTATGTAGTTAAATACATATATGTGTGTTGAAAGTGGCTGCCAAAAGACACAAAGTTACTAATTGTGTAGAATTCTCTCGGGTTGTAGTCAACACAAGCACAGAAAGAAAGCACTGCACAAAAGTGGCAAAACCGTTGAATATTTTAATGCATACAAGATTTTGTTATTTATGTTTCGAGCAAAGTGAAATCATGTTAATTATCCTCGTATGAACAGTGAGACTTATTAAAAAATTTGCACTTAAAAGGAAAATATTCTTTGAATTTTTTTGTGATTAGAAAACTTCTTTGGAATGCTGTGCTCTCTTAGTTAACTTTAATTGCCAACAACCTTTATGGATTTTCATTGCTATCCACAAATAGTAATTTACATTCTTAAATAATTTTTTTTTTAAAGAAATCGAACCAGTTCTGAAATATTTCTTTAAAATAAATTGAACCAGTTCCAGCATTTATACACTGGAATGTACAGCACAAAAAAATATGAAAATGTTTTGGAAAATATGAGGACAACAAATGTCTGTTTAAAAGTAGTATTACCCCCTAAAAGTATGCCAGTTTTTGTAACTAAGTACATTGAAATACGATTTGATTTTTTTAGTTCATTATATTAAGTTTTTGCTCCTAAAAGTATGCCAGTTTTGTAGCTATTTAAGTACATTGAAACACGATTTGATTTCTTTAGTTTATTAGAGTAAGTTTTTCCCCTAAAAGTATGCCAAATTTTGCAACTAAGTACATTTAAACACGATTTGATTTCTTTAGTTCATTGGATTAAGTTTTTTCTCCTAAAAGTATGTTATTTTTCATCGTTAGTGCAGAGTATTTTTATTTAATAAAAAATGAAACCAAATGAATTATTCCGGCAATATTTGTAAAGCATATGAAACTGAACAAATACAAAAACATATCTGAACGGGAAAATACTTTTATTAATAATAATATTTGCACCTAAAAATATGCTAATATATTTCCCATATGATGTTCCTAAGCATTCATGCATTGAAAAAACAAGTTTATTCTTTGAAATGAATGTTATCACTTTTGAAGTAATCCTTATCGACTGCAACGCTCTGGTTTCAACTTTTGATCCAGTTCTCAGCACATTTGTGGCACTCAATTTGCAGTGTATTCGCAAAAGTCGTCTTAGATTTTTGTATTATCTCCTCTAGGCTGCTCTTTAAAATGCGTTCCCCGTTATGGTTTTTGAGTCAATCAAATAGAAAAAAGTCGCCGGGAGATAATTCAGATGAATTCTATGACAGCGAAATGGTATTCGTTACGTTTTTGATGAGAAACTTACAAACAATGATAGCTGTAAGGATTTAATTGAGGTGTCTGGGCTGTGAGGTGGATTTAACCATCTTTTGGACACCCGGGCAAGCAGAAATCCACTGGAATGAGTCGACTGACAAGCCGACTGACGAGCTGGCCAGGGCCTTCTATGGTCTTGCAATGATTATTATGGACTGCAGTAAATCGCTCTATATTTTTTTATATATATTTATATATATTTATCTTTCCAATTTCTCTCTTATGTCATTAAAAAAATTTCGAAGTTTTCCAATTTAAACACTGCTAAACATTAATTTACCATAAATAAAAATATGAGTGAAAAATCAAAAATTTCGAAATCTGCCAAAAATTAATGAAAACACTAAAAACACGTAAAAATATTTTTCAAAAAACAAAATCTCTTCGTTACCGCACACAGCAAAAGCACCGCCACTATGAAGAACGCGTGCCGCACAATAATATTTGGACAGCAAATATTTACCAGCGGCCCTTTTATTAACGCAACAAATCTGAAAAATTCAAAAATTGTATATGCCATTTGTTGATACAAACAACTTTTAATACGCACAAAGCGACCAGCAGACGCAGACATTGAATCGCGCACGTGTGGCCTCGTATGAAAAAGTAGCGCTCAATGCTAACGTCCAAGGCCTAACACGCACCAAACAAAAACAACAAATTCGAAATAAAAAGAGCGCCAGCGACGTCTTTTACAAATGACAACAAAAACTTAATAAAGTTTTTAAAAAAAACTTCATTAATTTTATGAAATGGAAAACCGCATACGAAACATAAACAACAAATAATATTATTATGTTGTTGTTGTTGTTGTGAAAAGTTGGAAAGAGTGTGTGTGTGTGTGTGCTGCAAAAACTCTTTTTCCGACGTAAACATTTCAATGTAACACATAAAAATATTTTATGATTTGGCTCTTGTTATTGTTTTTATTATGTTTATTGTTGTTGTTGTTGTTTGTTTTATAGCATTTTTGTTAAATTTGTATTTTTTTTCTTTTTAAATTTTTGCGACAATTTTTGTGTTCATTGTTGTTGTTGTTCGCATTTCACAACATTGGTTTTGCTGAGCAACAATCGGCAGGCAAAATACAAAACGTATACTTGTTGCATATCACAATGGCGTTGACCTTGAACGCAAATACAAAGATAAGAGCAGCGATGGCAGCACAACAGCAACAGCTGCCACTTTGCGTGTTGTTGTTGCCAGCGTGCGGACAGAAATAAACTTTTCCCAAAGAAATTGCTGCCATTTCAGCAGGAAAACAACAGATATTATTTTTATTTTATGTTGTTGTCGTTGTTTATTATTATTTATTGAAATTTACACAAAAACCCGTTCAGATTTAATCGTTTTTAAAGGCTTAAAATTTCAGTTTTTTGTGCAATTCCATTCAACTGTTGCTGTCAACTTTCCTAAATTGTTTCAATATTTTTTGTTTTTTCTGTAAATTGCACTTATTTTGTATTTATAAGTTTCCTTCTTTGATCAATTGCTAGAAAACCTTGCAATAACGCGGCAAGTGATGAGCGAACATTTCGCTTCTCATTCACTTGGCTTCGCTTTGTGTTTGGCGTAAAGAGAATAAATAATTTCCCAGTAAACGATACTGAAAGCGGCATCGGATCAAAGCCAGAATGATGCAAAGGTGTACAGAGTTATTTCATCTGAATTGCATTGCATAACTGAAAGACTCAAAACACGCGGGGCTCTACATGTCGTATGAGCAACTTGCGGCGCGGAAGTGGCCTTAAAAAATGCAAGTTTTTTGCAACTTGTTTTTACTTTGATCAACCGAAAGTGTCTAATGTCTACACACACAAAACTAATACAAACACAAATACATGCACTCAAAGAGAGACATAGACACACACACACTCACACACACATACAGAAGTACGCTGTGCCTAAAAGCTGCTCTCCTGTTTCGCGTATTTTGTTGTTGACAACTTTTTCTGCTGTAAGTTTTTTTCAAAGACACATCAGACACACCTGCATGTAGATATGTATGTATGTATGTTCTTATGCATACACTTACATATAGAATGCGCTCGTATAACAAGATTGGAGTGCCGGCGTTGTTGTGCTTTGTATTCTGCTTTGGTTGCACTGCTGCCGTTTCCAGCCACTCGCTGCAGTGTGTATGGCAGGTAGCGTAGATAAAGCTGCCAGCTAGCACCTAAAGCAGCTAATAGAGTGACAGCACGTCACATTTATCGTTGCCACTTGCGGCAGCACTGTGTTGTCGGGTTTTCCTTTTTTCACGCTCTGCTCAGCTGCCTTTGGGGTCTTTCGGTATATTTAGTTGGTGTTATGTATTTGATTTCAATGAAAATGTAAAAATGAGACGTCATAATAATTTTAGATATTTATAAAAGATGAATAATGTGTATACGCAAAATGTTTGAAGCTATTTTCGAATTATTTCAAGGATAAGAAATCCCGGGAATCCCTAGGCTCTTCCTCCTTTTACAACTGGGACAACAACCACAACCTCAGATCAGTCAACATCAGAGAATTTATCCACACATCTAATTGGCTTCAATTCACAGTCTATTTGACTTCATTTGAAACTTCATTGTTATATCACGTAAGGACACTAGTGACAAATTAACGAAACCAGTCTATGGAGATTTGACTTTGCTCTGTTTGAAGCTCCTAAGACAGTTTAACTGATAACTGATCTCTTCAACTGAAGCAACTCTTGGATATCAAAGTAGCTTACGAATTTAAAAAAAACTTCATATTAACAATGAAAATTATTTAAGTCAAAAATTTTAGTTAATAATAAGTTCATATAATATTTGTATTTAAATATGTATAAATCTATTTATAAATGTTTACATAGACAAAATGCGCTCAATTCAAAAGCAATGGAAATTAAAACTTTGACAAATTGTTCCGCAGCTGCTCAGAAGTTACTCTTAGAGGGTTAACATCTATGACTGACCTCCACTAATTTTTTCTTTTGAACATTTCTTCCGAACATAGTTACCCCCTAACTTCCACCCTTCATGAAGCCCCCATACAAAATGATTGTTTTTATAAAATCGGTTCCCATTGCTCCCAGATGTCCCCCAGACGTATAAAATGTAAGACTGACCTTCATTTATTTTCTTTTTCGAATGTTTTTTCCATACATATATAATTGCTATCTACAACTCTTAAGGGCGCTGCCCCTCATTTTCTCTGGAATTGGCCCCCCACTGGTCAATGTAATAGTTGTATGTAGTCATATCTTGAAAACTACTAAACCGATTTAAATGATTTCTTCAGCAATCGGCAAAGTTCTTGATTGCAAAAAATACAAAATTAATTAAAGTTCAAAAATGCACCACCAGAGGGCGTCTACCATACAATCGGAGTTGTAAGGTTGTCAACTTTTAAGTTTGTAAATAGCAAAAATCAAAATTTACTGTTGAAACTCATTAATCTTTCTATATTGAATATAATTCTAATCTTAATTAATTTTCCAAAGCTATATTCAGGAAATTTTTCTACCAACAACAAAGCATTGCAAAGCTATTAGCATTCAACCAAACGTTGAAAATATAGCGAATTCGCATATTAGTCATCACTGAAAAATATCGATAACTTATACTTTCGTAAATAGCAAATAGCTTAAAAATTTACACATTATGATGCAAAAAATTTTAAAAATTTTCACTGTTATTGTTGTTCTTAATCCTTTTTTAATTCATATTTAAAATTTCAACTCAACTTTTATTTACTTGTTTTATTTGTTTTAATTTTTTTCATAACATTACTGCTCAGAGGTAAAAATAATCAACAAATGTTTGGTCTTGCCAGACCTAAATTATAGGAAGCTTACAACAACAGTAAATTTTAGGGACTCGCTCACAATTCATTTTGAAATATTGAACCCCAAAGTGAAAGAAAAATTTGCTATTCGTTAAAAATTTGTTTTGCAAAGCTTACTTTAAGATCTCATAACTTCTCTCTTTTTCAATATTTTTTGGTTAAACTTGGAATCTATATTAATTGAAATATTTCCAACAAAAACTTATACCACGAATTGTGTGGTTACAAAATTTATTTCGGGCATTTTGTTGCAACTCGCAGCACTGTGCAACGTCATCCATTTCTACGCTAACAAGTCTGCTTGCAGCTCCACAGGTCTTAGTACAGTAAATAGAGACAAATAAATCCCATTTACTAAAAAAAAATACTTAATGGCTGAAATTTTGAGGGTGTGTTCGGGGGCATGTCCTGAGTCTAAAACTGAGTTTTCGTATTCGAGGGGGTGGGGGAAGTTACTACCCCCTGCTAATTTAGGGGTGAGTTCGTTTTAATTCCGTATCTCCGAAGCTATTGCTCGTACCGTCAAGTCCTAGGGATCAAATTTGTGGAGAATAAAATTATCTATCTAATGATAATAAAATCGAGGTCATAGGTCGATTAGGTGAATCACAATGGCCGGTCAAAGGTCAAAAGTGAGGGATAGTTTTTCGTTTTTCGTGAATACCGTGAAACCGGTAGGTTTTTTCGCATACTGCTTCGATACCATTTTAAGAACCTGAAATTACCTACAAAATGAGTGCTCGAACACTCATCTACTATAAATAGTTTGCCGTCAATCCAACGACCAAGTTGACCGCGCGCGCTGTACGTGCGAGCCGCGCACTAGTGGAGTGTGTCAGTCGGAAAAGAGGCCGAAATCCGGTAGTCTTCTTGGACACGACGAGACTACTTCCCCACTGTTTTCGAGGGTGCTGAAGACGATGGTGCTGAGGAATTTGCTTTTTGGGCGGGGGAAGACCCTCAAAAGGGTTAAAAACCCCCTTTTTACGCCCATTATGGTAACAAAACACATCTATGGAAAGCTTTTGTAAGGCAATATGGGTATCAAACGAATCAGCGTGTCATTGCGGCAAACATAGGCTATAATATAATCGGCCACGCCCACTTTCCGCGCCCACTTAACTAACAAAACAAAACTACACTATCTGTTTGTAACTAAATGTCGATGTAAAATGATTCTGTGTTTCATAGGGCTAAACATAGGTTATATGAGATTGACCATGCCTACCTGATACGTTTTCCCGCCACGCCCACTATAATGACAAATATATAAACAGATAGTGTAGCTTTGTTTTGTTAGTTAAGTGGGCGCGGAAAGTGGGCGTGGTCGATTATATTATAGCCTATGTTTGCCGCAATGACACGCTGATTCGTTTGATACCCATATTGCCTTACAAAAGCTTTCCATAGATGTGTTTTGTTACCATAATGGGCGTAAAAAGGGGGTTTTTAACCCTTTTGAGGGTCTTCCCCCGCCCAAAAAGCAAATTCCTCAGCACCATCGTCTTCAGCACCCTCGAAAACAGTGGGGAAGTAGTCTCGTCGTGTCCAAGAAGACTACCGGATTTCGGCCTCTTTTCCGACTGACACACTCCACTAGTGCGCGGCTCGCACGTACAGCGCGCGCGGTCAACTTGGTCGTTGGATTGACGGCAAACTATTTATAGTAGATGAGTGTTCGAGCACTCATTTTGTAGGTAATTTCAGGTTCTTAAAATGGTATCGAAGCAGTATGCGAAAAAACCTACCGGTTTCACGGTATTCACGAAAAACGAAAAACTATCCCTCACTTTTGACCTTTGACCGGCCATTGTGATTCACCTAATCGACCTATGACCTCGATTTTATTATCATTAGATAGATAATTTTATTCTCCACAAATTTGATCCCTAGGACTTGACGGTACGAGCAATAGCTTCGGAGATACGGAATTAAAACGAACTCACCCCTAAATTAGCAGGGGGTAGTAACTTCCCCCACCCCCTCGAATACGAAAACTCAGTTTTAGACTCAGGACATGCCCCCGAACACACCCTCAAAATTTCAGCCATTAAGTATTTTTTTTTAGTAAAATATACCTATTTACTGTACTATCTGTCTGTTGGCACTTTTTGTATCGCTTTTCGTCACGTCCTCCCACATCGTTGATTTCATTCCATTTTTTCTTTTTTTTTGTTGTTGTTTTTGGCAGATATTTGTAAGCGAAACTACTCAAAGGCAAATGTGCGGAAAATATGAAAGCAAAATGCAACACATGCAATTCGCACAGAAAATGGTTGCTTTGAAGCGCAGACAGACACAGCAAATTCAAGCAATGGAATAACAAGCACAAACAAAAGCACACACACACGCACACAGACACAAATAGCTGACAAAAAGAAGAAAACATGCACACATTAGGATGCACATTCAATTTCATGCTCAATTGTCAAAGCAAAATCGTGGCTGCGGCGCTTTTGTTTGTCACCAACACTTTCTTCCCCTCCCCCGTTGCTGACAGGCCTTCTTACATACTTACGAGTTTTGATGCCAAGAGGGTTAAAAGTGCACTAAAAGTGTTGCAGTCAACGTCGAACATTCCAGCTGTTGCGAATTCTTTGCATTGCTCACTTCCTCAATCTCTCTTCCTCCCTCTTTCTCGCTCTCTCTCTCCCTCCCTCCCTCCCTCCCTCTTCATTGCCTCGTTTCGCTTATTTGAGCCCGCTTGCCGTTTTACAGCTACTTTTCTTGTTAAGTTTTATCTTTGTATTTTTGTTTGTTCAGTACTTTTATTGTGCAGTTGACAAAGTTAACAATTGTTGTGGTAGTACATGGTTTTTGTATGGTTAGCGTAGTTGTTGCTTTTGATTTTCTATTTGAGTTGGTTGAGTTTATTTTTATTTGAATTTTTTTTTTGTTAGCTGTGTTTTGTATTTGTTGTTTTTAGTTTTTGCATTTGACTATTCTTATTTCAACATTTCAGATTTATTTTTGTTAGACATATTTTGTTGTTTTTTCGTACCGCTTGCGTTTCTAAGGCTCAGATTACCTTCAATGACTGCAATTGCTGGTATTTTTTGTTATTGTTGCTTCTGCAAATGTAGACTTAAGTTTTAGTTGAGTTGTTGAATTGAAATTATGAAAGAAGAGTAGATGAATACAAATAGGAATGGAAAATATTTATAAAAATACAAAATTGGACTAAAGATTCAAGCAGCCCCTAGAAGTATGCTATCAGAAACCCAATTATGCTTTATTAATGTTTATTATTAACTAATGTCATTGTTTTTGCCAATATTAAATCTTTAACTTTAACTATTTTTACTTTAACTATTTTAACCAAAATTGTTAAAGTTGTAAAATTTTTGTTATTTAACAACTTAAATGCTAGTCCCTTAAAGTATGCTTCATAAAACTAATGTCATTGTTTTTCTCAATATACATAAGACCCCATTTCTCAATAACTTTAGCTCAATAACTTAATAATTTTAGCTTACTTTAGGTTTTGGTAAAAAATTCGAACAAGTATTTCGATTCAATTCGATCAACTTCGATTTCTGAAATTAGCAGCGGCTCTTAAAAATATGTTAATAGAAAACCAGCTCTCCTATAAGAAGCTTTATGAAGCTCATATCAATAGTTTTGTCAATATTAAAGTACATTTCTCACTAACTTTAGCTGATTTTAGTAAAAATTATAAACGAGTTACAAATTGATTGATTGACGTCTGTATTTAAAAAAATTCACAAAATTTGTAGAAATATTGAATTCAGATATTAGCTCTAGAAACTAGAAATCAGCTCTCCTAGAAGTATGCTTTATGAGCTAATGTCAATTATTTTGTTAACATTAGAGTACATTTATCAATAAATTTAGCTTGTTTTAGTAAAAAATATGAACAAGTAACGAATTGAATGACTGACGCATGCATTTAAAAAATTCATGAAATTTGTAAAAATTTTGAATTCTGAAATTATCAGTGGCTCCTAAAAGTATGTTTGTATGGAAATAGAACACCAACTCTCCTAAAAGCATGCTTTATAAATCTAGTGTTAATGTTATTGTCAATATTAGAGCACATTTACCAACAAGTTTGGCTGGTTTTAGTAAAAAATTAATAACGAATTAATTAAATGGCGCCTGTGTTTAAAAAAAAAATTATTACATTTTTAATACATCGATTTTTGAAATTATCTGCAGCTCCTAAAAGTATGTGAAAAAACAGCTTTCCTATGTATACTTTATAAATCTAGTGTCATTGTATTTGTTGATATTAGAGAACTTTGCCCAATAAGTTTAGCTGGTTTAAGTAAAAACGAGTAACGAATTGAATGATGCCTGAATTTAAATAAATATAAATATTTTGAATTCTGAAATTAACAGCTATTCCAAAAAGTCTATAAAAATATGCTACAAAGAGCTCATATCATTGCCTTTGTCAATATCAAAGCATATTTCTCAGCAACTTTAACAGATTTCAACACAACCTGCAAACCAATAACGGCGCCGCAATCGAATGATTAATTTTGCCAACTCAAATCAAATGAAACTTTGTGCTGGTGCAACTATATAGCAAAACTTGGAAATCGTGTTTTCAGACATTTTGCAGAACTCGTTCATAAATTGGCGAAATTAATAATGTCGACAAATATTTGCCAATTGCACAAAGAGAAATGGTTTGCTACCAAAATTTGCACATTCGTTGCTACTTGCAGCTGCAACGCGAGACTTAAGCAGTGCACATAACTACATATGTGATAGGAATCTGTGTGGCTGTGTGTGTTTGTGTGTTTGTATTATTTGTGCGATTGCAAGTGCTTTCGACTTCAATTAGTGTGTCAATGAGATTAATTGGAAACTTGCGTGCCGCTAAAAGGAAAATCAACTTTCATGCAGTTAAATTTCACATCTTTCCTTTCTTTACCTTTTCTCTTTCTTCACATCCTCTCTCTTACTCTTTCTTCTCACTCGTTCTCTATGATTGTGTGACTCTCCGTGGCGCTGTGCTTTGCTGCGTGTGCGTACTTTTCGAATGTAATTTGCCAAAATTGACTTAGCAAAGTTCTACATTTAATTGTGCGCTCTAAGCTAACGAAATGCGTGTAAAAAGTATGAGAAAAAGAAGAAGAAGAGAAAAGCGTATGATTAAAAAGTTTGTTGATATGAAACTAAAACTCAAACTGAAAACTTTGGTGCTCACTTGTTAGCGTTGCCAGATCGAATTAAAGTTAAAATGACACCCATAGCGAAACAAAGTGCCGGAAGTGGTAAAACGCAAAAATAACTTCAACTCTTAAACTTAACTCTACTTATTTGGTTAATGTCGACACTAAAAAATTCTTAATACGTTCCGAGCTAAAGTGCAGACACTTTTTTGCGCCCTTCCGCTACGCACTAAATGCACTGCGGAAAAAGGCGATTTCGAAGAACCGATGTAAGGAAACATAAACAAGAATACAGCAGAATGCAACAAAATCAACACAAAATAGTTCATGTTAAACAGAAACAAGTACAACCTGATTTAGGCCACAGGGGACTGAAGATTATGGGGCGAGAGGGGCGTCTGCAAGTGCAGCACTTGCAGTGAGTGGATTTCGGTTGTTAGCATTTTTTCAGCTTTATTTTTACAGCGTAGTATTTAATTATAAAAAGTTTTTTTATTATTATTTTTTTCTTAATTAATTTTTTTCATTTTTATTTCTTCTTCATTATTTTGTAGTCTCGTCGTTTTATTATTAACTTAAGCTACACTTTGGACACTTGTTTAAACTGCAGCTAAGGCATTTATGATTTAATATACTTGAGACCAGAATACTATACAACTGAAGAGATTTTGTTGTAAAACAACAACAAACTCAATTCAAGTGCAATGTGAGCTTTGTGTCCAGGTCTGCTGAAGCAGTAAACTATGACAGCTTTTCTCTTTAGTGGTGTGAATTAATTATGAAAAATTATTATTTTTTGTTTAAAAACATATTGAAATTTAAATACCAACTATGTACTTTATACATTTTTTCTCAAAAAATTATATCTATAAAAAAATCTCAACCTATTATTGCCACTAAATGCAAATTTGTCTATTCTACTTTTTGTTCTCTTTACATATCAATGCAATCGAATTGTTATCAACCACAACAACAACAACCATGAATCAATGTCAATAACAACAATGGCAATTACCAACACTAACGGTACACAAATGCGCATAACAAATGTGCAAATATTTGCCAACTTATCATCAACATTTATCGACGTCATAATTATGTTGCCCAACATCGACATGTCAACGTGGACAACATGCAAAAATATATACTATATACTCGTATATATATATACATGTACAATTGTACTTGTGTATTATATATTGTAGGAAATGTTTTTGTAATTGCTGCCATCATACTGGAGCGCAATTTGCAAAATGTTGCCAATTATTTGGTGGCATCGTTGGCGGTGGCTGATTTATTTGTGGCCTGTCTGGTGATGCCGCTGGGCGCTGTCTATGAGGTGAGTTGTGATTCGCATGCTGCATACCACATTGCGGTTTTTATACTTTGCCTAATGTTGTTGTAATGATGGATGAGATGAAATGCCACAAAAAGGGCCCATCACTGGGTCAATGTTTAGGCCAATTTATGTATTGTGTGTATGTTTGTGTGTATATAAACAATACACATTTCACTTCCATTTGTAATGTCGAAATGTTTATATACTTTTTTGTTTCCTATGTGTTCTTCTACTTCTTCGCTCTGCCGCATCCTGTTGCTGCTTTAATGTTTGAATATATATTTGAAAAAATGCGCACGTATTCGACACATTTATTCAACAACCACACAACTGCCAATGGCCAATTGACGTTTTGTTGCCACTCAAAAGATAAGCCAAGGCTGGATACTCGGGCCGGAGCTGTGCGACATCTGGACGTCGTGTGATGTGCTGTGCTGTACGGCGTCCATACTGCATTTAGTGGCAATAGCTGTCGATAGGTGAGTACAAAAACAACAAAAACACATTGAACTATATAGGTGGCTTATAAAGGTATAATGCGGGTAGCTTATTTGTGATGTGTTCATGTGGATAATGAAATCACTAAGTAGACGAGCCAAGACAGACTTTTGACTACTTTCCATGACTCCAAGACTACTGGGTAGGCGTATTCCGTGATGTTCTAAAGGACACACATGCAAGAAGAAATTCAGAAACAAAGTGGGTTATTAACGAATGGGGTGTGTAGCGTATTTATAATGTGTTCACATGCATAATGAGATCTACAAATGAGCAAAAAACACCACATCCCACGACTCAAAGGCTACTGGGTAGACGAATTCCGTAAGGTCCTTAAGGGACCACGTGCAAGACGAAACTAAGAAACAAAGTGGGCTATTAACTTACTATGTGTATGTATCGTTTTTATGGTGTATTCACGTGAATAATGAAATGTACAGATGAGCCAAAACACCACTTTCCACTACTTCAAAATTCCTGGGTAGGCGAATTCCGAAAGGTCCTTAAGAGTACGCGTGCAAACTTCATTAACGAAACTAAGAAAACTAAGTGGATTATTATCGTATGATGTGTATGTAGCATATTTATGGTGTGTTCACAAGAATAATGAGATGTACAGATGAGCCAAAGCCGGCTTGACCACCTTCTACGCAAATTTTGAGAGGTCCTTTAGGATACATGCTTCTTTGACTACATTTGGGGTGTCTTGCAGGAGACTTTCGTTTCTAGGAATAGAAAAAAGTCTACTAGGACCAATATGGAACTGAATTGTGATTGAAAAATCGTCATCTCGGAACAGATGTGTTTTAGTGCATTTTCCAGGGACCGAAAATAACTTATTTTACAATTTTCAAATCAAAAAGGCATAACGAAAAAATTGTCGGTGGACTTTTTCAAATATACCATTATGATCGTAATGGCCTCAGCTTCACGAATATTAAACGCCTTTTAAATTTTAGACTTTTACTATAAAAGTTAAAATTAACTGTTATTTTGTGCCTTTTATTATTTCAGGCAAAAATAACTCTTACTTTTGACTTTTATTTTATCGGTCACAAATAACAGTTATTTTGTGACTTTTATTTTATCGATCAAATATATCAGGCAATTTGAATTTTTTCAAAGGCCGTTTGCCCGACTGAAAAACTATTGATACAATTTTTTTCGTCGCACAAGTCTTATAGCTCAGAATGTGTGGTCTGCTGAGACGAAAAAAATTGTATCAATAGTTTGTTAGTCGGTCAAACTGCTTTTAAAAAATTCAAATTGCCTGATATATTTGACCGAAAAAATAAAAATCACAAAATAACTGTTATTTTTGACCGATAAAATAAAAGTCAAAAGTAACAGTTATTTTTGCCTGATATGATAAAAGGCACAAAATAACTTTTATTTTTGTCGGTAAAAATAAAAATTAAAAGATAACAGTTAAAATTTTACTTTTTTGATAAAAACCATAACCGGTACGGTCCCTGCCATTTTCATGAGGAAATTTCCAAACACTGGCTGGCTACACTTAAAAACTGCAGTTTGCGATTTGCTTTCATGCCTACTTAGAACACCTGGCAATTCATGTCCAACGTCTCTGTACCCAATCCTCTCATTCCAACACAAAATTTGATGGCTTATCACTGCAGCGAATGATTATTCGCTGCATTTCAAGCTTGCACCGAGTCACGCAATAGAGATCCCATAAAAACTCGATCTAGACCAGTAATGACCATTCTGATTATCGCCACGCTGCCTTATTTTCGTATACGAGCATTGGAGTTTTCATTCATTTCTTTTCGGAGTCATCATTGATTTACACTGAACAAACTGAACAAATGCGCACTGTCGACTGACGTTTGGCGCAGTTTTTATTTCATTTATTCCGGTTTCATACCCGACTCTTGACTCCAATACAATCTAAAACCATGGCGTATGAGTGATATGAATTCCATGGTTGATATTATTTTTTATAGAATTCCATACCGAAAACTTGCTATTAAAAAATGTATTTATTTATTTATTTCTGTGAGTTAATGCTTACATTTTTTAAAGTTATTGCCAATAAGTAACAAAACAGTCAAGGTTTTAGTACTTGTAGATAATTTTATTTAATGGCATACGAGGCGTATGAGTGATGGATAAGTTTGTGAGGAAAAATAAAGCTGTTTTTTAATTTTATAATGAAGACTTCTGTCTAAGGGCTGTTCACTAAAAAACTGATTCCATAATTTTCTGAACAAACAGATATCTGCGGATCTTTGTCCCCCAAAATCATTTTGCGTGCATCACTGCCCCTACAACGAGCCCGCTTTGTTTGAGTGCCTTGCGACGTACAGTCACTGAAAAGAAAGCCCATTCCTTTTTTGATACGCTGAAAATAAATCTTCAAAGTTAGGTCATTTTTTCGTCTTCTAGAGTGGTGTCAACCTTTAAGTACAACAAATTAAATTTAGAAAATTCGAAATTTAAATGAACTGATGGCATACTTTATTAAAACCTTCACTCTGAACCTACTCTGAAGTGTTCACTACACTTGGTGCAATTTTGTTGCCATGATCAGCTGCGCTTTAGGTGCGTTTTAAGCCGCTTTTCTGTACATTGTTGCCACCATTGTTTTGCTTTTACCTTTTACCGGCACTTTTCAATTTCTCATGTCGGTGCGACGGTGCGTGCGTGCCGAAACAAATCATGATTAATGACTGGACGTAAGCATTGGTTGACTTTCTCGCCATTTCTTTGGCATTTGCCAATAAAATGTTCAGAATTTGTTTGTAGCAGCGCATGTGCGTTTAAAAAAAATTATCAAATACATACAAATATTGAATACCAAACAACAACACAAAACGTCTATAGAAATTTGTATCGGTTTGTTCGGGTTTGTGTGTGTGTGTGTGGCAATGCTTAAAAAATGGTTGCCTTCACATTTTCCAACGAAATTAATCAATCAAAAGTTTTTTTTTACATGTCAAAGCTTTTAGCAAAACTCACATTTGACAATGCCAAACAACAATTGCACAAAAATATATATAAGCAAAATATATACTTTTAAACAATATATATATATATATGAAAGTAAACCCAACCCCGTGCGTGGGTTTTTGTTTTGTATTTTATTATAAGTACGTTTTTTTCTAATTGCCCATCATCATTCAGCATTCATGTACGCACACACTTATGTATTGAATTTTTCAACAACAACAACAACAATGACAACCATAACAACAGCTACAATTTAAACACTTTTTTGCCCCAACGAAAAGGAAACGCAAAAATTGCAATTTCCACTCAATTTTCTGCTCTGTGTATTAAGTTGGTGTTGTTGTTGTTGTAGTTGTTGTTGGCCAAACGGGAGAACGAACGTTTGTAGGTAGCAATTTTAAATTGATTTTACATATGCTGTTTGACAAGTTTGACGTGTCATCAATCATCTTTGGCCTGATGCGATTTGGATGGATTTCAACTTGAACAATTTTTGTTCTCTAGGTTTTTGTCTTTTTTTTTCGTGTGCATTGAAAGTGGGAGCAACAAATGTATGTCTGTGGTGGTAAAGTGGTGGCAAAAGTGGCTGGTGGTGGCTAAAGTGGCTGATGGGCGTGTTTCATTTTGTCGTTGACATTTGAACAAAACAAAAGTAACAAAAATTGTTGTCATTTTGTGATTGATATGGCGACAATATTCAGGTTAGTGTCAACAACATCAACTACATGCTTTATGCATTTAATGTGTATATTAAATATTTACATTGAAATTTACTTGTAACAAGTGAAGTAGTGTGTGAAACGGTGCGCTCACTGCTCGTCAACGAGCTGTAAACTTGGAAACATCTGTTAGACGGCATTGCCAGAATGGAAAAATTTACATGGATGCGTTGAACTTTGTGATCACAAGAAACATGTTTATTATTTTCATGAATTGCCGTAGCTATACACGCCCACTTTCTGCGTGAAGATGGACTGAAACTGTCTCTAACATGTCAAACATGGCCAAAATATAAACTGAACAGGACGAAGCAACTCGGGGAATATCACAAAACGCATTTCGGTTCTTACGGGCTTTGGACGACGAGATAACATGCGACTCGGTTAGAAATACTCTTCAAAAATCATTTTCGCAATTGTGAGAAGGACAGCTTCCCAGAAGACCTCAGAACAACTTCAACTGTAAAGATCAGAAAACTTCTACACTCCCTGGATCTCACAGCTGTTGTAGCAACCACTCTACCAACCAACCAATCAGCCTACGTTCCTCAGCCTCTTCGTCCTCTAACTACATAAAAAGTGCTTCAGAAAAATTTTATATTACATTTTTGACCATAACTTTTTGCAAATTAATCAAATTTAAATATTTATGTGGTTTATTTTGCATTACTTCGTAATGCTAGAAAATTATAGAATTCATGTATTTTCCATAGATTTTATTACTTGAAAATTTCAATCGAACTGAAACTGAAACTGTTCAGAAATGCAGTGCAAAAAATGTCTTTAGAGTTATTAAGATTTCAAAGCAGACTTGAGCATCACTCAAAAGATTCAATAATGGGTTCTGTAACCAAGGAACCACTTGCGACCTTTAAGACCACTTAGCGTCGGTTACACCGTGCGACAAAAATCAAAAAATTTCAAAACACACGAAAAAATCGATATACTCGATATATATAGATAGATATATATATCTAGGAGCCAAATGTAGTAAAACTGCGTTTTTAGTTTTTCTGTCTGACGTCAGGATTTTTTTTAAAGGACTTTGAAATTTCAAGGACATGTTTATTTCCAAAATTTTTTTTTTAAATTGAGCGCATTGTAGAATAACAATATAGGTATCAAATGAAAGAGAAAAATCCTTAAATATTAGAAAATTTAAAGTGCAAAAGGACGAAAATGTCCTTTTAAAACTTTATCCTTGAATATCCTTGCAAATTTCCAATAGTTTTTTTTAATATATCTCAAGGACTAATATGTACACTACCACATCCTTGAATTTCGTCCTTCTAACTTTATTAATTTAAGATATAAAAAATTTAATACTTGTCTCTATAAGGATTCTAAGGATTTTTCTCTTTCATTTGATACCCATATTGTTATACTACAATGCGCTCAATTTTAAAATAATTTTTTTAAACAAACATGTCCTTGAAATTTTAAAGTCCTTTAAAAAAAATCCAGACGTCAGAGAGAAAAACTTAAAACGCAGTTTTACTACATTTGGCCCCTAGTTTCGCAAGTATATAGATTTTTTTGTGTGTAAAATTTCTTGTCGCACGGTGTTATATGTGTCAAGGTCACACATTTCCAATCTTCCATTATCCATGTAAGCCAAATCTTTGCTTCACATTTTTTTGTTCTCTGTCTGTTTTCTCTTGCTTATTTTATTGCCTGAGTCGAGTCATAATTTTTAGACACTTACATTCCAAAAAGATTATCGACTTCTAAAGCTGTTGTGGGTACCGACTTGTTCTCCACATTCCACTCAAAGTTGTAGAATTAGTCCAACGAACTCAGTGGTACACTCAATGAATTTTCGGGGGTTCAAAACCTTCCAAATATATTTTTGTTATAAAAATTATAGGCGGAAAATTGAAGGAATTCAATGTCATTGAGAGTTTTTCATTGTTTAAGATATCCTCCCAAAATATGAAAATTGTCAGTTGAGCGCCCAGTAGTCGAAAGCAAAGTTGTTGTTACCTTCACTTTATTTGTATTAAATCGGCACTCAAATCCACGACCTCTCAACTCAGTGTCCAAGGCTTTAACCAAACCTCATTTAACTCCCAGTTCACACTCAAACTGTCCCAACTTAATTACAACAATTCGCAAATTGTTGAATTTCTTTTATCGAGCGTGAAATTGCCTTCAACCCAAAATCAAATCACTGCCACCAATTAGCAACCAAAGCAATTGAAAGTATGAATCTTTATTTTTCTCTTTACTACGCCTTCAGCTTTATTATCATTTTCGTTGAATGAAAAAGCCTGGTCATGCGTCGATTTTCGCTGATTTGCAATTATTCACCAATTTGCCTCACTTTCATGTCGAAACAACAAGTAAATACTAATTTGGCCGTTTCCATTTTCATCTTTGGCGCGCCGCAAACTAGTCGAATGTATGTGTGTGTGTGTGTGTGTGCGGGCGGGCGTCCAAACTTTTTGCTGGCAACAAAATTTCGTTCTTCGGGGAACATTTTAATGTGCCTCGCGGGACTTGTTTGCAACAATTACCAACAAACAAACAAACAAACAAACAAACATACAGACATACATATAAATAAATAAATAAATAGAGTGTGCAAACCACATAAACACAACAATAACAATAGCCAGTTAAATTCGAAACTCTGTGCGTGGTCTGCGGCCTTGTTGGTCATTTTTTTGTTGTTGTTGTTGTATGCGTATAAAACACATCATTGAATTTTGTGTTTAGGCCACGTACGCACCCAACCACTGACCACCACCGCCTAGAACAATGCTTAACACATTCTTTGGTTTGCTTTCGTCGTTGTTGTTGTTGTTGGCAGCAGCAGCACGTGTCTAATTGCGACCAGCCCTACGCCACGCCGCTTGAATATTTTATTTATAAATACTTTGCCGCACACATTTTCCGCGCGACTGACACCTCACATATACATACATACATAGTCCATTAGCATTGCATGCATACTTCCGTACATAACTACATAGTTACATAGCGATTTGCATGTGTGCGGCCGGCTTGATTCTTAATTGAAAAACGCCCAGAAGTATGCTACGCCCAGTTGCCTTGCATTTGATTATGGGCGCTTACCGCATCTGTGGTCACCACAAAAAAGAGCACATAAATAACAACAACAACAACAACTGCACTATGTTGCTATTTCAAAAATATACATCAAATTTATTGCATTGCACAATTTTGACGCAAATGTGTCTTTGCAACTAGTCTTGGCATTTGTTATTCATGAAAATGTAAACTAAATTTATATTATAATATTTTTTTTCAAATTTTTGTGTCTGGTTGATATTCACTCAGTGGGCACTGGCAAATTGGAATTTTCACAAAATTTTTTAATAGTTAAAATAACAAATTTTATTAGAGAAGAGATTCAAATCTTTTAGGCTCTTTCTTAGTGTCGGTTTTATTGAGTTAGCAAGAATGTCATTTCGATTTCGAAATTAATCTCAATTATGTATTTGATACAACTAATGAACTTTAATAAATGATATATTATTAATTTTGTGCAATGACCTTTTGTCATATTTCTGGTAACTCATAGCATTTCTGGTTCTTATTAGCAAAAAACTTTACCAAGCTTGATTTGAAGTCATTAAATCAGAAAAAGTTTTCCTACTCAAAGAGTTTTGCAATCTTGGGAATAGTTCCGCTTCTTCTTTCTTTTTTGGTCATTCCATGTTTTCGCACTCATAGAACTTCTGGTTCTTATTAGCAAAAAACTGAACCAACTCCAATTTCAAGTCATCGTCACTAAGTACAAACTTTACCATTCAAACAATTTTGCAAACTTCGGGAAAAAAATTGATATCCGATGGTACATGGTCGAGGCTACATGGTGTATGTGATATAGATTTCCAACTAAACATCAATAACTTTCTACAAGTGACCAAAAATTCGTTCGCATTTTGATCATTTTGGCCGTTTTTCTTTGATTGCTTCCATGAATTTTCGTTCTGTTAGTATATCTGTGTAATTGTAGCATTTGTCCGAATGAAGAGCCTTTGCGTCCGATTGCCATTGGCAGTTCACCTGCGTTCTGCTTTTCAGTGCTCTGTGAATATTTGTGGCACTTTGGCATACCGCATTCCAAGCAACTTCGGAATTCAGCATTAATTCGACTAAATTTTGCCTGGTAAGCATCACGTCTCTTGTGGCCATTATGTGGTTTGTTGTTGGCTTGTACCGGGGCGAGTGAAACATGACAGACATGATTCGCATTCTCAGCGACATTACAACAAGCCGGCATTAGGGCCAGGTGAAACTTTAGTTAACGAATCACGCAGCTTTTTTTAATAAGCAAACACCGAATGCCGAACGAGTGCGTGACTTTAACACACCGAAACCGCTGTGATCACAGTCCGTGCACCTTCATAGCGGCACCAATGCCAGGTAATAGTTCATCCTTGGAGGCTGATGACAACCGGAAGTCATTTAAGTAAAATCTCTGGAGAAGCGATATTTGTGAAATGCAGAAACATCGACATTTAAATTTTTGGCATATGGGTCCTTTTGAAGAATGCCATCATTGCTGTCACAATATTTAACTAATAAATGAATAAGTCCTAAACAAATAAAGTTAGAAGGACAAAATTCAAGGATATGGTAGCTGTATATATTAGTTCTTAAGACATATTTTTTTCAGAAAAAACTATTCGAAATTTTCAAGAACATTCAAAGATAGAGTTTTAAAAGGACATTTTCAAAACCTATTCGTACTTGAGTGGCAAAGAATTATATTTTTAATTATGAGGAATTGTCTCTTTCATTTGATACCCACAATGATATTCTACATTGTGCTCAATTTTTAAAATAATTTTTGGAAATATTCATATCCTTGAAATTTCAAAGTCCTTTTAAAAAAACACCTGAAGTCAGAGAGAAAAACGAAAAACGCAGTTTTGCTATATTTGACCTCTAATTCATCATCAGCTTCATGTGGATAACGATAGAAGTAGTTGAGCGTTTCTGGTGAAACGCTGGGCTGGTGCCCGAGCTAGGATTCGAACCTAGGGCCTCTGGTGTGAGAAGCCAGTGGGCTGCCCACTGGACTATCGACGCCGGCATATTAGTCCTTAAGACACATTTTTTTTTAAACAAACTATTGAAAATTTTTAAGGACAGTTAAAGATTGAGTTTTAAAAGGACATTTTCAAAACCCATTCGTCCTTGATAACCAAAAAAAATTATTATTTTTTAATTCTAAGGAATTTTCTCTTTCTTTTGAAACCCATAGTCCTTTTAAGTCCTTTTAAAAAAATACCTGACTTCAAAAAGAAAAACCGTTTTACTACATTTGGCCTCAACTATTGATTCAATTACGGATTAGTTTTTGATTTCGTTGCTGACTCTTGAGCTGAATTCTTGTTTAAACCAAAAAAATATTTCATATTTTCAAAAGCATATTTTTAACAGTTCCATATAAGAGTTCAATATGAAATATTGTTTTTCAAAAACAAAGAACTAATTAACAAACTGATTCAATAACGAATTACTTTTTGATTTCTTTTACTACTGATTGACTGTTGAGCTGAAATGTTGTTTGGAGCAAAAAATATTTCATATACCTATTAAAAAGTTTATATTTTACAGTTCCCTATCACAGTTCAATATGAAATATTGTTTTTCAAAAACAATGAACTAATTAATAAATTATTTCAATGCCATTCAACAAACTGTAACTGGCATTAAATTATTTCACTAACTTGAATGCAATTGAATTGAATTAATTTCACCTTTTTTTTGCATCATTCAACAATAATCCAAATCCAATTAATTGCACATCTCTGAAGTGATGTGGTCAGCCAATGCTGAGGCAGGCAATTTTCAATTTTACGCGTAGCGATAAATAATTAAAAGTGTCAACACATTAAAAGTGTAAATACAACTAAATGTGTGCACACAAAAAAAAAACTGACAGCTATAAACAAAACGAAAAAACACCATTAATGAAAATTGCAATATTTCAACAATTATTGACAGGCACTTCGACGCTGGTGTCAGACAGCTGAAAGCTTTGAAATTCTGCTGTCTGCTGGTGGCATGCAAACACCGATAACAACAACTCGCCACAATTTGCTTTTACTATTGTTATAATTTTTTTTAATCATTTTTTACAACCAGTGAAATTATGCGGAAAATGTAATTAATTAAATTTAAACAGTAAAAAATGTGGCAATATTGAATGAAAATATTGTGCAATGGTCAATTTAATTGCGATTCAATGAAATGGCAAACGAGTTGGTCTGCAAATGGCGGCGCTCGGCTACGCGTTTAGCGGCAGATAGCAGCAAAACCAATAACAACAACCACAGTGTTTAATCGATGCGCGGCGGAGCGGGGGAAATAAAAGGCGGGTTAAATTCGTTTTGGGTTTGCGGTGTTTATTGGTCGACGTGTGAATATCGAATGACAAGAAAGACAATAAACATTAAACGATACAAACGGCTGAAGCCGGGGAGCAGAAAATAGGGGGAAACATAAGTACAAAAGGATAAGGAAAGGAAGGGATTAGCGGTGGGATCGACAGATCACTTATGACAGCACTCATTTAGCCATCGCGGCCGCCATTGCAGAGTGCAATTTATATAGTATCCGGATGGTGGCTTGCCGAGACGCGGCTGAGGTCTGGCTGGTGCTGGTGCGGCTCACGGTTGGCTGGCTGTGGGTGCGCTTAGGGTGCGCCGATAACCTATTTGCGGGGTATGATCGATCCGTGCGGGGCAGTCTGGAAGGCACCTGCTGCGATGGTTGATTGATCTGCAAAAAGATGGTGGATGTCAGTTAATAAAGTTATGAGGCTGACATCATGAGTATGAGAAAACGCGGCTGAGCTGCGAGGTACGCTTAAGCTATAGCCGGGAAATATGGAGATATATAAATTAAAGATGGAGAGTATGGAGATATATAAATGTAAAAATTGGTCAAGTTGACATTTTTTAGGGTAAGTGATATTTTGAGCTCCGCTCGGGATGATTGGGTGCTCGTAGGGCTCGTAGAAGCAGGAGAACCGCGCGAGAATGTCGGTTTGCTCTTCGAGAGGGTGGTGACAGTCAACGGTTCTTTGATCCGGGGAACTGTGTGAGCATAACTGTTTGGCTCAGCATGGAAGAATTGCTGGAGCCGTTCCACCCAAGAGGGAGATCTTATAGATCTTGGAGTTTATACCCGATCAGTCCGACGTCTGCGGGATTTGCAGCGCTTGGAGCAAGTCGCACTGGAGTGGCGATTGTCCTCTTTTCGGACCCGGGATGGAGGAGGTGCAATGAGGAACTGCGAGGGAATGCAATTTCCGTCAGCTGCTGTGAGTGTGGAACGAGTGGCGTCAGGCCAACGCTCTTGTCGACCCCTTTTGGGAGACCTCATTAGAGGCGAAAGCCATCCTGCGGGCTCGAAACGGTTGGCAACGAAGGGGGGAATTTGCCGGTTTGGGAATGAGTTTGCAGGAGTGGCGGGTTCAGGGTGATTTTCCATTAATTCCTGGGGTGGAAACCCTACGGGATTGAGGGCGGCAATCACTTGCGAAAGGGCTTCCTTTAGGGCAGGAAGATTGTTTCGAAGGGCGGTTCCAGTATGCATACGGCGACTTGGTGCCTCAGTGGCACATGTCAAATGCGATGGAGGGGGTACTGGACCGCTTAATACCCAACCGAATACTGTATGCTGAGCAAGTAAGCTGCCACATACATTCCGGTGGATACCTTCGAGCATGATCTGCGGGATGAGATCACTGCCAATCACTAAATCGATCTGCGCTGTCTCGAAGGGGTTTGGATCAGCGAGATCTAGCATGGCGAAATCTTTCATATTGGGGGAGTGTATATGAGAAGGTGGGAGCAATTTCGTAAGCTCTTGGAGCACGATAGCTTGCACGGGGAGTTTCGTGCTCGATTGGGGGACTGCCAATGTCAAGAAGCATGTATGATTGGCATTTTGCACAATCTGACCGCCCATGCCCGAGATTTGGAAGGGGGATTTCTCGATTGGCAATTTGAGGCGTTTCTGGACCTTCGATGAAATGAAGGTACGCTGAGAGGCTTGGTCGATCAACGCTCGAACCTTAAACAACTTTCCTGAGTGCTCAATAGACACCAGTGCCGTAGTGCCGTAGGCAGAAGGGATTGGGTGCCATTACTGGAGTGGAGGGCTTGTACTTGGAGCGTACTTTGCCTGGAAGATGTGCGGGGTTGCGCATCCGAAAGGGGGGAATGAGTTACGGAGTTGTTCGTTGGTTTTGTAGCTGTTGCGACCTGTGAAGTGGTCGAATGTGACCGATTGAGCGATTGAGAGGGTTGCGCATTGCCTTTGGGGAAATGAAGCATGGAATGGTGCTTCATTTGGCAATATACGCACGTAAAATTGCTTGTACAATTCTCAAGAAGGTGAGATGTAGCCAGACAATTTACGCAGAGATTGTGCTTCTTAACGTATTTAAGTCGACTCTGGGGGGTGAGTCTTTTGAAGCTCTGGCAAGTCCGTATGGGATGGTTTGCGTTGCAGAGTTTGCAAGCGAAGTCCCTTTTCACTTCAGTGAGAAAGTTTAGGGATTTGTGTGGCCGATTTGGGAGGACATTGGAAGTCGAGGGTTGTGATTGTTTCGGCTTAGAAGGGCGAATAAATTGGAGCCGTTCAAGCACCTCATATCTGCCGGTCAGGAATTCATCCATTTGCGACCATGGTGGCAGATCCTTCCGGGATGTCAATGATTGCTCCCATAGAGCGAGTGTGTCTTGGGGCAATTTGGTACAACATATGTAAACCAATAGCGGATCCCAATTGTCAGTGTCTACGGCCTGAGTATTTAGAACAGACAGACAATTGTTTATTGTGTTTTGGATCCGCTGTAGCGCCTCACTATTTTCAGTGTGGGCAGGAGCGATATTCAACAGGGATTTAATTTGAGTATCAACGAGCATGCGTTTATTTTCATAACGGGATTTTAGGGCTTCCCACGCGAGTCCGAAATTCTCATCGGTTAATGCATATTGCTTAACAATTGCACCGGCTTTGCCTTGCGTTTCGTATCGGAGGTGATACAATTTTTGGGCTGGAGTGAGCTGGGGGTGGTTGATGTAAACCGCAGTAAACATGTCCCGGAAGGACGGCCACTGCTCATAGCCCCCGAAAAAGGTTTCGGTATCACAAGGCGGAACTTGTAGGAAAATTTCTGGTTCTAGGGGTCGAATCGGTTCCATATGCGCAGCGGGCTGGGGGGACTGAGCTTGGAGCATCTCAATGATGTCCAACATCTGAGCCATGCACAACTCATACTGGTCTGTGCAGGCATCGATTTTTTGCCGAGCCGACTCTTTGAAACCGTCGGGCTGGCTGTTGTCTTCAGCAATAAAGACTGCCTCATATGCGCGCATAAGCCTCTCCCATTGGGCTTGCAAATTTTTTTGCTTTATTTGGACCAGGGATTTGGTCAACTCGTCAACGGGAACCGATGAAAATTGTGTGCATAATAGCACGAGTCTATCGTACTCGAAAGTGAATTTTGCAACACTGGGATCGGTTGCTTTGGGACTAGAGAGTTTGGAGCGAGTGTTTGGTGGCTCCCGAGTGACAGGAACTGTCAAACGTGCGTTAGACGACTTTGTGTATCTGGAGGAAGGAGTCTCCATTGTGATAAGTTGGCGTTTGGGGGATCGCTCAACAGGCATTTTGTTTAAAAAAGCTCGACAAGGGGTAAAAAGTTTGAATAAATATATGTGTATGTGAATGTAGGGTATTGGGGAAATAGACGTGTAGTCTAACCGCGTCAGCGCGAACGATATTTGAGAATTGAAAGAGTTGAGAATGGGAAAATTCGTTAAAACGAATTTGTATTTTTGTCGAGCAAAAAGGTTTACACCCGTGTAGGTAACCGTGTAGGGAAATATGTGTGTATGAGTGATAAATACAAATGTGTATATGGGAATTGGGAATGTGTGTAAAAATTATTATGATATAAATATAATATAAATGTGTAGTCAAATGTATATTAAATGTGTTTTTATTTGTGAAAAAGTGAATTTTTTTTGTTTGTGATTACGTGAATACGTAGGTGTATGTCTGTATATATGTGTATGTGTATATATATGTGTGTATAAATATATATATTTGTATATATATATATATGTGTGTATGTGATTAGTTGTATTAGTGTGTTAGTGAACGTAAAAAGGTGTGAAAATAATTTTGTGTACAAAAATATTTGTGTGCGAATGGGCGATATTTGTCCCACTGTATGCCCTTGGGTTGGCAGCAGATGTGCAGGGTTTGAGTATGTGCAGCACTAATTGAAAATTTTCTATGTCCTAGAAAAATTTTCAATATGCTGCAAAAAAAGGCTACTCGTCCCACTGTGCTTGCGTTTATTTACTTCTGCTAGCGAGAGTGGGAAATGCTTAAGCAGAGTGTGAAAATGTGATTGCACTTGGTGGCAGCAGCGGGAGTGCTTGCTGCTAGTGCGTGCGTATATCGCACAAAGCGAAACGCGAAAATGTGCGCAAGTGGGAGAGTGCAATGCAAACGCAAAAGGAGGGGAAGTGCGTGTTTTTGGATGCTGGCTGCAGTGGGAGATATTTCTGTTTTGCCAGCGGTGATCGCACAAAGGGAAATGCGAAAATAAGTGCAAGAGTGTGGGAGATCAGCAGCTGGAGTGCTTGCTGCTGATCGGAAATATGCACAAAGCGAAATGAAGGGAAATGTGTGCAAATTAGGAAAGTGGTTGAAAGCAGGCTGCAGCGGGAGTTTTTGCTGCTTTGCCTGCGTAGGGAATGCGAACACAAAAACGCAAAATTATGCGCAGTAGCGGGATTGCTGACTGCGATGAGCGAACAGTGGCGGAGTACCAGTATATAATTTCGTAACTGGATTTGAAGGATTTATTTTGCGAATGGGTATATATATAAATTTTTTATAAATTATATTTTGTTAGTGTATGTGTAATGAGTGTTAATTTTTATTAAAAATTTTGAGCTTATCTTTGGGGGGCCCAATGCCCGAGTATGGGGATCTCCTCTATGTGGTGTGTGTCCGCTGCTGTATGTGCTGCTTGCTGTTTTTTGCTGTCCTCTTCGTCTGCTTTGTGTTGCGCTGGGTGTTTGTTGTGTTGTGTTTGTTGAGTGTGTTTGTTGTTGTTACGTGTTCTTGTGTATGGTTTTTGTGCACAACACTGCACTGTCTATGTTTTGTTTAGAAATTTTGTTTTAATTTCTGTAATTTGTGCACTGTTTTAGTTATTGGTCGTAAACTTTTTAGTCTTGATGTGTGATCTGCTTTCACTGTTTTGTAAATTGTCACTTTATTTCGTTCTTTCTCTTTTGTTTGTATCACTTTTCACTTTTCACCATGTTTTGTATGTCACTGTTGGTAATTGTTGATTATTGTAATAATCTATTTGGGTTTTTGTTAATTATTGTATTTCCGCGTCGGCACTATCGCGAGCGGCTCGAAGGACCATGTTTAATCGATGCGCGGCGGAGCGGGGGAAATAAAAGGCGGGTTAAATTCGTTTTGGGTTTGCGGTGTTTATTGGTCGACGTGTGAATATCGAATGACAAGAAAGACAATAAACATTAAACGATACAAACGGCTGAAGCCGGGGAGCAGAAAATAGGGGGAAACATAAGTACAAAAGGATAAGGAAAGGAAGGGATTAGCGGTGGGATCGACAGATCACTTATGACAGCACTCATTTAGCCACACAGAAACAACCTAAACAATGGAACGTGACGTAAGGAACACACTGACTCACACACACACACACAAGAGCAACGAAGGACGTATGCGAGAGTGCAAGGCAACTGCTACGTGTTTGTGTTTGTGTTTGAGTGCGTGTGTGCGTGTATGTATGTGTGAGTGTATATTGTGTCGTCGGGTCAGCGCGAGTGAACGCTTCACTTGTAAACTATGGAAGAATTATAGTCTATTTAACACATTGACAGCGAAATAAAGATTAATGTACACACCATTCGACATGCGACAGCAACAGCAACAACAATAAAAGCCACTGACAATAACAACAACAACAACAAACTAACAACATCAAACAATGTGTCTATGAGGACGTGCTGGCGGCGCATTGGCTTTGCGCTTTGCAGCCACTGTTGCGTGCCTTCACTTGACTTCAGCACAAACGCAACAACAGCAACAACAATGCTGCCATTGTTGCTGTCGCTGTCGCTGGAGCTGTTAGCTAGCTGGCATGCAACATTTCCGCTTCCGCTTCCGTTGCGAATTCATTGTCAGCCGACGTTCATCGTTCGCATTGGATATTTGGCGCAAAATGTCATTTGTTGTACACGTTTTTCTCTTTGTTGTCGCTGTTAGTGAGAGTATAAGTGTTAATTTTATTGCTGTTGTTTTTGTTGTTAATGTTGCTATTGCTGTTGGCACTTTCACTTAATTGCTTAAAAATTAGTGACATGGAAAATGAAAGAAAACTAAACACAACGACAACTGCGAAATTAATTCCACTGCCGTATTACCAACAACAACTATTATTACTTGTTGGCCTTTTAGTACTATTTATCATTTAGCACCCAGTCGGCCACGGACACAGGCTCGCCTCATACGTCTCTGCCCTTCCGCCTCCACCGCCGTCTGTCTCCCTCTCTTTCTCTCTCTCACTCTGTTGGCCGCGTGTTCGTGTGGCTCGTGTGCGCCGTGTCTGTGTCGATTCGATTTTGCTAATGTAACAACATTAACATTTAAGGGGATTTACTTGCGCGCTCATTGTTGGGCTTGTTATGCACATCGTTGTTGTTGCTATTGTTGCTATTGTTTCGTTTATAGCTTACATTGTTGTGCTGTGAATTTTCACATTAGTCGCTCTACATTGTTGCTCTAATGGTCTCGCCGCACAAAACACAACTTTTGTTTTCTTTCTTTTTTTTTGTTTTATCTTCTGTATATTTTTGGTTTTGTAAATAATTTTAGACCACGACGAACCAAAATGGCATTTATTTTGATTGCATTAAGCGGTGAATACAGATAACGAAATGAAACGAGCAGCAAAAAGCGGAATTTTCATTTAATGTCTGTTGACGGCGTTTTAGATTGAAAATGCGCGAAAAATGTCTTCAAAGCGAAGAAGAAGAAGATAAAGATGAAGACGAAGCAGCAACGTTGTCGAAAATAATGTTGTTGTAGTAATTGTTATGGCAGTTTATGCAAATGGGCGGTGAAAATTTCAAGCGCAATAATTAAAACAGATTGAAGAGTGTGAGAGAGGAAGTGAGCGGGTGAGAGACTGATGTATAAATTTTAAGATAATGAGACATGGATGTTGTGGTGACTATTTATTTGTTGTAGCTCTAGAAAAGGCATTGGGCGCTAAAAACACTGTCAATAATCATTACCAAAAGTTTGCAGATAGCAGCGATGATAAATTCATTGGACCTTTAAATAAGTCAGACATAATTTTCTATTTTAAGCGAAAGCTTTATTAACCCATTAAGCCCTGAGCGTTGCGTTTGCGCAACGTTTGGGAATTTCGCTATATTAAGTAATTCATAAAGACATACGACTTGAAAATGGGTAGAATTGGATTAGAATTGATGGTTTTAGATTCTGCCATACTCAAATTTCAAAATTATTTAAATATTCATACGTTTTTTCGATCCAAAGTCAAAGGTTTTTTTTGGGGAATTTTTGAAATTCAATCAAAAATACTTATTCTTCAAACCTATCAAAATCCCTTAGTGGGCTGCATTTTGCAATGCTAAACTATTTAAAAATAAGTTTTGAAAATTTTTTTTGTTATTTTTTAAACCAAAAATATGCTTTAAGTTTTGTGTTGCGCGAATGCAACGTTGGGCCTAAACACTGCCAATTTCATACAACGCAACGCGTGAAAATGTCAAAATCCAAGCAGCTGATATTTTATTGGCACCTTTTATTTTCCGCAAATGTTTGATTTTGTTTATTTGTGTAATGTTTGCGAAAAACATGACAAAAAAAACATGGTATGAATTTTTCTTATTTTTCTTATTCTTGATTAGGTCAATTAATAAGATTGTGTAAAATTTTATGGAAATCGCACAAGCCTTTCTGGGGTCAGGTTTTAATGGGTTAATGCTGGATATTAAAGCTAAAAATATAAAATTAAAAATAAATAAAAAATAAAAAATAAAGTAAAATAAAATAAAATAAAATAAAATAAAATAAAATAAAATAAAATAAAATAAAATAAAATAAAATAAAATCAAATCAAATCAAATCAAATCAAATCAAATCAAATCAAATCAAATCAAATCAAATCAAATCAAATCAAATCAAATAAAATAGAATAAAATAAAATAAAATAAAATAAAATAAAATAAAATAAAATAAAATAAAATAAAATAAAATAAAATAAAATAAAATAAAATAAAATAAAATAAAATAGAATAGAATAAAATAAAATTAAATTAAATTAAATTAAATTAAATTAAAAAAAGAAAGTAAATGAAGACTGACTACAGAAATGATCCTGTGAAGTATAGTCTATATCTATAGTCTATAGTCTTTTGTCGGCCTCGATAGCTCAGCGGGTAGCGCGCTGGCTTCTCATACCGAGCGCCCCGGGTTCGATTCCTGGCTAGGGCTGGAAAAAACACTCATCTACTTCTGTCGCTATCCACATGAAGGGAATGAGAATTACAAGAACCGCACAAGTGCGCTCTTGGCAGGCAATGGCAAAACCTCCAAGTGTGAAAGAAAAAACTGCCCATCGCCGTTCGGATTCGGCGTTAAACTGTAGGTCCCCTCCCCTCCCTTTCCCCATCCGTTTGAAATGTGTGTTATATCACATGTTGAAAATACAGTGTTGCATACGCATTTCAAACGGGTGGAATCCTGTGGTATCACAACGGGCCCGTTAAGAGGCCTAAGTGTGTCTCATACAGAGGCAGCCACTTCAACCTAACCTAACCTAAATTAAAAAAAATTATGTTAAATTAAATTAAAAAAATAAAATAACATAAAATCATATCTCTTCACTTCAAGTGCAATAGTGTTGCTTACTAAGCCAAAAATTACCCTCATCACTGAACAGAATATTGCGATAAAACAGTGGGTTGACTTCCAGCAGATTTGGTGCTTCAATTCCTTAAAACAAACTTTTATATATTTTAATATTTCTTTTTTTTATTAATAACTCAGCATCAAAAAAAGACTCAAACTGCTTCGATATGTATTATTATTATTTATTTTTTTCTATTGTTTTCTGAAAATCATATCCTGCCACATTAAAGAAATCTCATTATGTGTGTTTGTTATGAGAATAATTTGCTATCAATCAAATTTCGTTATGAATTTCCGTATACTTGGCAACCATAAATATAATTACATTTTATTCAAAGGACTACACTGATACAGGCACACACACACACAAGCTACAGGCAACATTTATTGTGCAACGATAAAAACAAATTGGCAAACAAATCATTACGCTGTCAAACGGTTGTAATCGAGATTAGAAATCCCAACGCACCAAGCAATGCTTACGAATCATTTTGTAACGCTGACTGATACCAAAGCAACAATTCATTTGAATATTGCCAGCTATGCATAGCGAATTATATTTTACTAAATGCATAGTGTGTGTGCGTATTGTTTGTTGTAATTTTCTTTGATTTCCCCCGAAGAGCCATTAGCACCGAGTCGAGCCACGGCGAATTGTTGTTAATGCTAATGTGCAAACATTTTGTTGTCTATTTGCTGGCGTTTTCTCCAAGCAAAAATTTATGTGTATGTGTGCGTGTGTGAGCGAGCGAGTGTATTAACTGATAACATGTTAAAATGCTTTATGGACGTTTGCAGCTTTATTGCTCTCCATTACTTCAGCAGCTTTGCGTTGGCTACAGTGCGAACGAACCTTCAATCTTGAGTGTGTTTGTGTCTGCCATTCAAGCGAAAATAAATGCTGATGCTGTGTGTGTGCCGATGAGATCTAATGAATAGAACAAATTAAGTGTAAGTTTAAGTCAGCTTTATTTTTCACAATTGACACGCAGCCAAACACACACACAGGACATTTAATTGAGTCTTCATTGCTACCAAAATGCCATTTAATTACACGTATATGGCAATATGTGTGTACTCTATGCATGTAAGTGTGCGTTTGTGGCTTGTAATGTCTTTGTGAAGTGTCTGCTTTGCCGAATTGACACGAAACAAAGGATGACAGTTGTTTGCAATGAAACGATTCGAGATGATCTGAGCAGCCGGGTTGTAAATACTTGAAATTTGTTAGTAGCGAAAATTGACTCTGTTGTGCACATTTGCTTGCTCAACCGAACAATTGACATATTTTTGCATAATTCAATTAAACTCTACGACATGATGATGAAATTAATTACGCTCTTTGCTGGCGAACAAATGTTCAAAGTGAGTTCTTTGCAAATATTTGACAACAGGCAACGTGTAGGAAGTTGTCGTTGGAAAATGTGTCATGTAAAATATAAAATATTTACACACGTGTAGGCAATTAATTTAGAATTTGTAATAATCAAATGGACATGCACAGATAATCCTTAAGAAAACTTGTAAGAAAACTTGACGGTAGTGCCGGGAGTGCCAATGACCATGAAAGAGGCGGTCAGATAGTGAAGTTAAAGTCTTACACTGAAAGGAATTTTAGCGTTCGATGCTTACATTTCTGTAAATAAAACAAAAAAAGATAGTCCTTCAAATCGACAGTCCATTTTGATTCTAGTCAATTTGTGTTGGAGAAGTTAAAAGCTTTGGCCAAGAACCGAACTCGATGATACGCAGTCGTCGTTAATGAACTCGAGTCGAATTTAATTGAGTTGAGTTGAGGTGAGTTGAGTTGAGTTGAGTTGAGTTGAGTTGAGTTGAGTTGAGTTGAGTTGAGTTGACTATCTAGAAAAAGATTTCGATGATGAAGGCACAGGACCGTGAAAAGAAAACCCAGGTCCAGGGGCTTCATGCTAAAACCCTTCATCTCCTAACAAATATTATAAAACTTACATAAAACTATAAAATCAAAACGCCGAAAATCTCGCTGACCTTTGACATCTCCTAACATAGCTGTGAGGTCAGGTGTCCTAGATGGCCAAAACTTCTCTGAATTTCTGGACACAAAAGCAAACAAAGGAGTTTCAGACAAAGGACTATTCAAGAAACTCTTCATATAGGAGATCTTTGTTGACCTCTGTTTAATCGGATATCATCTAAAAAACATAATCTCTTCCTCGAACGCAATCAGGAACAGGAAATATTTGTGCACACTTTCACTTTAAGTGTTTTGAATTTAGCTGAAAAAGATTTATCCAATTAAAATCATTTGATGTTAGTCTCTTGGGAACATCTCCTAAACCAAAAAATCTCCGAAAAAATTTATAAAAAACCAATATCAAAAAATTTCTGAAAATAGTAAGCTACAAAATATTCAAGTTTTTGACTGATTTTCGACTTTTTCGAAACTGACACAAAACCGACACAAAAAAGGAACAATTCTCATGTAGTCGTTTCCAATTTACCACTAAGCAATCTCGTTTCCTTCTTATCTTCAAAACATTTCTTTTATTTCTTTCGTTTCAAAGAAAGCAATTCTTTTCAAATTACTTTACGATATACCATCAAAAACTGGAAATATCTGCACACTTTCACTTTGAATGTTTTGACTTTAGCTGAAAAAGATTTTTCAGCTAATATTCTTAGTCTCTTAGGACATCTCCTAAACCAAAAAATTTCTGAAAAAGTAAACATCAAAGTTGCTACAAAACATTTTGTTTTTTTACTGATTTTCAACTTTTTTAATCCTAAGCCTAACAAAAGCAACAAAAATAGCATGGACAAACTTTTCTATGTATTACACAGAATGTAAAAAATTACCATTTCTCGCCTCCAATTGATGACCACTAAGTCATCTCACCTCTTTCGTTCGTCTCAAATAAATCGAATCTTCTCCTCGAATACCTTCAGGAAATGCAATCAGGAATAGGAACCACACACTTTCACTTTGAGTGTTTTGTTTTAGCTAAAATGATCTAATCTTAGACCCATACGACATCTGCTAACCCAACAAATCTCTGAAAAAGTTAACATCAAAATTGCTACAAAACGTTTGACTGATTAAAACAGGTTAAAGTTTAAATTAAATTTTTCCTCAATTCGAAGCCGAAAGCAACAAATTTTTGTATTAAATGACCACTTCTCGTCGCCAATTGACCACTAAAAAATATCGTATCCTTCTTATGCCCAAAGCATTGCTTTTTTCTCTCATCTAAAAGAAATCGAATCTTCTCCTCGAATACCTTCAGGAAATGCAATCAGGAACAGAAAAAAGCTTTGAATATTTTGAATTTAGCTGAAAAAGATATCTTCAGTCAAAATACTCTGATCTTAGTTCCTCAGGACATCCTCAGGAAACCAAAAAAAAAATTTGAAAAAATAAAAACCAAAGTTGCTACAAAACATTTTGGCTTTTGACTGATTTTCATCTTTGTTTTTTTTTTTAATCCAACGCCTAACAAAAGCAAAAGAAGCGAATATAGTAGATATGTTATTTTTTTTTGTCTCACCTAGTTTGTAGTAAATGACCACTTCTTACCTCCAATTGATCAATCAATAATTTTGTCTACTTTTTACTTTCAAAAAATTATTATTATTTTTATTTTCTTTTCATTTTCTGGCATTGCCAAAAATTAGCCAATTAACCATAACATTTTATGGAATACACAAAACGATTCACCAAAATATTCGGCATAAAAATTCGAGAAAGAAATTAAATTTGCATAAAAAAACATTAGCAAAAAGCAATGACCATGCAATTACATTGCTACCTCGAATGTTGGCAACAATGTTCAGCGGCATTTACGGCACAAAAGCAACGACGGCCACAAGTGGATATTGGCCTTGATTAACTGTCGCCCGCCCGCGCAATTATGACCAGAGAGAGCCATTTTTGCCAGATTTTCACTCAACATGAAACGTTGGCTCAGCTAACAGCCACAACAACGCCAACAACAACAACAACAGCGAGAAACAATGGCACTAAAACAATAGTAACAAACAACAACTGGCCCGCCCTTGAGTTCAATAAAACAACCGTTAAATAATAATAATAATTTTCAATAAAGACTTCCATTTGGCTGACGTTTGCGCCGAAAATGCGCCCAACTAGCCTAATGGGACTTTCACAATGGCCAAAGGGCCAACAACAGCAACAGCCATGGGAGCCGAAGAATGCGTTAAGGGAATAATTTTTTCACATTGACAACATACAAAAAACAAAAGAAACGAAAAACAAACGCCAAGGCATTGTGGCAGAAAAGTAAGAAAACTCACCATAAATTCGCCATAAAAACCAAACACCTTTTACGACAATTTGCCGCCGCTGAAAAATACTTGAATTATAACCGTAAAAGTCAAGCGCTTTCCAAACAATAAAAGCCAACGTGAAAGTAAAATCGTTTTTATGGCCGCAGCAGCAAAACCGTCTGCGTGGCACTCGAGTGTGCGGCGAATGTGAAAGTGAAGTCGCATTCGATGCCGACAAAAGCCAGCGACATGTGCGGCCAAATTTTGATGGTCACCGCAGTGCGACAGCCGTCGTCGTCGTCGTCGTCGTAGCCGCAGCCGGAGCCGCAGCCTCAGGCTCAGCCAGTTGCCGACACCTAAAATCCATTGCCACTACCTGTGCGCCTCTAACAACAACAAACTCCATGCCAGACACACTCACACACACACTTCTATTTCTATTTGTACGTTGGCACGGAATTTCGACTTTGACTTTCAGCGCTTTCGGTGCTTTCGGTTTGCTGGCGTGTGGCGTTTTCGCGCGTTGCTTCTGCGGCTTCGCCTTCCCCGCTCGCTGTTCTGATTGCTCCTATTCTGTTTGTTGTTGTTGTTATTTTTATTACCTCTGCTATTATTCTGACCGTTTAACCATTTACAGCGTTTTGCTTTTATGTTGTTATTGTTGTTGTTATTATTGTCGACGCTGCTGTGTTCATTGCAGCTTCTGAAGTTGGCAAAAGTTTTCGGCAAAACCGACCATTAATCACCGGAAACGGCAAACTATAAGTGGCACGCAGCAAATATGCACGAAACTACTTCCAATCCGCGCCAACACTCAACCCTCTCCAACGCCAACCCCACCCCTCCCCCGCACCCTCTCTCTCTCTCTACCTTTTCACTAACACACTTGCCGCTCTCGACGTGCTTTGCTTCGGTGCTTTCACTTTTACTGCCTGGTTATGGTTTTTATTGTTGTTGGCCGGCATAAAAGAGGTAAATAATTTTAATAAAGCATCTCGTTGAGCTGAAAAGCTCACCTGTAGTTGCTTACAATGTGTTTATGTGTTTATGCGCTTAGCACGCATTCTCGCTCTTTCTCACTCTTTCTGTCTGCCTTTCTCTCTCCCTCTTATCCACTCCATCTGACCCCTCTTGAACTGTAAACTGTGCTTAGCTGTGTGTGTGTGTTGGCTTTGTTGTTTTCGTTTGAGGCAACTTTGTGCCGACTGACTAACTGGGCTGGGCTGCGCTGACTGACTGACTAACTGGGCAGCGCTGGGCTCGTTGGCAACCTGGTGGGGTTTTTTGTTTTAGCTGGCTACGTTTTGAGTTGAATTAATGTCTTTACGGCAGCTTCAACCGAATAATTTATTTGATTAATTGTGCACCTTGTACGTGCACACGACGCTGGATGTACGTTGCGCCGCAGTCGAGCGAGCGCCATAAATTTTATTCACATTTTCATTAAATTGATTCGCACGCCATCTGCATAATCAATTCGGCTGCATTGCGGTTAAATTCCAATTCGCAGACATTTTTTTATACTTCCTTTCAACGCGCCACTCAGAGACCAGGTGGGCAGACTGTGAGTGGTTGCCTAATTTACATATCCATCGATCAGGTATACGCGTTCTTAATAAATCAATTGTTGCTTCAGTCAGCACCTGACTCGCTAATTCGTAAATGAAAGATATGAAATTAACTTCCGATCTGAAGGCAACATTATTTTCTGTCAATCAAAACAAAACGTAGCCTCAAAACGATCTGCTATTTCACTTCAATAGTCTCTGTAAATTTGTATCATTTTCATTGTTAACTTTTGTAATTTTTTAATTTTTTCTGATCTGTTTACCACTCCTCAGCCTCTATAAAATCCCGCTGGTCAACGCTTTCTACACACATTTTCTGTTTCATTAATCAGTTCTCTTCATCCTCACCGACTCCCCATTAACTCTTCTTCTAAAGTAGGTTTTGTTGTAGATTCATGAATTGCTCTTCACTTTATCCCTAAACTCTCTAAACTGTCTTTGTGAACTTCTGCTTCACCAACGGTTTCTACTCGCCTTAGCCCAGTCAGCAACCAATTGTCAATTCGTTCCTTCATATTCCGTTAATTGTTAGTTCTTAATTGCTTTTCACTTTTTCTGTCTCTTTATCTCTAATCTTTCTATACTTTTTACGACAATCTGATCTGCTCATCACTCCTCATTCTCTATGAACCACTGACCAACTCTTTCTACTCACCTTAACCCATTCCGCAACCACTTCTCCGGCTTCCGTATTAACCCATTGCTGCCTAATGGGTAAAATTTTACCCATGAAAGTTGATTTTTAAAAAAATCACAAAAAAGTCAATGTTTGGGATCTCTCAAAACCATTGATAGGGATAGTTAGGGTAAAGATGGAACTACCTTAACCTAGTGAAGGTCACCCTAAATTTTCGCCATCTAGCTAGAGTTACCAGACTCCAAAAATCGTCAATTTTCCGGAGGTGGAAAATGTGGCGGAACGTAGTGGCCTTCACAAGAATCTGCCTCCTAACGCACCTGTAAAAAATACAACTTTTGTTCACGTGTTTAGCTGATCACTTCACAAAGTATGGAAAAAAGCTTCCATTGCTGCGTAATGGGTACAAAATACCCAAAAAATATCTCAGCAACGTGCAGAGATATAAAGCTGAAGCTGTTTCTGATCATTTTGGGTCACTTCTAGTTCGTGTATGAAATGGGTTAAGTTATTGTTGTCCTTTTTATCCCCTACCTCCTCGTTTTACTTCTTTGTGATCTGCTAACCCCTCTTTTGGTCTGTTAACTACTCTTCAGTCTCTGTAAATTCCTCATCATCAATTTTTTCTAGCTACCTTTTTTTTACCAACAACTGTTCTTCTCTTGCTTTTCACTTCTATTCACTAACTGCTGTTCACTTTATTCTCAATCTCTCCATACTTTTCACTTCTTTCGCATCTGCTAATCATTTCCCAGTATCTATTAATATACGCTCATCAACCTTTCCTCTTTCAACGACTTTCATCTTTTGTGTTATTAACTCTCTCCTGCGCACCAGTTGTCTCTCAAGCTTTTTATTTATTCCCATACATTTCATTTATCCTCTATTCCTTACTATTCTACTATTTTTTAACCAAACTTCAACTCTTCGCAATATGTATAACAACTCAGACTCTAAACTGCTCCATTGATATTTATGCCTAATTAAGGTTAGGTTAGGTTATGACGGATTGTGCTAACGGATCACATAAACTCAATGGTCCATAATACTACCACATACGTCTGTCACTATCAAATCAAGTGTGGACTAAGTCCATTGTTATTGCCTTTGTAGCATTTTCAAAAAAAAAAAGAACCGTGCGATAACTGAAAAAATTTGAAAATACACAAACAAATATTCAAAAGGTTTTTATTCGCTTTGCCCTTCGTTCCCTTAAATTTAATGACCCTATCCACTCCTATGGTTCCCGTTGTCAGCTTATAAATCTGAAATCTTTGTATTCTAGGCGCTCTTACTCGGCCTGTTCGTTTATTTTCAATGTCATTAACGGAACTGTGGACTGTCCTGCGCTTTTGGATAGAATAAAGTTTACTGTCCCTTCTCGAGCACTTAGGCATTTTAATTACTTCTATGTTTGTGTATGCAAAACGGAATACGCTAAAAACACTCCTCTTGCTAGGACCCTTTCCGAACTTAATCGCATTCCACACTTAGATCTCTCTCTTCCAAGATTTATAGTCTTAAAAATTATTGTTGAATTTTTTTAATTGAAATTTATTATTTTGTAATATTCCAGTTTTGTAGATGGTCTGTTAAAATTAATTTTTTGTTTGACTGAATTATAAAAATAAATAAATAAATAAATAAAACTATTAAAACTGCAAACTCCAAATATAGTAAAACATCATTTTTTTGTTTTTCTCTTTGAGGTCAGCAGTTTTCTTAAAAAGACTGTGAAATTTCAAGGACATGAATATTTTAAAAAATTATTAAAACATTTTATCGCTATGTGGAATATCAATGTGGGTATCAGATTAAAGAAAAACTTCTCATGAATTTGAAAAAATTCATTTTTTGAAAATGCCCTTTATTCTTGAATATCTTTGAAAATGTCCAATAGTTTTTTTTTCGGAAAAATTATACCTTGATTACTAATATGTACGCTACCACATCCTCGCACGATTCTTCTTCCTTCTAACAATTTTAGGTTAGAATAAAAAAATGTTAATTCTCGCACGTTCCTTCTTCCTTCTAACTATTTAAGGTTAGGATAAAAAAATGTTAATACTCCTCTTTATAAAACAAAGAATTTACTGCACCGCACGACAAACATAAAATATTTCATTAATACATGAACTTTCAAGGGAGTTTCTGTAAATCAATAAAGACACTTTCGAAGATTTTCTCACTTCATCTGCTTTATGCATAAATCAGAACCACATTTGAAACATATATAACATAAAATTTCATGCGGAAAGTTGGTTTAAATGTGGACCTTTTCCATTCCTTAATACGAAACTTGACTAAAACTAAGTGAACTAAAACTTAATCCTTTAATTGATATCAAACCTTGTCCGAACAATTTAATTGGATCTTATCAAAACTAATATTTTCTTTATACCAAAAACACAATTCGAAACATGTATGGAAAACTGGGTAAGGTTAGGTTATGGTGGCTGCCTCTGTAAGAGACACACTCGGATGCCTGAAAGGCCCATTGTGACACCACATACATAGAGCGAGGGTTTTAGAAATAAAGAAAAGGTATAAACGATTCAACTCATACCTGGAACAAATAGCCACGAAACATAGCCGCCCAACCAGCTAAAAGCTAACCGAGCTATGAAACTGAATTAAATAAAGGAAAGTTATAGTCATCAAAAAGGAGGTCAATAACTATGCATATCTCTCCAACTTATTCCAATAAAATTGACCAATTAAGTGATTTCTTTTGCAAATTCTCAACCGTCGGGAAGTATATTTAGCCAACATGAATTCTGCGAATCGCTAGTAATTTCATGACCCGTCTCACCCAAGTCAAGCCAACATAACACTAGTTCCAAGCTTATGTGCAAATTGCAGTATTTCTTCTTGACTTGACTTCCGCTTGACTTATTCTTAACTTGACTCCATTAACCTTAAGTCAGCCGAATACAAAACTAGCCTAAGCTTATGTGCACCTTGAAGCCTTTCTTCTTGACTTGACTTTCACTTGACCTATTCTCAACTTGACTGAGTTAAACTTAAAACTACCTAACATAACCCTTACTTAACCCAACACAAATATTGCAGCCCACCTTTTTCTAACTTGACTCATTCTCACCTCGTCAATGTGCCCAAACCGAATGCAAAGTAACCTAACCTCAACGACCGACCGCCACCCAGCACAAAGTTGACCTACTCCAACGTCAAAATAAAGTCGAAACGAGCTATTTTTTGTAAAACTGCCAACACATTCTTTGATCCTTGTTGATGCTGCCTGGTGGCCAGCGATGTGTTGAGCGCTTAATTTAGCTAAAGTAACAAGGCAGGCAGACAGGCTGGGAAAACAACTGATTACGCTCTTAATTATCAGCTTCATTAACGGTAACTGCGCTGGCGCCGGTCAAAGCAAAGCAAAGCAAAACAAAGCGCATCGCATAAATGTGCGCATCGCTCATCTCGCTCGCACTCACCAATCGCAGCAGCTGCTCAAATTTTCAGCATGCAGGCAGTAAGTGTGTATGTGTAAGAGTGTTTAGCGTGTATGTAGTTTCCTGTGTGTGCGTGTATGTGTGCCGGTGCGGCGCTCGGTTAACATGCCGCATGCATAACAATGAACCTCAGCCACTCGGCGCACCGTCACCCACACTGTTTCCGCCACTTGAGCGCGCAAGTGGTGCACAAGTGTCAACCCACGCGTGCACACACACTCACACACTCGCAGGCACTTTAATTCGTTTTTTGTTTGCTTACGCCAACGCTGCGTGCAAGCAAAAAAAAATAAAAATTCGAAAAAAAGCGTACATGAAACAGCACTTTCACACCTAGTCGCCACTTGGCGCTCCCACGTCGAGCGAAACACTGCCATTTAACACAGCTTGCGTTCCATGCGTCGGCTGGACAGCGACGCACTGCGACTCCAAGTGTCCAACTCTCAGCCGTTTTGGATTGCAAACCAATTCGCGCACACGATAACAACATTGCAACAACACGAACAGTGCAACCAGGCCACGACATTTTTCGCATTTCTGTGTTGTTGGCGAGTGCAAAGGTGCACAGCATATTTTTTTGTTTTTTAATTTAAAAATCCACACAATCATTGATGCAGATGTCGGTGTGTGCGTGTTCGTCTGCGAATAAGCACAAAATTTGCTATGCAGTTGTACAGTTGTTGCAGTCGTTGCTTGTTGCAACAGCGTAGTTTCGTTGTGGTGTGATTGCTGTCCACTCCACACGCACAACAAGCATTACAAATACGTTTTAAAGCACACAAACACACATACAATGCACACACATCTGCACGCATTTACGTGCATCTGAACATCGCAAACGCGTCCTCACAGACAAATCCCACCACAAGAGCGTCGCTGTCGTCGCCTATCCGCAGATACACACAGCTGGATAGCGGCAACAACAAACACTATCACTGCACCATATTGCACCATGCACCACTGTTCGGCTGCATGCAACGGCAGCTTGTTATGCTGCCTGAGTGCCGTTGCGGCGGCAACAGCGACACCCGAAGCTTATTGATTGAGTTAAATGTCCGCGCAGTTAAGTACAGTTTGATTGTCGATCCGCCCTGCAGCTTCGCACTTGCATTCTCAACGCATGTACCATATATAAATATACATATGTGTGTGTGTGTGTGTGTGTGGGTTTCCGTGTGAAATTGTCATCGCGTCTCGCATGCAAGTAACGTTGCCTGCCGCTGCTTTGTGCCTTGCATGCAGTCGCCACCATGCCAACACCTCACAAGTTGCACATCTCTGCTGCTATCGACTTTTCGTTCGTCCTGCATAGCTCTTCGTTGCGTGCCGCGTTGACTTCATGATATATGCGCTATTGGCATTCCGCAATGCCAGCCCCAGTCATAACGTTTCGATAGACGCCATTTGCATGTAAGATAAATGATTACATTGCCGCGTGATTTTATTGCTTGGCACTGAGGCACTGCAAAGTGGAGCCTGGTAACTTGAGGCATGCATTAACACTAGAATGCCCGACAATCTGACCTACCTAAAATGCCCATATCGCACACGCACTACAAAAGTGACACAACTCAAAATTTTTGATTTTTCAGGAAACGCAAAAAACTGTTTTTGAGGTAAATAAACATTTTTTAAAATAAAGTATAGACCGTTCAGTAGAAAATCCTTACAGATTTTGCTTTAGGATAAGTTACAAGAATTTTTTTACTTTACACTAGAAAATCCAAAATTTTGAATTGTGACTGTTTTGATGATATTTTAATTCAATAATTACGGAATTATTTTAAGTTATGTCACTTTTGCTGAGTTTTATAATTATAAATTACAGTTAAAAAGTCGAAAGAAAAATTTTGAGAATTCGAAATTAATTTTTTTATTTGAAAATATATATTAAAATTGTCAGAACTTTGCTTAAAATTAACTTCAACAAAATTTTATTTCGTCAAAAGTGTCACAATTTGAGTTAGGACACTTTTGCATTGAGCTTCAGCGATCAAATAGCATCAAACTTCTGATATAAAGAGAGACCTAACTGTATTTTTGCAACAGTTAACAACAACAAAATATACTGAGCTTTTGTTTATTGGTAGATTGATGCATTGTGCACAGTATTAACACATAAACCCGAAAATTAAAAATTTTGAGTTGTGTCACTTTTGTAGTGCGTGTACGATATGTAGTCATTTTGACTACAATATTGTTTACTGGCGTTTTTTTATTTTATTGGTTTTTAAGTAGCAAATATGAATAAATATACACGAGATTAAAATAAAATAAGTATTTAGTTTTTATTTTTTTATGGTTTACAAAGTAATTTCATTTTAATATAATAGCGTACTTTACACATAAATGGGATCAAATGGAATGAAATTTGGAATTTGTGAATGAATTTTGTGAGTGAATTTTGGATTGAAAAACTTGGGAATTGTCACTGCCCCTTATGATATTATTTTTTTATTACTTTTATTTTATTATTTTTTTGAAATTTTCATATTTCGCAATTGAAGATGCATATTTGTCGATTATCAGTAAGATTTGCTGAAAATTGTGTAGAGGTAGTCAAAATGACTACTTTTGGGCATTTAAGGTAAATTTTGCAAAATTGGGGTAAACAATTATTTTACAATATTTTTAATTTATTTATTCCATCTAGCTTTAAAAATTAATAAAATTCACGTAAGATATTTTTTTAGAAAGCGATGCAACAAAAGTTATTTACAATAAAAAACCTCAATGTAGTCAAAATGACTTCCTTGGGCATTCTAGTGTTAAACTTTCACTATACTTATACTATATACACATGTAGTAACTTTGTGTGTGTATGTGTATGACTTTACATGCAATCGATACTTTAAATCGTTCGAATGCAGTAGAAAATGTGCCAAAAGGATCAACAATATAAATAAGAAAGCAGTCTTTTGTATTTAGTCATCTGTCGATCCCATCTCTAATCTCATCCTTTTCTTTTTCTTCTGTACTTACTGTATGTTCCCCCTACATTCTCAGCCATTCATACCGTCCAATGTTCACCCTTTGTACATTTATATTCCGATTCGTTACTCAATCACAATCGAATAAACGACTCGACGCCAATGCGAAAAACCCACGCTTTGTTATTTATCCTACAATAAATTCATTCAAATTCAGTTCATATTTGAGTTTACCCCAAAGTTACTTTAAATGCAACATTGCTTTTGTCAAATACCATTTCTTAGTAAAGTGCTGTCAAATTTTGACCAAATTGTGTCATTTATTTTTTTTTTAATCCATTGAAAGCAGATAACCTCGTAAAATTTTGACGAAAATAAAAAAAGTGACATTTCGTGTGCTCATACAGCATTGCTTTTTAACCCTTTCAGTCACAATGTCCAATATATTGCACTACAGCCCATATAATTCATACAGAACGGGTTTATTTTCATGTCGGAAAGGGTTAAGTAGAAAAATCATCTCCGAAACTGTAAGGACTGTAACATAAATTTGAATGATTAAGAAATGGTTTAATGAAATTCGTTGTGGCCATACCAGAGCACAAGTGCCGCCCAAAAGAGATCCGCAAATCAAAAAAAAAGTCAATGAAATCCATTAGAATTATATTGGATGATCAGATAATAAAAATGCATGAGAAGAGTGAGGCTGTAGGTATCTCAACTAAGTCGATTTATCTCATTTTACACGATGAATTAGACATGAAAATGCTATCCGCAATGGGTGTCGCGATTGCTGGCACTCGACCAACTATTTGAACACTTCAAAGAAAGTTTTGGCCCTATCCCACGTATTTTCGAACAAGTATTACATCGTTTCGTAGCTACCAACAAAACATGGATCCATTACAACACACCAGAGACCAGCAAACAGTCAAAGCATTAAACTTCTTTAGGTGAACATGCACTAAAGAAGGTCAAAGTGAGTTTGTTGGGCAACGAGCTAATGGTCACATTTTCATGGAATGCACGCAGTGTCATTCACATCGATTACTTTAAGAAAAGTAAAACAATCACCGGCCAATAGTATTCAGTGCTGTTGCATAAGGATTTGTTAAAAAACTTCAAGGATATCGAAAGTTATATATTTGGAGAGACCTTACTGGCATATTTTGGTAGTAAAAATTAAAAAAAAAAATGTGTCAAAAGGCTAAAATTTTTCTCTCTCATTTGATATCCACATCTTCATCATTGCACAACCGCAAATATTTGAAAAAAATCTTTGAAATGTGTATGTCCTTAAAAATATAAAGACGTTTTAAAAGCACATCGGATCAGAAAATGATAAATTGCGTATGCCAGGTTGCTACGAATGGCCTCTAGTTATCTAGAATCAAGAATAATTATGGATTAGTTATCATGAATAGTAATGGAGTACACCAACTTACTGTCCCATACAAGTCTCGTTCCTCTTATGTACAAAAAACCAGGCCCACACTGCTCACAAAATATAATAAAACATTTTCCAAGAAATTTCCCACTACATCCCAAAACTTGGTCTTAACAATTCATAAGGTCTTCTATCTTTGCTAATTAATGATTAATTAGCCCCAACTTTGGTGGAACTTTGACAAGTAGAAACTCGAATTAACACTCAGACGCGCCCTCGCACAGTTCAACCAATGAATGAATTGAACTTTTACCGAATCTAAACTTGTGTAACATTACAATTCCACTTAAAATGTACTCAATATTCCATGCTCGGGCTACGAGTACACGCAATTAGGAATTGTTTGCCGCTGGTAACAAAATTAAAAATGCATTAACATTGCGCATACGCCTCGTTGTGCGGCGGTGGCCGACGTCAAGTCGCAGTCGGGTGAGCGAACTTAATTTGCCTTTATTAATTTCAACAAGCGAACGCTAATGCACAAACACACAAAAAACAATTCGTGAACACCATAAATGCAACGGTTTCAATAGCACTGCGAGCAACCAAATAACTTCATCAAGTGACTGGCAATGTGGCGAGTGATGCAAGCGTTTACAGGCCTATAAAAAAAAGCCTTTTGTTTCAGTTTATGGTTTACTGCTTAGGCTGCAATTGTTAAGGTAGGATTTGTGCATATGTGTGAGTGTGTTTATGTGCCCTCATACAAAACCATAAACAACAATTGTTGCCATACAGTTCGGTCAAACACAACCACACTCAGTCAACTGATGTATAGCAAGCAAAAAAAATGAGGCGAGCTCAGCAGTGAGAAGGGCACAGCTCAATCAGCTGCACACTTATTGATCTCACTCACACAGGCACAGCAGCTGCTCACATGTATACACTTTATCGATGCGCGCCTGTGTTCACGCTCAATGTGTCCTTCATAAGGCACGGTTATCCTTTTTGTAATCAAGCATAATACACTTCCGCCTTTGTTGCGTTGCCGCTGTTGCTGTTGCTGCTATTTCGCTGCTCAATCGAGCAACAGCGACAGACTGCCGCAGACAATAAAGCACTTTCAATTGCTCATGACCGCATGCTGTGCACCACATGGCGTATGCGTACTTATTTGTTATAACTTCGCCCTCGCGCGCATCGCTCAGTGCGAACGCATTTATTTGCATTTCAGATTTGTACTTAATTTTGTGTGTTTTTTTTTTTTTTGGTTGGCTGCCACCATTTCAATTCGAACGCAATTTAATAACCTTTTTCTGATTTGTGTTACAATTTTGTGAAAAATGCTTAAAGTTGGATGTCTGAAGCATTAAAACTGTTAACAAAGTTAAAAATTTTCGATCAGTGCCCATTTTTTGGCTCATGTCGATATTAAGAATCGGCCAATATTAGTTAAATCGATGCCGATTAATCGGTTATACAACAAAATTCAAGATTTCAAAATCAATATTGCTACCGAAAGTGACATTTTGGCTGAAGCCGAAGCGGAAGCCGATTAATCGGCTGGAAGACTAAACCGAAGGTAAACAATTTAAGTCCTAAATGTATGCAATGTACAGCAAAAAATATTCGTTGTGTTGCTTTGCTGTGCATTGCATACTTTTAGGCATACTTTTAGACTTTTTTAAAATTAAAAAAATGTTGCATGGGCAATTTAAGGGAACGCCGGACGTTTCGAGAATGAATTACGCTCCGGGCAAAAAAGTATAAAAGAAAACCGGGAATGGTGCTGGCAGTCGATTTTGGTTTGGCTATACAATTGCGAATACAGTCACTAGTGAAATGAACTGAACTAAAGAATTTCAGTTGTGTTTTGTTTTGTTTTTACACAATTCAGCGATACGAACTGCATTGGCCAGCACAAACTGACTTTCGTAGCAAAATGAGTAAACTTAACCATTTTGAAAACTAGCATTCTTGACATTTCGAGCGATATGTATTTTGGTCGAAGCCAATTATTTGGCCGAAGCCGGTTAATCGGTCTAGCTCTTCATTCAGTTATATTTTAATGGTGAAAACATTCAGTTGTCATAGTTTGTTCGTTTGAGCTGCACAGCTTTCGTCTTAAAACGTCAATGACGCCCACGGATTTTACTACCCAAGGTTTCATTATTATTTAATGCCGAAAATTTGCTGTTCGGCATGGGTACTTTAAATTTCAAAGTAATTACTTGCCAGTAAGCTGACTGCGTTGTCGTCTGGTGCTGCAAATGCCAGCACACTTCAATTATCCAAATGGCAAATTAAAACATACTAAAAGCGCAGTTAGTCACTCATACACTCAAATAACCACCGATTGTGGGTCAGCGGCAAGGCAACGAAATTAAAAGATTTCCTACAAAGACAACGACAGCGAAAAGCTTTTACAGGCTCTCAGTCACGTCTTCACTTCTGCCACACCACTGGTCGCATTTCTCCTTTTGCCTTTTCATTGGCGCAAATAGAGGCAAATAAATTCATGCGCTGCCAATCGGCTCTGTGTCGACATATCGGTGCGCAGTTCAAATTAAACATTCCATTAATGCGGCATTAATTTATTGAGGGAAGCTGTCCGTGGCGGCTGTAGCGCGAAATTCAAAGCGCACGACCTTGTGGCGCACGAAATTGCTGTAATGCGGCAGTAATAAGCGCATTACTGCCAAAAGCCTCGAACTGTGCACCCACATGCCACACGGCGCGACGACCAGACACAGACGCGCCATGAAACAAAAGAAAAGCCCATCTTTTGCCGCTTGCGAGTTTCTCATTTGCTGCCAAATCGAATGCACACAACATTGAATGATAAAAGACTTTCGTTTTGCTATTTCAGTGCGCATTATCATAGGCTCAACGCACACATACACACACTCACACACATGCAAACTCAACTCGAACAAAAACGAAGCACATGCGCTCATATCTGCATATGTGCGAGATCGAGTAACGCAATGAACATAATAAAGACGGAAAAATTGAGCATGTCATTTATTTTTATTATGTCGTTGTATTGTTTAATGAAACAACAACAACAAGTACAACAAAATTTCAAACCAGTCAGCGTGCAAGCAAAACGACTAAACGACCGCTAAAAGGGGCTCGAAACAAAAGCAAAGACAAGTGAAAGCCGCTTATGCGCGTCTGTAGACACACATATATACATGTGTGTGTGTATGTGTGTGTGTGTGCGGGTTTCGTTATGCTTGCATGGCAAGCAAGCAAAAGTGTGCGTGTATGTCTATGATTTAAAAGCGTAATGCTGCGCGCTTTTCCACTGAAATCCAGTTTTTTGCATTCATATTTTTGTTGTCAACTTTTTGGTTTTCATTTCAAATGCAGTTTCATATGGCATTTTTTCTTTATTTTTTTTAATATTTTTTTTTTATTTTTTTGTTATATATTTTTTTGCATATTTTTTTATATATGTACTTCCATATTTTTTTATTATTTTTCTATTTTTTTTTTGTCATATCCTTTTCTTATTTTTAAGGTTTATTTATAAATGTTGCCATGTTCCATATTTCAAACACTGCCGCTGACACACACTAATGCGAATCTAATGTAACTGCGCCAACAGCGGAAAGACGCACATAGCCATACATACACACACACACACGACACCCGCAGCGCATTGTGTCTGTACGCATACGAACACCCGCCGCAAAGCATGTGCAAACAATAATATGTTTATGACAGCAAGTTTTCTGACACACATACATGCGCGCTCGCGCAGAGATACGCACGCAGCAGCGCAAATTATCAACATCCTGTGCCTAGGCTCATTTTCGCTCTCTCTACTTACTTACTTACTGTTCGTTCTTTCAACCAACACATTTTCATTTTGCGCAAAATTATTACATTTCTTGGCCAAGAGTTGAATGTTACGTAAACGCAATGTTACGCATACGCTGCATGGGTCCGCGGTGCGTATACGTAACATGCGCGACAGCCGCTTTCAATGGTTTTTGCCGTGACTGCTTTTCATATTGTCAACAATGTCATCGATAATAAATAATAATGAGTGATGATGTTTTGTTGGGCAATGTGTGTATTATATGGAATGTTGTATATTATTACATGCTTGTATACCAAAGCCTACATTTGGGCGCAGTGCTTTAAAGGCACTTTAATGCACACTTCGTTGCGAGTAAACTGAGATATTTGAAGATTTTCTGAGTCATAAGAGGAAAGTTGCAGTGCAGCCAGAAAATATAGATACTTGCTTTTGCTGTACAGCTCAGCTTTTTGGAAAAAAAAACTAAAAATTCAATTCACACTATTCAAGTCAAGTCAAATAAAAGTTGACTCCGAAAGTTATCAAAAACTTAGTCGCAAGGCGCATAATGAGTTTTTGTGTGCATTTTATGTGGCCTTTACTTTAATTGAGCCTAAAAATATGCCAACGTTTACAAGTTATCACTTAACCCATTAAGCCCTGAGCGTTGCGTTTGCGCAACGTTTGGGAATTTGGCTATATTAAGTAATTCATAAAGACATAAGACTTGAAAATGGGTACAATTGGATTAGAATTGATCGTTTTAGATTCTGCCATACTCAAATTTCAAAATAATTTAAATATTCATACGTTTTTTTCGATCCAAAGTCAAAGGTTTTTTTTGGGGAATTTTTGAAATTCAATCAAAAATACTTATTCTTCAAACCTATCAAAATCCCTTGGTGGGCTGCATTTTGCAATGCTAAACTATTTAAAAATAAGTTTTGAAAATTTTTTTTTTTGATTTTTTAAACAAAAAATATGCTTTAAGTTTTGTGTTGCGCGAATGCAACGTTGGGCCTAAACACTGCCAATTTTCATACAACGCAACGCGTGAAAATGTCAAAATCCAAGCAGCTGATATTTTATTGGCACATTTTATTTTCCGCAAATGTTTGATTTTGTTTATTTGTGTAATGTTTGCAAAAAACATGACAAAAAAAAAACATGGTATGCATTTTTTTCTTGATTTTTTTTCTTGATTAGGTCAATTTATAAGATTGTGTAAAATTTTATGGAAATCGCACAAGCCTTTCTGGGGTCAGGTTTTAATGGGTTAATATCCCACAAGGGAGAATTGGCCACATACAGAGACGCCTGCATTTCCGTTTTCATCGACGCTAAGTGGAACCTTCATTCGGCAGCTCGTTGCAGTTATGACCGGACGCTGATGTTCAGTGATGTCTGAAAAAGGTGCGGAGATAAAGAAGAGGTATAATAAAAACGAACAACCCTCTCTGTGCCACTCTCCAACTCTCGATTCTATTCTCCTTCGATAAGAGGTCGAACTGGTTTGCCTTGTTTGTTAGCTTCAGAGGAAAACAAGAAGGGTTTCACAGTGGGCCTTTTTGACTTCTGAGTAGAAATGAAATCTGTGCCGCACACAGCATTTCCTTCCCAGCTTAAGTGACGAAACATCAAAACTAACCTTTTGTTTTTTTAAGTTAACTTCAAAGGTTGGTTATAAATCAATTGCGCAGCTCTTTTCTAAACTTTTTTTTATTGATTTTCGAACCATATTTTTTAATCAGCCGCTTTTTGGGAATGCGCTGGTCACACTGCTTGACACTTATTTTCCTACCTAACCTAACCTACAAGTGACAAAACATCATAAGAAGCCTTTTGTTTTATCAGTTGGCCTCGAAAGTTAGTGGGGATTGAGATGCGCAGCTCTTTTCTAGGATTTTTTGATTTTCAAGCTATCATTTTTAATCAGCTTTCTGATCACTCAACATTATAAATTGAACAAAAATTAACATACAACAATGTCTATGTATGTTTTATTTAGATACTAAAAATATGGCCAGTGAAATTTTTTCACTCTGGCATATGTAGAGAAAACTACAATCTTCATGCAGTTCATATTTTAAACGCCAAACTACTTTCAATGTCAGAAAAAATGGCATACAAATATAAAACACAAAATATAACCCACACTACACTAATGAATCCTGCAGCATTCCCACGAAATGTCAACAATGCAATGCGCCTTAATGCTGTGCGCCTTAATGCCAAAATGCAACTTTGCCGCCAAGTAGTGGCATTTATTTTTGGCACCTGCTGCAACACTCGACGCATCCAAACCGCAAAAGCCACAAATCCCGCCAAAAATACAAAAATGACTACTGCACACTAACCCACTACCCACAGCGTCACATAACGACAACCAACCAACCAGCCACACAGCCAGCCAGCCAGCCAGCCAACAGCAATGAACACATGACATCTTGGCGTTTGAAATGTCATTAAGTGTGTGCACGTGCACATAATGACATACATTTCGGCACTTTCCGGCGCATAGCCAGCAAGGCGGAAACTCTAAATAACTCACAGTCAACCGGCAACAACAAGAACAACAAAAAAATAACCAGTCCACCAGACAACAAAATACCAACAGCCACAATATCTCCTACACAAGTTTTTCTAATACTTTCGTTTTTATTTTAGGTTTTTGTTTTTGTATTGTTGGTTTTTGAAACTTTTTGGCAGCTACGACACTGTGAGCGCGCATATTTTGTGAACAACAAAAAAATCCACGTTCGTGGACGCGGTCATGGTTATTTATGTATATGTGTGGCATGTGCTGCATATTGAATGGGATTTTTCTGCATATTTTTCATCAATGCAAATGAACATTATTTCCTAAGAGGATTTCTGCGTTAAGCGTGTGAACGCTACAGAAAGAGAGAGAAAAAGAGAGAGTGGGTGAAATATAAATTACTCATACGCAGCGTGCAAACAATGGGATGCTAATGTGTTATTCGGCTTGAGCATATATTTGTATAAAAATATTCTCCTAATGGACAAGAATAAATTGTTGCTTATTGTTTGAAGCAGCAAAAGAGGCCTGAAATATGTATTTAAGTGCGACTAAATCGTTTGTATTAAAATTACTAATACGCCTTGTGAGTTTTGTTGAATAGCATTGCTTTCTAATAATGGATTACATAAATTTGTAAATTATGAATGACTGTTCCTGAGTGATTAGTGTTTTAAATCAGCTATGCGAAGGAAAACAATTGAGTGAGACTATAACAACCTCAATAATGATTGCAACATCATACAAGCAATGACAAAAGTCAGGCACACAAGTCTGTGGTTAATATAAAAACAAAGACATGAGCACTGAACTATAGTAAAGAAAAAGCGACGCTTGTAGCTAAAACAAATGTGTTTTTGTTGTAACTGAGCCAATGCGAGCCAACAAGAATCAACACCTGCAATGCATTTTTTTTTTTTAACTTAGTCAGCTTGAACCAGCGAATTTTATGTTTGTTACAATTGAGCCGGAATGTGCTACGAAAATGTTCTTAGGAGTCAATTGCTAGTAACTAAAAAATATTTGTATGAACTAAACAAGAGATTCGTTTATAAATTTAAGGGTTAACATACAAGGTGCGTTCCAAAGTAAACAGAACTTTTACAATAGGGACGTTTCTGGTGGCGCCATCTATGTGTGAGGACATGCGTTGGAAAGATGTACCTTTTCATTCACATCCTGTCAAAATTTCATGACATTTGGTCTAGTAGAAGCCGAAATATCCCGCTCAATGTGACAGTATGTTTTTAATTTTGGTACGAGCTCCGTACCGGCACCGGCACTCTGCACCGGCTCACAGAGCCGTAGTTAGGACCGATTATTTGACCAAATATCGCATTTTAACCATCAATCATTCACCGTATTCGCCTGATATGGCTCCCTGTGACTTCTATTTATTCGGTGAGTTGCATTTGCCGATGAAAGGAAAACGTTATAAGGACGTTGAAGACATCCGAAAGGCTTGTACCAACATTCTGAAGGCGATGCCGGCCGATGGCCTAAAACACTCATTCCAAATGCTTTTGGACCATGCAAAACGTTGTATCGAAGCAGAAGGGGAGTATTTTGAATAAATAAAAAGAATTATACAAAAATAATCATCCGTTTTCTTTATTTTATAAAAATTCCTGTTTACTTTGGAACGCACCTTGTATAAATTTGTATTTATAATCGTAGTTTTCAACTTCAATATTTCAAAGATCAAACGTTTCTTGTCAAAACAATTGTTTTATTTGGTCTTTCGGAAAAATCACTTATACGCCCCGTTAGATTTTATGTTTTCTCATTACTTGCTTGCCTTCTAAAGCGTTTGAATGCTTGAAATATCAACTTACGCGCACCATTAACACCGCATATTCCCACCTCCCTCCTTTCTTCCTACCAACCCGTAACCTCACTTCCACACACTCACTCGCAGCGCTACCAAAATTACCCAAACTCACACCCACTGGGCCCACGCTAAAAGGTCTTAACATCATAATTTGCCGCCGTCAACCGTCAAAAGCACAACAATCAAAACCAACAACGCCGCAATATAACGCCGCCGTCAAAAAATGTTAAAAATTAGATGTTCTTAACCCTTCGATGGGCAGTAATTAGTTACTACACATTTGCACTTTGTCGTCTGGCCAGACGAAATCTGGGTGAGGCTTTTGACAACGGCAAAGCGCAATGACAGATGAAGTTTATTTTGTTTATATGTTAGGCAACTTATGTAAGTATATATATATACAAATTATGTTCATATATATGCTTACTTAGTTATCCACAAATACACTGTAAAAAGGATATGAATCTGTAATTTTTTTGTTTTTAAGCATTTCGTCTGGCCGGACAACAAAGTCCAATCGAGGGTTAAAAAAATTGTTTCCACTTCGTTGTCAACATTTATTGCATTAGCCCGTTTCGACTGGAACGCTCAGGCCGCCCAGCGCGGCTGCTTTATTGCTCACTACGCAATATCAACGTTGTTTAAAATGTTGCAGTCGGCGATATTTTAGGCGACGCTGTTGTCGGTTATATTTTGGGCCAAATGTGGAGCACTGCGCGTGGGTAGTGTTGGGTGTTGAGTGTTAGACGGAAGGCAATCGTTGGCAACATTAACATAATGTAATTAACTGATGAACATGGACGCGCTGATTTCCATCATTGTTGTTGTTGTGTTTGGGTTTTTCGACATTGTCATATTGTGGCACTAAACCCACATCGTGGGTCGGCCAGCGTAAACGTTACACTTTTCGCTTTTAAGTGTTTTTATTTTTCATTCGGACTTTCCATTTTACAGATTTAAAGTTCAACAAGTAATCGGCAGATTAAATTTTTGCTAGAATTTTTAGAATTCCAATTTGTCCTGTCTTCTCCAAACAATTCGCGTCATTTACAGCATGAAATCGACCCTCGCCTTTGCGTAAAATATTTTGATTTTTAAATTGTTTGCTCATCACATTTCTTTGCATTTTCAGCGCAGCTCAATGCTGATTTCATATTCAGAATTTGATTTAATTTCAAATGTTTAAAATGTGATTTGGCCGTGTCGCCATCACAAGAAAAGTTTATTGATTTGCAAAAAAATGTACATTGCTCCTCACAATCGTCCATTGCTGCTTACTTGCAGTCGACAATGTTAACACAGCCGCCGACAGCAACACGCACTGCCACATCGATGTATTTGCCGATTCGCCAAAGTTGCTCAGAAGTTTCACGCTACGCGGCAACGCTTTGTAACATTTCCGGTTTGCTTGCTCACTTCTCGGCGCTGTCGCTGCACGCTTCAAACTTTTCAATTACATTTTAAATTTTTACACAAAAAATGGCCACAAGAACCGCCACAAAAATTGTCAAAACGCAAAGGACTTTTTGGCAAAGCAACAACGCTGCCGCCTGCCACCCAACTCACCATGGCCGCGTCTCGGCGTCGACACCGGCGACGCGATTGTTTTCATGTTGTGAGAAATTACAGAAATTGAATTTAAGTCAATCAATTTATCATCAGCATAAAAATAACAACAAAAAAAACAAAAACAACATCGAATGACAGTGAGCAAGTTCAGGCACGTTGATGTGCCGACTGCCTGGCGTGACAGTGTTGGATGTGTGTGTGTGTGTGTGTGTGTTGGTCGCTTGTTGACCTCAAGACTTGGTGCGCTGCCAGCAGGCGGTCTGACGCTGTCTGTAGGTGGACGACGTCGCCCATCCAGCGCACAACTGCCGGTCGTTGTCATCGTAAATTGTATGATACATTACAGGCATTTATTCAACGTAAACAATTTTAAGGCGTTTTTTATGTCGATAACAAGCACACAAAATGATCATCGCAGTGATTTGCCCCACATGCGAAAAGCTCAAGTTACAAAATTAAATTGGAATTTTTCTGTCTTAATAATATTTTTAAACATTTGAAGTTGGGGCTTGAAGCGACGGTTCAGGTTAAAGCTTTTCTGCCTAAACTCTAACAAATGCGAGTTTAAGTTTAAGCAAATCTTTCCAAAACAAATTGTGTCGACAAGAAATTTGCATACATAATTCGGCTATGGAAAATTTAGAACAACAACAACGCTGGGTCAAAAATGGAAAATTGGAACTGAAAGCTGGACTCTTCTCAGGGAAACTGCAAGAAGTCAAGTTGTTGGCTTCCAGCGTCTTTTTTTCAAATAGCAGCTTTTGCTATAAAAAAATTAGCTAAGCTTTTACAGGGCAATTCAATTTAAGGGGGTAGTCAGGTAGAATCGACCATATTTTTAAATAATTTTTTTTTCATACAAATTTGTATTCCACATTAACAATTTTTTTATATGTTATTGTACATAGTTTTGAGTACTGAAAACATTTTTTTTTATAAATTTTCGTTTATATCCGGGGGAGATATGGGCGACCGGAAGACGCCATTTTGAAATCTGGCTGACACGATTTCTCCATTTTGGATGATCTGAAACATACCAAACAAATTTCATTTTGAAGCACAAATGAATGGCTCTCGTTTGAACTACAACGGTAAAAAAATATTAATAAATAAACATTAAGTGCAATTGTAAAGTTTTTTTTATCTTTTTTGCTTGTTTTTTGTTAATAATTGTGTCATAACTTTGTTACATAGAAATGGACAATAATGATCGTAGTTCATGCGATAGCCAAACCTTTTCTGAGAATATAAAAAAAAAGTTTAAGCAAATCGGTGCAGTAGATCGGCCGTAATCGTGTCAGCCAGCTCAAAACAACAGCATCTACTTCACGCGCCAGGTGTGCGATTCGAGCGCGCGAGCCCTTACGGCTCATCTCATTTTCAATCACTTTCGGATACTATCCGAGGTAAAGGAAGGTTTCTACATGATTCCTAAGGGTTTAAATGTACCAAAACTGCAAAAAAAAATTTTCGATTTTTTCAAAAAAATCTACCTGACTACCCCCTTAAACGTCAAACAGTCGGGGACCTCAAGGTATTAGAATGTAGTGAAATCGGAGATTCCAAGAGAATGTGTCTTTCTCTTTCGGATTTCTTCAATATTGCTTGAAACGGACTCTTTCTACACCACACCCGCCTTCCTTTTTGATCTACTTGGAATAATTGTTAACTTCACGTTAGCGTTAACTAAAGAATTATGGACTAACCGAATTGACTGTACAATTGCGAGGTTTTGGCCAAAGTTAAATACGAAAAGGGCAAAGGCGAAATTCTAAAATGGATGGCTTCGAAGCAGACTCCATCTATATCACACTGCCTTTCTTGTGATATACTAAGAAAAATTGATGAAGAATCAATCAATCAATCTTAGAACAATCGATGAATTATGGCCAAAGTTAAATAGGAAAAGGACAAAGATGGAGTTCCGAAATGGATGGCTTCAAAGCAGACCCCTTGTATATTCTCCTTATTGCCCCTTTTGTGATCTACTTAAAAAAATGTATGAGTTCTGGTTTATCATTTTATGGACTAACCCAAGTGACTGCGCAGCGTTTTCCGAAAGGTTTACATGGTTGAAACACCGAACAAATATGTGGTTTACACCTTAGAAAGATGATACCTACGGATTTTTAGAATGAAATATTCATACTTGAACATGAAAACAGCTACATAAATTGGTCCAATGCAATTGAATGCCTGTTAAATCCCTCAGCTCCTACACCAGTAGATGATTTAGAGCCATCGGTGTACCAGTTTTGTGACTTTCGTCGTTTGGCCATACAGGGTTGATGTCCCATTTCTCTCTAGTCGTGAAGTCTATAGCATACTTCGTCACGTGACTGAGTTGGGGTTTGCTGAAGTCAAAATATGCTGTTTTATAGAGAGTCTTCCCTATTTGGATTAGTATTTTCAGATGTCCTGTGAGGTTGTCCTGTTTATATCGTTTGTGTCTATGTAGCGTGAGTGCACTCGATAGCGCTTCCTCTAGAATGGCTAAGTGAATAGAAAGAGAGAAACGATAGACCACTCGAATGACCTAAATCAATGGGTTAAAAATAGAGGGAGCCGAAGTTCAAAGGGAACTGGAAAATATGGGAATGCAATTGCACTTTCAGCCACTTTGATTGCTCACCGAAAGCCCTGTTGGAGAGATGTGTCTACTCTTAACACTAACAGAGAACACTCATAATGGACAATAACGCCTCAGAGTGGAATTGCTAATTTTCCCAATCACGCCTCTGAACTTAGGCTAACCCAAGAGCACAGAAAATCTAATAAAATGTTTAAAAATTTTACTAAAATAATCAAATAATAAAAGAAAGCAGCCTTCAATGGGTCTTAACAAGTCTTATTTTTAACACAAAAACACTAACATGCCTTGAAAAGAAACAACAACACGAGAGCTGATTAAAGACCATCAATTTGATAATGAAAACCACTTCAATGAGTACTCTCGCAGCAATCATATTAAACAACTAACATAACAACAATAGCAATAACAATCACTAACAACCACAACAGTAGAAACCACCGCTGTGTAAACAATCAACTTTTAAGACCACTTGAACAGCACAACGAACAAAATGGGAAGCAGAAGCGAGAAGCGAGAATGCCTGAACACTGGGCACATAGCAACAGTCAGAGAAGCATAGATACACTACACACACACATACATAAGAACATACGTACATATGTGCAGCATTGGAGATTGTTCGGAGATTTGTGTGCTTTGATTGCTCAACCACAGTGCGCACAACAGCCACAGTCCTCGTAACTATTTATTTGCCCAACAGCGTCGCTGACCGATGCACTGAAATCGTAGAAATTATGGCGAAATATTTTCATCTGCGCCAACAATCACAGCAACTTTGAGCCATCGTATACCACATTATTGAATGAAATTTTCAATAAATATCTATTTGCAATATTTTTGTTTTTGTTTAGCTGCCTCGCTGCGCAGCGCCGCTAACGTGGTTATTGTTTTGCTGGCGTGCTGTCAGTTTGTCGGCTGACAGCAAATGCAGCACTTTCTATGTATTGTTGTTGTTGTTATTCCTGTGGTTCTTGTTGTCGTTATAAATTTATTGTTTTGTTGCCGTTATATAGTTTTGTTGTCAATATTGTTGGCATCATTGTGTCTCATATTCTGACTTTTACCACAACTGTTGTTTTTTTTTCAACTTAAAACAGCAACACCTTTAATAACAACAACGAAAATATTAAAAGCTACATTCTGTTGCATTTATCTGTTGTTACATTCAATAATGTTGCATTTTGTCACAAACTCCAAACTACATTAAAACCACAACAATTGACTACACGTTGTGGCTGAAGCTGAAGGAAATGTAAGTGGGTTTGAAGAAGTTTGTTGTTGTTGCTATTTTATGGAAGAAAAATTATCAGCTTTGATGGCCATGAAGGCCCATGGTGATACCACAATTAACCGAACTAAAGTTAAATGAGAAAATAAAATAAAATAAAATAAAATAAAATAAAATAAAATAAAATAAAATAAAATTAAATTAAAATAAAATAAAATAAAATAAAATAAAATAAAATAAAATAAAATAAAATAAAATAAAATAAAATAAAATAAAATAAAATAAAATAAAATAAAATAAAATAAACTAAAATAAAATAAAATAAAATAAAATAAAATAAAATAAAATAAAATAAAATAAAATAAAATAAAATAACATAAAATAAAATAAAATAAAATAAAATAAAATAAAATAAAATAAAATAAAATAAAATAAAATAAAATAAAATAAAATAAAATAAAATAAAATAAAATAAAATAAAATAAAATAAAATAAAATAAAATACAATAAAATAAAATAAAATAAAATAAAATAAAATAAAATAAAATAAAATAAAATAAAATAAAATAAAATAAAATAAAATAAAATAAAATAAAATAAAATAAAATAAAATAAAATAAAATAAAATAAAATAAAATAAAATAAAATAAAATAAAATAGAATAAAATAAAATAAAATAAAATAAAATAAAATAAAATAAAATAAAATAAAATGAAATGAAATAAAATTAAATAAAATGACATAAAATAAAATAAAATAAAATAAAATAAAATAAAATAAAATAAAATAAATTAAAATAAAATAAAATAAAATAAAATAAAATAAAATAAAATAAAATAAAATAAAATAAAATAAAATAAAATAAAATAAAATAAAATAAAATAAATAAAATAAAGTAAAATAAATAAAATAAAATAAAATAAAATAAAATAAAATAAAATAAAATAAAATAAAACAAACATCAACACACGGAATTTCTAAGCCACATTCATTAACACTACTTCCTATAATCCTTAAGAATTTAGTGTTACGCCTACTACTTTTGAAAAGTTTGTTCTTCATACATAGGTTTTTCCTGGAACAAAAAATACTTTTTTACTTTTATTTACTATTACTTTTTTTACTTTATCACTTATTACTTTTTTTTTAATTTTTTTACTTTTATATTTTTCATTTCTCATTTTAGAATATAAACTTGACATGTTTAAATTTTTTACTTGTATTTTAATTAAAATGGTTTTATATTTTCCATATTAATTTTTCATATATATTTTATACACATTTTTTTAACATTTTTTTTCTACATAAACGAAAATACTAATTTTTGACATTCCCTTTGAGTTAACTGCATTCAAATAAGATTTGCAATTATAGCTTTAAAATACAACGAAATGAAAAGCAATTAGCAACATTATCAACATTTTTATCATTTTAATTTCCATATTGTGCGCCCATTAAAATGTTCGACCTATTCCAGTTTATTTCCTCGCAATAAAGCCAAACATAAACTACACAAATGCCGCCCATCAAATGGCGTTGCGGTCACAAATTAAGCGATTAGTAATTGAAATATGTCAGCAATAAGCTTCAAATTTATGATAAAACTATTTGTGCTGCCGATTAGTTGCAGTCGATGGTTGCAGCGATAAAGCAATTAAGCAACAATCATACGCCACCATGGCCAGCCAGCAGCGCCATAAATATTGGCACATTTACAAATGGCGGCAGCTGTGCTACGTGCGAAATGTGTCAGCGACTGTAGCGAGACGTGTGCAAATTGTCGCATTAGTGTGCAAAAATGTTATTAATTAGATGCAAGTTTTTTGCTGGGGAGATTTTTTTGCAGCTAACAACAACAACAACAATATTTACATGCACTACGACATTGGGAAAACATACTCGCTCACTTACTGACACACACACATGCACAATCGTCGAGTAATATTGACAGTTTCGATGTAGCGGCTGTGATTAAAACCAACAGCCATTACAGCAACAATAAAATAAACAAAAATTAATTCTTGCAATTGAATGCGTAAGTGTGTGAGTGGCTTTACAAATGGCAGTGCCAAGCATTGAGCGTTGAAAAGTGTCATTGAGTGGGTCAATAATATTTTCTATGGATGCTGCATTGAGGCAATTTTCAGTAGAATTAAAAACTATTAGCTATTAGGACTTCCATATTTGGTAAATTTAAATCAAGCAGCATTTAAATCTTTATTATATGACAAGAATTAGCACGGTTTTTGACAATTTATGTTCATCAAACCAAGAGCAGCACTCGAGGTATAAAGTCTGAGAAATATATTTATTTAGATGCAATGAAGAGGAATTAGGAATTAATCAACAGCCAAAAAGTAATACGATTTTTAAAAGCATAAAGGATAGGATGACTTAGACACGTAGCATTCAAAACAAATCCAGAAGGCAAAAAAACAAAAGGACCACAAAAGAAAAGATGATTAGATGCAGTTTGTGATGACCTAAAAGACATGAAGGAGCAAACCTTGTGGACTCTCATGGTCCATTAGCATTGTCATGCTAAGAAAGAAGAAGAAGAAGCTTTAGCAATCATCATGAATTCAGTCATCATGAGTCTAACTACACTAGAAGGCTTGCAACAATATCAATCAATCAATCAATCACCATCAGATGTCATAAATTATCATAGTTATCAATTATTCATAGTTATCAAAGTTTATCAAATTTTGATTGATTTGATCTCATAATGAAGACAAAAAAATTCTAATATTCTGCGCGTATTAATTTAAGAAAAATTCTTTCCAATTAAGGGTCTAATCTTCATCCATTAGATGATACTCACATCATTAAATTATGTAGCTCACGTCTAGTTGAAAAAATTAAAAAATTTCTTACTTTCGATAACAATTACAGAAACCAGACTAATTACGCAGCCTTTCTACTTTTTGACTCATTATTGAAATGTTTTCATTTAAATGTTTTCATATGTTGAGTAACTAAACGATTGGCAGTGTTCACTCAAAATTTTCATATTATACACTTTCGTGTTGTGTGCAATTGTGCTCAACACTGATTTTTGCACGTAAATTGACCATTGTTTACAAGCCAATTTAGTTCGGAGGGGGCGTGCACTTTGAAGGTGTCGACAGGGCGTGATTTGGTGAAATTGTTGAAAGCATTGTTGCGTTCGATTGCGACACACGAAAACAAAAATCACTGCGGGCAGCCACAACACAACAACGAGCAACAACCGTCACCGCAACAACTCGTTTCACACATTCGCGCACGCCACATTACACTTTTTACATGCGCATTAAAATGTTCATATGCAAATTTCAACCAGGCAAAACTATATACCAACATTTACTTGTATGTCTACATAAATATATGTGCAACTATGTAGGCATGTGTGTGTGTGTTGGCATGTCGCGCATGGGCGGCAACCCAATTAAGGCCACAGCCACAACAATAGCAAAGCGGAAATAAACTGAAAGAACTGCACGGTCGCGCTGGCACAGGTCGGTGCGTGCGTTTATTAAACAATTACCAGGCGCACCCACATACACACACACATATAATTTATGCATGTGTGCGTTGTTATGGCAGCAAATTAGCGCCATGCAAATATGCAACGCCCGAGGAAAGGCCAAAGTTGCACAAACAGACCAAATTGGCTGACAGAGCAGCTATGACACAACACGAAAGCAGTGCACACATTTGAATGGCGGTGAAATTAAGTCTCAAAAGCGATGCACTAAAAGTGGGTGCAACTAATAGGAACTTTCGACTTGCTAATTGAAAATAGCAATAGTTGTAAAAGCTATGATGCAGTTGTGCCGCTCAGCAGTTCCGCGTAAATTTTAATTGAACTCACTAGCAATGTAGTTAGTCACTGTGAAAAACAACAACAACAACTCTGCTTTGTCGAGTATTTCGCGCTGTTCAATCTACTAAAAGCGAAACTCTTTCAAGCGCTAAACGCTATCAAGTGAGAAAATGAAAACATTTACATTCGAAAAGTTTGCTCTGAACATTTTCAGAACTTTTTAACAGCGAACACAATTTAGCCATTTCCTGCGTTTTGCTAACATCAATGCAATTTTCCGGAATTTCGCGCGCACGTGCAGTCAAACATGACAAAGCGCCGCTAAAACACACCAACAACAGGTACAACACGCCAACGGCTGAATATTTGACCTTAATTTGCATTTATTTGGCGCAAATTCTCGCACAATTTTGCCGCTAACTGTTGACACACAAAAGCGTGCAGACAGCATCAGCAACACACCAACACCAACACCGACAGCAATAACAATAAAATAGCAACGCCAACAAAACAACAATGCGAACAACAACGAGCACCGCTAGCGACAACAACAACAACAGCAACAACAACAACGACAACACCAACAGCAACGCAAATGATAAAACCCGTTGCCGTGTCGTAGGCAACTCTCGTTTCCGCTGTTGTTGTGCTTTATATTACTGTCGTTGTTGTTGTTGTTGTTTTTGCTTCATCATCCGGCCATTGTTGTTGTCGCTTGTTTGTTGCTTTACTAGTACATGCTTCTGTTGAACTTCGCTACCAGCGCACATTGTCGCTGCCGCTAACAGCTAAGCCGGCGCGCGCTTTGTTACATTTTTGGCCGTTCCCAAAAAAAAAACGAAGGACCCAACCATATTTTGCCACACAGCACAGTGGCACACACACACACTCACTCATACGCCAGCGGCATCGATAGCGTTGCGTTGTGTGCGTTATGGCGGCTATTATGGTTCGATTTCGTCGGCTCTTAAATATATTTTTCCTCTCGCCACTTTGTTGTCGCGTTTTTTGTTGGTACTACAATTGTCATTGTTATTGTTGTTGCAGTGCGCATATTGCGCCTTTTTTTGCAATTTTTTTTACACCATTTCCATTTTTTTATGGTTGTCGTTTTTGTATTTTTTGTTGTCTTTGTAGTTGACGCTCCCGCTGCTCTTTTGCCTTTGTAAATTTTTGATATTTCATTAGTGCTGCAGCTGACTGCTGCACTATTTGCTTGTATGCGTTGTTTTTGGCTTCCTGTTTGGCATTTATTATGCAATTCGCTGGCCTCCGACTGCGCAACAAAAACATTCTTGCAAAAGAAATTGTACAACTTAATGATATTTTTGTGTTGGCAGCAGGCGTTTGTTTGTAGCCAAACAAGGCCGCTTGCTGTGTGCTCTGTGCTGACTGTCGACTGCTTGCTGTTGCTATTGTTGTTGCTGTACACATTTATAAACCATACAATTTTAATGTTGATTGTTGTAAAGTGAACAAAACAAACGCGCAGCGAAATAAGTGAAATTAAATGCGAACGAAGAGCGCGTGGCAAATAAAATATTGAAGCAATTGTCTGTGGTGGCTGTGTGACCGCAATGAATATTGCATGGATTGCGTTAAATATTGAACAGTGTGGCGTATGAGTGATAGTCGAATGTGTTAATAATTAAGCGAACATGTTGAAAGAGTGCAACATAACTCACGGAGATTTAAATATGCGACGCTGAAATTATCAGCCGAGAACAAAAAAGAGAAACGCGCAGCTGTTTGTGATGGTGTTTAATACTTTAAACGATTTTTTTCTCTTCACTTTAACAGCTGAATTCTTCATTGTTACATGAGCCAAATTTCTGTTTGCCCTTTAGAATATTTTTAAGTCTTTAACTAGGCTTCCCAACCGTCCTCCTTTGAGGACGGCATTCCTCCTTGAACAGAAAATGTCCTCCGTCCTCCTCAAAAGCCAAAAAGTCCTCCTCAAGCTCAAATTAATTTTCAATTTTTTTTTATTTTCTATTCAAGTGTGGCAACTTAATCAATTAATGAGGAAAATTTTTGCAATTTGTGTCCAATATTTCGATGCTGCTTTGGGCATTCAAAATAAAATTATAGACTTCGTTGAAAATCCGGATGAGTCAGCTGCTGGAATGTTCAACATGATTAAGGTCGCATTGGAAAAATTAGACTTAAAAATAAGAAATATTGTGCGCCTAAGTGCTGATAATACGAATACACAAATATGCGTTTTGTTATATTTTTTAAAGTGGGGCAAAAGTTAAAATTTACATGTGCTTTTAGGTTTTGTCTTTTTACACTTGTATTTTCCAAAAGCATGATGAAATATTGAAGGAATGTGATGTCCTCCTGAAACAAAGTAGTTCCCATACAAAGTCTTCCTCAAGACAAATTTTGTCCTCCCTAAGCCGTTTTAACAGTTGGGAAGCCTAGCTTTAACCCTCATAGCCTGAAACCTGCAATTTTTTTAAATTTTTTCTCAAAAAGAAAAAGATCTACTTTGATCCTTCTTTTGCTAACTGAGTAATAATCATAATGTTTATATTAAAACAAAATTGTTTATTACTTTTTTTCATAAAGGTACAAAAGTACCAAAAAAAAAAGCTATGGTTGCAACAACCAAATTTCTGTTTGCGCTTTAGTATATTTTAAAGTCTTTAACCCTTGAAGCCTTTAGCCTGTAATTTTTTTATTTTTTAATAAAAATCCTTTTTCTGCTAACTGAGTAATAATCATAATGTTTATATTAATTTTTTTCATTAAGGTACAAGAGTTATTACCAGGGAAAGGATTTTGTGGAAATTGCCTTTTTTGCTTGCTACTAGATAGAGCATTTCTGATTGAAAATGAGCACGAATTAGGTCCTCCTGATTAGAAATATACCACTTTTATTTTGCCTTTTTTGCCTTAAAAAGGCAGTTTGCATTTTTCACCCATAAATGCCTTTTTTTAGTGCCTATTTTACCTATAAATGCCACAAAATGCCTTTTTCAAGATTTTTCGAGCGCCATTTTATTTTTCTTTCGTTTTTAATTTTCCTCCTTTTGTTTCGCAAAAATACCTTTAAACTAAAAAAAAATTAAGTAGCAACATTGCAATTTCGTTAACTTATCGATGTTTTTACATTGATTTGATCATTCCTAAGCCGTTATTTTTTGTTGTTCAGTGGAAAATTTAAAGAAAAAAACATGCCAAAATCAAAAAGTTCGGTTAGCGCAAAAATTTTATTTATTTTTTGTGATACAAGTACGGCTTTTATACTTTTATATGAGAAGTTAAAATATGAATTTAAAATATGTGCCAACATTTCAATTAAAATATCTTAGTTGACAGTTCAAAGACAGTTTGTTTTTTTGAAAACCTTGATGTTCCTTTTCTTTTACAAAAAACGAGGTATAAATATTGTATGTTGCATACTTCAAATGAAATAAAATTATTAAAAAATAGATACCGTTTCTCCTTTTTTTAGATTTTCAATATAGTATTTTTTTCTTATTTTTAAATGCCGGTTTTTGCCTTTTTAACAGATTTTAATGCCATATTTTGCATTTTATGCAGTTTTTGGTGCCTTTTTCTGCCTTTTTGGCAGTTTTTAGTGCCTTTCCTTGCCTTTTTTGCTATTTTATTTTGCCTTTTTTATAGGTTTTTAGGTCCTCAAAATCCTTTCCCTGGTTATTACAAATGCGAAATCAACAGTTCAATTTCTTTCACCATATGACGGTTATAAAAATCAGTCCTTTTTCAAAAGATGGCTCTGGCTATTGTGAATGGTTCAGAGTGGCAGCTGATTGCAATGGTTCCAGACAGTTAATGTTGTAGTGGCTGCCTCTGTATGAGACACACTTAGGCCTCTATATGGGCCCATTAGAGGCCACAAATTCCAACCGTTTGAAATGTGTATGCAACACTGTTTTTTCAACATGTGTTACAACACACATTTCAAACAGATGGGAGAAGGGAGGGAGGGAGGGGACCTACAGTTAGACGCCGAATCCGAACGGCAGTTTTTGGCAGTTTTTCTTTCACACTTGGAGGTTTTGCCATGTTGTACGATTCTTGTAATTCTCAGCTGCTTCATGCGGATAGCGATAGAAGTAGACGAGCCCGAGCTGGGAATCGAACCTAGGGCCTCTGGCAGATAGTTAAGACACCTGTAAAAAATATTCATTTAATATCGATTTGTGTTTATTTAACAAATCTTTCCCATCTTTTAACTGTTCAACTTTGAGTTAACTAAGCCGTACTTGTGGGGGCAATTTTTCTCTTGCGAGCTGCCGATTCAAAGGCAAAAAGGTTAGGGTCTTTTACTTATATCGGATTGTGACTGGGGAAGAAAAATTTATATTCTACGAGAACCACAAGAAGAATCGTTGCCATTGACCTCAGCATCAATGCCAAAGCCGAATATTCATGATTCTAAGGTCATGTTGTGTATTTGGTGCAACCAAAAGTTTAGTTGTATACTATGAACTGCTACAGCAAGGCAATTCAATCATGGGCAATCGGTATGGGCTACCATTGATTAGTTTAAGTCGTGCATTACGAGAAAACAGTTAAAGACATGAAAAAAATATTATGACAACGTTTGGCCTCATGTTGCAAAAATCGTAAGAAATATTTGGAAACGCTCAAGTGGGATATTTTACTACACCTTCGGTATTCTCCGGATATGGATTCTTCTAATTACTGATTATTCCGACGCATGCAGCACGATTTACCAGATCACTGGTTCTATTCTTTAACAGAAGTCGAACTAACTAACTAAATCAAAAGACGACACATTTCTGTGAGATAGAATTCAAAAATTGCTTGAGAGGTGACAAAAAGTAGTAACCAGCGATTTATTAATCAATAATTCAATCAATCAATGTTTGAGTGATCAATTATTTGATTAATCTGTTCGTTCTCTTGGTTTTGAAAAATTGCATTTTTGACCACTAAACGGACCGTATAATTTTTACTCCCAATATTTTGTGGTCGTTGATAATCAGAAAATTTTACTGTTTAGGGATTTGAAGAACTGAAATAATAGCATTTATGAAAACAAATTAAAAACAAATTTACACAAATTTAAAATTTAAAATTTTAATTTTAAGAACTGAAATAATAACATTTAGGAAAACGAATTTACAACAAATTTAAACAAATTTGAAGTTTTTTATTGCTAGTAGTTAATTATAACAAACTTGTTTCCAAACACTGCAAAACTTCTTTTCATAAAATCCTCATCATTCTCTCTAATCGCATTGCAGATATTGGGCGGTGACAAATATCGATTACATACATTCGCGCACAAGTAGGCGTGTCTTTCTTATGATCTTCTGCGTATGGACGGCGGCGGTAATCGTTTCGCTGGCGCCGCAATTCGGCTGGAAGGATCCCGACTATCTGCAGCGAATAGAACAGCAGAAATGTATGGTTTCACAGGATGTCGCATATCAGGTAAATAGTAACACTTGAACCCAATAACAAATACATTATTGATTGATTGCAAAACACTCTTGTGGCCAATCCAAATTGCGATCAACAATCAAAATTGCATCACTTTTCATCACTTTTACACGATTCGAGACTTTAGCGTTTAATTAATGGATGTATTTTGTTGTTATTTTCTGTTGTTGTTTTTCTTTTTTATAGGTTTTTGCCACCTGTTGCACGTTCTACGTGCCACTGCTGGTCATATTGGTGCTCTACTGGAAAATCTATCAGACGGCACGTAAACGCATACATAGGCGTCGTCCACGGCCAATCGATGTCACCGGCAACAATAATCAGGCAAGTAACGTGTGTATGTATGTGTGTGTGTGTGTGTGTGTGTGTGTGAAGTGTAGGGCACAAATGCATGATTGATGAACGTGTGGCAAGGGCGAAGGCGTAAAAACATCAATCACTGCCGGTGCAAAAAGGCACAAAAGTTGGTGATAGTTGGTGAAAAAATGCATTGTCCGTCTGCGAACAACAAAGGGCAAAGTGCAATTTTTGCACGCACCAACCTGGTGTCGAATGATTGCGTGTGACTGCGAGTGTGGCTGCGAATGACTTCTGTTCGATGCCACATTTATTATTGCAATTCTGTGCCCCGATTAACACCAACAGACGCAGTGTGTATGTGTGTGTGTGCAGTGTTGTTGTTGTTGCAGGCTTCAGCGTCCATTATTGCTGCCACTCATTCGCTTAATTAAATGCAAATGTTGCCTGGCATTGTCTGCTTTTTAAGATTAAAACTTTTTCGCTTATTGTTGCGCTCGCTTTCACTTCGTCAGGTTGTGCAGTGTTGCCACATAATTGCAATTGTTGTCACGTCAGCATTGATGCCAACCGTTTGCGGCCGCTGTAGTCGAGAATGCAGCTCAAAGTCATTACTCGGCGCTTTCTATACATACGCACACACATAGTCAATCATGCACCTGCACCAGCTCATGTTTGTATGTGTACATGTGTGTGTGTGTGTGGGTGTATTGCGTGTATTGTTTGACTACGTCAATTGCTTCATTAGCGTAATTGCTTTCCAAGTTCAAATCAATGCTGGTCCGTCGGCTGACCGCCGTCCGCCATTACACGCTCAAACGTCGACTCGCCCGCCAGCTGTCCATGAATGCACGACCGCAAAATTTAATGTTGCGCATAATGAAGTCCGGTCGCAGCCGCAAATGTTGCAGCCGGCCCAAGCTAAAACTGTCATGCGGCAAGAGTAATGGACGAGCGGCGTACAGCAACAAAAAGTGCAAACGGAAATTATGCAGTAAATTAAAAAAGAAAAAAGGCGGCAACCACGAGAATAGTGCAGTGCAAACTTTGCGTGGTTGCCGCTTGCCAGACATTTTACTACGCAGAAAGAAACCAGAAAAATACTGAAAACAAAGAAATGGAAGAGTGGAAAAAATGTGCACCAAGATAAAGCGGCAGAGAAATGCGAGTGATTAGAAGTTGAAGCGAAGGAAAATGTTTAACTCTTTGGGTTGAGTGAAAATTATTGGAGCGGTTAAGTCGTCCGAGAGAAGAAAAATGTTGCAGAAGATTGAGTACTGAAAGTGGTAGCAGATGATAATGATGGAAAAAAAGAAGAAGAAACCAATTTTAAAATAGTTTGAAAAATTTAAAAAGGACCACTTTGCTGATATCGTTGTTAGGGCTGTGATCCTTTGAGCTATTTTGGTGGCCTTTTTTGTGAACGTAGAAGATCTCTAAGTAAGTGCGTATGTAAGTTAGGCCTTCTATGGTGCCAGGAATAAATTTTCTGGTCTTTAGAATAGTTTCTTTCGAATCATTTTTTGTGTTTAGAATAGTTTAAAGTCTGAAGAGTATTTTGACATTAAAAACTGAGTATTCCCATCAAAGAACAGAATGTTGGAATGAAAGTATGTCTTTTTATGGTGCCAGGAATACATTTTTTTTTAATAGTTTCAAGTCTTAAACGAATTTTGAGATTTAAAAAACCGAGTATTTCAAATAGAGAACATAATGTCGAATGAATGAAGACCTGTTAGACCTTTTATGGTGCCAGGAATAAATTTTCTGGCCTTTAGAATAGTTTCTTTTGAACCATTTTTTTCTCTTTAGAATAGTTTAAAGTCTGAAGAGTATTTTGACATTAAAATTGAGTATTTCAATCAAAGAACAGAATGTTGAATGAATGAAAATTAGGCTTTTTATGGTGCCAGGAATACATTTTTTTTTTTGAATAGTTTCAATTCTTAAAATTATTTTGAGATAAAAAAACCGAGTATTTCAAATTGAGAACATAATGTCGAATGAATGAAGACCTGTTAGACCTTTTATGGTGTCAGGAATAAATTTTTTTTGGTCTTTAGAATAGTTTCTTTCGAATCATTTTTTTTGTGTTTAGAATAATTTAAAGTCTTAAAAGTATTGTGAGATAAAAAAAAACTGAGTATTTCAATCAAAGAACAGAATGTTGAATGAATGAAAATTCGGCTTTTTATGGTGCCAGGAATAAATTTTTTTTAGAATAGTTTCAATTCTTAAAAGTATTTTGAGAAAAAAAAACTGAGTATTTAAAATTGAGAACATAATGTCGAATGAATGAAGACCTGTTCGACCTTTTACGGTGCCAGGAATAAATTTTCTGGTCTTTAGAATAACTAGTTTCTTTTGAATCATTTTTTTTCTCTTTAGAATAGTTTAAAGTCTTAAGCGTATTTTGAGATTAAAAAACTGAGTATTTCAATCAAAGAAGAGAATGTTTAGAGAAGCTAAACATATACAGAAGAAGTATTAACATTGCCTAAATGCAGAAGAAGAGTAGACTATGAGCACTTTCCAGCTCTGTCTGTAACGAAAATAACGATTATTCTACAACTTGGGTGACCTTAAAACAGCTAAAAGAAGAAATCTACTAAAATTCATACACGAATCAAATTTTCTTTAATTGGCTCTCGAATAATTTTCAATATAGACTCATCACCAGTGGCGCAAGAAAATTTTTCGCGTGCAAAATTTGAGCTCAATTCTATTTGAAAGCATGTGACAATTTTTATTTTTAGGGGGTTTAAACCCACAAAACCCATCTATGTGCGACACTGCACATCACTATTTCCTTTTTTTTATTAAATAACGAAAATAACGATTCTTCTACAACTTGGGTGACCTTAGAACAGCTAAATGTATTACCGCAGACCCAATTTTTAACCCAAAAGTGTCTTGTGGCAAGATCCAATTTAACCTAACCTAACTATTTCTTCTTAGGGTGATTTTTTTAAAGAAGTCAACTCTATAATTTTTATATCAAACTTTATCGAAAATTATCGAAAATTAAATTCGAAACCATACTTCAACTTCGGTTTACAGAGTTTGCGTTTAGAGCACTTGAATGCAGTTTTTAAGGTATGAATTACCAATCCGCTTGGATTTTTTAGATCATTCTTTCTATTTGTATCCAAACATTTTTAGTTTATGTGCAAAAAAACTAAATTTTAAAGTGAACTGTAATAAAAGACCGCCGCTTCTGTAGTCAGTCTTCATTTATTTTTTTAATGAATTGTTGGGAATATTTATACTTTCTGGGAGTTTTGCTTAACACAAGAAAACAAAATAATAACAACAAATAATTAAATACGTTCCACTAGTTTTGAATTAATTATTCAGTTAATTTATAAAATCATTTTTCAATTATCCATATTACTCTTCTAGTGGCCTAATTAATTAGCTTTTGCTGTCTGTTAATGTCCTTTCGTTGTCTTGTTATGTTTATTTGTTAATGTTGGCAACCTTTTCCATTTCGATGCCCATTAGAATTAAAATGGTGCTTAACTTTACAAAAGACGCTTTTCAAAAATTCCGCTCTTTCATCTTAAACCCTTTTAAATGTACAAAACAAAAACACACTCAACCTAAATGCCTGAATAAGACCACTTTTTGATTTTCTTTCTACTACCAACAAACCAAAGCAAACAATGCGAGCAGCAAATGAGCAACACACCCAACAATTGTTGCCGATACGATGACAAGTAAAAACCTGAAAAACAAATCCAAAAAACGAAAACGCAACAGAATTCAAAAGTCTTGTCTTCGCCTCAAATGACATGCGAGCTCACCGCACACAACAACAACAACAATTTGCACACATTCAAATGGGCAGTTGACCCTTTTTTTCGTGCGGCCGCAAAACAAGTACGCCAAGACCGCTTAGGACAGTCGAGTATAACTTCCAATTAAATCAAATAAAAATCCGCAACTGCTGGAAAAGCCCCACTTGAGGCCAAAACCGAACGGCAGCAAACAAAGCAAATAAAAAAAATTGAAAACCAAAGAAATAGGAAAATGATACAAGACAAAGACTAAGAGACAATTAAAGTGGGCAAATACATAACAACTACAACAACAACTGACATAAAAAAGCACCGAAGAAGAAAACAAATAAAAAAAATGGCGTTCTGATGTGAGCGCGCCACATGATTGAATGAATGGGCAGATCATTTTTTTTTTGACAAATATTTAAAAATATACAAAATGCTGTTGGGTCAAAAAAATAACCAACAAAAGCAGAAATAGGCTGAAAAAAGCTCCGAGGCAAAAACAAAAATAACGAAAAATGTAAAAGATTAGTTACATGAAAAAAATTGAGGCAGCAACCAACTGCGGCTGGTGCTGCGTACTTTAGAAACGCTGCCGGCTGAGTGGGCTACACCAACGATTCAATACATACACACACGTACAGAAAGCTGACAGGACAAATAGATGGATGGATGGGCGGTTGAATGGTTGAGCTGGTTGCACGGTTGGCTGGGATTGTATCGGGATTCCTTGTAGGCTTAGCAGAAATGGCAACATTTTAACAACATCAGCTGTTTTTGGGCAGGAAATTTGTTTAAGAAACTTTTTCTTGGCTGCAAAGGCAGTCCAGATCAACGTCAAACACCAGCAAAAATAATAAAACCAACAGCGACACCAACGCTGCGGTGAGGGCATTAAAAAATTGCATGGCAGTGTCGGCAAAGTGAAAAAAGAAAATGAAGACATTAAAAAAATAAACAAAAAAAATAAATTAAAAAAAGTAAAAGTAAAACGAAAAAAGAAAAACTAAAAAAAAAGAAGCCACAAGTGAGTGGCGTCCGGCAACGGCCAACAGGAAGTGGAAGAAATGCTGACGGAAATAACCGGGAAGTGCACATGAAGAAGATGCATTACGATGTCGGTGCGAGGGCCAAACGTGCAGAGTGCTCGCTGTTTTGCTAGTTGTTGCTCAGGACAGTTATAGTTGTTGTTGCGATTTTTTTTGTTTTAGTTTTTGTGGTTGTTATTGTACTTTAATTATGCTCGTCATTGAAACTTTTTAATGTAGTTTGCGATGTGTTGTTTCTGGTACTTTCCTGTTGTTGTTTAGTGTTGTTGTACTGAGGTGACTGACCATATTTACTTTGTCATGGAGTTTATGGCGACAAGAAGGAGGCGTAATTAGTATGGAAAAGATGTGATATTTTATTTAATCAGATATGACAACCCAATCAGTCGAACTCAGTGGCGCACACAGGTTTTTATTTTGGGGGCGTTCTGTACACAGTTTTGACACCACTTTCGTATATATTTATTTATTTATTTATTTATTTATTTTTTATTTAGTTATTAATTTATTAATTGATTTATTTAATAATTTATTTGTTTGTTTAATTTTTTCTGTATTTATTTATCAATTAATTTATTATTTAATTAATTTTTTTATTTATTTATTTACTTATTTGTTCGTTTATTAATTACTTTAATTGCTAACTAATTTATTTATTTATTAAGTTATTTATTTGATTTATTATAATTTTTTATTTGCTTATTCATTTACTTAGTTATTTATGTAACTATTTATTTTTTTATTAATTTATTTATTTATTTATTTGCTGGTTAATTAATTAATTTTTATTTTATTTTGTTATTTACTTATTTATTTATTTATGTATTAATTTGTTGATATTTAGTAATTTATACATTTATTTATTTATTACTTAACTAATTTATTTATTTATTTAATATATTTCACTTATTATTTATTTACTTATTTATTTATTATTATTACTTATTTATTTATTATTGTATTTATCTATTTATTTTTAATGTATTTAATTTATTAACTTATTAACTAATTTATTTATTTATTTAATTTATTTATTTAGTTCTTTATTTATTTATTCCTTTATTTATTTATTTATTTAATTATTTTTTTATATATTTATTTGTTTATTTATATATTTATTTTATTATTTAGTTATTATTTTTTCTTTATAATTAAATACTTAAGTTATTTATTTATTTATTCATTTATTTATTTATTTATTTATTTATTTAAGTTAAGGTCCGGCACGCCGGCCGAACCAAAAAATTAAAGTTGGGGCTGGCACACTGCCGGCCCATACCGTTAAAGTTGGGGCTGGCTACAGCCAGCCCATACTTACACAAAAACTCAGCAGATCCCAAAGAAGAAAAACTCCGAATTGTAGCTGCAGCTTACAGTACTTTATTTGTCCGCGTCCCAACTAAGACTAACCCTACCTAAGCTTAATTCTAACGTATCCGGCCCTACTTAGCCCTAAGACTGCTGATTAGGCGATTCCCACGCTGTTGTCGCACCAGCAAGCTCCGGATGTTCGCCAGACGCACAGTCAGCAGCTTTAACACAAGACCAACGCTGTTGTTGCACCAGCAACGCCTGCTGCAACGTCAGCGGTTTCTGTAGCGGAGCAGGGGTGTTAACTGCCCCCCCTTCAAATATCTGCGTCCCGCAGATTTTCGGCTTGCTCCTTGTGCACACCTGTGAGGACTGCTGGTATTACGAATTTCCTCGTAAGCTTCCGCCATGTTAGGTATCCGATGGTTACCAGAGCAGCTACTATGCAAATATCCGTTAAAGCTGATACGCCGAACATTGCATCCAGGTTGTTGAGGCGTTTGATGTTTGACAAACTCAGGCCGTGAATATACCCAAGGTTGGGTCTAATTCCTTGCGACGAAACGTTAGCCAGGACAGGTGGTAGCAAATGTGATATGCTCAGCGTCTTTCCTGTAAATGTCACGTTTCCCACCTTGACCGTTTCGTTGTTCAGCCGAATGATGAAAGATCCCTCAAGAAACTTTGAAGAGTTCGTGCTGTGGACTTCGCCCTTAAAGTTGGACAGGAACAATATATCATGGTCGATGAGCTCAATTACCTCATCGTGGTTCGGTTCGTAGTGACAAGGCGCATCTCCCCCTTTTACTAAGCGGGCAAGACAGCTAGCTTCTGGCACCCTTTCGAGGGAACCCATCTCGCATATCGTGGTGTTGCTTACTGTCACGCAATCGCCTGTGATGCCGTAAGTCTGATTTCTGCTAACAAGTATCCTCTCATGTTTGATGCTAACCCTTCTCCTATTCAGCGTGGTGGCTTTTACCATTAGTACACGATATTGCTCCACGTCCACCTTGGGTATTGATAGTATGTAGAGAAGCATCGTACCGTTAGAGTATACAGATGGCGTCGTGTATTCAATGGCCTCTATCGCGTTTCGGTATGGTAAGGTACTTTCCTCCCTAAGGATAAGCTCGACTTCTTCTCGGTTTAGGAGGTTGGTATTGACTATTCCCGCCTTGGCCATTTGGCATGCTCGGACTATTTCGTGAATGTGTTGTTTAATAATTTGTACCCTTTTAAAATGTGCATCTTCCACAAGCTTCAGGCTAACTTCCCTTCCTAGTGCGTTGCTGGATCGTGTCAGGTCGTTCAGCCTATCTACTGCCCATCTCGTTGCGTTAACTAGTTCTTCGTTTATTCTGTATTGGCGGTTGTTGTTACTAATTATTTCATTCTGCGATTCGAGCAACTGATTCCAATCCGTCGCATCTGGGGAGCCTCCAATCCATTTCCAGGCGGAACCTATCCAGTTAATGGCCCTTCGGTTTCGCAGTTTACCTCCCTGTAGCTCATTGATACGACGCTGGGCTTCACTGAGTTCGAAATTTATAAGCGATCTCGTTGATTCATCCTTCACTTCTCGCTGAGAGGAACTTGTTAGACTCCTTAGTGCGTCGTCGATCAGGTTCAGGTTTACCGCGTGAATCAGCTTAAAATGACCGTTGACAATCCATCCATCGCCCTGCTGTACCATTACCAAGGGGGTGTTGTACGGGAAAACGTCGAAGCAACAAGCTCCAGAGATGAAAAGCAGTCTATTGTACATATAAATCAGTGTTAGCCTATTTATGTTCTAGTTACTCTTAATTTCTTAGATTCCCTACTTAAGAAGGCGTGTTTGCTTGTTCCTTAAATCTGAATTAAATTACTATAATTGTCGATATGTTCGTCGATTTGTCAACCCTAAAATTAAGTTGAACATAGCTTAAATTTGAAACAAAGGGAGCTTAGGATTAACTTGAACATTTTTCCTTAGGATCACAAATTAAATTGAACATTGTTTAGAATTAAAAATTAAATTGAACATTGATTAGAATTAAAAATTAAATTGAACATTGTTTAGAATGACAATATTGTAATGACCGTAATTATCCTAAGGTAAGTTAGCATACCACAATTTCCTTAGTGTTACTTAAGTACAATCGTGTTAAGCATATTTAATTACTATTAGATGCACGTCTTCTTAAAACTCCTTTATTATTTTAAAAACTGTTTATCTATTATTTTATTAGATTTTTCTCTTAATGGCATTTCCATTTCTTGACTTTCAACTTCCCATTTGAACAATTTTTTATTTTGTAAATTGTTCGGTGCTATTTTTATATTCTATGTGCTTTTTGCAGGGTGCTTGGTGTCATGATTATTTGGTTTTTTTTTGTTTTGTTCTACCATCTTTTATTAGATAAGCCTTGCTGCCGAAGGTTAGTTTCTTACATGGGTTTTGTGGATTTTTTTCCCTGAGTTGGTTAATATGGTTACCCCGTTATCTCGTGCTACTGTTTCCTTCTTGTAACGCTTCTTGTGCTTGCCCTTGATTTGTTTGTCAAGCACAAAAACTACTTTTCCGGAGTCGTATTGCTTCGGCTCCTGCCTTCTTTCGTTTAATCTGGCGTTTCTCATTTCCTGATTCTTTTCTATTAAGGCTTTTACATCTTCGAGTACCCTTTCTCGAAAACCTGCTAGGTTTTGGTAGTTTATTCTACCTGCCCTGTTTAGGAAAATGTCCGCAGGTTTTCTATTAACTATAGAATGGACAGAAGTATTGTATCGGTCTACCGCTATGTACACGAGTTCCTTTACCGAGGCTCTTGGGAGTTCTGTTTTTAGGCACCTATAAATTTCTAGCAGTGTTGAATGTAACCTTTCAACTTGCCCGTTAACCTCACTCTTTTGGATTGGAGTTTGGTATAACTCGATACCGAGAGATCTAATGAAATTCGACACGGTAGGACTTAACAAGCCTCGCTCGTTATCCGTAACGAGGATTTTTGGCACTGTGAAAAAATGAATAACCTTTGTTAACTTTTCCCGCAACAGTATCGCGGACCGATTCTTTATATGAAATAGCTTCGCATATTTAGAAAACTTATCCAAACAACTAAGGAATTTACACCCCTCTACCTCAAACAAGTCAACATGAAGGATTTCGCACGGATATGACGGTATTGGGGTAGGTTGGTATTTAGGTTTACTCGGGTGACGGTCATACTTCTGGTATTTGCACGTCTCGCAACTCTTAGTGTAACTCCTAATTAAACTTGCCATATGCGGAAAATAGTATTTTTCTAAAATTTGCAATGCGTTTTCACGAGGGTTCCGATGGGCTCTTCGATGCTCAGCTTCGATAATCCTGCACTTTCGTTCTTCGCTTGTAACGTCCTCGACTAGTCTTTGGGTGATACGAATCCTGTACTTGGAGAAGTGTTTCAAGTAGACATTTTGCAGGAGTTGCAAGAGGCTCTCCGGAATTTTAATTCCGTTAATTAGATTAGGGTTCAGAAACTTTTTCAGCGATTCGGTCAGGTTGGGTTCTGTGAACTCCCTCATCGATACGTAATGGCGATAATAACTTGGATGAGGTGATTCCCAAGAATGTAAGTCTATTCCAATTCTAAAAACAATTTGATTCTTAAACACGTTTAACGGGGCCTCCACATGTGGTATAAGATCGGTTGAATCTCGCAAAGCGCTATGGGCAGTAGCGCCTGTCGATGAAGACTCACTTGCGGTCACCGTTCGTGCATCTACTTCGTCAGCGGTTATCGTGCTGCATTCTCCCTCATCCGCAGTTATAGTACTGCATTCGCCTTCTGACGCAGTATCCGTACACGAGTCAGCTAACAGATTCACTTGAGTCTGGAGCCTCGAGAGAGCATCAGCCACCACGTTAGATTTACCAGGTTTGTAAATTAACTCGTGGTTGTACTCCTCGATCCTGGATTTCCAGCGTTTCAGTTTTGCATTATGATTCCTATTTCCCAACGCAAAGGTCAAGGGCTGATGATCGGTATAGATCCGAATCAATTTCGCCCCATACAGATAGGAACGCAAATTATCCAGAGCCCAGACTATTGCCAGCATCTCTTTTTCATTTGTCGCATAGGCTTCCTCAGTTTTGCTGAGGGATCGTGAAATGTACGAGATTGGCCTATCTTTTCCATTTTCGCCCTGTGATAAAACGGCCCCTATTGCGTAATCAGAAGCGTCCGTAGTGAGGTTGAAGGGTTTTTCGAAATCGGGAAAGGCGAGTAAATCGCTCGAAATCAACAACTTTTTTAGCATGTTAAAGGCTTTCAGACCCTCTTCGTCAAGAGTTATTGGGACTCGCCTGGAGGCGTTGGCTTTCACTTGGGCATGCTCGCCTCTTGTCAGATTTGTCAATGGTTTGGCCACCTTGGCGTAGTCTCTAATAAATTTTCTGTAATATGAGGTCAAACCCAGAAAACTTTTCAATTCTTTAAGGTTTTGCGGAGGGGAGATATTCTGTATTGCTAGCACCTTCTTCTCATCAGGCTTTATGCCCTCAGCAGTAACAATGTAACCGAGGAATTCAACTTCTTTCCTCATAAAATGCGTTTTTTCCAGATTTACTCTTAAATTGGATTTGGCAAGTTTAGAAAGGACAATGTCGACGTTTTTAAGGTGTTCATCCTCATCCTTGCCATATATAATGATATCGTCAATGTACACATAACAAATTTTACCAATATGTTCTTTGAGTACATCGTCTATCATTCTTTGAAATATTGCTGGGGCATTTTTCAACCCAAAAGGCAGACGAAGGAATTCGTACTTGCCATTCATCGTTGAGAAGGCGGTCTTGGGTATGTCTGAAGTCTTCATGGCTATCTGATGGAAGCCCGACGTCAAGTCGAGAGTAGTGAAGTATTTTGCTTTGCTGAGGCTGCTTAGGGTGGAATTAATGTCCGGAATTGGGTAAGTATCGGGGATCGTGACGGCGTTTAACCTTTTAAAATCAATCACCATGCGATACTGTTTCTCCCCACTTGGTTTGGGTTTCTTCGGCACCACCCATATGGGGGAGTTATACGGACTCTTAGAGGGTTGGATAATTCCCTCGCTCAATAATTTCTGCACCTGTCTTTCCACCTCCTCTCGCATGCAAGCTGGGTAAGGATAACTCTTGGTATAGATGGGCTCGGCAGTTGTCGTTTTGATTTCCGCCCTTATACTTGTTCCTATTATGTCTTTATTATTTAGCGGACCAAACAGAATTTCATATTTATTGATCAAGCGTTTTAATTCAGCGAAGGACTTTGGTGGTACATCTGCATTAATCATTTCGCAGATGTGCTGCGACCTTTTCTCGAACAAGGGAATTTTGATGTCCGGTTTTAACAATAGTAGATTATTTTTGCGATCTATAACCGCCTCCAGTTCCTTCAACGTATCATCGCCAATGATTCCGTCGAAGGACGACAACCCCGGCAAAACATAGAATGTGATAGTTGCATTGTTTCCCAATTTCTCAAAGAATTTACCCCGTACTTTTTCAGTGATTCGTATTTGACCCCCGGCGGACTGAACAGTAAACGGTTTAAGTACCTTCTCACAATTCTCGGACAATTGCGGACTTATAAAGTTCTTATTGGCACCGGTGTCTACCAGAAACTGCCGTGCTACTCCGCCCTTGGTAATATATTTTATATATGGTACGCTGGATGACCGTCCATCATAAAATTTACCTGATCCTCGCATTCCTCCTGCCGGTCGATCTTACTCTGTTCTTCCCCGCCAACAATGTTAAACATTCGCTGTTGTTTATTGGGATAATTATCTGAATAAGATTTCCTCTTGTTCGAATGCGGTAGTTGCGAGGGTTGGCTGCCGGTAGGGTTCATCCGCCGTGTTTGGAAGGACCCATCAACTTCCATTGCTTCGGGAGGTTTGGTCGTGGTTTCCTGCCTAGATGGTGCGATTCCATTATTCCCCGTGAATGGGTTGACATATCGAGGGCCCGAATTACCCCGTGGTGGAAAACGCTCGTTGGTGAAAGCGCGAGGACTACTATAGGCAGGCCTCATATTTCTCGCCTGAATCGGCGTGGGCAGATCCCTCTTGGAGAGTTGGTTTATCGGAACCGTCACTACATTTCTCGTTTGATTGTGGATCGGGAAATTGCGAAAATTTAAGTTTTGGATATCAAGGCAAGCGGTATATGCCTCGGGCAATGACTTCGGTCTCTGGACGATTATCATTTTCGATAATTCACCATTTAACCCCCTTATAAATACATCGAGAGCTCGGTTACGGTATGTTTCCATCAGAGCCCCAATCGTTTCCGCCGAGTAATTATCCGTTTTTACCTTATTTATAATGAGGGAGAATTGGTGATTCACCCTGGCGTAAAACTCGTCAAGCTTCAAGCTTCCCTGAGTCAATTGCCCTAACTGGTGTTCCAGTGTCCGTATATCCCGTTTGTCTGCGTAGTGTAGTGACAAGCACCCCTTTATTTCTGGCCAATCCTCGTCAAAAATATTGTGCGATATTAGAGCGCTGTCTGCGCTTCCCCTGATCTTCCCACGTATACTTTTGAGGATGGCCCTATATTTGGGATTCCCACGGATGATTTTATAATCATCCAGTATCCCCTCCACCGTATGTACCCATGACACATATTGCGCCGGTTCACCCTCAAAGACCTGTAGCTCTTTTACGCTATCCGGCAACCGATCAATCAGTGACAGTTCCTCCACTGTACTCGGCCCACGGAGCGGGGTTTGCTCTCTCGTCGCTTCACTAAGTGAGTTCCCCTTCTCTAGCTCGACAATTCGTCTTTCCGCTTTTTTTAGCTCACCCATAAGGGTAGCGACCGCCCCATTCAATTCAGTAATGGATTGGGCAAGACCGTCCATCGCGGTTTGAGTTACACAAAAGATTTAACGAGACGTACAAAATAAACAATCACTCACCGTACCAACACCTTCCAGTGACCCACCTTCGCAGCAACTTGGCTTTAACGTAATCTGATCAGCACCTTCAGCACCCGCAGCACTATTTAATTTGATGATTAGACTTATCGCACTTACAACATCAACATTTCTGGGGAAAGAAAGGGAAAAAGGATTAGCGAAAGCTTTACCGTGGTCTTAAGGGAACGGCATCCTCGACCCCGAGGGGCGCTACGCATCGAGTCATTTATTGGCCAAGGAAGGGCTGTGTGGATCCTTTTTAGTCGCCGACAATCAGATTGAAGGCGACCTACTGGGGCACAGCTTGCTTCACAGCAAATTTTGAGCACAACGCGATCTCAGGCGTGTTCTTAAGTGAACGCCCGAAGTGGCTGCCGTGATCGTGGAGTGGTTGCCGTGTTCTTATGTGTACGACAGCGTGCACCCTATAGGGCGTACCAGGATCACCTCGCGGCGCCTATCGCAAGGCAACAAATTGCTAGCCGGTTTTGCGGTCGGATCGGGAGACGTTAGTGCAGGTCCTTGACGGCTTTACGCGAACTCCGTGGGTGCACATTTCATTAACCAATTGTTAACTTCACCATTACTTCTCGCTACCGACAGTGAACTGGTTTTTCAAAATTTTTTATTTATTTTATAATCACTATTATTACTTTTTCTTATTTTATTGAGATCTGAGGGTCTTCGGGGTCACAGATTTATCTTCGTTATATCCTGGAGGGTCCCGTGGGAGTCGCAGGATTTGGACGTATTTTTTTAAGGTGGACATATTTATTTATAGAACTTCTTCTCTCATTATTTTCCCAAGAACTGGAGGGTCCGGTCAACTTCGGAGTTGGCTACGGAATCACAGTCCTTGGTTTTTTTTTTCCCCTCAAGCTGGAGGGTCCCGTAGGAATCGCAGCCTGCTCCCTCAATTCCCATTTCACACTTTCATTAATCATTTCACTGTCGGTTTGCACTTGGTTCCTTTATCTTGCACACCACGGGAATTCACTACACTAGCTGAAAGGTGCGGCTTGTTTAGGCCTGCCACCTCAGCTGCACAAGAACACATGCAAAAATTCACGCTCCTTTTCCCGACCGAAGGAGCCCGCATTTTTATTGCGGGTCCCTGCTCGGGCGCCAGTTAAGGTCCGGCACGCCGGCCGAACCAAAAAATTAAAGTTGGGGCTGGCACACTGCCGGCCCATACCGTTAAAGTTGGGGCTGGCTACAGCCAGCCCATACTTACACAAAAACTCAGCAGATCCCAAAGAAGAAAAACTCCGAATTGTAGCTGCAGCTTACAGTACTTTATTTGTCCGCGTCCCAACTAAGACTAACCCTACCTAAGCTTAATTCTAACGTATCCGGCCCTACTTAGCCCTAAGACTGCTGATTAGGCGATTCCCACGCTGTTGTCGCACCAGCAAGCTCCGGATGTTCGCCAGACGCACAGTCAGCAGCTTTAACACAAGACCAACGCTGTTGTTGCACCAGCAACGCCTGCTGCAACGTCAGCGGTTTCTGTAGCGGAGCAGGGGTGTTAACTTTTATTTATTTATTTATTTATTTATTTATTTATTTATTTATTTATTTATTTATTTATTCATTTATTCATTTATTAATTAATTTACTTACTAATTATTTAATTTATTTAATATTTTAGTTATTTATTTATTTATTTAATTATTTATTTATTTATTTATTGAATAATTTATTATTACAATTTATTCATTTATTTATTTGTTTATTTAATTTTTTGTTAAATTATTACATTTATTTTTTTATTTATTTATTGTACTTTCTGTGTGTTTTTTGCATTGCCTTGTTTCATGTTTTTCACTTCTGTTGTTGTTGCAATGTAAATTTCTGCTATTATTATTCTATTTGCTCTGAATTTCATATTTGACAGTGCTGCTTGTTTATTCATTACAACACCACAGTGAACTTCATTGTTCTTTCCTTTTTTTTCTTGCATCGTTTTGTTTTTGTTAATTAATAACATTAATTTTTTGCTTTTGTTTCATTTATGACATTCAAAGCACACAAACAGCACAAAATAATATATAAACAAAAACAATGTAAACAAAAAAAATAATTTACAGTTTTTCTACAATCATTCCGTTTATTATAATTTTTTATTAACCGTTTGTAAAATTTTTAGCGTTATGGGCTTTTGTGTTTTTTTGTTTTAAACTGTTTTAATTTGTAATTTTTATTTTCATTTTGTGTGTATTTTTTGTTGTGTTATAGTTGTGTTGTTGTTTTTGTGTTTGCTATAACGAAAATTGTTTTTGTTAATACGCACCTGATGGCTGCAATGCTCGCAGCAATCATTGTTCTTTTTATTTTTACTATTTGATTTCTATCGGCAGTTTTCGTTGTATATATTCTGTTGCTGTTGTTGTTATAGTTATTGCTGTGATATTTCATGTTGGCAAATTGAAAATGGCCATTTGACTTTTTGAAAGTTTTCACAAATTTGTTGCTTCACTTTGAACTCCCCACTTCAATGCACCAATTGTTTGTTGTTGTTTCTTGTGGTTGTTGTTGTTGGCTTTTGCTCATTTCGCATGTGTGCTCAACAACAACGACAACTCATTCAATCACAAATACCATGTACAAACAAGTAGCCCGAAAAGCAGCAAAACAGTAGTAACAACAACAAAACCTACAACAACAAAAGTCACTACAACAGCAACAACCACACGTTGCATTAAACTGGGCGTGATGGCATATCAGCAACACAAACAAACAGCAAATACGTACCCAATGCGCCTTGCAGTATGCTACACATTTTACTACTACTTACGTTCTTTTATTCCTTCCTACTTGTATTCTTTCTTTTTTTACTCTGATTGTTGTTGTTGTGTACATTCAGTACCTTTTTGTTAAATACCATCAAATTGAAAGTTGCTTTCAGACTTGACGAGGGTAGCCTGATTATCTGTTATTGCCTGTTATGGCAACGTATCGGCATCGGTGTTTAGAGTATTTCGTTTTATGGTTCTGTGTGTGTGTGTGTTTGCGTCTTTATAATACTTTGTGCCTTTTGATGCATTTGCAATGCGCTGTTTACATTTTATGCGATTTTGTGTTGTTGTTGTTTTTTTAAATGGCAGCCAACATAATCCACAAGCTCTTTGATATTTTCATTGTGCATTTTCACAAAATTCTAATCCAACTAACATATAGTACAACGTAACTTTTGCCCATTACTTGGGGATTTAATACCTTTTAATTGGACACACAAATGTCGGTGACCGCCAATTAGTGCGTTTAATATCTTTGCGAAATTTCATCTAATGTAAGTAAGGATTGATTCAGAATATCAAATACCGAAATAAATCAGACAGTATTTTCATAGTTTCTTTCACAAAATCACTCGCATAGAAAGGATCAGGTGATAATCACTGGCCAGGTCCGGATGGATACACAAAGCTTCCATTGCTTCTGACCATTCACTATCTCCTGATGGAACAAAATTCCTTTCTTATTGGCCACACCTAGTAGCTTCGGGGCAATTGCTTTCTTCAGACAATTCAATTGGAGCAACTCTTGGTTGATGATGATCTCTCAATACCAACAAACACACAGCAAAACCTTTCTCAATGTCAATACTGGCTTGGCCACCGTTTGCGCCGAGTCAAAGCTTTTCGACCACAACTTATTTCGTTTGTCGTTATGACAAGTGAGGCACTTTTCATCACCAGTCACCATCCGCTTCAGAAGTGTGTAGATTTTGTTGCGATTCAGCATCGATTCTCAGATGGAAATACGATTCATGAAAATGTTTACCTGTGACATCCAAACATCGAGCTTCTTTTTGTATTCAGTCTTATTCAAATGGTTCTAAACAGTTTTTTTGTGTAATAAGCAATCGAAATACTGCTTACATGACGAGGCTACTCAAACATTTCCATGATTTTATGAAAATTTTTGAATATTGACCTGCCAGAGCTTAATGCTTCTTTGACATCAGAATTTCTGGTAATTATGATTGGATTGGCTTTTGGTTGTACGAAACCAAAACACTGTTCAAATTTTCAGCCACCTTTCAATTCGCCTTTATCCAAGAAAAGCTATCTCCTATTTTCTTTTCTGACGTCCATCTTTAACACGCAGTCAATCAAAACTAAATCAGGCTATCTCAAATCTGTCTGAGAAGTTTTTTTAGTATGAAATCTTGTCTTCCTTATGCTATCTAACATATTCCGATCGCGCTCATATGGCGCGAAATAATGATTACTAAAGACATCTATTAGAAAAATAATGGATTTCTGCTTACATCATATTCATCGAATTGTTATATGTTAAAATTTCAATATCATATACAATTTTTCAAAATTTCAAAAATCAGAAATCAAAAGATCAGAAATCAAACATAAGAAAAGATATCATCAACTCCGAGTTGATATCATCAGTTCTAATAAAAGATTACAAATGGGTCATTAGAGTTCTGAAAAGCTGACTGCTATGAACTGAAATAAGAACTATTCAATCAATGAATTTGAATTAATCAACATCACCAAAACTCAGCTTTCACATTTAGAAAAGCAGTTGAAATATTAACTTTAAAACATTCAAAACTCTGCTGAGTGAGATTTTCTCTTTTTGTTTCTCTAAAACAATTTGTATTTGCTCAAACATCCTTAAACAACCCGCATTAGCAAAGCTATCAAAATGTCATAAATAACTTAAAATTCCTAAATACCTAAACAGCTGTTCCAGCTACACCAAAGCATCATTTTGCCGGAATTAAATTGAGTTGAGCCCAAGTTTGGCTATAAAACCATTTAATAGCCCAAGATCACAAATCAAAGCAGCTTTCATATTCATGCCATACGTTTTGTCCAAGCAAAAGCAACAACAACACTCACTCCAACACACACACACACACACCGACTCACACTTTTGGCACATCAGCGACGCGTAATTAATTTGTAATATGAAACGCCCCGTAAATTACATTCTTGTTGGGCGCATTAACATGCTTAAGCACACTTTGCAGCAAATTAATATACAAGGACACACACGCACACTTGCACACAACACTACTACTAACAGCGAAATGTATTCGAAAGATTTACAGATACTTGGAAGAGAAGCTCTACTTGTTGTATGGATGTATGTATGTATGAATGTTTGTTTGTAGTGTGTAGAGTGAAATTATGCTCGCAAGTGGTCAGCTTAAGCACCACAAGTCGAGAATATCTTCCTTCCGCTGCGACCTTATCGTGGACTACTTTCTTATTTCACTCTCTACTGTTTGTTGTTTTTTATTTATTTTTTTTATTACTCACTTTATGCCACAATCGCCGCCGAAAGCTCACACTTCCGACTTCCGTTTTGTGAAAATATCATTTTATTGGCATTATTTTATGGTCACATGCTGTCACATGACTTTTATCATAATGGCAGACGGCATATTTAAGTAAATGGCACTCAAGGGCGGGGCGGCCAGCCTAAAAGCAGACAACGAAACGCCAATGTATGTTGCCAGCTGACCGGCATATAAGACAAGGAGAAGCAAATGTGTGTTTGTGTGTGTGTGTGGTCGGCTCGCAGCGCATTTAAAGTTTGCTCACGAACACAAATACACATTTAAACAATGGCGCACACTTTCGCTGAAGGTGGCAGCGAGAGTGAGACAGCGAGACGCAGAGACTAAAGTAGTCGAGTCTAATGAGCGCACAAATAGCTGCTCAACATTTGGCGGGAAAAGTATGTGTTTTAAAATTGTTGCTTGAGCTGCGAGTGGAGGTTTGTAGATTTTTATGGGCCAATTTAGGATGTAAAGAACATGATTTGAGTAAATGGTTTGAATGTTTGGTGCATTCAACTACTCGACAGAGGATTGTCAATGAGCTGGACTAATCCAGTCTAGTTTGGCAATTCGTGAACCGAGTTTAACATTAGAACAGTTTCAGTTTTACTTTCATAGGTTTTGTTCACTGTAAACTATGACTTTGATATCAAAATTATTGAAAATTACTGACAGGTTACTGATTACTGACAGGTTGACCAAAAAAGTTATGAGCTCCTCATGGTGTACCAGGTCCGACTGCGGCACCTGGCGGGCATTATGTTCCTTCCTGTCCTTGAGGAAACATCAATTCGACAGCTCGTTGAAGTCATCACCGCACACTGGGCTATTGGGTCTTTGGTCATCAAATGGCATCTCTCGTCCGGTGTTGTCTGTAGAAGCTGTGGAGATGAAGAAGAGATATAAACGACAAAAGTCTTTCTGTACTGCGTACTCTGCAAAAGTCAAAATTCTGAATCGGTTCTTCTTTATTTAGTGGTCGAACTGGTTGGACTCAGATTAAGGCTGTTCGTTAGCTTTAAAAGAAAAACAAGCAGGGCGTCGCCAATGGGTCCGCTTGGCCTCTGGAACTGTTCTCCTTTCTTAAAAAGTCAAACTGGCTTATCCATCCCAGATTGAGGCTGTTCGTTAGCTCCAAAAGACAACGTCAACGGTTATTTTATTGGGTTATTTTAGACTCCAAGTGGAAGCGCAATCTATGCCGCAGACACCCTGCCTTACCTAACCTAACTAAATCCTTTTCTAAATTTCCTTAAGGTATCATGTCACGTTGCTTATGAAAAAGCTCCCAACCTGCCGTTCGGAACCGGCATAAAACTGTAGGTCCCTCCAACCCGTGTACAAATTCACACGCACAACACGGGTAGTTGCGGGAAGCTAGGCCTTAGTCTCGCGTAAGCGGGCTGTCGTGCCAGTCAATTATTATTATTATTCATGTCACGTTAGAAAGCTGAATTTTTTAATGATTTACAAAATTACACTGATCAACAGCAAAATGGCTTTTCTGGGTTTGACATCAGTTCTAGGGTAATAAGGGACCGCTGATTTCGAATCCGCAAACCGTTTTGAAAACTTAGTTTCCGTTTTCGCAAAAAATGGGCGTGTCACTTTTGCGGATTTTCCCTGACTTTTTTCACGTTTGGGATTGTAATTTCAAAACCAATAAAGCGGTTGACATGATTTTCACTTTGTGGCATTTACAACACCTCACGGCTTCTTTTCCAATGTAATTTATTTGTATAAGTTTTAAAAATCCGCGGCAATTGGACCTCAAAATCGGAAAATATGGAATTTCAAGGCGTTTTCTTTGATGTTAAAAAACAAACACATTTTTCGTAAATCAATTATCGAGTTATGTATAACACGAAAGCGGAAACATGAAATTATACAACACAGCCAAATTTTTTGGCGTGAGTCCCATTCTCATCGAAATAATAGCAAAAATGTACCATAGTCATTTTCATAATTTTTGATACTAATTCCTTAAAAAATTAAGGGCCTCAAAATATGCTCTTTTATATATTCCATTCACTGTCTGGAATACAAGCGAAAAACAACAAAATTTTGAATTGCTTCAAATAAAACAAAATTAAAAACTTTGCATATTTTGAGGCCCTTACTTTTTAAAGGAAAAAAAACGGAAATCTGTTGAAAATGACTTTGGTACATTTTTGCTATTATTTCGATGAGAATGGGACTCACGCCCAAAAATGTGGCTGTGTTGCATTACTTGATGTTTCCGCTTTCTTGTTATACACAACTCGATAATTGATTTACGAAAAATGTGTTTGTTTTTTAACATCAAAGAAAACGCCTTGAAATTCCATATTTTCCGACTTTGAGGTCCAATTGCCGCGGAATTTTAAAAACTTTAAAAATAAATTGCATCGGAAAAGAAACCGTGCGGTGTTGATAATGCAACGAGGTGAAAATTATGTCAACCGGTGTATTGGTCTAGAAATTACAATCCCCAACGTGAAAAAAGTCAGGGAAAATCCGAAAAAGTGACACGCCCATTTTTTGCGAAAACGGAAACTAAGTTTTCAAAACGGTTTGCGGATTCGAAATCAGCGGTCCCTAATTACCCTAGAACTGATGTCAAACCCAGAAAAGCCGACCAAAAGTCGAAATTTGTTGCCCTGTGTTATTTATTTTTCAGCTCCTTTATTATCAATCTTTTTGAAAATTTTTGTACAATATATTGAACGTTCAAGGAACACAAACAACAATTTTGTTTTGTTTTTTTAGCATATTATCTCTTATATAGGTGGAGCTGAAGTCGCGTAGAAAAAAAAAACATCCTCCATTACGGACACTTAATCTCCGGATTGGCTAATCTGAAACAAAAACCAAAAAAGATTCATAGTTATTAAGCTTTCGGATACAGGAATTCACCAGAAAAATTAAAAAAAGCGCCAATAATAAAAGGGTAGGAGCTTTTTGAAAAGAAGTGTCAAAAATTTACTGCGTTTTTCACCTTTTTTTCCCAGAAAAAGTACTTTAAATAAAAAATTTTCTTCAATATTGTGGTGGAAAAAATTTTTTTTTAAATCGGTCGAGCATTTTTTTTGTGTTCCTTAAACCTTCAGTATATTGTAAAAAAAAGATTCCAAAATGATTGATAATAAAGGAGCTGAAAAATAAATAATTTTGTTAGTCATTCAAAATTACCATTTCTAACGTGCCATGATATCTTAATTGAATACAATTTAAAAAGAGTTCATATGACAATCACAATCACAAAAGTCCTAATTAGTTGCGATGCGATCAACATTTTTCGTATTCTCGAAAAACTTGCATCTTAAGTTCGCTCACACATATTCGTACACACACCAAAACACATTCAGGTACAGACATTTCGCATAAATTAAGCCAAAAGTAGTTTGACCATAAAAGCAACAACACGCTTAGAAAATTGCCCCTGGCGTCTGTGTTGCTCCTCAAGTGTAATTGTATTTGTATAGGTCGGTGTTATTCTGGATTGTTGTGATTGTTGTTGTTGTTTGTTTGTTGTTGTTTTTTTATTGTTTTTATTTGTTGACATGTTATGATTTGCTTAATTGGCACAACTTGAAAAGAACTGCCAACAAAACCATTAACAAAGCGAACAAAACAAAATAATGCAATAAGTGCAGGAAATAAATGCCTCACTTAAGTAAGAAACACTTAATACAACAACAGGAAAGAAATAAACGAATTTCCGAAATGCTAAAATGCTTTGCAGACTTTGGCTCATTTAAGAAAACTTTTTATTATTTCTGAGCATTCAACAACGAAGCGGCATCAACATATTTTTGTTGCCAATTCTCAGGGGAAATTTAAATAAAATAACTTTACACTGATGGCTTATGTTTTAAACTTGGTTGATTTAAAGCTGCAAATTCAGTGAAAACAATACAGCACAATTCAATTAGAAAGCATAAAACCATTTAAAAAAAATTCACAACTTTTGCTGCAACATGTTTCTGCTAACAGTTTCCCACCGCTGCAAAAAACCCCAGAAAGTATCATGAACCGAGTACAAAGAAATACAAGTAAACAAGCACGCAAACAAGAAACAAAAAACAAAAACCAAAAAACAAATAAGAATCAACAGAAATGCATAAAAGCGAAGCCAGCGGCGGCACGGAGAACACAAACACAAACCAAGTGCCTGGCGAGCACTCAACACGCCACTCGAAACTGTTTGCCGAGCGAATTAATTAATACGAATGTAACTGCTTCATTTGCACACACACACACACACACACATACAAACACTCATATGTAAATGTGTTGAACGTGCACGCAAAACAAATGAAATGAAAGCCGCAATGGCAACCCAAGAAAAATTTCAATATGAAAATTTTCTACACGACCGCACTGCGCTAAGCGTAAACGGCTTCAAGGTGTTTCACATACACACACACATATGTTACGAACGTATGTATGTGCGCCATATGTGCAAATACCAGACGCAACAATAACAATGCTGCGGCAAATACAAATAACATTAACATTTTTAGCAATTAAAGGGCGGAAATTGCAAGGAAAGTAGGTGAAAATGGCAACAATCATGACAGCTTAAACTTGTGGCAATGTAAATTTAAGTAAAAACGCGCAAGCTGTAAGCAGTCACCAGCCAGCGGCGCACCGGCAATGATTATCTGCATAAGTAGGCAGCAATACACACAGCACGGCCGCCTGATTCGGTAAGCACAGCTTACGTGTGTTTCTTTGCTTTCCGGCTGCAGCAAGTAAAATTGTTCAGAAAACATATTAGGGGTATTCACACCGAGCTCGTTACTTTGTTAGTTCGGTATTCGGTAGTTTTGTACGTGTATTTTGTGTTTGTACAAAAATTTAACAAAAACAAAATACACATAGAAAACTACCGAGTACCGAAGTAACGAGCTCGATGTGAATACCCCTATTCTAAATGGATTGTCATGATAACAAGTTGTGGCATTGCACAGTGATTCGACTGCATACAACCGCGGGACAAAATTAGAAGGAGTAGTTCGTTCCTCATAAAATTTGGTATACTAGTTAATCATGATCTGCTGAATTGAAATCTCCATTTTGTTTTTCTTAAACTTTTGTAGTTTGGCAATGTCAATGTCTGAGACTTAAATTTGCAATTTTCGTCATCTTTGGTGAACTATAGCAACGAGTGTGTTGGCTAGATTTTTCAGATTTTACATTTAATCGGTAACGTCAACATGGATAATTGCGAAGAGTAACAGAAATTGTCTTAGGACCTTTTAGTTTTGTAATAAAAACGATAATAATAGATATATCGCACACGCACTACAAAAGTGACACAACTCAAAATTTTTGATTTTTCAGGAAACGCAAAAAACTGTTTTTGAGGTAAATAAACATTTTTTAAAAATAACGTATAGACCGTTCAGTAGAAAATCCTTATAGATTATGCTTTAGGATAAATTACAGTTAAAAAGTCGAAAGAAAAATGTTGAGAATTCGAAATTAATTTTTTTATTTGAAAATATATACTAAAATTGTCAGAACTTTTTTTTTTTTTTTTTTTTTAACTAGAACGAACGCGCAGGGGATGACCCCTATTAATGCGAGGCATTGCGTTGGTTCAGGAAGGATATAAAGGTTAGGAGATAGGATTAAGAGTGAAGTGGTTATGGTTATGCTTAAAATTAACTTCAACAAAAATTTATTTCGTCAAAAGTGTCACAATTTGAGTTAGGACACTTTTGCATTGAGCTTCAGCGATCAAATAGCATCAAACTTCTGACATAAAGAGAGACCTAACTGTATTTTTGCAACAGTTAACAACAAAATATACTGAGCTTTTGCTTATTGGTAGATTGATGCATTGTGCACAGTACTTATTAACACATAAACCCAAAATTAAAAATTTTGAGATATGTTTTGCATTTATGCCGATCTTTCAATTTTTCATGCTGATTGCATACTTTTAGGGATAAATAAAATAATTTGTGTCAAAAAATACGTGTTTAGACCACTTTTCAAATTGAATTCTTTTCTGAGATCGGAAGATATCGGAGCATGTATTTACATTATCCGACAAAGAAAGAATGCTTCTTAAAATTTAAAAAAATCCAGGAACATACTTTCACATACTTTTTAGATATTTTCCTCTAAGTTTTGCCAATTTTCAGATTTTTAATTTAGAAAAATATTTTGTATTAAAAGTAATGTAAAAGCCTCAGCTTTACCAATTTTGACAAAACATTAAAAGCGAAAATGGCCACATTATTTCTTAATCTATATGGAAAATTTTAGCAACTTCTTGTGAATCATGCATTTTTAAAATTTTTTTTACTCAATAGACTAAAAAACAGAAAATATGTGTTTAAATTTATTTGTGAAAAAAGTTTCAACTTTGAGCCGCTTTTGCACACACAGTAATTATTTTTTTGCACAGATTTTTTGAGGTTTTCTTAGTTGGAGTTTTACCTTTCAAATGTCATCAAAATCGTAAAATTTTGAGACTATAAGTTTTTTGAATTTTGTCTATGAAACGAATCACTGTGCATTGGCACGTAATTTAGCGCATTGTTAAATGGCAAATCAGCCTAAAAGTATACTACATTTGTGGGATTTTAAAGTGCATTTAAGGAGTTGCATACTTTAGCGCTGTTTGCTCTTCAAATCCAACTCGAACCTTGGCCAAAACTTAAACTTTTCGCTTCAGGTTCTTACTAATGAAAGTTAACATTTTTAATTTATCGTTTGAGGCTTCTGTGTGGTTATGTCAACAATATTCGATAATAATTTTTTTTTACATTTTTATTATTTTTATTATTTAGAGTGTTCTCATATGACAACAACCATATCGTTGTGGCTGTAATAATGACCTGAACATACAATTTCTTACGCATAACTAAAAATCAAATTTGAATTGTGTTGACGAAACATTGTTGCATACACATTTCAAACGGGTGGAATTTATGAAATCAAAATGGCGCCCATATAGATCACTATGTGTGTCTCATACAGAAGCAGCTACTTTAACCTAACCTTAGCCTAACTAAAAATCAAATATTTCTGGATTTATTTCAGTTAAAATTATTCAAAAATTTTATCTGAATTAAAGCGAAAAGCCAAATTAAAAATGTCTCTTATATGTATTTTTCTGCTTCTTGTTTCTTTACTATGTCCAGATATAGAATTCCTAAAACTTAAATATTCAATTCATTAATTTCGTATTATTCCTAAAACTTCAAACTGTTCTGTGGATCTACAAAAAAATTTACTCTTAAAACCATAGAAGCTTCAGACGTCCACAAAGTGGCAAAGTGGGGAAAATAGCAAAAGGATTAAAGTTTACAAAGCTGATGATAATTTTTCATAAATGAAAGCCAGGCATTTTCATAATTATTGATGATATCTGAGTGCTTGGTCTACTTACGTGTTTGTTTTTCAAAATCTGAAAATCTTACACTTTATTAAAAGTTGCTCATGGTTTTTTTAAAACCAGATACACCCTCAAGAAAAGAAAACAACCGCAATTCAAAGTGCTTAGTCGGACTTTTTGAATGATGTGTTGTCATTGGCGGTCTGTTGTGTTTGCAATGCCTGAACTCTCTACTCAAAAGAACCTACAAACATACCAATAACCTAACTGACTCGACAGCCCAATGACGACACTAAGGATCCTCACAACCAATTCTGTTGTCCTTACGAAATTTGTACCTAAACAAAATGGATCTGAACTCTAATGCCAAATGGGTAATTTTAATTTTAATTTAATTTAATTTTAATTTTTTTGGGTAATGGGTAATTTTACTCTCAGTGGTTTGCCATTTCGTGCTAATCCACGTCCAACTGTCAAATCCAGTACAGCTTTTGCTATTTTCAAACTCAAAAGCCAATTTCGTGTACAAATTCAGAAATTCTTGATTTCTTGAGAACTGTAATATAGAATATAGAGAGAACAGCTTTGCAATAAATTGAAATGTCATCACTCGAACAACAACAACAACAAATCACTGCCATACGCACAACATTGTCAGCATTGTTTTTTTTATCAAAAATTGCAAGCATTGATTGCACGCTTTTTTTTGTTTCGTTGCACATGGCTCGTTGTTGTTGGCTGCTGTTTGATTCGATATTTATGTGTGTTGTTGGTTTTGGGCTGTCATTTTCTATTTGCAAATTCAAATTTTGCACAAACGCACACCGCACTAGCCACGCCTTGTTGCGCTGCCAAAGACAAACGACAGCCGTCAACTGCCAGCAACCAACTGCTGGGAGCCAACAGCGCGCAATTCATTCGGCTATCCATCTATGCGAGCTGCCAGCCATTCATTCAGCCCATCCCATGCATAAATTAGTGCATACTCGGGGCCTGCCCGCGACGCCGAAAGGCGCTTCAAGTGCTTCAAGTGTTGCTGCTTTTCGCTGCCTCGCCGCTGATAATGTCGTGCCGTATGTGTTAGTGTATGTGTGTGTGTGTGGGTGCGTGTTTGCGGCAGCCGCCTCGTGCTAGCACCGCCTTGTAGCGTTCCATTTGCAGAAAGGCTTCCGACAATCGCGATGGCTGAAAGACGCAGCTGCCGCAGCCAGCGCCACTTCAGTGTGCTTCAAATTTATTTTTTTTTTTGCGTTTGCTCTGGCGTTGTGATAATTTAATTAGCACCCAGCACACAGTCGACACTGTCAACACACACACTGTCACTCACACTAACGCACGCACAGACAGACCGCCAAACGAACGAACAAACGGACAGCGAGACAATATTCAACTGAAAACTTCTTCTGCGCTGTCATTTTGGCATTTTTGTGGTTTTGACACATCATCTCGAAACACTTTTTCAAAGCAAAAAGGAATTTGTACAGCAACAGCGGCGGCAGAAGGACGAAGGCAGCAGCGCTGCATGCGCCGACAAAAAAACCAAAATCAGCTGGGCGTGCGGAAACGGCGTTCATCAACGCAGCGACAACGACAACAGTCACTTAACTTTTAAGATTAACATGCGGCTTGTATGGCCGTGTGTTGTTGTTATTGTTGTTGCATACACTCATACACATATAAATACCTTTTGCTCAGCGCTTCATTGCACGCAGCTCCCGTTGCTTCGGTTGGTGTTTGACATTAGCGCTCCTTATCGCTCAGTCGCACACAATTATCGCGTTGCCATTTTTTTTCGCAGCAATGACGAATTCTTATTTGCGTTTTTCTGGTTGTTGTGGCTACTGCTGATTATTTGTTGTTTACTTGCCACTGTTGATGTGTTAAAAAAATTTCAGTTTGCGGTAAAAACGTTTTAACTTTGACATCAAATGACATCGAAATTAGAATAGCGCACACGTGAGTGATTATAGAAATTCTGTCCTTGCAAGATTAAAACTGAAATTCTACAACGGAATTTCTTATTTATTATTGATTAATTTTTTTGCAAAATCGTTCAATCATTTCTAAATAACAAATTACCTTAAACAAAAAAAATTTCGCCAAAATTTTCCGGCTCAAAATTGCATGAACTTTTTAATTCTGCAATCAAAACTTCATATTCAACTTTCCAAATTTTAAGTTGTATTAAAATTATAAAATTATTTTTTTCATTATTTTTTCGTTAAAAATTCTTTTCTGGATACCTTTTTTAGTTTTTTTTTAATAATAATATTTAGAACAACACATTTCTTATTTCGAAAAATTTGCTAACATTTAAAAAAAATTTGTTTTAATTTTTTTTAATTTCTTAATGTTTAATTCATATTTTATTACCACCAACCAACCAATATTTTATTAATATTTAATAAAATTTAATTTAATAATATAAAAAATTTTTTTAACTGAAAAATATAAATTCAAAATATTTAAAAATTAATTACAAAATAATTAATAGACTAATCAATTAATCAATTAATTTTTCTTTATTCTTAAAAATTTTTAAATTTTTTAAATAATATTTTTATTTGTAAATAATAAAAAATTTTTGCAACTAACAAAAATATTTTTATTATTTATAAATAATTAAAACACCAATATTTCCTATCACTACGAATATTTTTGGTTAATTTTTGTATTCAAAATCTTTTCATTTTAAAAAGTTATACATATATTTTGTGTTATATTTGTTTTATTTAAACAATTTTTGTTTTATTATTTATATTAATATTTACTTCTTTACAAACTATTTTTGATATTTACAAACAATTTTTCATTATTATACATTTTAAAACTTTTAAAAATTACTTAACAAATATACATATATTCAATAAATTATTTTCTAATTTTTTAAATCATTTTTAATACTATTTTGATTAGTAAATAATAGCAAGTATTTGTAACTAAGAAAATCAATTTTTCATGTATTAATAATTAAAACACAATTATTTCCTTTCATTTATCATTTTTCGTGGTTTTTATATTGCAAACTTTTTGATTTTAAAAAATTTATATATACCTATGTATTTTTCTTATATTTTGTTTTAATTATTATGTAATGTTTATTTTTGTACTTTTTATACTATTTTATATTATGTAATGATTTTTTATGTTTGTACTTTTTATACTATTTTAGTACTAAAAACAAAATATTTTTTACTTCAAAATATTTGTAGATATTCAAAATATTTTTGATATTATTTCTATTAATACTTAAATTTTTTTATAAAATATTATTCATTAATATCCAAATTTAAAAAAAAATAACACAAAATTTTAAAAATTAATTTAACAAAATCTATGTTGAATTATTTTTGTTTTTTAATATTTTTATTAATACATAATAAAAAATATTTGTAACTAATACAAATAATTTATTATATAAGATAATAATTACATTTAAGTAAAATTTGTTTTTTGTTGATTTTTGTTTTTCAAAAATTTATATTTTTTATTTGAATTATTCCTTTGTTTTTTTTTGTAATTACTGTTAAATGGTTTTTTATTTTTTGGCTTTTTCTCTTCACTAGAATTAAACAATATTTGAAAATATTTTCGAAAACGCAACGCTTCTCAAATTTGAGTAAAAGTAAATATTAGAAAAAAAGCATAATACATATTTTTATAAACGCCATATTGAATGTCGCCACCTTGAACTTCAAAAAACAACTCGATACGTTTGCAAGTTTAGGGTCTATTAAATAATTTTATAATAATTATAATACTTAGTTCTATATATATATTTTTGATACAAAAATATTGAATGAAATTTTTTATGGAATGAAAAATTGTTTCCCCGAAAATTTCTAACATTTTTTTGTAATAAATAGCCATAACTTTTTTTTGATCACATTTTTATTCATGATTTTGAAAGTTATGACAATTCTACGATGAAACAAAATTTAACCGAATTAGGTATTTGATGTTGAATTTTCTGTCGAAAACAATCGTTGAAAAAAGAATCTTTAAAAACCGTCCTTTGAGGCCTTTATGGGTTAATATGGGCCTCAAATGATAAATGACATTCTCGAATGAAAAATGAAATTTGTAGGGATTTAAAAACTGCCTTCTATGCTAAATATGCCTTTGAAGGTTTTCAACATGTCATATTTAATTGTTTTCTAATTGTGTTCAAGACCAAATCATACACCAGAACATACTCGAATGTTATTATTATAATTATATGAGTTCAGAATAAAACAAATATTATTTCTCATCCCATTTAAGGCTGATTCAAATGATTCTCAATGATCATTTCATATGAGTAACATTACAAATTGCACATTAGAATGAGTTTAAAATGTGGGCACCGGAATCACAGCGGTAAACTCATCCCATGCAATGACATAAACACTTTTACAATGCAACGGTTTGGCAGTGTTTCGCTGACACATCCGCATCGATATCGAAATAACCATAATTTTATTCACTTAAAGCCTGCCGCAAGGCACTGAGACACTCGCCAAGACCGCAGCAAAGCGACCAACCGAACTGCTCAAATCAAACCCAACCAGACGACCAACGGAAATAGCGACCAAATATCGAAAAGGGTCACCGCAATAGATTGACCTCTCAATTACTTCAATTTGAAAGCATTGCCAGGGGCCACTGTGAAATGGCAGCGGCAGTTGCACCGGCAGAGGGGCGGGGGGCGGTGCAAAGGCTAACCGCAAATAAGGCCTTCGAAGGGTTACAGCTCGCTGCCCGAGCATTGCGAGCAGTTTGAGCAGATGGAGTCGGCGAAACGAGGAAATTTACAACAAACACCAAATATATACACAAACTCAGTATTTTCCAATTATTTCGGTGATGACACGGTTCACAAGACACCAATGCAAAGATTGAAAGCTCCACTAACACACACACGCACGCATACATGCTTATTGTCGCTGTCACTGTCGCCGTGTTGCTAATACCAAACAAAAAAAAACCTTTCGGAAACTGAGAAATTTCATTTTCCTACAAATTTTCCTACAAATTTACGGATTATTTAACCATAAACAGGGCAACTCGAAACCAATTTAAATTTTTAAGCAGCAGCCGCAAACACAACAACAACAATGAGAATCCATCCTTTTTGTTTACGGTCGAAGCTATTCCTTGGGCTTTCTGCCTGCCGCTTGGGGCAACTTAAATGGGTTACGCCACACGGATCGACTGTGTGTGTTTGCATATTAAACAACAACAGCAACCTGAGAAATTATCAATTTGCTGCCACGTTGGGCGATTTTGCCATTTTGGTCATTCAGTCCCAACTTGGCTTGGCCACTGGTGCCACACTAAGAAAGTTTACTCATTGTACTTTTTTCGGAGGTTGTTGTGCTGTGCTTATGTTTATGTGTGTATTTGCTATATTGTTGTTGTTGTTGTTGTTGCATCTTTACAGCCCGACTTGACGGCCCAGAAGAAACGCAAACGTCTCAGGTTACGAATTGGCAAATTCTCGGCGCAGCACAGCAGCGCCGGCACCACGTTGGGCCTGGTCGAGGGTAATTCCACAAATACCGTTAATACGGTGGAGGACACCGAATTCAGCAGCAGTAATGTGGATAGTAAAAGTCGTGCCGGCGTCGAGGCGACCACAATGTTCACCAATTCGGAAGAGGTAAGTGCGGCCGGCCGAGAAAAAACGCGACGACAGATGCTCACACAGCGACAAAGCGTGAAGCAAACGTGTGTGCATGGCTCAGTGTTGATATGAGCTTAAAATGTGTTGGCCCCTTTTTATGTTTTTTACTTTCAGTTTTATTGATTTTTTGCATTTTCCAAATGAACATAATTGGGATAATTTCAACAATTTGCGCAGCCATTGGCGCTGCGGTCGGCCATTTCTGCCTATCAATAAATAATGAAGGTGCTTAGGTGATTCACGCACACTTCCAATTGGAATTGAAAGCGAGCGGCGAACACACTTTATGCAACTATGCCAAATTTAGTTGGACTTTTAGTGCACCTTAAAGCAAAATGACTTTGTTAAGGGGAATTGGATTTGTATTTGGGCAATTGATGAAATTGAATTTGAAGCAAGTTGAAAAAAAGTTAATCATACTCATGGTTTTTTTAAGTAAGGAAATCCAGTAAAAGAGAACTTTTACTACTATTCAATGCAGGAAAAATGTGAGTGAAAAGTCACCCTAAATGTTTGCTCTTAGCTGAGATTAGTTTCAGCGTCCTTCACTTTGCAGTCGTTTGGTTTTTACTTTAGGATAACTTTAAGCAGCATTAAGTTGTGTGCAGTCAAAGCCGATTATAAGGATTCGTATTCGCAAGTGGACACTGCTGTACACTGTGACACAGTTACAAGGATTAATGATTCATTATGAATTCATAACTGATTTCCGTAGTGCAAGAATGGTTTCTACTTAATTGTTTTTCCTCACTGACTGACTGATTTATCATTGCCAAACCCAAACCACTGCAACTAAAACAGAGATATTTTTATGTTTTCTCAAAGATTCTAGGAATCGCTTGTTTGGTCTTTAAAACACTTGAAGGTCAAAATTTGAAAATCTTTTAAAAAATTGAAATTTGAAGTCATGTTGAAGTTTGAAGTAATGAAAGTCTTTTGAAAAAAAAACTAATATTCAAATTTACAACACAAAAAGTAAACGTTTTCTCAATAGTGCTAATAATAATTTCTTTAGGTTTTCAAAACACTTCAGTTTTGAATGTCTTTTGAAAAAAGAAATAGATGTTAAAAATTAATACAAAGACATTTTTAAATGGTTGCAGGAATAATTTTTTTGTTTGGTCTTCTGCATACACAAAGTTGAAAGTTTTGAAAATCTTTTGGAAGAAAACCCAAATGTTTAAATTTAAAATAGAGGCAAAAGGTTTTCTCAATGGTTCCAGGAATAAACATTTTTTTTTCTGAACACTCAAACCTTGAAAAAACCTTATCTTTTTATAGTCATTCCATTCTATTCACTTCAGCTATTTGAAATGCCATAAAATTATGCCATTATTATTCATGTATTTATTAATGAATCAACTTGCTTTGAACCCCTTTTACTATTTCATACTTTTAGGCCAGCACAAACCGTGCTGCTATTCATCGAAAGCTATTAGAAAAGTGTCAAGTGTAAATTGGCGCACAGTTGCCTCGAATTCAAATTAGTAGTCAGTCACGTTTGCAGCCCTCAGATCCGTTTCACACATACACATGCACGAATTCTCAACTAATAAGCGCTCATTAGAGCCTCGAGTAGCACCGCAAGTGCCTCGAGTGTCAGGCAAAAGGCATTTCCGCACACGTCCCCCATACATACATACGTGGGTGGTCCGATAAGTACTTAGCCTACAAAAGAAAAACGAAAATTTTAGAAAAGTGCCGATTTATTTCTCAACGTAGTCTCCTTTCAACTCGATACACTTGACCCAGCGATGCTCAAACTTCTTTAACCCGGCTGAAAAATACGTTTTTTGGAGGCCTCCGTGGCGGCGATAACCTCCTCATTCGACTCAAATTTCTGCCCGGCGAGTGACTTTTTCAAGTTTGGAAACAAAAAGAAGTCACACGGGGCCAAATCTGGAGAATACGGTGGATGGGGCAGCTGTTCGTAGCCGAATGCGACCGATTTGGCGAATCACCGACCGATATTGCTCTTTTTCCATTTTTCTAAAATCCGCGGACACGTTCGTTTCCACACGCCGTCAAAACAAAGCTACAAATCCAATATGGCTGAAATTTTGACAGTAGCCGTCTACGAGGATGTACCTACTACACGATAGTAAATTTCTCTTACGATAGTGGCACCATCGGGCGGTGGGGCTAAGTACTTATCGGACTGCCCACGTACATACTCGCGCACACACACACACAGACCGCTCCGCAGACGTCGACGGCATCAATTTCACTGGCCATAATTTGCCTCTTTGTGCCTCGCATTTAAAATTAACAGCCAGCTAAATGTCCGAGTTCCGGTTACGCAATTTCCACACATCTCGCTGCGTCCACGGGCACAGCTCAGCTCAGCTCGTCGCAGCTGTCTGCTGTTTTGTGTGTGTGTTCAAAGTGAAAAACGAAAGCTGAATTGTGAAAGGCGATAGCAGTCAGGTTGAAAATGCTCGGAAGTTGTAATTGTTACTTGGGCGCCTACAGTTGACCCTCTTCACTCTCACTTACACTTACACACCCTCACACACACACACACACACGCTTCCACCAGTATCTTGGCAGTTTGCCTAATCGGAAAAAGTTTGCCAGTGTTCGAGAAAAGGATATCGGCATCAAGTTTATTACAACTAGTTGATTTCAGAAGCAACAACAATGCATGTAAGATTGAAAAGGAAAAATTATCGGCTCGCACCACACTTGACCACACTCGAGTTTGCTTTGAATGTCGGCGCCGCGTCTAATGCGTGAAAAATGTCAAATGCACGCTTGAAATGCGAACAATCTGCCGCTGTGTCGTGCAGTTTCGTTTACGACTGACGACTGGCGCACAAGTTGGGGCCTACGTGTCATGTGCACGGAAAATGCCAAAGTTCCGGAATCGCGTGTGTGGAGCTGTCATGTTGCACGCGCCAGTGCCAGACGTGCTTGTCGCATGGCCCAACACAAACGGAAAGTGAGAATTCTTTAACAAATCAGTTTTAATGAAGTCAAAACTTGTTCACAGCATGTTGTGCAAAAAGAACAATTTTTTTCGATGCATACTTTTAGGTTGATGACTTGCATTTTGCTGTCTACAACATAGTTTGTGAGCTACCTATGAGTTTTTATTTAAATATTTAATTTTAGATGAATTTATAAATTTTTGACATTTTATTTTACTTCCAATTGCTGCAGCTATCTTAAATAAATGCTATGCTTTTAATTAACAATTGCCTAAAACATATCGAAGTTGAGCAAATAGGCCTGAAAAACAACAACAATCAAGCAACAGCAACAAAACCAAAGCAAATATCAGTCACATTTGTGCAAACGCAACAAACACACAGCCAGCCGAGCAAATAAGCAAAGCAACCAGTCAACTTGTATTTAGTTAATATTTGCCAAAATTTTAAGGATATGGTTTTGTTGACTCACAGCAACGCACACACACACACACACACGTCAAACACAGCTGGCTTATTCCAACTGAAGAGAATTTCGCTTCAATTCGGCAGCCATACAGTTTAAATTTGTTGATTACTTGGCTCAATTTCGAATCAGTTTAAAAGCACTGCACAGTGTTGTGACTACTACAAATTCACTGACAAAATTATTTACTGCTTTAAACGTTCAGAAATATTTTTTCACATTATACTAAAGTGGCATTAACGTAGTTATGTATATTTTGTAAATATTTGTTAATAGATCGATCAAGTTTTCTACATTCCGCAATAAAAAAAAGGTAGACAAAAGGCTTAGATTGCCATTGCTTCACTAGAGCTGCTATCATAGCTATTTTTAAAAAACCTTTCTGGGATACGAAAATTCCTTCGCTTCGTTCGTTCGTTCGTTTTTGTGACCCTTTTCTTTCATATAAGTTGGTTGCTCCTTGTTTGATTCAAAGATGCTTGAAAATAGAACCATAATCCTTTGCTCAATGTTTGTGTATGATCTCATTAGTGGTACAGTTGATTGTCCATTCTTGTTAGAGTCTTTTATCTGCCTAATCTCTTCTAAAGATTTTGACTTCCTTCTCGTCTTTAATGTCAAAGTGAGGAGTTGTAGTTATGCCTTCTTTGTTCCAATTTCCAGAGCACTTTCGGAGTTCAACAAATGACTAAGTCAAGATTCTAAATCAATCTTTGCACTCTCTAGATCGAATTTCAAAATGATCTCGAGGAGTTACGAGGAGTCAAGTCCTAATTTAATAAAAATCAGCTGTAATTTAAGTAAAGTTATTTTTGATTCATTAGTCTTTAAGGATTTGTTGGTCCATAGACTTAATAAACTTAACATGAAATGCATCTCTCTAAAAGGCTCAGTTGAAATGTTTCTAGGCTTCAAGACTTGTGGAAAAAATTAGGAACCCCAAATTCTCTCTTCGGTCTTTAAACTCAAGAATAGGTTTGGAAGATTTTTTTTTAGTTTAATTGCTGCTCGATGGTTCATTTAAAAAAAGCTAAATTAAAATATCTCCTTTAATAGAAAAAGATTCTTCCAAAACTATTCTTGAGAGTGTTTAAGAATTTTGTTCTCCATAGACTTAATAAACTAAACACTCTCTAAAAGGTTCAGTAGAAATGTTTCAAGGCTTCAAGACTTGAGGAATCAATTAGAAATACCAAATATTTTTTTCGTTCTAATAAATTCAAGTATAGTTTTGTAACAATTTTTTTATGTTCAATGAAATATTTCAGCTTAGTTGCTGCCCGTAGGCTCATTTTAAATATATTTTTTTATAAGCTAAATTCAAATATCTCATTGAATATTAAAAACATTCGTCCAAAACTGTTCTTGAGTCTATTCAACAAGTAGCAACTAAACGGACGTCTTTTCAAGACTCTTCTTCAACTCTTCTTCGACTTCTCTTCAATACAAAAAGTAACCTGCAAATAAATCAGCCAAAACTTTTGTTGACATAGAATTGTCTGAATTTTTGAAATTTACAAAATTTTCTGAAAATACCAATTGAAAAGGTTATGGTTGTGGACGAGAGTGGTATGAAAAGTTTTCGACATAACAAAGATACAATGCATGTTTTCTTCAAATTCATTTTTATTTTTCTACATAGTCTGATTGTAAGTCTAAGTAAGTCTACTTCTCCCAGCAATGCTTTCATCTTCTTAACACATCCAAACAGAGCATGGGAAATGTTCATTCAAACACATTTTTAGTTTAACGTAAGCAAACGCAGCTTTCTTTTGCCTAAATCGTGATTCAACATGTGAGAAACATATTCTTTCCATATATATGTACATAGCCTCTGCTATCTCTTGCTTACTTATTGTAACTGGTCATAACAACCAGTCACCGGTTCACGGTCCGTCGCAAAAGTTCTCTCCAGGCGCCTCTGCTTTGTGTGCGCCTTCGCCAGTTGATGACACCTCAACATATTCCTACCGAAGGAGACACAGTCTTCCTCTTTGCCGTTGACCTTCCACTACCGACTACCTTTTTCGCCGGAACTTCATTGTCCATGCATTAAACATGACTAAGCCAGCGAAGCTGCAGGATATTCATTTGCTATGCTACTGCTATCTCTCTCACTTCAATTCGACGCTTTTTTGACACCATTTGATGAAGTTGAGCCATGTTAATGCCAGTGGTTAAAGTTTTTGAACGTTCCGAACGTTAATTGTGTCCCAAGCTGGTACAGCCAAGTTTAAGTTCAGCTGCCAAAACTTTGCCGATGATAAATGATGGTGCAAAGTTCCTGCACACAGTGCCCTACTCGTTTTTAATTTTCGTGAGCGTTTTTCTTTTCAAAAACCACTATTTAATGGCTGCTCTATACTTGATTTTTTTTTAATTTTCTTAAAAACACTCACATCGACTGACTAAAACCATTGTCAATCAACAACTAATCATCTTAAATGACTGAAATTTTCGTGAGTATCTTTCAGAAAAAATACAAACAGATTCTTGCCAAACAGATGCTGCCATCTTTAAGTTAAGGTCAGCAACTTTTTAGACCCTCCTATTGAACAAAAAAAATTACTTATTCACTGAATATTTCAATACTTTAATATTGTTGTATTTAAATTGTAAAGTTCAACATGTGTTAATTTATTGATATATATTTTTTTTTTATTAGTACTAATGTAGGTAACCATTTACCTAAGTTCCAGCCCTTAGTTAATTAATCCCTCATTTGGGAGCAGTAATTTAATAAATAAACTTTCAAACTAGTTGTCCGATTTGGATGAGATTAGGAGATGTTATAGATATTACTTAGATTCATTACCAAAAAAATCATTGGAACTCAGAAGTGAATGCAAATTATTAGGGGTATTCACACCAAGCTCATTACTTTGTTGTTTCGGTATTCGGTTTTATTATTATTTTTTGTTGTTCGATTCTTTTACAAAAAAAAAATACACGTACAAAACTACTAAGAACCCAACTAACAAAATAACAAGTGCGGTGTGAATACACCTATTAATTTTTTTCAAAAACTGTTGTTATCCAGTTAGAGCTTAGGTACAATCACCAAATTTTTTTTATATATTTCTCACATAGTGTTTTATATTTTCCATATTTTTTTCTACTTGCGTGATACTTGAAAAAATAAAACCTAATTTTTAAATATAAATGTTAATTAATTTTCTATTTAAAGTTTACCGCACAGTCACCAAACTCTTTCTATGACTTTCTGGCATCGTTTTTAACAATTTATGTTTTTCAAGATTTTTTGTATTCAACTAATTTTCTGCAGCTCGCATGCCTTGCATGCACCCACTGTGCGCGTCACGCTGTGTGCCTTGGCTTGCTGGCCATTCCATTGCATCTCGTTTCGATTCGATTTGATTTAATTGATTTGGCTGTGTCTCGTTTATTTATCAGCATGACACAACATATTTACCTACTGGCGTCGTGCCACTTCTTGCAATCAGCACCAGTTTGCAACTTTCGAACACTAAATAAGTGACCGAACGATTGGCAGCACGTGCGCGCATTGAAATCGACACAGAAAATATTTTTAATTTTTTAATTTTAATTTTTTAATTTTTATTTTGTTATTTTTATTTTGTTATTTTGAGTGCCAGCAAACAACCGCCGCTTTATTCATTCTTAATTCCACAAAAAAACTGTGCCGTCCAGTCAAACGAAATGCCTCGCTTAATCTTTGTCAATGCTGGCCGCAGCGCCAACGTGCGCGTTTCGGTTAGCGCTAACCGTGCCAAAGGTGCCTTTCAATTTGTCTTTGTTTTCATTTCAAAACGAATTTGTGTTTGTCTATTCATTTTTTGCCCATAAAATGTTTTTATTTGATTTATTTTTTGCTAAATTATTTCACTCAACTTTCTAGCCCCTGTTGTACTGGCATTTGTGTGTGTGTGTTTGTGTGTTTGTTTGTGTGTATATGTGCAGCGTTTTTTCTTTGAGCTCAACCAACAAGAATGTCACCGGATTACCATAAACGTGCACATTGAGCCAATTTTACGCCAGACCGCCTCCCCGCAATGCCAAAACAATTTATTTATTTATTTATTTTTATAAATAATTTTTGCTGCTGTTGCCGCTCGTTCGGTCGTTGCGCTCCGTGCAGTTTTGCCATTTTTCCGGCCCCAACCGGGTGTGCATAATTTGCCGCCATCGCGCCCCACCGCAGGCTGCGCCTTTTTTACACAGCCAGCAGCCAGCGAGGACCTGCTAACCTGCTGCCGCTCGCTTTAATACAAATCTTATTGAATGCGTGTTTTTTGTGCGCTGCGCTTTGCTTTCATTTCATTTTTCCACTTGTTTAAAATGATTTTGTTTTTTGCGCTGCTCTCGGTTTTTACGCCCACTTGCGGCGTTATGAAAAAGTTGCGCCATAAAATGCCGCAAAATAAAACATAAATAATGCGCGCGTATAAAGCGGCAGCGTTCGCTTCACGCAAACGCGCCGTCATCGCGTCGATGCGCGCTCGTGTATTCATTTCGGTTGCGCTTATTTTACGCGCCCATTAAAATGAAACGTCGACCCGCCGCACCGCGCCCGCAGCTGCCGACAGTGTCTGAAATTAGCGAAATCCATACGTCCGCGTTGCAGCATTGTAAACCGGCCAATAGCATCGATGGCATACATATAAAGTTGTCAGACGACGGCACAGTTCCAATTGAGTGGATAAATTAGTAGAGATTGAATCCATGGCCGATACGCCGAATGCGCACTCGAAATTTTAAGGCAAATTAAACAAAATCGTCAAAGTACACAAAGTTTGTGGTTGCCCGCTAAAGTCTCGTATTTGGCATTATATGGCAAAGATGTGACAGATTTGTACCAGTACATACATACATACATACATACCTGTCAAGAGAAGATAAGAATCGTACGAACATAAATTCCAAAGCCTTCTAATGAGTGTTGGAATGTTATTTGGAAATCTCAGTGTCCTAAGTAACCTAATCCAGATTCGAGTGTAGTGAAGAGCCTTTGTTAGACCCTACCTTTTCAGAGAGCATTGAACAAGGAGATTAAAAAACAATCTATGACTTCAGCAACAGAACGATGACTGACTACGTTCGAACTTATAGACTTCGTGCATAAACGCAATGAATGCCATTATTTTACTCTGAGGTATTTGCAATGTCGTTGAAAGAACGTTTCTTTATTTGGCGGTGACTTAGTCGACAACAAACTCGGACCGCTGCACAGTGATTCGACTCCATACAACCGCGGTACAAAATTAGAAAGAGTTGTCCGTTCTTCATAAAATTTGGTATACTAGTTAATCATGGCCTGCTGAGTTGAAATCTCCATTTCGTTTTTCTTGAACTTTTGTAGTTTGGCAATGTCTGAGACTTAAATTTGCAATTTTCGTCATTTTTGGTGAGCTATGGCAACGAGTGTGTTGGCTAGATTTTTCAGATTTTACATTTAATCGTTAACACCAACATTGATAATTGTAAAGAGTAACAGAAATTGTCTTAGGACCCTTTAGTTTTGCAATAAAAACGATAATAATAGGCGTATGTTTTGCTTTTTTGCAGTTTTCTCAATTTTTCATGCTGATTGCATACTTGTAGGGATGAAAAAAATAAATTTTGTCGAAAAATAGGTGTTTAGACCACTTTTCAAATTGACTTCTTTTCTGAGATCGGAAGATATCGGAGGACAAAGAAGGACAAAGAAGGAATGCTTTTTAACATTAAAAAAAAATCCAGGAACATACTTTCACATACTTTTTAGATATATTATTTTTCTCTAAGTTTTGCCAATTTTCAGATTTTTAATTTAGAAAAATATTTTGAATTAAAAGTGAAGTAAACGCCTCAGTTTTGGAAATTTGACCAAACATTAAAAGCGAAAATGACCACATCATTTCTTAATCTATATTGAAAGTTTTAGGAACTTCTTGGGAACCATGCATTTTTACAATTTTTTTTACTCAATAGATAATAATAATATAAAAAACAGCAAATACAAGGTGCAACCCAAAGTAAACAGGACTTTTATAAAATAAAGAAAACGGATGATTATTTTTGTATAATTCTTTTTATTTATTCAAAATACTCTCCTTCTGCTTCGATACAACGTTTTGCACGGTCCAAAAGCATTTGGAATGAGTGTTTTAGGTCATCGGCCGGCATCGCCTTCAGAATGTTGGTACAAGCCTTTTGGATGTCCTCAAGGTCCTTATAACGGTTTCCTTTCATCGGCAAATGCAACTGACCGAATAAGTAGAAGTCACAGGGAGCCATATCAGGCGAATACGGTGAATGATTGATGGTAAAAATGCGATTTTTGGTCAAATAATCGGTCGTAACTAGGGCTCTGTGAGCCGGTGCATTATCATGCCAACTTCCTTCCTCGCGATATTCTGGCCGAATACGACGAATGCGATGCACCAAACGCTTCAAAACTTCAACATAAAACAAAGCGTTAATTGTTTTTCCCGGTGGAACAAACTCTCGATGAATTATTCCCTTTGAATCGTAGAAACAAATGAGATGAGTTTTGATTTTTGACTTCTCACGGCGGGTTTTTTTCGGATTTGGCTCATCTGGGTGCTTCCATTCGGCACTTTGACGCTTTGTTTCGGGATCATATTGAAAGCACCACATTTCGTCACCGGTTACGATGTTGAACAAGAAATTTGGATCACGTCTGGCTTCCCGAACGATGTCTTTTGCGTGCTCAATTCTCTGCGCTTTTTGGTCGTCGGTTAAAGTGTGCGGAATGAAGCGAGAACACACTTTACGGAGACCCAAATGTTCGGTTAAAATGCGATCAATTGATGTTTTGGAGATGTTCAATTCCATTTCCATCAATTCCAATGATGATTTTGGCTGCATTTTGATAAAATCACGCACAGTTTTGATGGCATCGTCAGTAATCACAAATTTCGACTGGCCGACGTGTTCGTCGTCATTCAAGTCTTCACGACCATTCTTGAATCGATTCAACCACTCATTAACACGGCCACGGGATAAACAATCATCACCATAAACTTGCTTTAACAATTTAAACGTTTCGGTAAAAGTTTTACCAAGTTTAAAACAGAACTTAATATTAGCTCTTTGTTCGATCGACATTCTTGTACCAAAGTTAAAAACATACTGTCACATTGAGCGGGATATTTCGGCGTCTACTAGACCAAATGTCATGAAATTTAGACAGTATGTGAATGAAAGATGTACCTTTCCAACGCATGTCCTCACACATAGATGGCGCCACCAGAAACGTCCCTATTGCAAAAGTCCTGTTTACTTTGGGACGCACCTTGTATAATATAACAAGTTTATTCATTTGAACAAAATCTTTAGTACAAACATATTTGTATGTATTTGTAGTATATTTTGTTTTTATGTTACACATTTATGTTTTTCAAATATTCACAACATTTTTATTTCAATATTTTTGTTTTCAAATATAACCTAAACTTTTCATAATAAAAAATATAATATAAAAAGTTCATTCATTGCAAAAAAGATTTGAGTTTTAAATTACAAAATATAGCATTTTTCAACTATAGATAATTTTCTATATTTTATTAATAAATTCTCATTTCATGAATTTTTATATTTTTTTTTATATACACAAAAATTTTAGTTAAAAAATATATTTATATATTTTTAAATTTTGATTAATTTTCATTTTTATTCTTTTTTATTTTTAATTATTTCTTTTTAATTTAATATTACAAATGTATGTCACAAATTAAAATACTTATAAAAAATATTTTGATTTATAATTTTTTTCTTATCATAATATTTTGTTTATTATTTTTTATTATTATTTATTTATTCATTCATTTATTTATTTATTAATTTTTTTAGTTTATTTTTTATTTATTTATTTATTTATTTATGTATTTAGTTATTCATTGATTTTATTATTTTGTTTTTTGTTTATAATGAAAAAAGCACACTGCATTATTTTAACTTTTAAAACAATTAATTTTATACTTTTAAAACATAAATATTTTTCTTTATGGAAAAATGAAATAATAATATAAATTTGTTTTTTAATGAGAAAGCAATTTTTTCAATTTATTTTTTTAGCTTTTTTTATAGTACATAAGTAGTTTTTAAAAACAATTAGATTTAAAATTTAATACTTTTTCTTTTAGTACATAAACACATTGAAATTTTTGGTTTTCTCTTTAAATGCATCCCAAACTACTCTAATAATTCGTTAACCAAATTTTTACTATACACAAATTGTGCGAACCAAGCCCACTGTACTGCACAGTAATTCAAATAATGACCGACGAACCACTGCCAACACACGAATTTCGCTTTCCGTGCTTTCCGTGCTTTCCGCACTTAAACCAAGGTAAATATTTATGTCATGGCGTTTACTTGTTTTGTATATATTATTAGAGCAAAATTTATAACCTATAAAATTACTCTTCATAATTTATGCATAAAGTGGATAAAACGTAAAATGCGTACGAAATTTATGAGTGCAATTTGTATGATTTGTGCGTCCAACACTGATTTAAAATGCTAATTTGCACGCGGTAAGAACGAATGAACAAGTCCGCACACACACACACACACATAAATATAAACTCAAGACTCATACGTGAGCACCAAAAATTCAAAACACACGCGAAACGCTCGTTGCCAAACTTGTGTTGGAGGCGGTGCGCGCCACGCCGCGTCGGGCCATTTGACGACAGCCACGCTGAGTGCGTTTAGTTGAAGCAACTAAAGTGGAAAATAGGTTTTAATTTCGTGTAAAGGAGCGTGAGCAGCCCACCGTGTACGTGTGGGCACTGTGCATGCTGATGCCATGAATTTTAACCGTGGCATCAGAGAAATGAAAACACGCCATGAAATTCTTTAGAATTTGCATTTGTTTTGCATTAAAAGTGTAAATGTTTAGTTAAAGTTGAGTATGAAGGAAATTATGGCAAGTGGAAATTTCTTGTAGTTTTCAGGTAAAAAATTCTCACTCAACTGTCATCAACAACATTGCCATTCAAAACCAACACAGTTACCAATCTGTGCCTAGTTACCAAACTTCCCATCAATCTAATCAAACTTCCTAACAAACTAATCGCATTTCTTGCCGTTTTCTCGTTTGCAGATTGCGACAACGTCGACCACTCAAATATCGACTGTATCCCACCTGGTAGCATTAGCCAATCAACACCACGCCGCATCCAAATCACCGTCGTCACAGCATCCCAAAGATACATCAATCGCGGCAACAAGAACAACAGCAACAACGTCAGCCACACAACCTGCCGCCGATGGGACTGCGAAAAGCCCAGCAACGGCAAAAACAAAAAGCATAGATGAGCCACCAGCAGCACTACCAACGACAACCGCCACCAAAGTGTGCATCGTAATGCCGCACGAGAGCAACGGAATTACCTCAAACAGCAGCGCCAGCAATGCAGCCGTCGCTGCGCCGCTGCCACCGCCACAGCCAGCGTTAGCAGCCGCCATCAACGGCGGCACCGAGGTGCTCGAAGACCCGCAGCTGCAGCAGCAGCTGCAACAGGTGCAGCAGCAAACCGACGCGACGGCCATTCCGAAGACGGCCGCCGGCGGCACGGCCAGCGCCTCGAACGCCACCACCATCACATCCATATCGGCGCTGTCACCGCAAACGCCCACCACGCTGCCAACGGCGACCGCTGCCGGCGCGCATCCGCTCTCGCATGCCGCACATCCGCTCGCCGGCTCGACGAACGCCTCGGGTCAGGCGACGCCGCTGCCGAAGCCGAAGAGCCAACAGCCGCCACTCGCCAGCATCGCGAATCCCATGCACAAGGTGACCAAACGCAAGGAGACACTCGAAGCGAAGCGCGAACGCAAAGCGGCCAAAACGCTGGCAATCATAACAGGTGCCTTCGTCGTGTGCTGGCTGCCGTTCTTCGTCATGGCGCTGATGCTGCCGCTGTGCGCCGCCTGCCAAATCAACGACGGCGTCGCGTCGCTCTTCCTCTGGCTCGGCTACTTCAACTCGACGCTCAATCCGGTCATCTACACCATCTTCAGTCCGGAATTCCGGCAGGCGTTCAAGCGGATACTCTTCGGCGGCCACCGACCGATGCACTATCGCAGCGGAAAGATTTAAGTGTTGCCGCACCGATTACGAGGTGAGTTTTGGCTTAAACTAGGAAAAGCTTTTGGGGGAAGTGAAGTTGGATGCGTCTAGAAGTACAAGTAGATCAAATTTTGACAGTTCAACTGTCATGAATGAGTATGGAATTTCATAATGGCGTCAAGGTTGCTTAACACTAGAATAATCGCATTTTTTCCATACCTACAAAGACGTATCCGCGATACGATGTGGTAGCCGCTGATGTTTCGAATATGTAGTAAAAACGAATATGTTCTATACTTTTTGGTAGTACACATCGGATTTGGCTAAGTTTTCACAAAATAAATTTTAAAAAATATATAAAATTGTTTACGATAAAAAATAAAAGTCACCAAAGCAAAAAGTGATGCAAATACTACAGAAAATACAAATACAGTACTTTTCGTTTATAACGAACCCGTTTAAAACGATTTTCCGCCTAAAACGAACAAATTTCAAAAGTACGCGCTGTATGTTTTCGCTTATTACGGACCCCTTTTAAAGCGAACTTTCGGTTAAAACGAACCATTTTGCCCAGTCCCTCGAAGTTCGCTTTAAGCGAAAAGTACTGTATTTAAAAATTAAAAACCATCAAAATGACCGCAATGATCTTTCTAGTGCTAAGCGTTCCTGAGTTTTGGAAAGTTTACCGGGCAAGTACCCAAAAATCGATGAACGGTTACTCCAATGTCAATAAAATTTAATAAAAGCTTATAGATAGCGAAGTTACAAGAAGATCAAATTTTGACAGTTCGACTGTCATAAGTTTGAATGGAAATTTCTTGGATCGTGAAATGTTAACCGGGCGAGTACCAAAAATTAAATGAAAGGTCAATAAGTTAGTGTAATTTTTTATAGTTTAAATTAGAAAAAGCTTATCAAAGTTGCAAGTAGATCAAATTTTGACAGTTCAATTGTCATGAGTTCGATTTGAAATTTCAACGTGCGTCAAAGTTGTTTGAGCTTTCCTCGGTCTTGGAAAGTTAACCGGGCGAGTACCCCAAATTTGATGAATGGTCGATTAGTGTAATTTTTATAGTTTAAATTAGGAAAATCTTATGAAAGTTGCAAGTATATCAAATTTTAACAGTTTAACTGTCAGGACTTGAATGGAAATTTCAACATGGCGTCGAAGTTGCTTAAACGTTCCTGGGTCGTGAAAAGTTAACCGGGCGAGTACCCAAAATTAGATAAATGGTCAATAAGTTAGTGTAGTTTTTTTTAGTTTCAATTAGAAAAAGCTTTTCAAAAATGCAAGCAGATCAAATTTTGACAGTTCAATTGTCATGAGTTCCATTGCAAATTTCAATTAAGGGGGTAGTCAGGTAGAATCGACCATGTTTTTAAGTAATTTTTTTTTTTATACAAATTTTTATTCCACATTAAAAATTTTTTTATATGTTATTGTACATACTATAGTTTTGAGTACTGAAAAAATTTTTTTTTATAAATTTTCGTTTATATCCGGGGGAGATATGGGCGACCGGAAGACGCCATTTTGAAATCTGGCTGACACGATTTCTCCATTTTGGATGATCTGAAACATACCAAACAAATTTCATTTTGAAGCACAAATGAATGGCTCTGGTTTGAACTACAACGGTAAAAAAATATTAATAAATAAACATTTAGTGCAATGTTTTTTGTTAATAATTGTGTCATAACTTTCATAACTTTTTATAACTTAGCCAAACCTTTTCTGAAAATATAAAAAAAAGTTTAAGCAAATCAGCTTAAACTTACAGCTAATCTCATTTTCAATCGCTTTCGGATACTATCCGAGGTAAAGGAAGGTTTCTACATGATTCCTAAGGGTTTAAATAGACCAAAACTGCAAAAAAAAATTTTCGATTTTTTTTTTAAATCTACCTGACTACCCTTAAACATCAAACATTTCAAAAAACCCATCAAACCAAATGCAAAATTTTTCATACCAACTCACAACTCAACAAATCTAAATGTGTTGCGCAGCGAACAATGAAAAACAATGCCAAGTAGAAAACAAAAACAGGCAACATTCACTGAAAAGTGCCTGGATTGGCCCAAAAAAAAATTGTGGACCATCACAAAAACCAAATCAAACAGCAAACAGCAGCAGTTAAGAGATAATGGCTTGTTGTACTGCCAACAACAACAAACACCAACACAAACAACATCAGCAGCAGCATCAATCGAAAGCGCAAGACCAGCACTGCCAACAACAACAACAACACCAACAACGATGAGCTTAAAACACAACAGCCACACACCGAGCAGCTCGCTGCAGCAACGAAATTGATTGCATTTGCGTGTCGCATGGGAAAACACAAATTTGTGCCACTGTAATTGCGGAAGTATTGCGAAAGTGACAAGGATGCCAAACGGAAACGTCGGGGACTTGCGCCCTGGCAGGCAGTGCACTCAAAGTGCCACAACGAGCGCCCGACAGTCGAACAACAAAAAGACGAATATCAAACTAAAGCGCAACGCTTTTAGTCGGTTGAGGAAGCCATTCGAAATTCAATAATGCAACGAACGCAACGGTGTTGACTGTTGACTGGGTGTTGTTTGCTCGGTGTTGTCATTATTTGCTCCATAAACGCTTTTTAGATTTCAATGGACGCTTAGTTGTGTGGTTGTTGGTATGAGGGCAAATAAATTGAGCTCATTTCAAATTTCAGTATTTTTAGAAGTTAAAGGGTTAGTTGAAAAATATTCAATGAATTTGTTTTATTTAAATAGTAGTTATGATAGTAATTAATTTAGTAGTGAGTGAATTATTTTGTAGTTTATTTAACCAAAAATCAAAAAATTTAAATTTTAATTATTATTTTTAATTTCTGTAATTTTGTGTTATACGGTAAAACTGTATTTCTATTGAAGCAAAAGCTCTTTTCTCGAATTGATCTAATTTTGCTTTTACACAAAACCATTCAACCAAACGTGTTGAACAATCATTGCGCCTGAAAAAATTAGAATTTAATATTTGGTAAAAGGAACATAAGTTTTTATAATAAATCCATAGTTGGGACTATGACAGAATGTAAATGTAAAAAAATTAGATCGTTGAAAACTGAAACTTCAGAGCAATCACACATCAGATTTTGACACGTCTTCATATTTCTTCATAAATTGAAAAAAATATGGCAAATATGTTTTTAAAGAGTTTCTCTATTGCCTTAACCCAACACTCCTCTAATCGGTCTCTGATTCATTGAAGTGCAGTCAACACTCTCGAACACTTTTTTGCTGGAGACCACAAAAATTGTCATGTTAGATGTGCTGCCGTCAATACAGCAACAATTTCCTAGTATTTTTTTGTCTTTCTATTTTTTGTTTGAGACCCACCAAGTTTGAAACTATTGTGTATTATTTATGATTAATTTTTTCAGCATTATGACATAAATTTCAATTCATTTTCAAAGTTCTCTCTTTTTTCATGCAAAAAAAACGAGGCCGTCATTCTACTAGGTTCACTTGAATAAATTCACTATGAGAGCAATGAGCTGTCAAAATTCAAACATCAAAATTGAAAACCCTTTAAAATGAGGTTATGTAATTTTGTTATTTTTTTTTTTATTTTTTATTTTTACACAACTTTAACATATTTTCATTTAAATTGTTGTGCTTTTCTATGAAATTTTCTTAGGCTCTTGAAATTTATCCTCTTTCTCTTCTTTTCACATTCTCTTTTGCATTGAATCTTTACTTTGTCAACTACAAGCGGAACTTTTTTCACTTTTTCAATCAATACTTTCCCAATTTATTCATAAACTCATCAATTCATCAATTTTTCCCCCCTTACGCCTCGTCACACCGCACATCTATAACACTCACACAAATCTCTGTACTTATACAAATGTCTCTTTAAGTATGAGTACAGCACATTTTAGAATTGACAATTTGTTTACACTGCCATAGCGCAGATTTTTAAGTATTATATAATAGTTTATAAAACTTGTATCGCCACTGTTGCCATCTTCATTGAAACTCATTAAAGTTCTCATTGATGATTTTGCTTGAATTTTATATATTTCTCTTTGTGCCAAAAGGCGATTGCTAGTACTTGTTGCAGAAGAAATATTCAAGACAAAAATTAAAAGATTAAAAAGAAATTGATTTAAGCACTGTTACTGGAAAATAAGAAAGAACAATTGATTTATCAAATCTATTGATCAGATAAGCCTAAAGCAAGACACAGGGCCCCAAAATCTAAGTTCTTTTTTTTATTTATTTATTTATTCAAGTTCCACCCCTCGCTAATCTCAAAAAAATATTCAGTTACAGCGGCTATTGCTTAAATACAAACTACGTGGCATACTTTTAGGCTTCGCTGAGACAAAGTCCACATACCCCACTACAATCAATCCATTAGCTGCAAAAATCTGCTTTCATTTCGCATTTCATTTATTACATTTCTGCGTTTTCCACACAATCAGCGTTCCGATGCCGCTGTCACTGACAGCAGTTGCAAATTGCTGTGCAATTGATTCGAATGTTGCTGAAAGCGCGAACCCCGACAGCAAATAGAAAAATAACTCGCTCGCCAAACTGGACCTGGGTGTCGTCATTAGCGCGCAACCATCGAAACCAATCGAAATCGCCACATTAGCCAAGTTGGCCACTGCGCCAACAGGCCGCCGGCCAAAACCATTCACCGAACGCTTCGACAACTTTTTGCTTTTACTTTGCGATTCAACTTTTCTTTCCTTCGTTATTACGCAGTTGTCGTTGTCGTTGTTTTTTTTTTGTAGATTTCTGGTTTTTGGTCTATTCTCGATGGTATTTTGTGCCAACTTCTCATTCATTTTCATTTGTGTGCAGCAAACTTTGATTTCCTTCTCGTTTGGCACGACATTTTACAACCGGAAGCGACCGAAATTCGCGCCATTTCTTTGCATACTATTAGGCGCCGTAAGCGAGCAATCTGCGTGCCACTGACTGACTGACTGAATGAATGAATGACTGAATGACGCAAACAAAACTTGGCATAACGGAGCCGTTTGCAAATTGATTGATTGATTGTCATTAGGCGCACTTGTAAATAGTTGGAAATAAATTGCGTAAAGCAGGCGAGCGACGGGTTCTGCAAATGTGAAGATAAATGAGCTCGCGCACAGTTGAAAGTTCGGTGGCAGTGCAGTAAATGGAACTCTGCCAGTTACTTAGCATTCGAATTTATTTCTGCAAATCACCAACAACGATGATGATTATTAATTTATGCGTTGGCCATCGGCACACTGGGTGCACTTTGAATATTCATTTAATTATTTGCTGATCCTAATTTGAGCCAAGCAAATTAATCAGAATGTCTGAGCGAGGCTGAAATGAAAGCAATCGCCGTATTGATTTGTACATATTCATTACAGCTAAGACGACGGTAGACATTTTTCTTTGCAAAAGATGGAAATCTTCTTAGACACACTTGAACCCGTATTCAAACGCACATTGTATTGTTACCCACTGATACCAAATCCCTTTTAACGCTATGTGTGTGCGTGTGTGAGTGTGTGTGTGTGTGTTGTATCTTTTTGCACTTTCACAAAAATCCAGCTGCACAACACAACTTCACACAGCTGGCAGTTTGTGTGCACGCCACCGCCTGTCAGACACTTTAACATTTACATAATTCACATGAAATTTCTGACACTTTGACAGTCGGAGCGCTGTTGTTAAATTTTCACAATTGACATTTGCCCAAAATGTTTACAATGGCCAAATGTGTGCACGGGAACTGTTGAAGCGAAATTGCAACTTTGTGTTAAATAAAAATTTTCTTACATTTTCAATTCAAGTGCTACACAATTTTTTCTTGAAAGATTAGATTATGTTAGAATATGAAGTGCTGTATTTTTGCTTATATGACATGCGTATTCTGTATCTTTATTTTCTTTGGTATTAGGTGAGGTTAGATTAGGTTAGGTGCCCACAATTTCTCGCTAAGTGAACATTTATAAATATAAATTATAAATTTTCTTATACATTTTCTAAAAATTCTGTGGTAAAAAGCCACCGCAAGCCTGTGAATTTTGTATTTGTTGTAATTGATCCATCACGAGCCCGCGTGAGCCAACAACAAATGTATTTCTTGTAATCGAGCTGGTAAAAGTCAATACCGACTAATTCGTCAGATTTTCAAACAATATCGATGTTATTTGTTGTAATTGAGTCAGTGCCGTTCAGCAAATTTCGGTTTATTGTAATTGAGCCACGTTGATGTTGTTATGAGCCAAGTGAGCTTATTGAGGTTTGGGCATGGCATCGATTGAAACTGTTCTACCTATTCATCCAAAACAAATAAACCAAAATTTGTTGTGATAAATAGGAATTACGCTATCGCCCATGAGAGAATTGTGAAAGAAAAATATTTAAATTAACAAAAAATAGTGACAATTTGAAGACTGATGTTTGGGTTTTTTTAAATATTTTTTGTAATAAAATAAATAAATAATAAAATACAATAAAATAAAATAAAATAAAATAAAATAAAATAAAATAAAATAAAATAAAATAAAATTTAATAAAATAAAATAAAATAAAATAAAATAAAATAAAATAAAATAAATTAAAATAAAATAAAATAAAATAAATTAAAATAAAATAAAACAAATTAAAAAAAATAAAATAAAATAAAATATAATAAAAAAAAATGAATTCAAATAAAATAAAATATAATATAATAAAATAAAATAAAATAAAATAAAGTAAAATAAAATAAAATAAAATAAAAAAAATAAAATAAAATAAAATAAAATAAAATAAAATAAAATAAAATAAAATAAAATAAAATAAAATAAAATAAAATAAAATAAAGTAAAATAAAATAAAATTAAATAAAATAAAATAAAATAAAATAAAATAAAATAAAATAAAATAAAATAAAATAAAATAAAATATAATAAAATAAAATAAAATAAAATAAAATAAAATAAAATAAAATAAAATAAAATAAAATAAAATAAAATTAAATTAAATTAAATTAAATTAAATTAAATTAAATTAAATTAAATTAAATGAAATAAAATGAAATAAAATAAAATAAAATAAAATAAAATAAAATAAAATAAAATAAAATAAAATAAAATAAAATAAAATAAAATAAAACAAAACATATTGTTAAAAGAAATTATTTTAATTTTTAACATGATTTCAAGTTGGCATTTAAAGACCCCACTGAAGTTTTTCTGATTCCATTTCATTGCTTTCTGAGAGAAAACTTTCCATGATTTCTACTATTTTTTAAAATCAAATAAAATCTAAAATTAAACATATTCTTAAAAGAAATTATTACCCCCTTTTTTGACATAATTTCAAGTGGGAATTTAAAGCACGTTGGATTGATCGAACATTCCGGTGTTAAGTCTACCAACAACAAATTTCAACTAATAAGTAATTTAGCAAAATTGTTTTCTCTCATTACAGATGCCAACAGTAATCGAGCAAAATGTTTGCCAACACCCATCAAAGCCATATGTAAAGTTTTCCAGTTGTTAACTCATGAGATTAGTAACAACACAACAACACAAACGAAGTTGTACAGTAGTCGCCACTAAGCAGTTGTACATACATAGTAAGGCAGAATAAGTGCAAAATTTGTTATAGAATTGTAAACTTTATGCTAGACTACTCGTAAAACAAAAAGGCGCGGCTTGAGCGATTGCAAGCAAACAAAAAGAAACAAACATAACACCAAAGCAACATCACAACCACATATCGCAGAGTGTCACAATGCCGGTGACATTTGGCGGCACCAAACATGCAGAACGAGACACTTGCAGCTGCTCAAGTCGGTGCTGATTATTATTATTAGGCGGTAAGTGCAATAATTCCCGAAGGACCCCAAAAGCGAATTCAATGAAATTTGCGTTTCATTGCAATGAATGGAAATCGAATAAATTGAAAACAAAAACATAAAACTGATACCAAAAAGCAAATGTTAAACAAAGCGGAATCACTGAAACTGAAAATCATATGCAAAAAAAAAAAAAACAAATACAACAAAACAGAAACAACAGTTGTAAAATACAAATAGAGGTAAAAGCTTAAAGTTAGAGTTACAACTATGACTACACTTTATGTACGTTTACGTATCTAAGCTTAATTGTTAACAGTTTTTAATTGTAATGTTGACTAAGTGTTGAAATTCATTGCATTAAATACACACATACACATGCAAACATATAAATGGCGCATTGTATGTGTAAAAAAAGCAAAATCAAAATCAAGTTGAACGCTACGCATTACTGTACTTGCATTGTAATTGTACGACTACCGTTAGCTGTAAGACGTTAACACGACACAGGCACACAATACATCACACACAACACAACAACATCACCCAATCCAACACACACACACACACACACACACAATCAAACACATCAACAAGACGAAACCATCAGGAATGATGTTGTTCAAGTGAGATCATAAAAAGCAAATCAACTCTAGTAAAGGTAGGTTTAGTAAAATTGATTATAATTAACAACAAACAATGTGAAAAAGAGCAAATAACAATAAGTAACTTTAATAAAGACATCGTAGACAAAGTTGATAACGATGCGTGGACTCAGACAATGACGTGGACGGTGTTGATGCGACAAAGCAAAATAACTCAAATTGGATTTCTTTAAATATTTGCATATATACACACAACTAATATAAACACATACACATATGTATATACATATAGATACATATATATATATGTGTGTTGCATACGTAAGGTATAAACGTATAAATGAGAGTGTAATTTTCGGGAAAAATGGGTAAATTAATTTCGTAGCTATTAAACAAACCAATGTCAAACATATTGAAGTGAATAACTAATGAACAACTAGTAAATAATTATGATGATTAATTGCAAACTAATCGTACACGTACATCGCTAGCCTATGTATGACATAATGCAACTATTTCAAATAGTTAAATTAAATAATTACGAAACAAATTAAACGCCTAGTCGAGTAATAAAAAGCAACTAAGTAAAAAATCTAATTCAAACAAAATCAAACTAAAAACAAAATTAAATAAACTAAACATTTCGATACCAACGTTAAACAGTAAAGAAAATGTTAGTTTACAAATTTCATCAAAACATCAAAACTAATGCAAATAATTGAAACTATAAATTAAAAAAAAAAAAACAATCATCAATCAAGAAACATTAATCACCAAAGGCATTCGAATGTTTTCCAAATCTTTCTTATTCCGCAGTGCCATTGCTAGCAAAAATTTAAACACAATTTAGCCAACATTGCACTGTGCAACCACAACATTCTAAGCGCCAACTCTATGCTCTGGTCTTGCTAACAACACACAACTAATCGATTCATGCAAACAATCTATCAATCAATGTTCTATCAATCAATGTTACAACTAATTCACACCGCAGTGATCTGCATCCCAATGCCAACGACAACAATCTATATGATTTATTTTGTAATCTGTATAAATATATTTAATTTTTTAATTAACTATGAATAGTTATAGTTAGTTCATTATAGTTTCAATTAGATACAAAAATAAATGCAATGTAAAAGCCAACTCGAAAAATATTGTATTGTGGTTTTTTTTTTTAATTTTCTGACACAAAAATGATTGCATTTTAATCGATTATACTTTAGTTAGCAATTAATTGAATTGATTTATATTTTAGTGACAGCAACAGACAAATTTGAATTAAACTTTAAGATTTGGCTGAGAAAAGTTCAACGAAAAAAAATGAAAAATATATACTTTGTACCCGCCCCTACGAAGAAACATTTTCAAGACGCAAGTTCAGTTTAGATTAAAGTTCAATGCTCACACGCGCAAGTTTTAATTAGTTTTAATTAATTTGATTTTATACTTTAATTAGTGGCAACCATGTACAGAATTGAGATATAAGACTTGACTGAGAAAAGTTCAATGAAAAGAAAAAATATTTAAAAAAATATATATACTTTGTATACGCCCCTACGAAGAAAACTTTTCATGACACGAGTTCGGTTTTGATCAAATTTTATTGCTCACAAGTGCAGACTTTAATTAATAAATAGTTAATCAAATTAATTCTACTTTAATTACAGCAGCCATTAATTACGACAGCAACAGACGGAACATTTTATTTACACTAAAAGAGTTAGTTGAGAAAACTTCAGCAAAAGAAGAAAACTTTTCAAAACACGAGTTCAGTTTCTAATTAATACTTAATTGAATTAATTCGACTTTAATTAGTGACAGCAATAGACAGAACATTTTAATTAAACTAAAAGAGTTAGTTAAAAGAACTTCAACAAAAGAAAAAACTTTTCAAAACACGAGTTCAGTTTCTAATTAATAGTTAATTGAATTGATTAATAGTTAATTTAATTGATTATATTTCAATTAGTGACAGCAATAGACAGAAAATTTGAATTAAACTACAAGAGTTGGTTGAGAGAACTTCAACAAAAGAAGAAAATTTTCAAGACACCAGTTCAGTTTTGATCAAATTTCAATGGTAACAGTTGCAAGCATTAACTTTTAGTTCATTCATATTAAGAAATAATATTGTTTAATATTATTTTTATAATAATTTAGATTGTATCGACACCCTCAATTAAGCTTAAAGCTTGCGAATAGCTTTTTCTTTTAATTCATTATTATATTCCAAGAAATTTTATATTTTTATATTTTATTAATCTGTTTTGCTCAAATTTCAAATTAATTTTTATTTAATTTTATATGTATAATTTTTATGTATTTAATTTTAATTTTATACTAATTTTTTATAGTTTATACTAAAAATTAATAATATTAATTATTATTTTTTCAATATATTTTTTCATAAATTATTTTGTTAACAGCTTTTCGGTTTTCTGACTTCTAAGCACAGACCAAATAATGAATTTTTGGCTTGTGCTATGATAATTTTTAAATTTTTTAAGAATAGACGTATAAAATTCTGGTATATATTTGAGTTTAAGGATCAAATGCTTTTAAGGTTAATACAAACATTTAAAATATTTTCAAAAATTGGTTAAAGCTTACTCAAACAGATCTGTTACATTTTTTTTACTTTCAACCTAACCTCGAAACTTAAATAATTTAAAGTTGGGTAATAAAAACATTTAAAATATTTTCAAAAATTGGTTAAAGCTTACTCAAACAGATCTGTTACATTTTTTTTTACTTTCAACCTAACCTCGAAATTTGAATAATTTGAAGTTTAAATTTACTTAAAAATTAAATCTCAAAATGTCCAAAAACTACCTCAACATCCTAACCGAATTGACTTATGCTTCCCATCTTCTCAGACCAATACTTGCAATTTCTTCTTTCTTCTATGTAAATGAAAGAGTAATTTAATTTGTTATATTTTCATTCTGAAGAAAATCGAATAAAATATATTACAAAAATTAAATATGAATATAAATGAAATGGACCTCTCCATCTCTCATATTTTGCAATACGAGTACTAATGCATTGTTACCTTGGCCATTGGGATGTTTGCACTGATCAAATCAAATCAAATCAAATCAAATCAAATCAAATCAAATCAATCAAATCTATGAATGCAAATCGCCAAATCAAAACATTACAACAAGAACAACACAAATCAAAATTCACACATTTCCTACTTAAACATGTAAAAATTATGGAAATAATGAAACGAAAATATTCAACAAAATCTAACTAACACACACACACACATCAAATACAACAAAATAGCGCAGACCAAATGTGAACATGTGTCGAGCCCACTGTATGATTCAAATAAAAAAAACATACAACCACACAAAAAAAAGAACAATGAAAATGACTTCAAAATGAATCATAATTCATTTTTCAACTGATCTGAACAAAATGTGCGCTTGCAATTTGACTGCCAGCGCATCAATAAAGGAAAACAATAAAAAATTTAATGTAAAATGTATGGTATTTCATTTACTAAACTATAAAGTCGGGTAAGTACAGTTGCGTTACTCATTCAATACGAGTAATAATTGAAAAATTTTTTATAATTTGTGCTATTGTGACATACTTATCATATCATTTTTTGTATTTATATGCAGTTTTGAAAACAAATTTACACTATGTTTGTGCTGCACAGTGCCACCGCCTGATTGTGTTGAACTACTAATTAATCCACTTTGACAAGTTGTATTAATATTTTACAACTTATAGCAATGGAAATTATAGTAAAACTTCCTAATAAAGATACGAGATATTTTAATAATAATAATTGTAATAATAAAAATTAATAATAATATTAATAATAATAATTAATAATTGTCCAATTTTATACCTTCTCAAAGACATATAGTTGTGAGTCTTGTGAGATCGAGCAAAACTGTTTTCATTAGCGTATAGCTTAGTTATTTCAGTAACATTTTATGAAAAAAAAAGTTGCGCGAATGTTGCGCACTTTTTCAGCATTTTGATTTTTCTGTGCGAACTGAACCATACATGAGCCATGTATGAGAAGAAATAGAAATATGCAAAATAAATTTTTTTAAATTATTTATTTTCTAGATGAAAAAAATAAGCAAAAGGTTTTGATGTTGTTTTTATTATTTTTTCAAAATGCAGAAATATCTGCATCAATGTGGAAATCTATGTGGACTTGCATCAAAACATTCACAGCATTTGATGGTTGTTTCTAGTGAACATCAAATCGAAATAGAAAACTTTCGCAGCTATGGATTAAAAAGTGTAAAATATTTTTTACAATGCCATTCCTGGTAAAATATGTCCACAATTTTCCACAAATAGTTGTTGCATCGACCGCAAATCATATTGCAAGCTTTGTTGCCATTCGGCCATCTGTCGGAAGAAGCTCAAGAAACACGAAGTAAAGATTTCAAGTGTTGCAGGGAGAATTTTTTACGAAAGTGGACTAAAAAAATACCATTGAAAAAATGTTTAATAAATTTTTTTAAATTCTGACCCCATTGTATCAAGTTTGAAAAAATGTCCACACAAAAGTGCATCATATGTACGTGGGTGGTCCGATAAGTACTTAGCCTACAAAAGAAAAACGAAAATTTAGAAAAATTGTCGATTTATTTCTCAACGTAGTCTCCTTTCAACTCGATACACTTGACCCAGCGATGCTCCAATTTCTTTAACCCGTCTGAAAAATACGTTTTCTGGAGGCCTCCGTGGCGGCGATAACCTCCTCATTCGACTCAAATTTCTGCCCGGCGAGTGACTTTTTCAAGTTTGGAAACAAAAAGAAGTCACATGGGGCCAAATCTGGAGAATACGGTGGATGGTGCAGCTGTCCGTAGCCTAATGCGACCAATTTGGCGAATCACCGACCGATATTGCTCTTTTTCCATTTTTATAAAATCCGCGGACACGTTCGTTTCCACACGCGGTCAAACCAAAACTACAAATCCAATATGGCTGAAATTTTGACAGAAGCCGTCTACGAGGATGTACTACACGATAGCACCATCGGGCGGTGGGGCTAAGTACTTATCGGACTGCCCACGTATATTATGCCCAAAGTTGCTAACTATAGAGTTGATACTAATGAGGAATGATGATAATGGTGATGGTGAGGCTTATATTGTTGATGATGAAGATTAAAATGATGATAACCATCATCATAATGATGATATTGAATTTGCTGCAAGAGGTGGCGATGAAATGTTTAAATTAATCTGTTCAACCAAAGAATATACAATATGGGTGAATGGGTGAATTAATCGGCATTTTCGGCATCAATTACCCCACTGTGCGCTCGTCCGCACAATCTACGCAAAGATAAATTGGCGGCAACGGCAGTAAACAAAAGCAACCAGCGTGTGAAGGAAGCAGGCAAGCAGATGGCAAAAGTTAACGGCACTGTTGTTGTTGCAATTGGTATTGTGTTCCCCGCATCAAATCCGCATTGGCATCGTGTGCCCCATAGCCGAATTAATTTTTCGCTTACATTCAAAGCAACCAACTGAAGTGTGTGTCCGGAGTTGTAAACTGAATTGTGTGCTGTGTAACTGAAAATGTTAAATTTAAATTGTGTAATTTGTGCGGAGCTCTTCAACAGCTCCGACGATGTGCGTGTTACGACCTGTGGTCATATGTTTCACTTTGCCTGCCTCCGGCAATGGATGAACCGGTAAGTGCCGATCACATGAAACGAAATCCAAATCTGATATTTGGCCATTTTGCGGCAGGTCGAAATCATGTCCGCAGTGCCGCAATAAATGCACGGATCGTAACATTTTTCGCATCTACTTCAATGTGGCCAATCCGGATGCGAGTCACATTGATGTGGGCTCGCTGCAAAAGCAGCTGGACGATGCCAAGCTGCAAATCAAAGTCAAAGAGAAAGACTTGAAAAAGGCAATGCAGAACATTAAGCGCCTTAAGAAAGTGCAAAAAAAGTGCACGTAAGTAAACGCTTTTCGAATTTAAAGCAATTTTTTAATTGTGTTTCACGTGGAACTCCTAATAAGGCCGATTGCTAATTTCCTTTTTGTATCCAAATTGTCCTGCAGCAATACAAATAGTAGCCTGGAGCAAAAATTGAAAAAGTCTGATTCTCTCATACTCACGTACTCGGAGCAGGTGCGTTGAACCTCACGAGGTGTGAGGAAATCTTGTCTCCGAAGAGAAACAATCACTTGTTTTGTTTGACCACTTTTAGATGAAACTATTGGAGAAAGACGCTAAGGTGGCCAAAACCTTATACAATGATATCAAATTACTGCAACAGCGAATCAAACAAATGGAAACTGAGTCATCCGTGGTGGACAACGATTTCGAATTACTGAAACAGCGAATCAAACAAATGGAAACTGAGTCATCCGTGGTGGACAACTTAAAGCGGTAACTTGCATAACATTTGGTTGTATAACTTTGTAAAACCATCGATTTTTATTTGCATTCGCAGCGAATTGCGCAATTGTGAGAGTAAAAATGCTTACCTGAGCAAGATTTTTCAAGGAACACGGGATAACTTACGCGAAGAGGCAGACATGAGAACGTAATGTTGCACATTTTACCCTAACTAATGCATTTTCCAACAACTGCTATTATTACTATTTTACTTTTAGAACGTGCGAGGAGCGTATTTCCCAGCTGGAAAGCGAAAACTATCAACTGCGACAAAAGGTAATAGCATCTAAAAAAGTCTCACCAGAAATTCTTTTTAAATGGTGACCTCTATCTTACAGCTGAGAGCACTAGAAGAAAAACAACACACCACAAATGCACATAGCATCAAAATGTTTATAATTTTTGTCAATGTGATAGCATGTAGCACTTTGTATTTATATGCAGTTTAGAAAACAAAATGACACTATGTTTGTGCTGCACAGTGCCACCGCCTGATTGTGTTGAACTACTAATTAATCCACTTTGACAAGTTGTATACATATTTTTCAACTTATTACAATGGAAATTATAGTAAAATTTTCTAATGAAGATACGAGATATTTTTAAGAAAACATTTTCAAATCTGAATCATGATTCATTGCAATTTGTACCATGGTTCTGAAATGACAAGGAAAAACACCTCAATCAAATGTTTAAAATAAAAAATTATTTGTTTACATTATTGAAACATTTAGCAATAGCGAAGTGTGTAATGACAATAAACAGTATACAGAATGCGCATGTCGACCGGCGAAGTAATCTGAATTCTTGGTGCTGGGCGAAAGCAGCAGGGGGACATAACAGAGTTTGATTAACAGAACTTTTGACTCTGGTAATTTGTCGTGCAACGATGATCTCTGTTATAGCCTATTTCCACCGAGGGCTTATAGCCTATTTCCACCGAGCGCTTAAATGCCTTTAAGGGCTCTGTTAAGCTTGAGAACTGTCAAGCGTTTCCACCAAAACTGAGTTAACTCCAACAGCTGGTTTTTGTTTACATTGTTAGTTGGTCAAGCCAAATTTTGCATTTATTTCTGGGCAGCCACATTTTACCCATCGCCGCCATCTCCTTGAATACATATGTATGGTTTCTTTTAGCCCCTCTACTGCAAGAAAACCAATTCAGTTTCCTTCTCAACAGTCTAGGAATGTCTGCGTTTTCATATTTATGAAAATTTATTTAATTTGTCAATGTTTATTTCATTTATGAAAGTTGTCAGCTGATTGATACCAGAGCTGTCTGAATTTTTAATGTGAAGAGGGTTGCTGAGAAGTTCCACGTTTTTGATTTTCTCTTTCAGCATTTATTATTGAAAAATAATAAATTTTGACTTTGATTATGACAGACGATATGTATTTTTGCGAAAAATTCAGTAAAAAGTAATTGTCTTAGCAAAAAATCTACCACACCGAACGCAATTCGAACCCTCTCTTTCGTTTGTGTACGTACGGCTCTTTTAGCGCCGTAAAGCATGCTATAAAAACTTTTACATTTGTCAGTATTGCTCCAGCTTTTAACATAACATATTCTGTTAGACGTCTGTAAACGGAAAAACTGAGTTAACTCAGTTTTGAAAGTGAGTTAACTCACTTTGATACAAAAACCATTTCATGGGAATTAGAGCATTTAAATGCGATGTTAAATGCATTTAAGGCCCGGTGGAAATAGGCTATTATTGTCAACATCGCTGTGTGCCGAGCAGTGCTGAGCGAGTTCGTGCGCTCGTCGTAAGCCATAGAAGTTACTATTATTTTCAATGAAGCGAATGACAGGCGATGTGCTTTGTTGTTGTTTGTTTCTGGCTGACTTTCGCTTCCAATTCCCGACGTGTGTCGGTTTAAAAAAATTTGTTTTCATGTTTTTATGCGACCACTCTAGGCCCCAATTTTTTGGCCCAAACATTTGTTTGTCAAACCTAAAAAATGAGAGGTTCCAGAGTAGATATTGTAATCACAAATTTGTGCATTTAATCATGTCTAATGTATGAACATATCTATTATAATAGATATGATATGCAAAAAGTTATAAGAAAAAACTAAGTCGCAACGACGATACCGAATGATCGTATAACAAAAAGTTTGTTTTGCTTTTTTTTCGATATATGTATGTACATATGTATTTATATCCACAATTTAAAATATTTTTCGTACAAAGCACAAAGCAAAACTAATTCGAATTCAATGTTTCATTTCCTAGCCGGAAACAATAACAACAACCACAGCTTATTGCTTTTCTTCCCGTATAAGAAGCAAGTGGCACTTTGTTTTGTTGGCCGACAACAACAGCAACCACAGCCTGATGCTATTATCCCTTCTCACAGCCGCATGCGATCATTACTTTCCTCTAATCTTTGTGCTGTTTGTTCTGTGATATAACAGAAACGAAAGCGGTCTAATGCTGTTCGTAATGTTAACAGCAGAGGACGTAAAGTTAAATTAACAGTGGTCGTAATATTACAACCACTTAACATTTTTGAATTTGAATGAGATGCGCGTTCTGTATTATGCGGCCCATACACGTTGCGATTTGTTGTACAACTGGACAAGGTTGTACACAAAATCGCATCGTGTGTAGCGCAGTTGTACGTGTCGCACAACCGGTTGTATGAAAATCAAAATATTTTGATATTTCGGTCGTGTTGTGTGAGCGGTCGCAACGTGTATGGGTATGTTGTACAATTTCGTGCAATTTTCTGGGGTCATTCGTGTTTCAGCTTTTGTGCGTTGCGAACGAAATGGACGAGCGCAACGAAAACTGGAGCGATTTTATCGAAGCTTATCGAAATTTGCTTGAACTATGGAACAGCAAATGTGGAAAATACAAAAATAAAACTTTTCGTCATACCGCACATGAAAAACTTTTGACAGCCTATAAAAAAATTTATCCCAATGGTACTATTGAGGGCGTAAAGATGAATGAGCTGAAAAAAATTCACCAAAATGAAAATTCGTACCATGAATTGGAGAATATTTCCACGGGCACTGCGTTTAAGAAAACACTGCGTTTGAAAATTGAATTTCCACTGCTTTCTTCCTCTTCTATAATTTCATTGATGATCAGAAGCGCAATTATTTTGTTTGTCATTTCGTCTGCACTCAACAAAATTTATGAGAAAAATGAAGTTGGGCGAACGAGTGTCGGAAATCGCAACGTGTGTGTCCTAACGACCAACCTTTCGCACGACCAGATTGTATCGTGTATGGGCCGCTTTACTGTTTATTCTGTGGTGTAATTCTAATAGTAATTATAAATCTTGATTATAAATTAAATATTTTTGTATCTGTTTTCCAACTTCTGTTATTATTTCAAAGTGAATAAAGATGGCCCCAACATATTCAAGGCAACAGCAAAACGACCACATTTGTCAAAATATAGAAACACAACGTTCTTGATGAAACGATTATTTTGACCACTACACAGTTTTGGCTGTTGGCATCCTTATGCCCCAAGCACATACGAGAACTTAAGACATTTTTTTGCGTTCGTCTGACCTTACTGCGTGCTTTGAACAACAATCACAAATCTGTTAGTATATCACTCAAAATTTATGATTTTCATAAATTATTATTAGACTAATACTAAATAAAGGAAGTGAGCAAGCACCCTCCAATATATGATTAGGCGTACAAAAATATGAGGTGTTGTTTTTATTGTAATCAATCAGTTGACTACACGGCAACGAATAAATCCGACACCATTTGGCAGACTTGCTGCCCTATCGCTGTCGCCACATTGTGTTCGGGCCATGAAACTTGCACATTGCCTTTCTTTGGCCTTGCACACAGGTGGCAACGCTCGTCCGCACAATCTACACAAAGATAACTTGGCGGCAACGGCAATAAACAAAAGCAACCAACGGGTGAAGGAAGCAGGCAAGTAGATGACAAAAGTTAACGGCACCGTTGTTGTTGCAATTAGTATTGTATTCCCCGCATCAAATCCGCATTGGCATCGTGTGCCCCGTAGCCGAAATAATTTTTCGCTTCCATTCAAAGCAACCAACTGAAGTGTGTGTTCAAAGTTGTAAACTGAATTGTGTGCTGAGGAGCGTCGCTGAAAATGTTAAATTTAAATTGTGTGATATGTGCGGAGCTCTTCAACAGCTCTGACGATGTGCATGTTACGACCTGCGGTCATATGTTTCACTTTGCCTGCCTCCGGCAATGGATGGACCGGTAAGTGCCGATCACATGAAACGAAATCCAAATCTGACATTTGACCACTTTGCGGCAGGTCGAAATCATGTCCGCAGTGCCGCAATAAATGCACGGATCGTAACATTTTTCGCATCTACTTCAATCTGGCCAATCTGGATACGAGTCACATTGATGTGGGCTCGCTGCAAGAGCAGCTGGACGATGCCAAGCTGCAAATCAAAGTCAAAGAGAAGGACTTGAATAAGGCAGCGCAGGACATTAAGAGCCTTAAGGAAGTGCAAAAAATGTGCACGTAAGTAAACGCTTTTCGAGTCTCGGACAATTTTTTAACTGCGGCCGATTGCTAATTTCCTTTTTGTATCCCAATTGTACTGCAGCAAAACAATTAGTAGCCTGGAGCAAAAATTGAAAAAGTCTGATTTTCTCATACTCACGTACTCGGAGCAGGTGCGTTGAACCTCACGAGGTGTGAGGAAATCTTGTCTCTGAAGAGAAACAATCACTGGTTTTGTTTGACCACTTTTAGATGCAACTATTGAAGCAAGACGCTAAGGTGGCCAAAACCTTATCCAACGAGATCGATTTACTGAAACAGCAAATCAAACAAATGGAAACTGTGTCATCCGTGGTGATGGCCTCCACCGCCGAGGTGGAGAAATTGCTCAAATGCGAAAACGATCCGCAACGTCTGTGCGCTATGGTGATCACCTTGAAGCGGTAACTTGCATAACATTTGGTTGTATAACTTTGTAAAACGCTTGATTTTTATTTGCAATGGCAGCGAACTGCGGAATTGTGAGGGTAAAAAGGCTGACCTGAGAAAGGTTTTAAGACTAACACAGGATAACTTACGCAAAGAGGCAAACATAAGAAAGTAAAGTCTTGTGCATTTTACCCTAAATAACACATTTTCCAACAACTATGAATACTATTTTACTTTTAGAACGCACGAGGAGCGTATTTCGCAGTTGGAAAGCGAAAACTATCAACTGCAAGATAAGGTAATAGCGTCTAAAATGGTCACACCAGAAAGTATTATTAAATGGTGACCTCTATCTTGCAGCTGAAAGCACTAGAAGCAAAACAACACACCACAAATACACATAGCATCAGTGACTTGAATGCCACCAAAGCTGTTGCCCTGCATGAGAAGAAACGTCTAACCATTTCGCCCACCGTGGTAACTGCCAGCTGCTTAGTACAGAATTCAATGACTCCTATTCAATTAATATTCTTCTGCAGAAGGAGAACCTGAAAAAAATCGAGGAATCAAATTCGCCCTATTTGAATATTAAATCGAGCAGTATTGGCATGATGCCGCTATTCAAACGCAGCCACGAAACATTGCTGGCGCCGGTCGATCGAAACACCTCCACAAAACTAGCCACATTAAAAATATCGCCAAGGAAACAAGCAGCTAGCAGCAGTAACAACAATGCCACTAGTGGTACACTACATAAAAGCAACAGCACGTCGATGGTAAAATAGAACCGAAGTAAGTAATTACTAGAACCTCGTAAAACCCCAATTTTTTTTTTAGTACTCCCTCTTGAAGAAGCCGCGCCTTAATATACCCGATACGCGTGGCTTCAGCTCACTGAAACCATTATCGGCTAATTACGTCTTTAACGGACTCGGTGGCTCGGAGCGTGTGGATCCGTTTGTGATATCCGATGATGATAATGAGCTAAAGTCACAAAAACCAAACAGCGCAAATTCAACAGTGCCAAAAACAAATGGAACCAATTTGAATAGTCGTCTCAAGGCAGGCGGCTTGCGCAACTTTAAAGTCAAGCCAACTCAGTAGTTTCTTTTGTCCCTTCCTTACTAATTTTAAGCCCAAAAGCGCTACTTAAAAGCCTTAAGAGTAAACTTAAATTGTGTGTGTGTATGCCAGTGTAGATATGTAGCAGTGGTCGCGGCAATTTCGTGTGTATTATATTTTTAAAAAACAAAAGCTCACATTCAAATAAAACTCTTGCATTAAGTTACTTTGTTAATTCATTGTGAATTTCCTTCTGTTTGTAATATTTTTTGATATTGTAAAAAAGTTGAAATAAATATTGTTAATAACGTTACGGTATAAATGTTGCATGAACGTGTGTAAACAAACGCATTAAGCCAAAAGGCATCAATAGCAGCAGCATAAATAGCGGCCGAAACGTGCACAGATTGAAAAAAACATGCGAGCGCTTCGTCTTCGGAGACTTCCCACTGAGCATTAATTCGTATCGATTATTTTTTTCTCGGCCACGCCGGTAAACTCTTCGCGCAAGTCCACCTTACAGCCCAGATCACGCAGGGCCGCTTTGACATCTTGGTGTATGGAGGGATGTGAATTCAGCGCCGCATTCAGCAAATCCTCAACGCCAAACGAGAGCCAGGTTTGGCATTGATCGCGCGAACGCGACACCATATTACGTACGGCCCAGGCACCATTGCGCTACAAATGAATGGCGAAAAAATGCAAACTCCAAACGCAACGTTGCAAATTAATCGACTCACCTGCACTAATTTGCTATAGGGATGCGTGCGCACCGCTTCCACAATGGTGTCCGAGATGCCGGTTTCAAAGAACGCCACGCTGTTGTCCTTAACGCGCAGCGTCAACGTCGCTATGCAGGCCAACGCTGCCGAGACCACATTCTCGTTGGACTGTTGATCAATAGAAAGCATATCGAGACTAGTATAAGAAATATTTTGATATTTTGTCAAGATTACAATTATTATAATTAAAATATAAACTGTGAAATGATTTTGCAAAACATACCATATGCGTTTCTAGCACCTGCTTTATGACGGGCGCTACTCCCTGTTGCACGATGTGCACCTTTACCGTGTCGTGGCCGGCCAAGGCACGCAAGAGCTTCAAAGCTTCCCTATTCACACGCACCGAACCTGCATTTGCGTTCTGTGAAGCATTTGGCATACAAATTTTCAATAACTTTCATCTTCAAGCATAAATTGCAAGTCCAACACACCATAATCTCGAAGACCAGATTCAACCCGCCAGCGTCCTCGATGGTGGTGCAAAACTCCTGACGTACCGCTAATGCGCCAATAGTCAGCAGCAGATCGGCCAATACGGTGGTGTCTTTATACTCTAAAGGAAAAAATGAGTAAATAGATTAAACACCGCATAAACGAATCTTGGTGGCAGCTAGCCTCCTAGTAGCTTCGTCAACTCCACAATGTACTCGGTGGCAATACGTCGCGCGTGTTCGTGCGCACAGCCAAACTCCACTCGCACATCGTCGTCCAACACCAGAAAACGCAGCACCGCCAGCACTTCGCGTATCAGCCGCACGCTGCTCTCCTTGCATACCAGCGGCCGCAGCTGCTGAATGATGCCCGCATTGGCAATGTGCTGGCGATTCAGCTCGTGCATGACGCAGGCCTTCTGCAGCCACTGCAGCGTAAGGCAATATATATTTTCATCCTTTACTCGCAGCAGCTTCAGTACGACGGCCAGCGCTTCGGCATCGAAGATGTCTGGCTGTTTGTGGGTCAGACTATTGACAGCTTTCAGGCATTTCTCCAGCACTTCCAAATTGGGTTTGGATTGCGCCGGTGCCGACTGTTCGGCCAGCTCCTGTTCGAGCAACGTGACGAGTGCATCATGAGCGCCGTTCTTGCCCGCCAGCACACGATGCGGGATGGACTGTGGAATGGCATCGGATATAGAAAGCGCAGATGTCGTTGCATTGCAGACAGCACTCACCTTCTGGCATTCCTCATCCAAAATGGCCAAGTACTCCAGCAACTTGGTGGTATCCGTTGATTTTTGTCCAATATGCGTTTTGATGGAGTCCACAATCTCGTTTAACACCGGCTTGCCAGTCTCGGCATTAATGGTCAAGTCTTTAATGATGTTCGCCAAGTTGATGCCCTACAAGTTCAGACAAAATTAATAGAGATAGTCAACAATAAAAAACTTTGCACCACCGCCACCGAAAATGCACGCTAAACTCATGTGAATGACCGTCGCTTAGCACAACAAAGGAGACAAAAGAACATAAATACCCCCACACCAACGCGACAACTGGCCCACCCACGCCCCCTAAGCAGCCAGTGTCAGCTGCAGCTCTTTTATGACTTCATCTCGTCGGCTACAGTGGCTGCACCATGAGTCAGCCACACTCCACTCAAGCAGACAAAAGCAGTGACCCTGCTCCACCACTCACCTGCGCCTCAAACTGTTTGATAGTCTCCTCCTTGGCCTCGTCTGGACTCATCGAGAGATCCACAATGTTCTCCTTGACAATATCATCGAAGGTTTCTTGCGAAATTACTTTGGCCATTTCTGCAATTTGACACAATAACAACAACAACAACAACGAAGTATTAGCAACGAAACCACTGTCATCCAATCAGCTCACTTACCGATCTCACTGCTTGCTCAACGTTTTACACTATTTCAATGTTGCTTTCCACTAACTTTTGGTGTAACTCGTTGTGCTTTGTTCGTTTTCGGCTGCGTTTGCCCACTGGATTCTCTCTATTCAGACATCAATTTGAAAATTTCTTCCTCAAGTTGTCACGTAAAATTTTTGTTTTCCAATTACTGCTAATTTTTCATACTTTTTTATTTCTGGTTTTTTATCGAAAGAAGTTGAAAGTTTTTTTTGGGTGTTTTTCGTTTTGTTTTCTTCACTTTCAACTGGTTTAAATTCCTCCCAGTTTATTATGTGCAGAGCTGCCAACGGTTTTCCAAAAAGGGGCACGAAAAATTTTGTTTGAATGTTTAAACTTGATATTTGAAAAAGAATTTTCTATGTTGAGTGTGTCAGTGTACAGTGAAAAATTCGTGAAGTGGACAAAAAGAAATGATTTATTTGAAATTTGTTAGTGCAAAGTTAAAAATCAAAAGAACATAATAAGTGCGAAAATTTTCAACTGTTAATTCAATATTCATGAAGCACCGACCTCCTTCGCCGCATCTAAACCAGCCTTCATTCACTAGCCAGCCGAAAGCCTCCGTTGCTAGCGCTGCTCAATTTTTGTTAGTTTATATAATAATTGTTATTTTTATATAAGCTTTTATAAATAAAAAAATAAATAAATAAATATTTTACATATTCTCAGAAAGTCAAATTGTACTAATGGCACTAACCTCTCCCGATACATTTCTCAAATTTCTATTTAAATACTGCAATTACATTATTTTTGAAAAAGGCCAATTAAAAACGTCGCAAATCATTTTGCATTTAGCCCACTGTTGACTACGCAGTACAGCCAACATTTAAGCATTTCGAATCTGAAGTGTGCTGAGCAACTTCCATCAATTTCATAAAAGTTTTCAACAAACTTCAAACAAAAAGTAAAACACTCGCAAACCAAATCAACGCGCAAATTTATTCACAAACGAAGCACCACTCATTATGAGCACTATTCGAAAAGCATTCTTTGTTAACGATAAAACCATTGCGACCGCTTTAACATAGATTTTGTGCAAACTTGTGCAAAGTAACAAATCAAATTTCCGCCATTGGGCAACCTCAACGAATCTTTTGGATAAGCAAAATGCCGAAAGTGAATTACCAACAACCAAATACCAAAGAAGTGACAGCAGCATTTAGTCAATTGTGAATGGGACAAATCGCAGCTCGCACGTTCGTTCGCCTGTCACATTTTCCTCGATTTTCTCAACCAAACAAGGAAAAATATCGAAAAGTTTCGCAATTTGCATTGAGCGATATTGAAAAGTTCCTCCAACGCAAAAGCGACAGCTACGCTCAGATTATAGTACAGAAAACAAGCAAAAATTGAGCATTTACTGAAACAGCATGGCCGACGACTGGGGTGAGTGCAAGGGTGTAGTTGATTCATCGCTGGCTGGGAGGCAGACAGGCTTGGCAAGCGTGCGTTGTCTCGACGATCGTAGCGACGGTGCGGCGCAGGGCAACGTGCATCTGGGCATTTGACTGGCCACGACCGCAACCTCGCCTCGCCTTCAGGGCCAAGTAGGCCAGTTTGCAGTTTTTGCTATTTCGGCCGAAGAAGCGTACGAGCAGCTGGCAACGCGCTGGGAATTATGCAAACACGCAAATTTCTGATAATATGTATATTTTGCCTGGTCTGATTTTGCAGAGACTGCTGCGGACGAGGAGGTGGTCATACGTCCGAAAGCCACAAATAACCTGAACAAATGGAAGGGCGAGGACGACGATGAAGATGTAAAGGTGATTATCAAGTGGACGCTGACGGAAATTGTGCAAAAACTAGTTTAGTTTTTTCGTCTACGACACTCCCGACAACTTACCCCGCTACTTGCGCTTCTGTCTTTTAAATTTTTGTTGTTTGCTTTGTGCATTTTCGAGCAGCGAGATACGATTTCGTTTGTTGCTTTGCCGTGTCCACGTGTTAAATTTTGTTGTTGTCTCAACAGCTGCTATTCGCACTGCCCCCGCACGCACAGTCTGCACACTTTGTATGCAGGGCGTATAACGGTGTGCAATCGCGTATGGAAAGTGTTCAAGCAGCACCAACAAAGACGAAGCAAATACTTGGCATGTTTTGAATGAACTCATGAGATAATTTTACCTTGCTAATCTAACCACAGGACAGCTGGGAAGATGAAGAAGAAAAGAAGGACGAGGAGAAAGCCGAAACAAAGACAGCAACGCCGCCACCCAAAACGAAACCGAACAAAGCGGAGAAGTCCAAACTAGAAAACGTAGAGGTAACCACCAACCAAAGGCCACACGTGATAATTCTTTACCCACACTGTCGATCTCTGTGACGGCTTCATTACAGCGCCTAGCCGAGGAAGAGGAGGAGTTACGCTTAGCCAATATGACGGCAGAGGAGAAATTGGCGGAAAAGCTACGCTTACAAAAGATACAGGAGGAGTCCGATCTGAAGACGGCGCTGGAGACGCTCGGCTTGAATAATGTCGGCGTTGCCCTGGACGCCTTCAATCCGCAAACACCTGAAGAATTTAAGGAATACGGCGATACGTTAAGTTGGAAACTGTCACAGTACAAGGAGTCGCCGCATTTTCCGCAATTCGTCGAGGATCTGGTGCGAAGCATATGTGTGAATCGTAAGCGTTTGTTAGATTTGTTAGATTGATTGACAATGCGTTGTTTGTGTAATAAAATCCAATTTTGTTTGTTGTGGCTACAGTATGCGCTGCTGATATCAAGAAGGTGAAAATTAACGTCGAGAGTTTGCACACGGAAAAACTCAAAATGGAAAAGCAAAACGCCAAGAAACCTGCTAGCAAAGGCAAAGTCAAGGCCACATTACGCACTGAAACTGATGTGAGATCATTAGTATTCAAAATTAAGTTCTTAATAACGAACAATTGTCTATATTTCAGGATATTGATGTCTACCAGAAATACGGTAACGACTATGACGACTACGATGACTTCATGTAAATAATTGTTGAGATGCATACATATGGCATATTGAAGTTTTGCTCCACATTATTATTATCTATTATCATAATTTTTTATTTTTTGTTAAAATTGAAATGAGAAACATACATATTAGAAATCTGTCAATAACAGTAAAACCACAAAAACAACTGTAAACTAAACCTTTTGGATATAAATTTCTAACATGCTTGCGAATTCATTTTGTATAATTAAATAACTATTAAATAATTACAAAACACAAACCCACATGCAATTATTTCTTTGTTCGAAGCGAAGCTTGCATGTAATTATTATTTTGTGTACAGAGACGCGAAATGTGCGTAACGTTGGGCAATCCAGACAAAGTCTTTTTGGATAGCAAGGAACAAACATGGGGCAACTGGACTTTGGTAATTTTGTTTGAATACTATGACTTTATAATGAAAAGGTAGCTTTAAGAAGTTGGGGAAGATGAGTTGTCAAAAATTATTAGTAGAAGTTCCAAGACTTTAATTAAAGGCTTCTGAAACTTAAAGCTGGAGAAGTTGAGATGCCAAAAAGTATTTGTAGAAGTTCCAAGACTCTTTAAAGTCGTCTCAAATTTAAAGCTGCCATTTTATAAAATGAAAAATGTAATGTAAAAGCGCATCTTAAAATTGTTCTTAACACATTTGGTTTTTTTTTGCGAAAAGAGGGAGAACTGCATAGAAAAACCAAGCATTTTTGAAAAATATCAAAACTACAATCATAGAGTAGTTGAGTAAAATTAGTACCCTGTGTTATGTCCTATAAAAGTTGTAAGCCACACAATTTAATTTTCTATTTTTTCACTTTTATGAAGAACATGGAAACCCTAACCGAACTGTAAAACGAAAAGAAAGAAGTCTGGCATTTGTTTCCATTGTAAGCCACAAAATTTAAATTTCTATTTTTTCACTTTTATGAACAACATGGCAACTGTAAAACGAGAAGAATGTGGTGGCATTTGTTCCCATTGTAAGCCACGAATTTTAATTTTCGATTTTTTCACATTTATGAAGAACATGGCAACCCTAACCGAACTGTAAAACGAAAAAAGCGTGGTGACTTTGGCATTTGTTCCCATTTACCGCGCGACAATTAAAACAAATGAAGCAGAATAAAGCCGAAAAAAGTAAGTACTACAAATATCAATTAAAGTTTTAATCAAGGTGCCAATAATAACTCGAATAATACTATTAGAAACTTTGGAGCTGCCGCACAGCTCAGAGGAAGAAGAAGACGCCGACGACAATGTGCCGTTAGATGACGGGGACACTTGCACTCAGCACGAATTAGAACAACGCTTCCGCGTCAAGTACAAAATCGCCGACGAATCGGCAGTGACACTGAAGAAGGACTATGTGTTGAGTCTGTGCAGTGATAGGTGAGCAGACGGTAGTAATTACAACTAAGTAAATGTTCATAATTAATATTTCAGTGCGTTCTCGCGCGTCGCAGCTGGACTGTCGAGTGGCGAGGTCCAGATATTTGACGTTAGCACAGCGCAGGGATTGCGACACGCCAGCGTAGATTGCATACCGTTGCCAGCCAACATTGTAACAGCGCCCCCGCCAAATATCTGCGGTGTGCGTTTCTTAGACGAGTCACCCAACAATCTGCTCATCGCCAGCAGCAACGGACTTGTGCGTCTGTATGATTTGCGCGCGGCGGCGGAGGTGGCGCGTTTCGAAGAAAATGTCAGCTGCACCGAAGCGATATGCGGTGCGTCAGGTGGCGGCACAGTGCGCAAGAATATCAGTTGCTTTGATTGCAACGCCAACGGTCGCATTCTTTGCACCGGCACTGAGCAGTATCAGAAGAATGTTTTCCTTCTGTTCTACGATGTGCGCGAACGCATGCAGCTGGGTGGTTACTACGAGAGCCACGAGGACGATGTGACGACGTTGCGTTTTCATACGCAAAATCCCGAATTGCTGTGTTCGGGCGCCACTGACGGCCTAATTAACGTGTACGACATCAAGCAGACTACGGAGGATGATGCGCTCATGACAACAATAAATACGGAGAGTAGCGTACAGAAGCTGAATTGGTGAGTTGACGATATTTGTATGTTTGGGCGAGGTGTAAGACATTTGTTGTTTAGGCACAAAAACGTCTACGAGCAGGATATGCTGTCCTGCATCACACACACCAACGATGTAAAATTTTATTTGAGCGAGGAGGGCGATTTGTTGTCGGAATTTGAACGTAGTGAAGTAACGGCGGCCATGCATCGCAAGAATCCGGCCAATTGCAATGCGGTTAACGTGCATAATGCCGAGGATGGTGGCATCTGGCTGCTTGCGGGCACAAACAGCAACAAGGGGTAGGTGTTAAGCTTAAATTATTACTACTACTACATTACATTAAATGAAAAATATTTTTATATTTTATCAACAGCGAAGTTTTGCGCTCAATGCTGCTTCAGAATAAACTATTGCAACCACTGGCCGATTTCTCAGGCAATAAGCAAATCGTTCGTGAAAGCATTTACGACCAAAAGGTATGTGAAATGTTGTTGAGTTACTTCTGATTTTAATAGGGGTGGTTATTATTTTATTTTGTAGTCTGGCACTCTTGTTACGGGCGGTGAAAGTGGCATTGTCTCATTGTGGACCTCGCAGGCCACTGACACGACCAGCAGCTCCAGCCAGCTAAAATCCAAAAGCAAACACAAGTCAAAGAAACAAACGCCGTACTAAAGTTAAGCTAAACAGCGCTAATACTTTATTCGTGGATAACCAGCACCAAAAAATGCTGTATAAATATAATGCTTACAGTTGGGTATGTACTGGCATTAATTTACTACATATAATAAAATCATTGCATTTTACATAAAAGTAGCATCTCCATATTAGCTTTAAAAAAATGTTCTTACATAATTTATTACAAGTTTGCGTCGGCTCCAAATAATCGAAATATAGCCACACTACTTAATAAAGTGTTTAGGAATGTTTTTAGCTATATTAAAATAAAAAAATTTCTAAAAGTATTGCCAGCATATTAATTTACAACATCGACACTGATTAGCTAATGCGAAATGGGACAATTTCTGTCTCTTAAGGCAGTCCGTGCAGGTCGTGCATAGTGTAGAGCATTTCCGTGCGGTCGTACACCGATTTGGTATTTTTGAGCATTTCCGGCAATGTTTCGACAGCGCGCTGCACATTGGCGCAAACACGTTTGAGCAGCTCGCCCTGCGTGGGCAGCGCATACATGGCCACCACGGCGCCCTTGCGCACCATCCATGGATGATGCTTGGCCAGCGTGTCGTTGTAGGCACTTCTGCAGTGAGGATGTGTCTTGTCATACTCGTTTAATTCGGCGATGCGGTTTAGAAACTCGTAAACGAACTCTGCAACGGTGAAAGAAGAAAATCAAAAATTCAGTACTTCAGCACTCACGTGCTGGAAGATAGTCAACACATCATGCAGATAAGATATTCCTATCAGCGGCAACAACAAGTTCGTAGCGTCCGCTGGAAATACCAGCGGCAATCTTGCTGCGCTACGTGTTGATTTATTGCAGTACCGATAAGCGCAACAGCTGCTGTTACCGATGTGACTAGTTTTGCACTAACTCACCCAATCCGCGATGCAGTCGCAGCAGCGTTCGACTGCCAGACACATAGTTGGCGTCCTTCAGCAGTTTCGCTTCCTTTTCGAAATATATCATTGATTTTATGGTTACAAAGTGCTCGCAGTGCGTCTCGCTGCGCCGAAATTCGCAAAGTATGTCGATTTTGCTGCGAATGTCACTGCTCACGAAGCTAAACACGGTGCCCATCAATTCAAAAAACCTCAAATATGGCAATAAGAGAAATACATTGTTTAATTGGTGCAACTAGTTATGGGGCACAGCCCTGCTGTGCAACTCACTTATTGATTTCCTCGTAGGCTGCGAGGTACTCGTCCAGCAGCACATCGTCATCTTCGTGCAAACTGTTCTGAAACACCTGCGTCACCTTCTCGATATCGAAACGCTCCACCGCTGACATAGCTCCTGCTCAATGCTTGACTGCACTTCGCTAAATTGGTTAAATAATAAAAATGTTGGCGCTACTTGGCCTGCAGATGAATACAAATGCAAGACAACAAAAAAATACATTTTGACATTTGCACAGTGTTGCCGTGTGTGGCCGTTTCGTTGTCAACGAGAACCGTAGTCAGAAAAAAGGAGCATTTCAGGGTTGTTAAAGGGCATTGTTGCAAATGCAAAGATCATTGTTACAAAAATTATTGTCTATAACTCATATATGAAATAGAATGTCGGAGCTAACAACATTGGCAGATGTGAACACATACAAACATACAATACATGCAATATTAAAATGAAAATTACTGTTGGAATTCCTGTTTTGCATTTGATTTTAGAAGGACGACGCGACCAGAGACCACCCTAAGCTAAACTGTTACCCATACTAAAATTAATAAAGTGTGCCACTTATTTTCTGACAGTTAATGTCATTTTGCTGACAAATGTCAGAGTTCATAACCCGTCTGTGCTGTATGAAAAAATTTCAAAATAAATTGATGTTTGAAAATACGTTCTGGACCAAAACCGACACTAAAAACGCAACTACCTGCAAGGAAAAACGTGCTGTCTCTGCAAAAAAACGCACGGCAATGCAGTTTCTATGTTTTTCTAACATAAAATACATTACGAAAATATATACATATATCTGGAGTACTGAAAGTAAATTTTAAATTTAACGACAACAAAAATAAAGGTCATTCGAACTGACACAAATAAATTGACACATTGGCAATTGCTACTCAGAGAAATAAGTGTACGTCATCTACCTGGTACACTTTATTGATTTCACTATGACTATTACCAACATACTGGAAGCCCCGGTTGCCAACTTTTAATTTTCAGAAAGCACTAAAAACCGCGTTTTTCCACTCAGAAAGCACTGATGAGCAAAAACAAAAACAACAATAGAGGAATGTTTGGTGGTCCCAATGTTTCGTGTAAAATATGTACTATGAAAACTATTGCAGATCAGTGGCAATCGTGACCCAAGTAGCAATTCAACAAAGGTGGATAACTTCACTAAATTTTTTCAAGCAAGAATTAGTCTATTTTCCGCGTTTTGATTTTCAAAAACCAACAGTGCTGGAAGCCGTTTCCTATTGAATTCCTAATTGGTTGGCACCTTTCTGCTACTAATCCAATTTTAGACATTTCACGTTATGGAATTCGACTTCGGTGGATCTATATCGGATAAATGTTTATATCACTGTCATGCGCAAATTGGATATTCTTTGTTACACTACAGAACAATTTAACCACAAGCAATAGATTTGTATTAACTTTAAAGTCGAATGCGACTGCACACAAAAATAGGAGGTTTTTTTCCTAGTGGGCAGTTCATGCAACGAGACTCGGAACAGAGGATTTAAACCAGCAAATAATTAATAAATTACACGCACAGCTCCAGATTCCCTTAGAGGGTTAACCAGTACCTCGAATAGCAGATCAAGTAACAGAAAAGTTTCAACAAATTCTACTTAACAAAAAGTAGGCATGTAGCCCGAGTATCAGGAAAAGAACAAATTTTGCCGCATTCTTTAGCTATAATGGAATAACATTTATAAAAATTTTTTACAATATTTACACACACACACACATTTCATATAGTCACTCGTTAAAAAATGTATTGGCAAAGATTTCCATTAAAGAGGCTGTTAGTGACAGAAAGGTTTTGCCTAAAGTGCCTGCAATCATATGGAAACTCTTTCAAAACTAAGTTCACATGCAAAACCATTCCCAGCAATGCCTGATCTGGCCACCTTATAAATTGTTACCTGCATGTATTTTGGCCAGAATCGTCAACCACAGACACACACACACACACACAAAACGCTCCAGCACCATTCCCACCAACGACACTGAGCGTAGCAGCAACGAATGCGCGCCATCTTTGTTGGTGTTAATTCAAAAATCCAAACGAACGCAACGAACGAAGCAAAGTATCCACCGTTGGTGTAACTTGTGTCGGCGCTTGGCGTTTCGCTTCTGCTGTGCCGCGCTCGGCCGCTCATTCGTTGTGCAACGTTCATTGTTAGTGGTTGTGCGTAAGCGGCGGTTCCAGAGCTCGTGCGTCAAGTGCAGGTCGGTGTTAGTTGCCAAGTAAACTGGGCTTAAAGCGGAACGGTGTGAAGAGATACAACAACGAAGCCACGCTCGAAAGGCAAACAGATAGCAGAGAGCGAGAAGGCGAAAGTGTGTTAAAGCTAAGCTCGAAAAGGCAAAAGCAGCATCCGGACGTGAAGTGTAACAGAAAGAGAAGAAACGATCGATCGCACTCAGAATTTTGTCTTTGGCTTTGTGGCTTTTCTATTCGAGACACGAAGCGCAAAGTGGTCGCCGCGCCTGACTCCACAAAGATTCACGCAAGCAAGCGAACGAACGAGTGTAAATACTTGCAGTTAATTTTTATACACAATAGTCGTCTAGGGTGTGGTGCGATAATTCCATAGTATCAGAAATTTTCTCATAGCATTGCCAAATTGTCCCACATTTTTTATACGCGAATTTCTTCCAAACAAATCGTCAAAGTTATACACGTGAAATTGTGATAATGTCGCGTAGTCGAAAGTGTGAAATGCGTGCACTGTCCTGCTACTCCGTCAGCCCTATGGCCAGCGCGTCAAAAGCAATCGCGGCCGTCTTCTGTCTGGTGGCGCTGTTCGCGAGCGCTGCGCAGGCGCAACGCACCCCCACCATCTCGTACATCACACAGGAACAGATCAAGGACATTGGCGGCACAGTCGAATTCGACTGCTCGGTGCAGTATGCCAAAGAGTACTCGGTGCTGTGGTCCAAGACCGACACCGATCCGGTCTTCCTCTCGACGGGCTCCACGCTGGTCATCAAAGACTCGCGCTTCTCGCTGCGCTACGACCCCAACTCTTCCACGTACAAGCTGCAAATCAAGGACATACAGGAGACAGACGCGGGCACCTACACGTGCCAGGTGGTGATCTCGGTGGTGCACAAGGTGAGCGCCAACGTTAAGCTCTCGGTGCGTCGTCCGCCCGTCATCTCCGACAACTCGACGCAGTCGCTGGTCGCCAGCGAGGGCAGCGAGGTGCAGATGGAATGCTACGCCAGCGGCTACCCAACGCCAACGATTACCTGGCGCCGCGAGAACAACGCCATCCTGCCAACAGGTAAGTGCGCTTCGAGTGCCCCAACATTGCTCCATTTTTTATGCATTACTTTATTGGAATGTATTCTTTATTTAATGTCGATTGTTTGCTATTCTCCGCACCATTATTTGACGGCTTAATTGTTGTTCGCTGTTTCGTTGACGCGCAGGGCGTAGTTTGTTTTCGTGGAGGGGCGCATGGAGAGGCGCTCGGCTGGCTTGTGTGTGTGAGTCACCATAAGCGTCTCACACTCTCGGCCAGCTGCGGCGCCTCCAGCTCCGCGCGCCTAGCCAACTTTTTGCCCTAAGCTGCTTTGTGGTTGCGTGCCAGCTGCAGTTGTTGACTAAGTTTTTTTCAGCCAAAACTTCCCATAAGCTCGAGGGCGACCCTCACTTCGCGCTCTGTCATGGAAGCGAGACGATCTAATGCGACGGTTGCTAAAACGCTTTAAATTAATATTTTAATATGTAATGCGGCTTTCGATTGTTGGGTGTGGGTTGCATTGAATATTCCTTCTAGACTTTATAAAATTCGCTAGTGACTGGCGTAGTTAGCGCTTAGATGTAACCAGTTTAAGTTTTCTCAAATTAAATATAGCCAATTGCGACGCGGGCAGCTAGTGTTCCCATGCTAACTGTGTTGTTGAAAATACACCTCAATGCGCCTCTCTTCCCAGTTGTAGGTGTGCGCTCTCATGTGCGCTTCTTCGCTCTCTCGCTCAGCTCTGTTACCTGAGTTAGCTAAATTGGTAAATACTTCGTTCGGGCGACAAGTGCACAATTTTCGGAAACACACTAACTGGTTCCGCATTGTCCTTGCCGCATTTGCCGCATTGCTTGTGGTAGTTGGAGGGACAAATGGTTTTCCCAAAAATGTGCTGCACTTGCTGATTTCTGCAAAACCCTACAACAAAAAGAAATGTGCAAGTCTTTGTCCTCACTTTTTCCAAATATTTTTGTAAATGGTTCTTTTTTCTGCTTGAGCTGAAATGCATAGTCAGGTCAGCTGCCCTCAACAATTCAGCTGTGAAATTTTCAATTTTCCGGTACAGGTGAATGTTTCCTTTATTGTTTCCTTTTTCACGCAGAGGCAGTTGGGACCGAATCCGCATACATTGCACATGTTTAGAACCCATAACGAATAGGGATTAGCTTCAATGTCTAATTATTATAATTTGCTCGTCAGGGTTTATGTTTTAATGTTTCTTAAATGGGCCCCATTCAAGTTGGCTGAGATATCGACTTGGTAATAATAGGATTATACAAATTTTGTATCAATTGTCAAAAAGCAGTGCTGTTTCCAAGTTTTCCTGTGTCTTGTTCTTTTCTTTTTGAATTGATAACATTTTGTTTCTTACCAAACTTTGTATAAAATATCAAATCATCCATTAAATTTGATAATATCGATAATATTCTGAGTTAGGCTTGTAAATATGATGTTCCATTTGACGAACGTGAAGCAAACTCACATTATTTTTATTAATTACATAGACAGGGTGGAGTCAAGCATTGAGCTGACACCAAATTCGAGACCTAACGTGCTTCGAATCCTTTTAGGATAGTTTGTTCAATGTTTTTCATTGATTTTGTCTAACTTCCTTAACTCTTTCGGGACTGAATTTAATTTTGAAGACCAAAACACTCTTGGTAGAAATGTCCCCATATTATGAAAGTTAGGGCTAGCAAATTATTTGCATACTCACAAATTCTGAAATCATCCTTTATCCGAGAACATATAACACCGTGCGACAGTACTTTTCACACCAGGAAAAATCCATATGTGCGTGAAACTAGAGACCAAATATAGTAATACTGCGTACTCAGTTTTTCATTTCTACATCCTTTGTCCTTTTAAAAGGACTTCAAAATTTTGAATGGGATACAAAATAAAAAACATATATGAAATACTTAACCTCGTTAGAATGTGGCGATATGTATATCAAATGAAAGAGGAAAAGCTCAAAAATTTAAATAAAATTGATTTTTAATCTATTCGTAAAAAAAGGATATGAAAAAGGTCCTTTGAAAATTGTAATTCTTTATATCCTTGAAAATTTATATAGAATTTTCTTGAAAAGTAAGTATGTTAAAACCCAATATCTCCTTGATCACGTATCTTAATTGATTTTGTATCTTTTTATTATTTAAAATACTGATTATTTGAAATTAGAATTTTTGTACTTCATTAGAATTGCAGCTTCTGTTTTTTTGCAATAACTTTCGAACCAATAAAGTTAGAGTAATGCAATTTTGACGCGTGATCAAGGAGATTTTTGGTTTTAACATAGTTACTTTTCAAGAATATTCTATTCAAATTTTGAAGAATATTAAAAATTAAAATTTTCAAATTACCTTTTTCATATCTTTTTATTACAAATAGATAAAAAATCGATTCTAAATCTTTTATTTAAATTCTATCGCCATATTCTTATATTTCTTTATATTTTTTTATTTTTTATTCCCTTCAAAATTTTGAAGTTCTTTTAAAAGGACAAAGGATGTAGAAATGAAAAACTGAGTAAGCAGTATTACTATGTTTGGTTTCTAGTTTCACGCCCATATGAATTTTTTTTGGCGTGGCTCTAGATCTGAATAATTATTTTGAGGGATATTAAAAAATGTGTGGGACTTATTATCCCAGTAGTCCCGAAGGTGTTAAAGATAAAAGAAAATTATACAATTATATCTTAATCTGAGTTTTATGGTGATTTAAATTCAATTATGGTGATTTTAATCCAAGTAAATTGTTCTTTCCAAATTCGGTCTAGTTCCTTTAAAAGGAAACGGGAAGAATAGAAAGATGGGTTCCAAACTGAACTGGTTAGGTTACACTGGTTGGCCTTAAGGCCTCGCCTAGACTCGGTTCTAGTTTTTGCCGTTACCAGATGGAAGTCCTTAGAGTTAAAATTAACCGCAAAGATCTATAAATATTCGAGCCCTTGTTCAGAAAGTTAATATGACACTAACCTTTATTTTGGACGCCCCCCTTGGCTTCCACAATCAGCGGTGGGAGTACCTAAGTAAGCCAATCGTAATAGACAGAATGGGATTTTATGAAAAAGAAAAACGTATACCAAAGGCAAAGCTAAATGTTTAACATTAACACTAGAAAGCACTACGAATCTTACCATCCTTGTAAGCTTCTATGAAATCATGTTACAAATAGGGTTAAATGTTTTTAAAATAATGTTTTTAGTTTGTGTGTTTAATTGGGTTCCAAAAACGAGTAAAAGTCAAGAAAGATTTTCTTTCAGAATGCAATAAAGACCCCAATAGAATCATTTAGAGTATACTAATGTTACTGTATAAAGTCAATTAGAAGAAAGATATTGGTTACTAAAATAAAATTATAACACTTTTCTGTATTCTTACGAATATTTAAGAATATTAAGTGATATTTCAAAAATATTTCAGAATATAAAATCGCACTTGCGATTCCAGTGTTAATCTATAAAGAAGAAGTAGAAGGGGCATTTCACGTCAAGCGGACATCCAAAAAAAATGAATTTTGTTTATATTCTGGTCAGTTATACTTCTAGTAGACGTGGATGTGTACACCCAATTTTTTTTTTCGTATGATGTTTTTTTGCTGAGTTATGAGCTTCTAAAAATTGACTAAACATAAAGTCATGAATTTTTGGATGCTTATTACACAGGGCAACAAATTTCGACTTTTGGTCGGCTTTTCTGGGTTTGACATCAGTTCTAGGGTAATTAGGGAGCGCTGATTTCGAATCCGCAAACCGTTTTTAAAACTTAGTTTCCGTTTTCGCAAAAAATGGGCGTGTCACTTTTTCGGATTTTCCCTGACTTTTTTCACGTTTTCAATTGTAATTTCTAAACCAATAGACCGGTTGATATGATTTTCACTTTGTGTCATTTACAACACCTCACGGCTTCTTTTCCAATGTAATTTATTTGTATAAGTTTTCAAAATCCGCGGCAATTGGACCTCAAAGTTGGAAAATATGGAATTTCATGGCGTTTTCTTAGATGGTCAAAAACATACACATTTTTTGTAAATCAATTAACGAGTTAGGAGCATAATGAAAGCCGACACATCAAGCAACACAACACAGCCAAATTTTTTGGCGGAATACACATTCGCATCGAAATAATAGCAAAAATGTACCATAGTCATTTTCATCCTTTTTGATACTTCTTCCTTAAAAAATTAGGGGCCTCATAATATGCTCTTTTATATGTTCCATTTATAGTCTGAAATACAAGCAAAAAACAAAAATATTTTGAATTGCTCGAAACAAAAAAAAAATTAAAAACTTTGCATATTTTGAGGCTCTTATTTTTTTAAGGAATAAGTATGAAAAAACATTAAAATGACTATGGTACATTTTTGCTATTATTTCGATGAGAATGGAAACCACACCAAATAATTTGGCTCTGTTGTATTATTTGATGTTTCCGCTTTTATTCAACACCTAACTCGTTAATTGATTTACGAAAAATGTGCATGATTTTCAACATTAAATAAAACGCCATGAAATTCAATATTTTCCGACTTTGAGGTCCAATTGCCACGGATTTTGAAAACTTATACAAATAAATTACATTGGAAAAGAAGCCGTGAGGTGTTGTAAATGACACAAAGTGAAAATCATATCAACCGGTCTATTGGTTTAGAAATTACAATTGAAAACGTGAAAAAAGTCAGGGAAAATCCGAAAAAGTGACACGCCCATTTTTTGCGAAAACGGAAACTAAGTTTTAAAAACGGTTTGCGGATTCGAAATCAGCGCTCCCTAATTACCCTAGAACTGATGTCAAACCCAGAAAAGCCATTTTGCTGTTGATCAGTGTTATCTGTATCAATTAGTTTGTAAAAAAAACTAAAAAGTATTGTTTCTGATAGTAAAAAAGGTGTTGTTTTTTTGTTTTTGTCGAATTCTAAATTTTAATTTTTTTACGTATAGTAAACCGGAAGTGAAAATTTGAAATCGATATTTGAGTAACTTCGACACTTTTTTTTTAAATTATTTTAACGTAAATTAAAGCTTCAAATGTACTCATTCTCCACAAAAAAAAATTAAAACGTGATCTCCAACCGTTTAAGACTTAGAGCACATACAGTACATACACATAGCTGAAAATAATGGATTTTTACACAAAAGTACATACATTAATTTGTAAAAAAAACTAAAAAGTATTGTTTCTGATAGTAAAAAAGTTGTCGTTTTTTTGTTTTTGTCGAATTCTAAATTTTATTTTTTTTTACGTATAGTAAACCGGAAAGCTTGCTGCTCCATGAATTCAGCTATTTTGCAATTCCACGTTCCGGAAGCAGTCATCAAACGAGCTGAGCTCATTACCTTTTCAAGTTGACAAGTCTCAAGTCCTGAACCATTGCGAACACGACATACGACAACACATTAGCCCGCCTCATGTGCAACCTTTCAACTGCAATGTTTCGCATTTTAATTTAACAAATGAATTTACTTACCATACTTGTATCGACAGTGGAAATCAAATAGCAAACGCCACTTCATAAATGGCTTCATTTCGGATTTAATGCAAATATTGTACGTGTTAACCTTCACAGATTACTTTTATTTTTGTTGAATGGAATGGAAGAAAAGTAAAACTTTATTCCCCTCACTTGCAAGCAAAAAGCACTGAGAGTTGCCCATTTAGAATTTCAATAGCAGTCAGTAACAACGACAGAAAAGCTGGCCACTTGTAACGACTAAATGGCTTTGACACGTTTTTTGAATTTACTAACGGCCGGGCGTCTATTTAAACAGGGATTAAAAGTGAGAATTTATGCCGACATGCGCGATGCTGCAGGCAGCCTCAAGTCAAAGGTCTGGCCGGATGGCGAGGCGGCGGCCGGTGCACTGGCAGTGCGGCCAACAAACTCTGTGCGTGCGCTGCTACTATCAGTGGGCGCCCATTCAAGTTGGCGTACTTTATTGAGCGCACGCCGAGCGCGAGTCTAAGCAAAGCCATTTCACACTTTTCAAATCCTTTGACAAACTTGCCTTTGAATGGGGAAGTGGGGGCGGTTGAGCGTTGCGGAGCTGCTGTCGTTGACGCAAATGGCGTTGCGATGTTGTGCGGTCGCTGTTTGTGTTGGTGGTGGCACGATGGCGATGGTGTTGATGGTGTTGGTGCTGTTGCAACGCTGCGCCAACCAACCCCTTGACGGCCGTCGGTTGTCGCCTTTGACGTCTGCATGTGACGCGCAGCGCGGCTGTGCGCACCGCCAGGACGACAACGTCGAGCACGAATATTCGACAACTTCAGCACGCGCAATTGCTTCCGCAACTTGAAAATGTTCTCATGCGCAAAATGGGCGGAATGGTAAACAGCAAAGCAATAACAACAACAACTACACTAACCAGGAAAGCAACTGCAAGCCGCACATAAAGCGGCCGTTGGCAGCAGCAACAGCAACAACAGCACAGTTTGCAACTAATGTAAACAAACGCAAACAAACATGGAACAACAAAAAAGCGAAACGAATCCATAACAAAGATTCAGATTGAGAATATGTGCGGTGCACGCCGGCAGCTCATAATTTTCAACAGGAAAAGAAATATGCAGCGAGCGCGCACAAAAGGCCAGCCGGTACAGGCGAGACAAAAAAGTTGCACGAATATGGAAAAAGTATAAATTATAAGGTAAAAAAAGGTAACGCGGAACGAGCGAAAGGCAGGCGCTGTGAAAATAAACAAACACGCTGCGCCCGAGACGGGAAGTGAAACGACCCTCCTCCCGAAAACGCGTTCTTTCACGTGGTGTTGTTGTTGTTGTTGTTTTGTATTTTCTGCACGTTAATTGTAATGCTCCTTGCCGGCTTTTGTGGAGTACGGCAAGGATACGTGGCACAGTGGAACACATCATAAAAGCGGCCACGAATGAGTCAAATTTTAATGTGGGCGAAATTTTTTTGAAATCGAAATACAAGGTGCAACCCAAAGTAAACAGGACTTTTATAAAATAAAGAAAACGGATGATTATTTTTGTATAATTCTTTTTATTTATTCAAGATACTCTCCTTCTGCTTCGATACAACGTTTTGCACGGTCCAAAAGCATTTGGAATGAGTGTTTTAGGTCATCGGCCGGCATCGCCTTCAGAATGTTGGTACAAGCCTTTTGGATGTCCTCAACGTCCTTATAACGGTTTCCTTTCATCGGCAAATGCAACTGACCGAATAAGTAGAAGTCACAGGGAGCCATATCAGGCGAATATATTGGTCAAATAATCGGTCGTAACTAGGGCTCTGTGAGCCGGTGCATTATCATGCAATAAACGCCAACTTCCTTCCTCGCGATATTCTGGCCGAATACGACGAATGCGATGCACCAAACGCTTCAAACCTTCAACATAAAACAAAGCGTTAATTGTTTTTCCCGGTGGAACAAACTCTCGATGAATTATTCCCTTTGAATCGTAGAAACAAATGAGATGAGTTTTGATTTTTGACTTCTCACGGCGGGTTTTTTTCGGATTTGGCTCATCTGGGTGCTTCCATTCGGCACTTTGACGCTTTGTTTCGGGATCATATTGAAAGCACCACGTTTCGTCACCGGTTACGATGTTGAACAAGAAATTTGGATCACGTTTGGCTTCCCGAACGATGTCTTTTGCGTGCTCAATTCTCTGCGCTTTTTGGTCGTCGGTTAAAGTGTGCGGAATGAAGCGAGAACACACTTTACGGAGACCCAAATGTTCGGTTAAAATGCGATCAATTGATGTTTTGGAGATGTTCAATTCCATTTCCATCAATTCCAATGATGATTTTGGCTGCATTTTGATAAAATCACGCACAGTTTTGATGGCATCGTCAGTAATCACAAATTTCGACTGGCCGACGTGTTCGTCGTCATTCAAGTCTTCACGACCATTCTTGAATCGATTCAACCACTCATTAACACGGCCACGGGATAAACAATCATCACCATAAACTTGCTTTAACAATTTAAACGTTTCGGTAAAAGTTTTACCAAGTTTAAAACAGAACTTAATATTAGCTCTTTGTTCGATCGACATTCTCGTACCAAAGTTAAAAACATACTGTCACATTGAGCGGGATATTTCGGCGTCTACTAGACCAAATGTCATGAAATTTAGAAAGTATGTGAATGAAAGATGTACCTTTCCAACGCATGTCCTCACACATAGATGGCGCCACCAGAAACGTCCCTATTGCAAAAGTCCTGTTTACTTTGGGACGCACCTTGTATTGACACAAAATCTATTCGTACAGATTTTGTATTTCCGAGCAGAATAAAATTTTCATTAGAAATTCCATTTTTAATTTTTTTTTTTGAACCATTTACAAATATTTTGCAGATTTTGTAAGAGAATTGATAAAATAAATAAATTTTTACTATTTTGTCGGTTAATATTTGTATCTAAAAATCTTGGGAAATATTGTCAGCCTTTTAAAGTTGATAATGTTTTTAGCAAGGTGAATTAATAAAATGGCAACAACAAAATTCCCATGTATTCTGTTGTTGTGTTTGTGCGACTTGATTGTCAAAATCAGCCAATCAAATCAAAATCAAAACAATCATAAACAACCAACCAACCAAAAACAACCATTTTGACAATTTAGATTTTTTCCAAAATAAAAAAAAATCAATAAATAAATCAGCTGATTCAACGAGGTCTCTTGCATTGAATTCGCCCTGGTTTTTAGTATATACAAAAGAAAAAACCAATTTCAGTTTCCAGATTGATTTAACACTTGAATGTCCCAAAGAGTCAACATGATTTCATTGAGGTTTTTTCATATATAATTTCACCGCTTTTTGAAAGAAAAAATCTTACGTTACTTTTACTATTTTCTGGAGGCAAAATAAATAAAATCATAACTAAAAAAATCAGAGACCTAAAATAATTATTATCCATATTTTTGGGAATGAAAAAATTGCCCTAATTTAAGAAATTTGTATATTTATTGCTTTATAATAATTATTCCCTAAAAGACATTTTACACGTCGCCTATAACTATTATCATGTAATACATATTTTTGAGTTGCATAATAACTTATAAGTAACAAGTATATTTTTCGTTGTCGATAACTATTATTTTGGGATTTTTGTTTTTTACATTGCTTCATAATTTTTATTTATGACATTTTTAATTTACGTTACCGATAACTATTATTTTGAGAAATTGTTTTTTTACGTTGCTTCATAACTTTTATTTATGATTTTTTTTTTCATTTTCGTTGCCGATAACTATTATTTTGAAAAAACAAATGTTTACGTTGAATTACTACATTTTGGATATGAATTAATTTTTAATTGTTTTAAATTGACAAACGCAAATTAACTGCAGAAACCTTATTTCCACCAACAACTAAACAATTAAAAAATCAATTCATACCCAAAATGTGGTAAAGCAACGTAAATAAAAAAAATTCTTTCATAAAAGTTGTGAGGCAACGTAATAAAATTTTCTTTCAAATAATAGTTATCGGTAACGTAAATAAAAAAAATCATGAATAAAAGTTATGAAGCAACGTAAAAAAAATTTTCTAAAAAGAATAGTTATCGGTAACGTAAATAAAAAAAATCATAAATAAAAGTTATGATGCAACGTAAGCAAAAAAATCCCAAAATAATAATTATCCAGAATGAAAAAAATATTTATTTCTCATAACAGTTATTATGCAACGTAAAAATTAATTGTCGCAAATAATAATTATAATCAACAAATAAAATTTATGTTGCATTGTAATAGTTACATTGCAATTAATTTCTTAAAAAACTTATAATACTCGTAGTTAAGTCCCTGAAAAAAATTAATAAATAATAACAACTAAAAAATTGTTACCCCTGTTTTCTAACAGTGCCTGAGTTTTCTAGTGTTAATAATTATGTCTACGAAACAAAAAGGAATCAGTTTTTGCTTTTACATTTCAATAAATTCCATTTTTACTTAATTTCTGCATCATGTTTTATCGTTTTCGCGGCACTGTGCGACGCGTTGGTGTACATTATGCGCCGGTTGGCTCGTTTTTTTCAGTCTTGCGGCAACGGTGGCTTTGTGGTGCTTTCGTTTTGGCTGCGACTGTCAGTGCGGCAAAGCGTTCGGGTTAAAGGGCGCGTTAGCGCTGTCCGTACAGGGTGCGCCCAATTGAAAAAGTGGCACTTTGTGGCATTGTGTAGTGCACGATGGCGCGAAGCGGAGGGACAGTTGCAGCGCATGCAAATCGATTTGTTTTTTTGTTTATTTATATTTTTAGTTTACGAGTTTTTGTTTCTGTTGTTTGCCATGCGATTCTTTAGACACTCGCATTGGGTTTGTTTTGTTGGTTCATGTTTTGGTTTCATTTCAGCAAATGAAATGCCAAGTCATCAAGGTAATTGGCGCGCGTTTCTGTTGGCCGTTGCAGTTTTTGCAATACAACACCCAGCTGGCTCCGCAACGCCTCAGTGCACGCCACTGCCACCCCTTCGGCTAGCATGCTGCGGCAGTGGCAGCGCCAGCGCCAGCTTGAGGGCGACTCACGTGTTACATGAGCCGTTAAATGGTTATTGCAGCGCAAAAGTTTGCCAAGCATTATCACAGGGGTTATCTACACGCATTCGCACACATCTACACACTCACACACAATGCCCGCATTCACACACTCTCTGACTCCGTCAAAACAACAAAAATAATTGCAAATTGAATAGAATGCAAGAAAAAAATGTAGAAAATTATTTTGACACTTTGGCTGATACCTTGGGGAGTTACAATTTCAAATGCTCAATGCGCAAAGGGTTTTGTGTTTCCAGCCGGGGCGGTTGGGTTCGGTCGCCCATTTGGCTCTTGTTATCGTTGTTGTTGATGTTGTTGTTGCTGTTGTCGTCGTCAATGTCAACGCATTTGTTTACATCGGCTGCCGTATTGCACCATTCATTCGCCATGTTTTGGCTTCTGTCTGCTACGGCAATAACAACAACAACAATAGTAATTGAGCATTGAGCAGAAGGAAACGATTCCCGCAGCATTAATGAAAATACTTTCGAATACACTTTCGTAATTCGAGGTACAACGTGTGCCCTTATGATTTTATAATGAAGTCAACGCAGGAAGACAATGCAAGAAAGGAAACGCGCTGACAGTGTGAACGACTTTTCGGTGACTGATCTTATTACACTGGAATGGAATGTCCTGGTGGTATTTCGTATTGCATTTGAGTTGTTGCCAAACACTGAATGTTCGCCTGCTGTGCAATATCCCAAGGGCGACAAACATGTTGGGATACACAAGGAAAGTAGGCACAAACATGGCCGCATGATGTTAATTTTTAATGTGACTTTTAATAAGAGCAACACGAGCAACATTTTTGCTAGTAGGGTAAATTAAAGAAATTTCTGAAATTTGTAACTGGTGATTTCTAAAGGAGTTCTTCGCTCGCTCTTCTTTCTACATGTTCATATGGGGACCGATATGTTTGTGATCCCTAGCATTGCTTACACATACTCATACATCAAAAATTAGAGGAAGATATTTCAAAAATTCTGTTTGGGCCGTTGCTGAATTGATGCCTGCAGTATAATCGCTCTCCAAGCTCCTCTGGTTCACGGGCAACTTTCCTAGCGTTGAATTTTATTTTGTCCTTGTAACAGATACGTGTTTTTCTTCTTCGTCGTGATCTATCAACTTCCAAGTGAAACCTACACCTATAGCTTACATATTTGTAGTTTTATACATTTTTTTGCAATTCATTTTGCTCTTATAAGTCGAACTAATTTGCTCCGGATTTAGACTCTTCTGAGCTTCAGCGGAATCTAAGAAGGGATTCCCAATGAGTCATTATGCCCTCCGATTGGAAGTGTGCCGCACACACCTTTTTCTACCTAACCTAACCTATGTGAAATTCTTCCAAATTTAAAGCGTGAATATCACTACTCGACAAAAAATGGGTTCATCGCGTGCTCCTAAAAACAAAAGTATTTTTTAGGCTAATCTTCGGCTGTTGAACACGAAACTGAAAATCAAAACATTTTCTTAAGAAGCGTTTTCGAAAAATCTTCGAAAAACACGTTTTTTCCCTCTTATTTCAGTTATGACCACATATCTCGTAAACCAACCATCCGACTAACACCAATGAAAGAGGAAAATGATCTCCTTTTAACTAAATTTTCTATTTTGAACTTTCAGGACCAAAATATTTCAGGTATGCAAAACATAAATGTTTTGGATCTCAGTCTGTAGATTCATACATCTAAATTTTTTTCTATTTCAAAGTTCTGAAAGTTCAAAATAGAAAATATAGTTAAGAGGGGCCAATTTTCCTCTTTCATTTGATACCCATTTCTTCATCATTGCACAATCGCAAATATAAAAAAAAATATTTGTAAGTCCTTTAAAAAGGTTTTTGGGTTAGATAATGAAAAACTGACTATGCCAGGATATTATAAATGACCCCTAGTTTCACGTCTATATCAACATTTGGATGGGTCTCGGGAAAATTTAAAAATTTGTACGCACGGTGTAATAAATGAAAAGTTGGTGTTTTCACTCCGTGCATCATAACTTTTAATTTTTCTTTCAATTCTATTGATGTTAGGCTTAATATTGGCTCAAATAATATATCTTTCATCTTAGATTTTAAAACCAGAGGAGATCATTTATTTTATCTATAAAAAAACCATTCGAAAATGTATAATTTTTGAAAATGGTCCCAAAATTCCATTTTTTCAACTTTCGTCATCAGTAACTTCCCCAAATCTCATCTGATTTGGACAATCGATGTATCGTTGGAAAGGTTAGTTAATTCTTCTGAACGACGTTCCTCTTGTGTTAGTCGGATGGTTGGTTTACGAGATATGTGCTCATAACTGAAATAAGGGAAAAATCGTGTTTTTCGAAGATTTTTCGAAAGCGCTTCTTAAGAAAATTTTTTGATTTTCAGTTTCGTGTTCAGCAGCCGAAGATTAGTCTAAAAAATACTTTTATTTTTAGGAGCATTTTTCGTGTCGAGTAGTGTATTTGAAATGTTTCAGTAAATAAATACAGATATAGAGGTTGCTAAACCTAAATTTTCATTCTACCTCAGAAAATTTGAATGAATTTAACCCGGTAGTGCCTAGCGTTTTCGTATTGTCACACTTAACATGGACTTGAAAAATGTTTTTTTTTTTCAATTATGCTTCATACATATTAAATCGATCAAAACATGTTTTCGCAAAATTCGAGAGAAAAAGAGTTCCAGCAGGATTTTCAAAAAAAAATAATGATAACAGTTTTCTTTTTAGTGTTTTCAAGCAGTTCGTTTCAGCAGTTCGTTTAAGGATTTAAAGAAAAAAATAATGATAAGAGTTTTCTTTTTAGTATTTTCAAAAAGATAATTTTTTATATTAATATTTTTTAATCTAAATACTAATATAAAGCAATTTGAGCTGACAACTTTTGTCAAGAGTCACCCACGAACTGAACTGGCTAGGGACATGGTATGGCCATTAGGTGACAAGAATGGTAGGTGATGAGGTGAGATCGCGCAGAAAACGAGGTCTTGACATCTAAAGGTATGTGGCTGCGCGATTGAGGAATAGCCTCTCTGCAGAGATTTTCCTTCAAGACACTTCTTCACTCAAAACACTATCTCCTACCCTCTACAGCCTTCCAGAACCAATGCAAAAAAAGCAGGTCCAATTGGGTTACTGAACTGGACTGGACTAGTATTGAAGGCAGTGTAGACAGCCTTAAAGGTGCCAATGAGCAAAGAAGCTAAAATTGTTCTTAGCCTTGATTGGAACTGACACCTGGCTCATTTAAATCTTGTCGAGGGATTTACTTGTAGACTGTGCTTTGAAGGTAATTCGACAAGAGCGCACATTCTGTGTTAGTGTCCGGCTCTACCAGCTGAAGTAGGATGTGCATTCAGAGACAACCTTTCATAAAAGAGAACGAGCCATGGACCATTTGTTACAGAAATCTACTAAATATAACACGCGGCAAAGTGATCAAGGGAGGCCGATAAATTCAACAGACCTCCGAATGACTAGTCACGAACTTCTTGAGGAAGAAAATGGATATGTGATTCACTTTAGAAACCCCGGACAAGAAATTGTTTTTAGACAGTAAAAATCCAGCAAATTAGTTTAGTCAGTTTCTCTGAAGATTTTCTACACCCCCCCCACCCCCCCCCCCCCGCGTTAAAAAGGCAATTTGAATAAGCAACGTTGACATTTTTCTCTTTTTAATTTCCATTAAAAAACAATTCAAAATGTATTCAGCCCCTTTTTTAACGTCCCGATCCCATGAAAATAATTGCACAAAAATACAAATTTCTAGTTTGATTACTATCACAATTTGCATATGATTTAATTTAATTTTCATTCGCCCAATTTTCAATATTGTTTCATATACACACACACACACACACTCAAACCCATATTGCTCAAGTCTTGATATTGCAATTAACTAGCTGAGCGCTTCTAAAGCGTAAAATTGCTGTAGTTCAACACAAGCTCAAGTGACATCACCCTATTAAGGGTTAACTAGCCTCATATAACAAGCTGAGCACCCCTCACGCGGCCTTTATGAGTCTTCTCGATTTAGACACACACACACACACACAGACGTGCATAAAAAAAATGTGAATTTGCAATTGGGTCGTCTCTAGAAGATTCAATCGTGCATACAAAATTAGATACTTGTGATGTTGAAAGAAAATTCGATTTGACTTGATTACTTATTAAGTGCCCTCCACAACGTATTTCGCGCTCGATGGCCAGAAAAAAGGCAGCAGAATTAGTAATGAATGCCCGGCATGTCAAAATATTTGCACGTAAATGCATGCAAAGTGTTGCTGAAAAAGAAAGCAAGAAGAAGAATAGACACATGTCTTCAACAATAATACGAGTCCAGTCAGAGCAGTGTGGCGGGGGGAGGTAGTGGGAGCATTTAACGACAAAAAGCCATTGCAAAACGAGCAGAAAACAAAGGAAAAACAAAGACCGGCAAAACACTACAATCACACATGTGAACGTATACAAAAAAAGGAAAAATAAATAAAAATATATACAAAAGTAGACTTTGTGAAAAAGGAAAATTACAAAAAGAAAAATTGAAACTTGTTTGTTGGTGTGTTGCGATGGCAACACAACGAAACCTTAACAGAAGTAAAACCAGACAACAGCAACAGACGCAAAACAACAACAAATAGTAACAACAAGAGCCAGAACAAGAGTTAAAACTGCTACAACAACAACAACAACAATAGGAGCAAAATGGCATATGGCTAAGAGAGCTGGCCGATTTTAAAGAAAAACCCTTAACTTACTGCTGCCGTCTCAGCCGTCTCGGCCATGTTTTGTTAACGATGCAAGGCAAATCTACACATAAATATATGTAAATATGTATATGTGTGTGCATGTGTAAATACTTGTAGCATACGGCATGCACTTAAGCTAAAACCAAACAAGTGGACACATCGAGCCCGCGCCGAAAGAGTTAAGTTAAGGTAAGCCAAGACAGGCGACTGTTGTGACAGACGTCTGCAACAACGACAGCGACAGCGACAACATAAACGGCGACGCTATGAAATCGCAAGAAAAAGAAAGCAAACGTAAGCAGTGCTTAAGATGCACACACAAAGCTGCAACTTGGCATTGCATGTTGCAAGACAGCAGTGGCAGCAACAGCAGCCGCAATGTTGCCACATTGCTTCAGCGGAACATTTCCAAATGCAATATAATCCACGTATCCGCATAGTACGTGTACAGTAGAGCATAATAAAGAGCACAGAATAAATAGTTGCACGAGACGCGTACTTTTAGGGCTTAACTGGCCGCCAAGCCAGCCAGCGCCAAAGAGGTTCGCGTCAAAGCGCAGCAACGGACCGAGACTGAGCCTCTACTATGTGTACATATGTACATACGTAGATATAATTTTCAGTGCACTTGTGCCTTTCACAAGCCAAGCGCTAGAGTGCACCGGCACAAGCGGCGCAGTGTATTCCTGAGTTTAGCCCTAATTGCCGACGCAGCTGCCGCCCGCCCGAATTACACTCAACAATTTCGCGTTTCGTCCTGCCGCTGCTGCTGCGTTTCTAGTATACTAAAAGCCGGTCACTTCACATGGTATTTGCTGTTGTTGTATTCTTTTCGGGCCGCGCAATTTCCACGCCATTGTTTACATTTACCTTTTTTCCCATTGTCTGCGTGCGTGCAGTTGCTTTCATCTCACTTCTGTGCCGGGCAAACCAGTTGGACTTTATTTACTTTTGGGCCATTGCCAATATTTACTTAGGTCTGTATTTAATCTTTATTAGGACTTTATTTGTAGTTGCTGTTATTTTAAATCTAATTGCCATTGTGCAGCACATAATGGCCGGCATACGGTTCAATAAATATCAAAGTTTTTTTGGGAAAAAAATCTTAACGCTTCAATGGCTTAGAGAGAGAAATGAAAAACCGGATTTATAGCCCAAAAAAAATATACAAAATTATGTAAATTGCATTGCTGCTAAAAGTAGAGCAGGGTAAATGTAATTTATGAGCATTTTGGTAGCATTTAAGTGATATTGGTGAGAACTTGTTAGTGGTAGAAATGAAAACCGAATTCAGAAAAAGTTGACTTTCTTTGTATCAGATGACACTTCTTCGGCCGCTAGAAGAAATCGGCCAATTTTTATTTTTATTATTGTTTGTCCTGACGGACTGACCGACTGAACCCAAACCGCTGAAGCTATAAATACAAAATGTTACTTACTTACACAAAATGTGAACGCTAAGAAGGAATTTGTTTCAATTCTGTGCTTAAAGTGCAAAAAAGAGTTACGTTATTTTATGGACAAACGAAATTTAATATTGATTCAAACTTGGTATTTTTAAGTGTTTTTTTTTTAATCTAACAGGGTCAACAATGACTTAAGGTTTATGTGCAAAAATGCCTCTTTGTATGAACAAAACATAAACTAAACTTCATGACATTGACTTCAAATTTGGTGAAAACACTTAAAAAAAATAAAAATGATTAAGCACGTGTTTTTTTATTTCTTTAAAAAAAAAAGGTAAACAACATCACAGATATACAGAGGTTTAATATTTTCTATGAAGAAACATAATTTAATAAGTTGTTTGGCTTTAAACTAAGTAAAACCACTTCAAATGAGAAATAATTCAGTTTTTGAAATCGAAATCTGACGGGGTCAGCAATGGGTTCAGAATTTGTATGGAAAACTAAAAAGTTTTTAATGATTGACTTAAAATTTGGTAAAAACACTTGAAATGTAAAATAATTAGATACGTGTTCTTCATGCTTTTGAAAAAAGAGTTTTTATAAAAATCATGATTCAATAGGCCTTTAAATGAGAAATCATTCGATACGTATTTGTACTTTTTAATCAAAGTCCGAAGGGTTAAAAAGTGGCTATTGATTTATTGGGCCCATTAACTTCAGGCTTGAATAAAGTACTCAACATCGGAAATAGTTGAACGTATGTTTGTCAGTGTTCGAAACACCAACACCTGACGGTTTTTTTGTATCGAAATAAAAAGCATAGACAGCCTAGTTGCCGTCAGTGTGACGCTTTAACCCACTATTTAACATACATATCTCTCAAGTCTGTTTACTTCGCTCCGGTACTGCCGTGAAAAATTTCTTCCTCGAACCTCGAAGCGTTACTGTTCGCTTCTGTGCAGCTGGGAATGATTTGTGCATAAGTAATGCATACCGCCTCCTTTTTTCATAATTAAGAGATTAATAAAAAGACTAATAAAAAGATCAAGGTTACTTTATCCTTTAACAGTAAGTAAGTTAGTTCTGAACTAAACTACTTCAAACTTACTGGTCAAAGACAAAAAACTGCCAGCGGTCGAAAATGGGTTAATAAATCTGTAGTCATATTCTTTATTTAAATAATATGTCTGCTTACTCTTTTAAAGGCTTACGTCTTTTGAAACAACAATGCATTGATCAGAAAATCTTACGTGCCGATAGTTTTCAAACTTCAATTTTCGATATAACCACAGAAATATTCAGATTTCTGGGATTCAGTTAAAAGAACAACGGGCCCATTTGGCGGCCTAAGTGTATCTTTCGGCAAGTCCCATACCCAGTCAGCCACTTTAACCTAACCTAACCTTGGATTCAGTAGCATGTGTTTTCAAATTACGTGTTTGCAAACACTCTCCAATTTATCGCCCAATTTAATCATAGAATTGTATTTGAAAACTTCAATTCAATTTCTGCAAATAGTGCGGTTTTTTTTAATATTTGCTTGAATCGAGAACAGTCACAGTTATTTAAATGTTTTTCTTCTTTTCTATACACTCAAATTTGGACTTTAATTTAAAGCACAAATAAGTTTGAGAATCTACTTATGATTGTAATATTCTCTACATGTGTGTGTATGTGTGTGTGTAGGTGTAGAAAACTGGCTTAATTAATACACAATGACAAACTGAACAATTCAATCCAATAAAAATTCAAAGGAAACACTTCCCTCCAAGTTATTACCAGCTGCCGGAACGCACAAAAATTGTGGGCGACACATCGAGCAGCGGCCGAGTGTGCCGCGGTGCGGCTTGGTGACACGAACCGACACCGCTTGCCACAAAATCATCCAAAGTGGGTGCATTCACATGTCTCAAGTGCTTGTTATATGCTCGATATGCAGCGGCGACAAAATTGTGCATGAGTATGCAATTTACAACAACATTACACGCACACAAGCAGCGCTCAGCCACCGCACTCATACACACATGGCCAATGTGTGTGTGAATGGCACCGACCGACTTCGTGCGAAAAAGAACAAGAACAAGGTCTACTACAGACCCGGAATGCCGCGTTCGAAAAAAAAAACAATAGCAACAACAATTAAATCAGTGCAAGATGTGACGCGGAGTGGCGAAATGTCAAATTGAATGTGCACGAGAGTATAAAAATGCGTCGAATGCGCCGCACCGCGCCAAGGAAAGTTTAAAAAGTGAAAATTCTTTCGGTTCGGAAATCATAACGACGACGAATACATTTTTAATTGGATTTACTGGCAGCGTTTGGGTGGGCGCGGGTGGCAAAACGATGTCGCACATACGACAGTGCCGGCGGCTGCAACACAGCGCAAGCGGGCGTGAAGTGTTTTCTGTCTACTGCGATGCTGCAACGTAACGTGTGTGGTTTTTGTGTTCTTATGGCGGTGGGTGGGTTGGTGGGTGGCGCGCAAGGGGTGTAGTCAAACAACAAAGCATCATTAAGCGGCGCAATGCATGCAAACCGCACCACCCAGTCAGCCATCCACCCAAACGGTAGACACGACAGCCTAAAGAATGAGCGTTTTATTATGATGAGTCACACATCATCAGCGGACCCAACACACATCGCCGCCTAACGCAATGCAATCATCATTAACGCCCGGCTGGCCCGCCGCCCCTCTCAGCCTGATGCATCGCTGCACCGAAACTGCTGCGTTCGCTCTGTTGCTATTCGAAATAAGCATTGCATTTGTGGTTTGTGCTGTTGCAGCTTTAACGGCAAAGTGCTGAAATGTCTTCTGTGCCGCCTGTCTTTGCCATTACCCATTTAATTTTTTTTTTACCTGGCGTTTGTTTCATTTGAAATTTTGGTTTGGTTTGTGTTGGTTTGTGGCTGCGGCTTGACTCCAACTGGGGCCAGCTTGCGCGCCAAGGAAGCGTGCAAAATTGCAGGAAATTGAAAAGAAAGCAGAATATGGCCGCCAGGCAAACAGGAAACAAGCACGGAAACATCAAAATTACAGCGAATTTACGTTGTTTTTTGTCAGCGCCCCGGCAGGCGCTTCTTGATTGGCGAATGCCCGCTGTCGATGGGTTGACTTTTGCTGTGCGGCAAAATGGCGCGCGCCCTAATGAAATTCATAGAATGTCTAGCGATTCGTAGTCACATATGGTGATAGATCACCGGCTCGTCTATGTATTTTTGAGGGTTGCAGCGATTTGCGCGTACACGTGCGGCCACGGGACACACGAATATGGTTGTAGGCATTTTTTGGGGGTTATTTCTGTGCAAGCATGCGGCTATTGAAATTTGGTTTAATTTTTAGCTCGCTGCACATTTCGCGTATCGAAAGTCAACCCTAAATGTCTGCCAAACAAAGCGTCTTCCATTTTTTTTATGAAACCAACGTATTTGAACTTTGAGCAAAGTGAGACTTGATGATTTTAACAACTGAACCATCGAACAGGATTTGTTTGAGTCCGCAGTAAAATTTCACTATGGGTGGCGTCAAAATTCGAAGCCACCGTTAGTAAATATGAATTTTTCTTTTTTATTATAGGTTTGTTAATGCAATACCATAAAATCTGAAGTGTGATTGGAATGCATTGATTGTTAGATTGGATATAAGATTGTTTCTTAACACTTGAAAGTCCACCATTTTGTTAATAATTTTTATTAGATATCTTGATTGTCTTCTTTTTTGGGATTATGATACTTTCATGGATGCTTCGATACAGTTCGAGAATCCAAAAAAGTTTTAGAATATGCTTCAATTCTACTAAGACTAAGTCTTCGCTTTTTCGTATAACCTGGAACTTTGCGACCTTTTGGTTGATTGTATCTTCTACTTGGATTTATGATACTTCCACAGATACTTTGTTGATACAGTTCAACGTTCTAAAGAATGCTTAGAATATGCGACAATTCTACAAAGATTAAGCCCTCATTTTTCCCCCCAAAACCTGGAACCTTGCGACCTTTTGGTTAATTGTATCTTCTACTGGCAGTTATGAAGCATACTTGCATACTTCGTTGCTACAGTTCAACGTTCCAAAGAAGTCTTTAGAATATGGAACAATTCTTCTAAAATTAAGTCCTCACTTGTCGTATACGCTGGAACCTTGCGACCTATTGGTTGATGGTATCTTCTACTTGGAGTTATGATGCTTCCACAGATACTTTGTTGATACAGTTCAACGTTCCAAAGAAGTCTTTAGAATATGGAACAATTTTTCTAAAATTAAGTCCTACCTTTTCGTATACCCTGGAACTTTGCTACCTTTTGGTTAATTGTATCTTCTACTTGCAGTTATAAAACTTCCTTGCATACTTCGTTGCTACAGTTCAACGTTCCAAAGAAGTCTTTAGAATATGGAACAATTCTTCTAAAATTAAGTCCTCACTTTTCGTATACCCTTGGACCTTGCGACCTTTTGGTTGATTGCATCTAGTTGGAGTTATGATGCTTCTACAGATACTTTGTTGATACAGTTCAACGTTCTAAAGAATGCTTAGAATATGCGACAATTTTACTAAGGTTTCATCCTCCCTTTTTTGCATAACCTTGAACCTTGCTAAATTTTTGTTGATTGTATCTTCTACTTGGAGTTGTATACTTCTAGGTCTAGTTTTCCTTCAGACATAAGCAATATGTACCTTTTAATAATATTTCCAGATTATATAGATGTCCACTCAGTTAGCAGTGCTGCCAAAATCGCACTCAGTCTTCTCAAACTAATAAAGTTTCTTGTTTGTTTAGGATTGTTTGAACTGAGTCATTGTCCATAAAAAGCTCAGTAAGTATACAAATGTTAAAATTGTGAAAAGTATCGCTTTTTTATTTGCCTAACATTTACTTACTTAAGTGGCAATAACAACTCGTTTCCGAGTTACGACCTGCCACAAAGGTTCTATCCAGCCTTTTCCAATTCCATTCTAAACTTGGCTCTTCCACCGTCAAACACCTTTTCCGACGTAGCTTCATCGCCAACATTTGCTTACGAACATTCTAAACTCTTCAATTGTATTCAATTTCTTAAGAAATTCTTACTTATGTAAAGTCCTTGAAATGAATAGTTAAAATTATTTTCTATATTTTTCTTAATAGATTTAATTCTCGCTCAATAGAATATAAGCTCGCTTCCCGCATTATTTGTGCTATTCCTGTGAAGTCGTACGCAAAAAAGGGACCTAAATATAGTTTTATATTGATCCCAAACCGAAATCTGATTTGAAGAGTTTGCAAGCGGATTGCAAACCCTTTCTAAGGCAATTATTTTACTCTCAGTTGATGACTATTTCCTATTGAAAACTGGCAAACGAATGTTGGGTTTTTATATTTTAATTTTAATTATTTTTATATTTTAATTACGTCAGAGTTCGAACCGCGACCCTCACACTAACCACTAATCGAGGGCGACCTCAACAAAGAACTCTATCAGAATTCTGAAAAACTATTACCAAACTCAAACCTTAGAATTGAACTTTCTTCATAGGAAATTATGAAATTTTTCGTAATTACTCTGAACATTTCCGTTCGTCATTTGTCAATCCCTCTCCTTACCTCACAGACCGTCATTAATGTTATTTAATAGGTGACCAACAAAAATGGTAAGCACGTTAAAAACGTTCGCTGTCAACACTTGAAAATGTTACCCAAAATTTAAACCACTTTTCCATTGAGTGGCTTTCAAAATGCTCGTACCTACAAATGTCAGCTAGTGCCAACACCTTTCATCTGGGCTATCAAATACTGACATTTCGAACGAGAAAAAATGCCAAGAATTTAATTCAAACTGCACAACGGCCGTCTGCCGTCCGCGTCATGCTGCAAACTCATTTATTATGTCTTTGCTCTAACGCTTCAACGCCTTCAACGTAAATTCACTCAACCATGGCTTATCGAGAATCAGCAGAAGCAGTACCGACAGCAACAACAATAACACAGTAACAAAAGCACCTTTTCGCCCCCGCGCCAACTCAGCCGGCCGTCTTCGGGCTCTACTTGGTGTACAGACATTTTTCTTTGGTCTTCTGCTATTCTGCTTTTCTCATATCTTTCTGCATATTTTTGCCGCTTTATTTGGTTTTTTGTTTGTAATTCTTCGCTTTGCACTTGTTTCTTACGTTTCGTTGCTTTTTAGCAGTTTTTGGTCCAGAGCACACACACACACAAGCACATACAACTGCACACGCATTCGCTGCATCCTTGCGTTTTATCCTTTTATCATTAAGCAAATGTTCCATCGGCACTTCAGGTTAGGTGCAGGTAGGTTGGCGGTTAGACGGATATAGGGCCTGCTAAACGGAATGCCTTGACTGGTGTTTGGCTTCAAGTGTGTGCATGTGTGCGTGTGTGTGTGTGTCTTCCTATTTAACCATCTGAGCGACAGGTTCATGCGCTCCTGCCCACGAACAACGGCCGCGTCTGTTTGTTCACATAAAATTTCAGCAGATCTTTCTTGGCGCGCTGTTGTTCTTCGGCTGCTGTTATTGTTGTTGTTGTTGCTACTGCTTACGCAGCACGCTTTGTGTGCCTGGAATTGCGCCAGCGACTTGCTAAATCATTTCGTCATGCTGCATTCACTCTGTGCAAAGTGTTTGTAATTCTTTCATTAATGGAGATAATAGAAATCTGTTGCTGCACATTGCACTTTCTTCTGTCGCTCGCTCGTGTGTGCCTACGAGTACGTTGGCTTCTCTCCATATTTATGGCGGCAGCAAGTTTATTCTACCGGCAGACAATGACGCGTATTATTTTTCACTTGTCCCCATAGAATCATCATCAATATCGCCTAATGAAGATTTCCGCTGGCATGGAAAAGTTGAATGTTGAAAAATAAAATGATGATTTCAGCAAAATCGTTAAAGTAAAAAATAAACAACAATTAGTAACGCAAGTGACAGGTGCATTTTCCCCACAATACTCAAATAGTGATAGCGAAAAGTTAGCGTTCATACAACATTGCAACAGCAACTTTCATACATGGAAAAAGTCACTGAAATATGAAACGAGAAAACTCAAAAAACTATTTCCTCAGGATAATTTTTGTAATAGTTCTTCTCGCTTTTATAAGAACTACTTTTCTCTTGAATAGTTGTATGTATTTTCAGAAAACATATGTAAATAATTCACATGATAGCCCAATAACGAGTCTCGAGCCCAGTCCACCACTTTTGGAAAAAACAATTTTGCCTTATGTCTTAAATAAAAATTCAGGGTCATAAAAACTTTATCCAACTTGTACTATAGAGAAAGTCTGATCATCGTATTTTAGGATTAACACCCTTTTATGATTTTTAGTTTTTGTCTTAATTGACAATTCAGATGTCCAATTTGTCCGATAGTGAAAAGAGTTTGGTTTGGTTGTGGAGTTTGGTTCAATTCTCGATTTTGCCGCAGCACCTCAGTGATCGTTAAACTTTGTGCGCGATTTTCTTGAAACCAGGGTGAACTGATGACTTGAACATTATTTCATCCATCAATCGATTTGAAATTTCGGCAAAAGTTTCACAATTACATTTTCTAAGGGAGTACGCAGCAGTTTTTTAATTCAATGTAATGTTTTTAATAAGGGCTTGTTTTTTTGCCAGTAATCGATAAATTTTGTTTGAAAAGTGCTACATTTAATTTTTTTCCATTTGTTTTCATACCTCAATACGTGCTGAATAAATCCTCTAAAACCAAATCCACTTACTTTTCCCATACTACCAAAAAACAAAATCGTCTTGTTTTCGGTCGTTTGAGTGGTGTTCTCCTTTAGGTCTTGCAGTCTTTCATATCTGGCAGATTGTATGGGTTTCTTGTATCGCTAGACAGTAGAAATTGATCAGATTAAGATTATATAATCCAAATCGGATTGATTGGCTCATAGAATTGATTGGAATAGAGTCAAATAGTAGTCTCTGCCAGTTTTGTGGGGAGAATGATGAAACAACTCACTATTTTTCCCACGTTTGTCCTCCGTGCTTTAGAATCAGTTTCGAAGTTTTGGGCACTGATGTGCGACAAAATTTAACAAAATTTTTCACACTGGAAAAAATCCATATGGGCGTGAAACTAGAGACCAAACATAGTAATACTGCGTACTCCGTTTTTTATTTCTACATCCTTTGTCCTTTTAGAAGGACTTGGCGATATGTATGTATATCAAATGTAAGAGGAAAGGCTCAAGAATTTAAATAAAATTAAATTTTTATATATTTGTAAAAAAAAGGATATAAAAAAGGTCCTTTGAAAATTTTCATCGAATTTTCTTGAAAAGTAAGTATGTTAAAACTCCAAATCTCCTTGATCACGTGTCAAAATTTCATTATTCTCGCTTCATTGATTTTGTATCTTTTTATTATTTCAAATACTGATACTCAAATAAATCAGAATTTTTGTATTTCATTAGAATCGCAGCTTCCGCCTTTTTTTAATAATTTTCGAACTAATAAAGTTAGTGTAATGAAATTTTGACACGTGATCAGGGAGATATGGGGTTTTAACATATTTACTTTTCAAGAAAATTCTATGTAAATTTTCAAGGATATAAAAGATTAACATTTTCAAAGGACCTTTTCCATATCCTTTTTTTACAAATAGATAAAAAATTAATTTAATTTAATTTAATTTTATTCTTGAGCCTTTCCTCTTACATTTGATATACATATCGCCATATTTTAACGAGGTTAAGTATTTTTTATATTTTTTATTTTTATCCCCTTCAAAATTTTGAAGTCCTTTTAAAAAGACAAAGGATGTAGAAATGAAAAACTGAGTACGCAGTATTACTATATTTGGTCTTTAGTTTCACACACACATGGATTTTTCCCGGTGTGAAAAATGCTGCCGCACGGTGTTATATTTTGCAGCAACTTTGTTTTTTTTTACAAATCCCGGATGCACTTTGTGATTTGTCCGTAGATCAGGTAGATTCAAGGAACAGTAAGAGACACACTTCGAGGCCTGAAAGGGCCATTGTGATATCACATATTTCACCAGTTGTTTTAAATGTGTATGCAACACTGTTTTTTTCAACATAGTGGGAAGGGGGGAGGGGACCTACAGTTAGATTATTACAAAAGGCCTACAATTTTATGCCAATTCCAAACGACGATTTAGTAGCTGTTTTCACTAGCAATTTTACTCTCAGAAGTTTGCCATTTCCAGATGACTTAATCCAATTGTCATACCTAATACAACTTTAGCTATTCTTAATCTTAATGTCTCGAGCTACTCAATGTACTTGATAGATATAACCGGGTAACAATCCTCTGGATTTCGGGACACTCCTCGGAAAACTCCTAAGTTTTATTAGGGCAGTTGACCAAGAGGACATACTTTAGTAGCAAGTAGGGGGCACAATTGATTTATCATTGTTCGCAGTGCACAATGCACATACAACTTTCCAATCTAATCCAATCTAATCGAATCTTATCAGATCTGATTTTATCTAATCTAATCTGATCTAATCGAATATATTTTTAACCTTAAAAGCTAGTCAGCCTTGCCAATTTCATGCACAAATCTGCCAAATCTTAATTCCTTGAGTAGAATTTGGCGATTTGCAGATTTGCCACAAATTGAAATGTCATAATTTGAAGTAAAAGCAAATTATATATGGAAGAATACATAAACCTTGCATTCGTATTTTTTCTATAAAAGTTTCACTACAAGAGTTGACTACGACAGAATATAAAATTGGAATCAAGCGTTTCTTCAGATTTACGGTTCAATGCATTAACACTAGAAAGACCATTGCGGTTATTTTGATGGTTTTTCATTTTTAAATATCCTTTAATATTTCTATCAACTTTTGCTTTGTTGACTTTTATTTTTTTATCGGGTTCTACAACTAGTTCTACAATTAGGGTTCCACTATTGTAACTAGTCAAATTCTATCTGTAATTTTCGAGATATCAGTGAATATAATATGTAATCTTTATAGGTATGGAAAACTTGCGGTCTTTCTAGTGTTAACTAGCTGAGCTGATCGGCGGCCGTCTTTAGAGAAACACTAAAAAAAAACTCCTAACACTTCCAACAAAACCTCGAGATATTTGTATTTTTAATCTTCTAGTGAACTGTTGTCACATCGCGTAATCTATGAGCATGATTTAATTGTCCACGTTATTACTGCTTAAAATTACAAATATTTACATTAGACGTGATCCTACAACGTTTTTGAGAAAATTCAAATATCTAATTTATGCTGCAATTTCCTTGATACAATTTCAGTTCTTGTTTCTTCTTCTTCTCCTTCTTAAAGAAAGGCTTGAAAATTACGTTCAATTGGCCGGCTTAAAAATAATCCCATGACACGTACGCTACATTTGCTGTATTAACGTTGAACGCGTACAGTGGGCCGCGACGCTGACAGCGTTCATTGGTTCATTTATCAAAAATTTCATTTGTTGCTTTAATAAATTTGAACCTAAAAGTCACACTCTGCCATTTTAATGCCAAAGCAGTGATCCGACGACACACACACACACACACACACACAGAGGCACGCACGCACTTGCATACACCAGTAAACATAATTCGAATAATTTTTCCTTCATTCTTTAATTTATACGAAAGTCTGCGCACATGCGGCAACTGTTAGCTTTCCATTAGCATTTATGAAAAATTGACTTTTTGTCTGCGAGCATGTCGGTATGTATGATATGGTCGTCGGTACTGTGCGCTGAATACTTAATTAATGGTTATTTAACTTTTCTTGGCTGAGCACACCCTAATTGCGCTCGCTCGCACTGGTGCCGGCTGCCATGACTCCGATGGCGCACTGTCGGCCGTTGTGTCGAAGAACATCTGCTGTTAATGCATGAAAAATTCTCCGGCAGCAACAACAACAACAACTACCGTGCACTGCACTTTGATCAATTTGTAATTAATGCACGTCCCATTTTGGGTTATCATTGTAGCGCACGCATGCAAAAACAACAACAATAACACGTTGATATGCATGCGGGTGGATATGTGTGTGGGTGTGTTTGATAAATACACCTTTCGTTGCACATGTTCTATGGGCTTTTGGCCCACCACAGTCTGCCGCATACGAATTGAACTTTTCTAAAAACCTACAATTGTTGTTGCTTAAGCTTAGGTCAAACTTTTGGCAGCGCTGGCGCAATTTTGGTGTTGTTGGTTGTGGTTAGTTGAGTGTGTCCGCTAAGTCAGACAACATCCAAAGTCACGCTTCAGCGCTTTAAGTTCAAAGGCCTACATTGTTTTTTTTCTTTGCATTTGATTGTTTTTGTTGTTCTTTTCTTCGCCTGTCTTCAGTCGCTGCAGCAACTTGTTTCAACGTCATAGTATTTGTATTTCTTCTCACGGCGTACTTGTTGCCATTCTTTGTTGTTGTTGTTGTGATTCATAGTCTATTTACTTGTGCTCACATTTCCACCGCAAGTTTTCGCTCTAACGGCGCAATGTGTCATTCATGCTTTGTCGCAAATGTCGCGGTCGCGCATGCTTCCCGCGGCAATGTATCTCCAAATCGTGTGATTCATGCAGTCAGCCACCCAGTCAGTCAGCCAGCCAGCACCAATTTACGGCTACTTTTAATTTGTTTGTTTAGTTTTTGTGCTCACGTTTTTCTTGTTGCTTTGCGTCTGCAGCTTCAAAACTTCTGGCGTAATTTGCTGCATTGTTTTTATGTTTTTCTTTTTTTTTGTAAGCGTCATCATTGCTGATTGTTTAATTCGTTTTGATTGTTTAATGCAGTTGTTATTCTTGTAATTAAGCGCAGCGTTGCCAGCTTAGTTCCCCCAATCCAATGGGTCCAGCCGTACGGCGGTCGTTATTTGTCTTTGACACGAGGGCGACTTACTGGAAGTAATATGTCATTGGATACTCTGCTCTCTGTGTCAACATTGTGCAATTTTCAATGTTTGTTTATTTTTTTTTTGCCTTTCGAAACAGTAACAAAGTTCTGCAATAATTTCGAATGAATTCCAGTTAGGAGTTTTGATCGTAGGACAATAAAAACGCATATAAATTCAAAGGAAAAAAGTCCAACGTTCTCTACTTTTTAACCCTTTCGGTACAGGTTTTTACTGGGGAATGTTACAGTTTGAAATTTATTGATTTAGTCTTCTGTGTGGTTATACCAACAAGATTCCATAATATTTTTCATATTTTTTTAGACTATTGTCATACCGCTGTGGCTGTAATGATTACTGATTGACTAATTACTGATTGATTAATGATTTTACGCATAACAAAAAATTATTCGTTTATTCATTAACTTTGGCCAGAATTATAAAAAAAATTTATCTGATATGAAGTAAACAATCAAATTAAACATTCTTTAATTTTTTCTACTTCTTTTTTCTTTACTATGCAAAGACATAACATTTGAAAAAAGTGCATAATTATCTTCTTTAAACTAAAACAAATTTCAGACTATTCTAACGACCAAAAACAATTGAATGCAAGATTGTGTTCTACATATTCTTAACTGCCAGCTTGCTGTATTTGAAATTCTGAAGCTGTGCAATTATACATGTAGTCTTTAGTGATGCGGAAACTGAACTGCCCCGAAATATCTGTTTTTCCAAAAAGTTTAGGTTTGAAAAGTTTGAAATATGGTTTCAAACAAAATTGGGCTCAAAAGTTATGTACAGAACTCGTCTCCCTTCAAATGAAATCCTCTGTGCCCCACTGGTGGCATAGATAGATGTTGTTGGGGTTAAACTGCACTGAGACCAGTATTGATCTATTTTGCCGTTTACTACTAGCAGTTAGAAAACATTCCCTAGACTTACTGGCCTAATGAAGTTTGGTTACTCACGGGGATTTAGGTGCTTGATAGTCTCTTCTGCAAGTGAGTGAGTTGGCACAGGTATCGCCTCCTGGTGCGACATACTGCATCACAGTGTAGTATGACGTGCTTGAGAGTCTCCTCCGCTGTCCCGCAGAATTTACAGATGCTTACCTGTTCTAGAACCATTGTATGCATGTATTTCCTCAGCCTGCAGTGCCCAGTTCGAAGCCCAGTGATCTGTCTTAGTCTCAGTCTGAACCATTCTTGCATTTGGAGTTGTAGCTTTTGATGAAGATTTTCAACTGCCTGAGGTCCGAGACAATGGACCAGTGATTCAATTTCAGGTGATTCAGATGACTGGTGGCATACAATGTATGAAAAATTCAAATAGCATAGTTTTGCACCCGAAATATACTGAACTTCAACGTAAATGCATAAGTAGACATGTGCAATTTGTAAGTACACTAAACAAAGTGTTTCGGTTGCCACTCAAAAGTAGCAAACAGTGCGTTAGGCAAAGAAACGCGCTGAGCACATGGGACGCATATTTAATTACACTTCGGAATCATAACTAATGAATCACCATGGAATCAGTGTGTAACAGAAATTATGCATTTCAATTATATTAATTGGCTACGTGCTTATGACTCGCTGCGCTACACATGTTCATAAATATGTACATACATACGTATTTATTAGGGTTCTTAAAATTTTGTGACTAGCCACTAGTGACAAACAATTTTGCAATCGAATAAGTAATCAGTAAGTAAGTAATGAGTAAAGTAAGGAAGCTCTACTGAGTAGGAATGCTAACTGGTTAGTGATATCCTATTAATTTGTTCTTAGTTGACACTTTTATTAACTGTTTACATTTGTTAGATGAAAATCGTTGATTTGTTGATTTCCACAAAAGTAAGTTTTGTTTGTTGTGCCACAGTATATAGTAGACTAGATATTGACACCGTTTCATATCGCTTCATAAATAGAAAAATAATGACAAATATTTTATCTAAAATTTTCTATATTGCATCAAACCAGAAGTCCTCAAATTGGTCTTTGATTCATTGAAGTACGATCAGACTTTCGCTGCTTACGATTAATGGTTATGTTTGGTTTGGTTGGATTGATGTCTACTATATTGGATGCTAAAAAAATTGTCATTTTGGTACACCCAAAGCTGCAAATATAGCATTGATCTTCCCGAAATTTATTTTTTTTTAACAATTGAACTCGGGTTCATTTTTAATTTTAGCATTATGACAGTTAATTTTTCAAATTGCTCTCTTTTTGTAATACAGAAAGTTTACTTGTATGATTTACTATGATTTGAGCAAAATTTTCCCAAACCAAATTAAATTAATTGAACAAAGAAATGATTAAAAAAAATGGGTTACATTTAAATTTCTATATTTTTACTCAGTTATTTAAAAGTGCTGTACTATTTTAACAAATCCACTTGTTTTCTTTATATTTGAATATCCAAAACGCAGGACTACATATTTTTTCTTTAAAGAATTAAAGACACAACTAAGTACAATTCAACTCTTTTGTCAACTCGAATTATTCAGAAACTATAAAAAAGTCACTTTTGTTTACCTCGATTCACCGGGTTTACTTCACTTAATTGTTGAACACGTAAACAATTAAATGAAATTTGGGTTTTCCCTTGTTCGCGCACAAATTTACAAAAAGTAAGAATATTTTTGTTTTGGCGTTACAATTGATAGAAAAATAATTTTTTAAAAATTACCAAAATCAATCGCAAAAATTTGCTATCCAAGATGCTTCGAATCTTGGTCATCCCATATAATCGAAGTTCTATATATGTTTATGAAAGCAATCGCCCAGAAGCGGCCAGGTTTGGCCAATAAGGGAGTAACTCTGTTTGATCAGGACAGCGCCAGGGCACACACATCGATAACGAATCGCCAGAAGCTCCAAGAGCTTGGTTTTGAGTTTCTTAGGCATCCACCTTATAATCCTGACCTGCCACCAAGTGATTACCAACTGTTTCTGTTTATAGCGAATGATTTTGCTGGTGAAAAATTAGCCTCAAGAGAAGCTTCCTAAAATGGACTTTTCCAGTTCTTAGCCAATAGGAACGACAGTTGAGTATGTGAGAGGCATAGTGGAATTACCATCAAAATAGTAAGAAATTATCCAACAATCATTTTAACTATGCTAAAGAAATTATTGAATTTTTTCTTATTTTTTCCTTATGTATGTTAGAGTATTTTTGTCGTTGCCTTTGGTATTATTGTTTTTACTTTTAAATTTTTTTTTACTTTCAAATTTTGTATACACCTATTGTGCCCATCTGCACACTCCGGTTATTCGACTAATCGAATAGTCATAACACTAAAAAGTCTACTAGGATTTTTGCTGTTCGGTGTATGTAAAACTTGAATGAACTTCAGCGCGGACGCGCACAGCTGCCAAGTGTAGCGCATCTAATGCACGTCAATGCCTAATTTACGTTCTGAGTGGCATTTGCGCGCACTCGCCATTCATAATCGGGGCCCTTATTGTCTGTCGGCATAAATCAAACCGCACACATTGCGTACGGAATTTTCATAACATGCATCGAGTGCACACTCGCATTGAATGCAACAATTGGGAATTTTCATTAACGCACATGTATAATCAAAATAACAACAACAAAAGTATAAATGCACATTTCACACAACAATTTCCCAAAAGGCGAACACGCACACTGAAGGGTGAAGTGCAGGCAACGAGCTGAAATTATTTGAAATGCTTGTGCCCGCATTTTAATGAGAAGCAGAAGCAGAAATAAATAGCAGCAACCAGTCGTGCTGCAAATGCAGCAACAACTGAAATACTCGTAAATCTAAAAATCGCTGCAGCTGAAAATGGCCAACGTTTGGAATTGTACGAATTTCAATTTGGACATTTCTGAGCCGCAACAACACCAACGCGTCTAATTGCATTGTTTCGAAAAACATGCGGGGGTGAAAAGTGGAAAGTGCACATTGCCAGCGCAGCGCTGCGACAACGATCTCGACGGCGCGTTTTGCAATTGTTTCTGCTTCAATTGTTTCACGCATCAATGGACGAGCGAATGCGAATTTGAAGTGCATTGCTGCGCGCTCGTGCTGCACTTCCGGTTTCGGTGCAGCGCTCGTTCGTTCGTCGATTGGTTGGCTCTGGGTGGGTGGGCGTTGCTGGCTGCGGTCTTGAACTCGCGTCGACAGTTCGAGTTCAGGTTCGAGTGCATAACGGGCTCGTTAGAGTGCGTTACCTTTGCTATTGTTGTTGTTGCTGTTGCTGAGCTGAATTTTATATGGTTGTTGCAATTGTTTATGCTGTGGCAGCGCAAGTTTACGCCTCAGCGCACTCACTGCAACATCAGAATGCAGCGCCGCCGCTGCTGCCTTTGCTCCCGCTATGTGTGCACTCTCCCGCGCGCCGCCTCGGCCTGTGTTTTGCGCTCTCATTCGATTATTGCCGCATTCGTCCGTGCAGCTCAAGTGTTCTTGTTTGTTTAAATTAGCAAATCCACGCCAGTGCGACCCTTCGCTGCGCACTATTTCCCCCCTGCCGCCGCATTCTCATATCGCATATCGGTTTCAGTGGGTTTCGGATTCGCAGCAGAAGGTCAATGATACGCAGCTGCACGCGCCGTCAGGGGAACCTCGTTGCTTGCTACTAAGCGTATCAAGTGCAGTTGCAAATTCTCTGCGGCATTGTTTCGCTTGTTATAGTTGTTGTTGTTGTTGTTTTTATGTTATGCTGCAACATCTCGCCGATGCTGCTGCTGCTGCAAAAGGTCATTAACGCCATTGTTGCCAGTTTGTTTTCAGTAAAACGTCCGCACGCGCTGCTAGTAATTCATTAAAACGAAACAAGACGCACTGCTGATCGACAGCGTAACCACTAAGTGGATGAGTGCGCAGCGCCTGGGCCGGTTTACGGCTCTCCGCGTGGCAGCAAATGTTGCCATCAAACCATTTTGGGCACTTCAAATGCGCGACAATATTCCACATTGTCAAGTCGGCCGCCCGTAAAGGGGGAAATGGTCGTTGTCGTTGACGGTGCGCATTAAAAAGGCATTAAGTCACTTGACCATAAACAACAATAGCCATTCTGACCCATTTCTCTTGTGCGCCATTGTGTGTGGCCGACAATTGTTCCTGTTATATGGAAACGTATTCGGTTGGATCTAACCGTTAAAACAGTTCACTGATTTATTTGTGGCGTTTTGCGCTTTGGCAACTTGTCAACTTGGATCGCTTAATGTTTGTTCCGAAGTTGTTCTTTTGAAGTTCTCTCAAGAAAAAGTATTTCTTCATCCCTAAAATATTCCAATAAAGTTTTTCATCTTGCGTTCCCTCAATGTGCCACCAATCTAATTCCATTCTTCACTTGCAGATAGCGCCACCTACGTTGGCAACATTCTGAAGATCAAAAGCGTCAAGAAGGAGGATCGCGGCACGTACTACTGTGTCGCCGATAACGGTGTCAGCAAGGGCGATCGACGCAATGTGAACTTGGAGGTGGAATTTTCGCCGGTGATCACCGTGCCGCGTCCACGTCTGGGCCAGGCACTGCAGTACGACATGGATCTGGAGTGCCACATCGAAGCCTATCCGCCGCCGGCGATAGTCTGGATCAAGGACGACATACAGCTGTCGAACAATCAGCACTACGCCATCTCGCACTTTGCCACCGCCGACGAGTACACCGATTCCACGCTTCGTGTGATTACCATCGAGAAGCGCCAGTACGGCGACTATGTGTGCAAGGCGGTCAACAAGCTGGGTCAGGCCGAGGCGCGCGTGAATCTCTTCGAGACGGTCATACCGGTGTGCCCGCCGGCCTGTGGGCAGGCCTACTACGGTGGCGTCGAGCGCATGGCGGCCACCACGTTCGGTTTTGTGGGCATTTTGTTGGCAGTGCTGTTTGCCAGATAAGCGCCAAACAGAACAGCAACAGTGCTTAGAACTTTTTGTTTGTTTTTTGTTTCATTTTTTTTGTACAACATATGAAAAAATTACACTCTCTCTCTGCAACAAACGAAGCTCGAAAGCTGTATCGAAAACGATACATACACCACACACACTCACACATACAACACATTCCAAAAGTCGAGACATTCATTTTACAATTTTATAATTAATTGTGTATTTTTTTTAGGTTAAAGTCGCAAAATTGCTTCAAGTGCGACTTTCACGTAGTTGATCGATTTAAGTCAATTTTACAGTAACGAAACGCAAACGTAAAGCAAGAAAAACGTCCAATATTTAAGTTAAATACATCGTGAGACTCTCCGTAAACCTAACCTAACCTATTTGTGGCCAAGTGGCCACTCAAAAAAGACGCATTCATGTGCGCATGCGTTGTCATTTCTGAATCTTTAAATTGAAAGTCACTACGACTGATGCCCCGAACACATTCGAGACGGCAGCGACGCCGCCACACAACTTCAAGATTGCGTCGACTTCGACCGTCGCCGTGTAGTCAACTACACTCCATTTGAAATGCCTGTTCCGAAGCAGTTTTGCCAATTGTTTTTGTCTTGTCACCTAAGAAATGGAGAATAGTTCCACGTTTGGCGACGGCGACAACTGCGGTCGATGGTCGCGCAGCAGTGCAGCCGTCAAAATAATCGTGTCCCTACGAACGTACTGATTCTATATTTTTACAGACGCAGTCATGTCGCTGCCATTACCTATGAGACGGAATGAAGCCCATTCAATTGCCGCCCTCGTTTTACTAAATATTGCTTTTCCATTTGATTTTTTTTATTAAATGTGAAAAAGAACATGATGCAAATTTCTTCAATTCACTCTAAACATCACAAATTGTGCGCTCTGGTGTATCTTTTTCTTTTTAATTTATGTAAACTTATTTTAATTTTAGTTTATTTTCGTAACTAGAAAAAAGGTTGAAGTATTCTCTCAAAAGCATAGCCGACACATACAACAACAATATTTGTACAACTTAACATTTACAATTATCACATAAAGACTACAAATTCTGCTTCGAATTGTAAAGATCGAAAGTCAATTTGGGCAACTTACATATATGATAAGTAAATTTTTTTAACTCTGAAATTTAAGAAAATGTGCATTTTATTAAAAACAAAAGACTACAAAATTTCAAACAAAAAGAAAACAGAAATTCAGTAATTTGAATAATGAATGCGTCTAATACTACAATTAAATATTTCTTTCGTATAGTCGAGAATGTATGTAGTTACGTCATAGTGTTTTATAAGAGAAATACAGTTAATAATACATACATACATAATGATCAACACTGACCCATTTTGCTGGTTGGGTGTAAATAATGAATGGCCCCAATGGTAATAAATATCGAGATATTAATAAGAATATAATACGAGTAAATATAAAATAAAAGTGTGAGACCAATGGAAATAAAATAAAATGAAAATCAATTTGAAAACGTAGTTTTATTTTACATACCTACAAATTGTTGGTTGGAAAAAATGCTATAAATTGCTCAAATTTAACAACTTATTTGTGGGGGAAATCGCTGACAAAAGTTTATTATTAATTTTGCATTATTTCTTAGTATATAGTAGACAATTTGTTTTTTATTTTCGCAAGTATTTTTTTATTTTTGCAAATGTTTTAATTTCTTTAATTTTTTTATTTTATATATATTTTATATTATATTACTTTTGTTGTTTTTGATGTTCTATTTTTCTATTATTATTTAAAATTTTTTTTATTTATATTTTTTTTTATTTTTATATTTTTTTAATTTATTTTTTTTATTTTAATTTTTAAACATATCTTATTTTTTTTTAAACTTCTCATATTTTTTTAAACTTTTTTTTTTATAAGCGTTGTTAACTGCATAGAACTATTTTTCAGAAACATTTTATTTTAACAAAAACTGCTTCACCTTTGCCACCAAAGAAGTGCAAACTGTTTTAATAATTCATAAATTAAACACAAATTTTTATGCTTTCAACTATTCTGCAAATACAATTCTTGCGCTTCAAAACTGAATACGATTCAAACCAAATATTACGAAAAGCAAATAATCACTTTAAAATCTTGTTCATCACATTCATCGCTTAATCGAGCAACCCACAGTGGCCATGCGGTGGTACATGCTGAATTCGGCCTCGTAGTCAGCATACGTTTGATTGTTGAAAGTCTTGGTGGCGGGTATGTAGTGCCGCAACGGATTCTTCAGCATGAACTCGTACAGTTTGCCCAGCTGCTGCAACGTGTGTTGCGTATTGCAGCGAGTCATATCGATTTTGTCCAGCAGTTCGTCGATGCGTTCGTGTTGCTTTCTGATTTTCTGCTTGCACACCTCTGGATCAACTGCAAAATTATATATAACGACAAACAGAGAAACACATTTAGTGCAAATTAGCCAGTCGTAAGCGGCTCGGCTGCGCCTACCCATTAGTACGTCCAAATTCAATTTCAGGTCGGCCGTGTGCTGGGCAATTGATTCCGCCCACATGATGCGATTACGCACTTCCTGTAGCGCGCCGCAAGGGGTCAGCACACTGCCCGGTATCAGCTGCATGGTTGCGCAGAGTGCTCGTGGCTCCAGCAGAAGCGGATTGGCCGACAGGTAAAAGGCGCTGAAATGAGATTTTGCGTTAGCCAACAACAAACTTTCAGCTTGCGCTTTTAATTGACCCTCACCACGACGGCGCAAGGCAGTCAAAACTCTCCAATGGCATTTCGGCAAAAGTGCTCATCTCCAGCGTGTGTGGTGGCAGTGTAAAACGACCCTCGCCATAGCCGCCGGCCACAGACAGCAGTGTTGTGTTGTTGCCTGCGGCGGGGCTGCGTCGCACTGTGCTGTTGAGCGACATTATGGTCGAGTCGAAATCCAATTTGGTGCTGCAGAACACCGTGTCGCCGCAGCCGCCCAACTCGAAACTGCTGGCGCTGCTTGGCGAGTGCGGCCCGTCACGGGCTTTCAGCAAGTTATTTTTGGCAGTGCCGCTGGACGCGGTCGACTGCATATCGTCTAGCATATGCTTTAGCATGTTCTTCGAGTAGATGATTTTCTGCTTAATCTGGCTGAACTGCAGCATATCGTGATGAATGCGATTAATGGAGGCATTAATGTCACCGTACACCTGCTTGACCGTGCTGAGCATAACCTGAGGCGCCACATTAACAGCCAGATAGTAAAATCATGTGAACAAATCAAATCAAGCCTACGCACCTCGTGGTTCTCTAAATGCCTGGAGCCGCGTTCAATCTCCTGCTTGTAAAATTCAATTTGTTGCGCGAGATACTCATTCTGCGCCTTGTTGAAATTGCGCAAATTGTACTGCAAAATGTACTCGGAGATGATTTCGTCCGAGTGCTCATCGGTGTCGGCATTGAAGAGCTGCACCTTCTGCTGTAGCGCATCAACAAACGGGCCGTATGCGTCGCTGAAGCGCTCTTCAAGCTCAATGCGTTCTTCACGCGCTGCCAGGAACTTGGCTGTCATGCCCAGCAGCTCCACCTTGGTGCGCATCAGCTTCATGTCGAATGCGGTGAGCGGTTTTTTCGACGCATGCGCAGCGCTAGTCATGGATTGCGCACTGGATTGTTGACTCTGCGTGACAGCGTTCAGCGACATGGTGTGCTGTATTTGCTCATCCATGAGGCGCATAATAGCGTTGAAGAAGAGAAAATTGGGCAGATCGGAAAAGATGACACGCATCTTTTGCCACAGCTCTTCTTTGGCCAGCTGCAGGCACTGGGCTGTTGAATGAGAACAGTGTGAATAAACTAAAAATCGACCAATTTGCTTTGCGTAAATTACGGTTGTTGTTGCTGTCGTGCAAGGCATAGAACTTGTCCAACTCCTGTAGCGCCTTCTTAACACTTTCCATGGCATGATTTTCGTTGGCGTTACGTGCCGTCAAACGCACCGGCATTGTGGCCACAATTTTCGGCTTCTTTTGCTCCTCTTCTTTCAGTTTCTTATCCAGTGCTTCACTCTTGAATGACAGCAAGTTGACTTTGGCTCTGAGCATGTCCAACTTGTGAGTTAAGCTGATGCATTGAATGTCTGCAAAACAGGGAATTTTAGCGGCAATAGCAGAGCGGCGCTTGCAACGTTACTTTTGGTCTTAATTCCAACGCTCAGCACATCGTACTCCTTTTTGTGCTCCTCCAGACACATCTCGATGCGCGCTTTCTGCTTCTCCAACTCCTTTACTTTAACATAAGTTTGCATCTCTTTGGGCAGAAAGCTGCGGCTGCAGGCCTACAACAAAGCAATTCTATGGTTTAAACAAGTTCTCAACTCCGTTGGGTGTCAAATTACCGGCTCCACTGCTTGTTCCTTAAGTTTCCCCATTTTCTGAATGAGTATATTCTCGCGCACAGACTGCACCTCCTGACGTGGCTGCACACGCCTTGTCATATTCTCAAAAACACCACGCAGGCGCGTACGCAGCACGCTGTAATTATACTAAATTTAAATGAACTTTTTCAAAAGAAAAAAGGTTTGATGACATACGATTTCAGTGCATCCTCGCTGGGTATGGACTCCGGTGGGCAGCCCAACTTGGTTGCCCATGCGCGGAACGATTCAATGTCTTCATGAGGCATGTTTGTCGAGCTCATGAGTTGGCCGTAGATTTTCTATTATTTAATGCCTTTTAAAGGGAATTTACACTGAAAATGGCGAAAATAACTGAGAATGATACTTGGCTGGCTGGTTAAAGTTTTCCAGTTTGAATTCTTGACATCGCTTTGTTCGATTTGGTTTCTTTTTATTAATTTCATTCACAATGGACCTGGTTGCATATTCACAATTAGAAGTTGCAAAGTCTGTTACAACTTTACAAAAATTGCAATTTAATTTTTCAAGTTAGAAACAATATTTGTTTTAGAAAATAACCATAACAATACAAAGATTCCTGGTCTTTTGTATACCCAATGGTTTATTTTAATTTCTAATAATAATCATCATTTTAATTTATTCAATTTGCTTTTAAAATAATTTAGTAATTGCAACAATTAATATTTGAAACCTAAACCTTACTGCATTGCATATAATGTTGAAGATAATATTGCAATAGTATATTTTCGTATTAATAAATTGAATATTTTAATTCTCAGCCAGTTCTAGCTTAGCGAGTACGTTAAAATGCAACACTAGGCGCGGTCGCAACTTTGTTTTGACAATTGCGCGCATTTTTTCGTACAACTGTCAGTCGGTGAATTCCTTGAATGGCCACTTTTTTGAAAGACTGCAGCAACAACTGGAGGAATGCTGCACTGTGCTGCTGCAACCGAGGCTGATTTTCGCGTAGCAAAATAGGCAAAGGAGAGCCATTAAACCAAACAGCAACAAGTTTGTAATAAAATGAACAGAATTCAGGCGTTTATCAACCGGCAGCACGGAATCGGTAAGTGCGTCACTCGATGTGACTGGGCTATCTCGCCACCTTCGGTAAGTTGCAACAATTTTTGCAACAAATTCGCGGGAAAGCCAAAGCCCGGCGCCAAAAAGTTTTTGGGGCGGCAAACACGAAGCTTTGCGAGTGGGAACAACTGGCTTTGGGAGGTCACAGACGGAGCGTTGACCTCAAGCGGCCGCTGTGTGTGCGTTTAGAATGAAAGCAAAAGAAAACATTGTAGAAATATTGCTGTGTTTGCGCAATTCGTGACCAATTGTGAGAAATTTCGGCTGATGGAAAACTAGTGACGTGTTTTGTGTTCGTTGCAGGCAGTGACTTCGCGTATGACTTTGCGTTGCGGCGCCTGTGCGTGGCCAAGGAGGATAGCTGGCGTGGTATACTGCCCTCCAACTACAGTTCGGACTTCAATCCGGAGCCGCCCATATTTTCGGCCAAGTTCGCCAACTGCGATGGCTACCGACACATATTGGCCATCGCCAACGAGGACGGCAAGATTGCGCTGCAGGACACCACGCAGCGCAATCCAGAGCCGGAGGAGAAGGCGCTCAACGCGCCGCAGTGCCACTACAACGCCGTCTTCGATTTGGAGTGGGCTCCGGGCCAGATGAAATTCGTCTCGGCCTCCGGCGATCACACGGCGAGGCTGTGGCAGGTCGACGGAGGCGAGTTGCGCAATATACGTTCCTTCGTCGGCCATACGCGCTCTGTGAAGACGGCCGCTTTTCGCAAACGTGACCCCACGGTGTTCGCCACAGGCGGACGTGATGGTGCGATTATTATTTGGGACACACGAGCAAATTTGAACGTTGATCTGACACCGCGCGCCGACAACTGCATCTACAGTGGCCATGTGGGCGGACCGGGCACGCCCGTGTCCCAAAAGAAACGCACACGCACCCCCAAAATGGCACCGAACACCACGTCCAGCAGCATCACGGGCTTGGCGTTTCAGGTTAGTGTGGCGCGCGAGCAGCTCGAGTGACTTAACCAAATATCTATCCTTATTTTTTGTTTGTATGTGTAGGATGCGAATACGCTAATTTCGTGCGGTGCCGGCGATGGCGTCATTAAGGTGTGGGACCTGCGACGCAACTATACCGCCTACAAGAAGGAGCCCCATCCCAAACATAGCCTGCCCTACGCCGGCTCCTCCACCTTCCGCGGATTCACCAATCTTTTAATCGACGAGTCCGGCTCGCGGCTTTTCGCCAACTGCATGGACAACACCATCTACGCTTATAACCTTTGTTCGTACTCGCCCAATCCGCTGGCGCGATACAAAGGTCTGCTCAATAGTACCTTCTACATCAAGGCGTGCCTAAGCCCGGACGGAAAGTACCTGCTGAGCGGCAGCAGCGACGAGAAGGCTTACATCTGGAACCTGAACTACCCGGATGAGCCGCTGGTCTCGCTGTCCGGGCACACGGTGGAAGTGACGTGCGTCGCCTGGGGTGCCACCCACGATCGTCCCATAGTCACCTGCAGTGACGATGCACGCCACAAGATCTGGCGCATTGGGCCGGAGAAAATCAGCGATGGGGAGCGCGCAGAGTGCTATCGCGGCCATGCCGAATACGTGCGGCAGTTTGGCAAGCAGCCAGTAGGTTCTACGCACAAGTACAACCTTCGCGACTTGGAATCTACACCACGTTCACTGAAACGACTAGTAGAGCAGAACGAGCGCACTCCTGGCTCCATGGAGAAAGTGACCACTAAGCGCTCGTTCCTCGAAATGTTGGGCGCAGTGGCCAGCACTGAAGCGGCAGATGAACAGGAGCCCAAGAGGCAAAAGACACTCGAATCCAGAGGTGAGTGATCTCTTACACAGTCTGTAAGAAGCTTATTAATTTTTTAATTATATTGTTCACCAATGCATTGTGTTTATTAACTTTTGCTTAGGCCGCCGTCTATTTGGCCCCTCTACGTCGACTGCTGCCTCTTGCCCGAGCTCCACGCCGCCGTCCTCTGTACGACACCTGAACGTACAGCTCTCCGCCATACCTGAAGAGACGGCTATGTCGCCAACGCCCGCCAGTCCATCTAGCCGCACGCACCCACACAGAGACTGCAACCAGGAGAACTCCCTAGAGTCAACAATGCCATATCTGTCCCTCAAGACTCCCAACTGTGCTACGCCATCGCCGCTCAGCGAACGCGCCGTCACGGAAAATCACAACTACGTCTCACCACCCAGCGCCGCTATGAACGCATCCAACGGCGGCAGCAGCGATGCGCCACAGCAGCCGACACTCTCCTCGGTCATCTTCTCGCCCACATCGAACCTACCCAACTACGTGCTAGACGGCGACGCGCCACACCTCGGCATCATGTCGCCCAAGCGTAAGCACAAGGACAAAGTCGACTGGCTGACCAAAATTCGCAAACAAAAGCAGCTGTCCTTCTGCCACAGTGGTGCGCACAGCGACAAGATGAGCCAACAGGAGCGCGTCAACGAGCTGAGTATCCATGGTGCTGGACTATCGTCGCCGCGCCTGCAAAGCCTGCGTCAAGCTGACGGTAGTCCGCGCCTCTCGTCTTCACCGCGTCGCCGTGCCTCCAATACGGGGCAAACGCACGAGAGCATGCCGTCGCCGTCCGGAATGCACCACCCCAAAACGCCCACCTCCAGCCGCCGCAACAGTGAGACGACCATTCTGCGCTTCTTTAGCGTGCGCACGCAACAGCGAAGTGAAATGGCCGCGGCGGCGGCAGCAGCCTCAAGCGAGGCCGCTGAGGGCATTGGACTGCAGCCATTGCCGCTGTCACCATCCGCAGCCAGCAGCAGCAGTAGCGGCTACAATGCGACGACGACGCACGCACACGCCGCCATCTGTTCTGAATGACTTGTTCTTAGGCATAGTTAAGGTAACTAGCAGTTAAGTTAGACTCAACTTGAGAGTGCCTCTGACATTTCTAGTGCGCGCTTAGAAGAAATCCTATTAACGTTGATTAGACGCAGCGTGGCTGTCGCCCGCTGCTGCTGCTCTGTCTGCTTTATCGTACTCGATGAAGCCAGATAGCTACAAAAATATTGTTACTACGCATTGCCTGCGGTTTGCGCTACCCCAGCCAGTGTGCAGCTGCGCTTTAATTGCTTTTTAAAAAAGTTGTGCACCTAGTTTTATGGTCGCTGTGGCGTAGTTCACATAGTTTCATAAGCGTAGTTTTTAAGTGAAACAGATGGACTTTTGTAAAAATAAAATCGTGTAGATTTTGCCCAAATCCAAGGAAAGGATGCGCGCTCAATGCAATGCAGATGGGTTTGTTTTTAAACTGAAAATGTCACTTTATTTCTTGGCGTCAATGGTTAAAATTTGTCTAATTATCTTTGGTCTTTTTGCTCTGCGTCGCAGCGTTCGCGCTTCCGTTGCTGGTTGCCTCCTGTTCGGCGCGTTGACTGTTAATGGCCGCACTCTGCGCTGTGGTCTTGAACATGCCGCGTCCCACACCGTATAGCAGCGCCAAATGGCACAGATGCAACGTGGCACTGGAGAAGTTGGTGCTCGGGTAGGTATTCCAGCAGAACTCGATAAGGCCGAGCAACAGGAAGCGCAGTCCTAGTCGGTATTCGGTGGACCAGACGAGGTAGGGCAGCGAGTGGAAGTACCACACGTAGAATTGGTAGTGCAGCGAACGCGAGCACAGCAGCCCGATGAAATTGCACGCGAAGAACGGCAGCAGCGCCAGCTGCGTGCACTGCTCAAAGTGTATGGCAACTGCTTGTCCCTCCTCGGCAATCGGTTCCGGCTCCTCGGGTTTAAGCGGCGCCTTCAGGCCGGTGGACTTTTGCAGACTGCGCTCGAACGATTTGAGAAATGCTTCCTGGTCGGCGCTCAGCTTCTCCTCGGCCGCTTTGGCGGGTTTCTTGGCTTTTTTAGATGGTTTTTGTTTGAGTTCCTGATTTTTGCGTTGAAGCTGCGGCTGCAACTGCTCCTGCAGTGCACGCAGCCGCACGTAGTTCTTGAAGTAGGTAAACGTAGGCTTGGCAAAGACTACCAGGAGCAAAAGATGCACAGCCAGCAGCGCCAGATGAAAGCTCTTATTCTCAAAGAGCGCTTTGGGCAGAAATCTGTAGTTGACGGTCCATTTGTGCTCGAAGATGCGGCCCAAGTCAAAGCTGCCCTTGAGATATTGCAGCGGGTGGGTAAGCAGAAAGGGTGCTCCTAGCAGTATCTGTACACCACCGCAGATCGCCAGCTGTACGAGCGTCTTCGAGTAGCCCAAGTTGGTGATGTAGAATAGCAGCAGTGCGGGCGCGAAAAGCAAAATATTCATCTTAACGCCCACGGCTAGACTGAAACACAGACTGCCCAGTGTCCAGCGGCGGTCCATAAACAGATTTAACGCCAAGTACAGGAATAACACGGCCACTGGATCGTTGAAGAGACGCAGCACATAGATCGAGTGTATGCGATAGGAGGTGAAGGTGCTGATAACCAGCACGTACGGCGGCACTTTGCGGCTCTTGCTGTAGAGTCGCAGTACTAGCCACATCTGTAGCATGTAAATGCCGGCGAAGATGTACTGCGCCAGTCGGACGTACTGACCATGGCCGGTCAGGAAGTAGAGGGCCGAGTAGATGTAGACAAAGGCAGCGGGGTAAACGAGTGGACCGGTGTCACCTGCAATTTGGAAAGGGCAATGCATTTTGGATTAATGTTCACATTCACTAAGTTTTTCTGTGCCTTCCTAATTAGAAAAATTCATGACCAACGATTTCAATGTCACCCTGTGTCAGTTTAATTGTATATTCTTTTCGTAATGTAGTGTAAATTTTTAAAAACAGAAAAATTGCTCGTTTCAACAAGGACTAAAAACAAAAAAAATAAATAAATAAATAAATAATACATCAAGTCTCCAGCACCCTGTGCCCAATGCAAGTTTATTTTCTTTTCATTGTGAACGTCACTGACGATTGCGAATGTCCCAGAGAAAAACGAAGAAGCAGAGTCGTAAGTTAAGCATGGTCGCTGTTACCGCATAGGCATGTCTGTGGCCGTCGCAGAAATCGCCGTCAAAATGATTTCATCAGGCTTGATAAATTTGCGTGTGATTCGGCAAGTATCAATAAGAGTGCACCGGCTGCAGCGACTGGATTGCCACCAGACGCTGGCGGTCTCGCAAAAGCGTTTTTTCACCGTTTGCAACTTCGACGGCCGGGCGCATGGCCTACCGCAGACAACGTCGACGCTGGCGGCGGCGATTACAACTGTGAGCGCGATGCAACAGCGCCGCAGTTTTCACGCTGGCCGGCGACTGAACGCCAGAGACTACTACCAAACGCTGGGTGTGGCAAAGAATGCCTCGAGCAAAGACATCAAAAAAGCCTACTACCAGCTTGCGAAAAAGTACCATCCGGACACTAACAAGAACGACCCCGACGCGAGTAAGAAATTCCAGGAGGTCTCCGAGGCGTACGAGGTGCTCAGCGACGACCAAAAGCGTCGTGAATATGACACCTACGGCCAAACGGCGGAGAATATGGGTCGCACGGGCGCTGGCGGCTTCGGCGGAGGAGGACCGCAGGGATTCTCACAGAGTTGGCAGTTCCGCTCGACCATTGACCCCGAGGAACTGTTCCGCAAAATATTCGGCGAAGGCAACTTCCGTTCAAATAGTTTCGACGACTTTGCCGACTCGAAGTTTGGATTCGGGGCTGCTCAGGAGATCGTCATGGATCTGACATTCTCGCAGGCAGCGCGCGGCATAAACAAGGAGGTTAACGTGAACGTGGTGGACACGTGCCCCAAGTGCAATGGAACGCGTTGCGAGCCAGGAACGAAGCCAGGGCGCTGCCAGTATTGCAACGGCACCGGCATGGAGACCATTTCCACGGGCCCTTTTGTGATGCGCTCTACCTGCCGTTATTGCCAGGGCACTCGCCAGTTCATTAAGTTTCCTTGTGCCGAGTGCGAGGGCAAAGGCCAAACGGTGCAGCGCAAGAAAGTGACAGTACCAGTACCGGCAGGCATTGAGAACGGACAGACGGTGCGAATGCAAGTGGGTCGCAAGGAGCTCTTCGTCACGTTCCGCGTGGAGCCAAGTCGGTACTTCAAACGTGACGGTGCCGACGTACACACGGAAGCGAATATATCGCTGTCACAGGCCGTCTTTGGCGGCACAATGTCCATTGAGGGCGTCTACGAGAACCAGGTGATCAACATACCGCAAGGTACCTCATCTCATCACAAGGTATTCCTGCGAGGCAAGGGACTGAAGCGTGTGAATGCGCACGGACACGGCGATCATTACGTGATCATTAAAATCGAAATACCGAAGCACCTAACGCCCGAACAGAAGGCGCTGATGCAGGCGTACGCCGAATTGGAGACGGACACGCCGGGACAGATAAACGGTATAACGACACGGAAAGACGACACCAAGAAAGCTACGTAAATACCTTCAAGACTTTTATATACCGCAGAAGATATTTACCAAAACGTTCTTTATGTTACAGAACGGAGGCGGAGAGTTCCGGCAATTTTTTGTCCAAGCTTAAATCAATGTTTAACAGATAACCTGTTAAATAAGTGTGTGGGTAGTAGGTGCACATTGGTGCGCTCGACTTGGTTGAACGATTGATTGATTGTTATTTAGCTTATGTAGAACATGAGAATATCGTACAATAAAAAATAAAATACGACTACTTTTAAAATATTAAACGGGAAAACTATGGCCTTTGTTGTTGTGCGCAGCAGAAATGGGAGCAGCCTGAAAGACTGGATTTCATTTGCGAACAGAACACGGAAAATGCGTGTGTGTGTACCCATGAAGCAGCGCGGCAGCGCAGCGGGCTCAAAACAAAAATAGCAACCGGCTGACGAAAACCTATTTCCGGCTCTATGGAGAACGCATGCAACAGTGACTAAAATCCATACAATGAATTATGTAAAATTAGTCCAGTTACCTCTGAGCAGCGCGTAGTTCGTTGTACCATTCAGGAATCCCTCGCACTCTTGCATGTAGGCGACCCAGTCGATTTCCGTGTACGGTACGCGCCAGATGACGAACACATTCAGCACCAGTTCGCCAAGCAGTATTAGCACTGTTACCATAGGCAGTGCAGCCGGATCGAATACTAGGTATTTCACAAACGTTAAATTTACATATTTCACACATAGTCGTTGCAGGACACTCTCCGAGCGGCGTTTGGCCGAAGCGCGAGGAGTTGTGGGTTGCTTTGGCGGTGCCATCGCCTTCTACGGTCCAGCGCAATACCTCCTGCTCACCTGTGCGTCTAGGGATAGTGTTGCCAACTATGTGGCCGAATTTATAGCGCAAAACGCTTATTGCACTGAAGTTCTTGTGCACTTATGTATATGAAATAAAAGAAAATGAAAAGTACACGGAAGTGCGTTAAATAAAGTAAAGTATATTTGAGAATAATGATATTTAGACGAAATTCGTAATGAATCGCACACGTAGCAACAAGTACAGGAATAACAGTACAGAAACACGTAACTGGCAATGCCATACGTGGGGTGTGTTCGGTTCTGATATTCGATGACCAGGGTTGCATTCGCTTGAAATGAGCTACTAGTATGAAATTAAACATATCCTTAAATAAATATTAGAAATACCTATTTAAACAAAGAGCTGCAAATATTTTGCTAACATATACTATACATATATCATTGGATTAGATGCTTTATAAAAATGTATGAAAACTGGGTTAAGAGTATTTGGAAGTACTATTACTGCACTAATTAATGAATTTGCTTAGTAACTGTTATTGAAATTAGCATAGACAAATTCACCATCCCAACAATTTTATTCTAATTGAGTCTCAGATCGGAATATTAATACATTATTAAATGCGCAACTGCATAAATCGAGCGACACTCCACCTGCCCATTGGTCTCCACCTGTTTGCATTGCTAGCGAAGTAAGAAACGAACATTTCGTCTCCTACGAGTTAACATATAAATAATTTATAACATCTTATTAATCTATTATGAGAACTGGTATGCGTGCTATTGTGTCTGGTATGTGTGCATGATTGGCAGCAGTACGCGTATAATAACATAACAAGCATAACAACAACAATAACTGAATTAATTTAATATAATGGTGGCGAAGTATTTACACACTTGGCCGCATGCATTAAAACATGAACGACAGTTAAAAGCTGTCACTTGTGAACTGTCTGTCATAGAGTACATGAATGTAGGAATAATGATGAGCGCAATAAAGATTAGCTCAATGATTACAGTGGACAAAAATTAAGTCTAATTTGCCGAATACTGGACCAGAAAAAATTTATAATTACGTATGAAGTGCTTTCGCCAAGTCTGAAGTAAATAACTTAATAAATAATGTTTCTCTCAACCCTTTGTTGAGTCTGTCCGATTGTGATTTAAAATAATGAAAAATATTTATTTAATTTTCATTTTAATTGAAATTTATCAAGTTTAAAGTCAATAGGCACATTTTATCAAATTTCAACATAACATTTCTTCCCCCATTGTTTTCTGTGTAAGAGTTTGATTTTCAAAGAAATGAAAAACAGTTGTCTAATGATTTCTTTTTTTCATTGGAGTCTCGTTTTATTAATCTACAGTTTAAAATGTCTGTCATGTCTGCAGCTTGAGTGGTGTAGGTTCAGCAATGACGAATTAGTTAGTCAGGGATAAACAATATACATATGTATCTATGTATATATGAAGTATCGCCAGATTTCCTAGCTCTTTATATGCAGAATTCCTAAGAGTTAAAAGTGTCTTTTAAATTGCTTTCTGCTTTTAGCTGATTTCAATAGACTTTCACCCCACGGATTTCTAATTCTGGCTTAATTAAGTTTAAAAAAAATCCCTAGTGAGAAATAATTCGACTTGTGTTTTTCACTTTTTTCAAAATCGAAAACTAACGGGGTGAACCAAGGTTTACAATTTGTATGAAGAAAAATTATTTTATAGTTCTTTTGACTTCAAACTTAGTGAAAGCACTTAACATGCAAAATAATTCGACACGTGTTTTTAACTTTTTTGAAAATTAAAATCTGACCGGGTCAACGACGGTTTAAGTGTTTGTATGAAGAAACTGTGAAAAAAGTGAATTAATGGGCCCATTGATTTCAAACTTGGTGAAAGTACTTAACATGCGAAATAAGTCGATACGTGTTTTTCACTTTTTTGAAAATCGAAATCTGACGGGGTCATCGATGGCTTAAGAGTTTGTATGGAGAAATAAGACTTTATGGGCCTTTTGACTTCAAACTTGGTGATAGTACTCTTAGTGAGAAATATTTAGACATGTGTTTTTTTATTTTATCCCAAACAAAAATCTGACGGGGTCATCGATGGGTTAAGAGTTTGTGTGCGGGAAACATGATTTAATAAGACTATTGACTTCAAATGTGGTGAAAGCACTTCAAATGAGAAATAATTAGATAAGTATTTTTTTTTTATAAAAATCTCAACAACAAAGGGTTAAGGGGGTCGTCTACGTAGCGGCCTGATTTTTGAGCCTGTTTTTCAAGATATATTACGAAGAAACGAAAAAAGATATTCACTCACTTTTTTGTTTTTTGTTTATTTAATCGTAATCTTTCAAGTGGCAAGGTCATAAAAATATAATATAAAAATATTTCTACATATTCGAGTGCAGGATGACCTTGAACGTGCCCTCATCAGAATTTTGATATCAATTTCCCTGCACGATTTTGGGCCAATCACGTAACCTACAAAAAAATGAAACTAATCTATAATTGATATTACATCAGCTATGTTTAGACACGAGCTTTTTGCAAAATTCAAAAATCTCTCGAAATGGTGGACATTTTTGAAAGAAAAGTTATTTTTTCCCCTTTTTTTCAAATGTTTATTGCCTGTTATAATTAAAAAAACATTATTAAGTAAGTTAAGTAAGTTATTAAGTTAGTTAACTCAAGTAAGTTAGAAAAATACGACTTTCGGAAAAACGCGTTTAAAGTTCACAGAGAGTGCGCAGAAACACCGTGAGCGAGCGTGCTCAATGCTCTACAGCTCAATAACCGTGAAGAGTTTACCCAAATCCTTTGGAAATAACATTCCTCACGTCTTCCAAATGAAAATTATGTAAAAAAAAAATGATTTTTTAAAACTTTGTACGTAGACGACCCCCTTAAGAAGAACTTGATTTATTGGCCTCATTCATTTCAGACTGGCGTATTTTGAAGTCACTTTAAGACACGTCTAAAGTGTCACAGTATCCGAATATTTGCAATAAACAATACGCATTATACGGATTTAGTGCGATTTTATAAGCAGAAAAGCTCCAACTGGTTCGCGTACGAAGGGAAGCGAGGCCCACCCACGTCCTACTTGGCATCATAATGGGGCTTACAGGCCTAAGTGTACTCCCGTTTGGGAACAGTCACTCAACATAACCCAACCTCGCAGACCTTAGCCCCCTCTGGGGCATCCATTCAACCTAACCTAGAAGAAGATCGCAATATTCCCCTTTAGACCTGTTCCTCTTTTGTCATATCTGTTCAAACTCGGCTCTTTCCATTTTGTTTACAGTTTGTTAGTCATCAAATCGCTGAGTTTGTTTGATTTTTATCACTTGTAAAGAGCAGTAATACAATTGTAGCCTTTACCTTTCTTATTAATAATTCGACGATAGTGGCGCGCGTACACATGTAAAATTGATAAACCAAACAACAATGTCGGTTAATGCACCGCGAATGATTACAAACTGAGGCAAACCAAACCGACACACGCACACATGCACACGGCCGCCCCTTTCGTGCAATGCACACCGCGACAGGGCAGCGCGCAGCGGCGTTATTTGCACATTATCGGCGACGCGATAAAATCGCAACTAGCATTGTAAATAATAAAACGATTAAAGTATTACAACTGGGAATACTGTCGAGCCGAGCGCTGGCGTGTTGTTTGTATCAACTGTTGGCACACACAACGCTGACTAGGACATGGACACACGGGTGCAGTGCGTTCGTTGACTTTGGGTGTATCGAAAAGTTTTCGATTTTTATGGCCGCTGCGTTCTGCCACGTTTTCCCTAATGAGTATCGAGTGGCTAATGCTAATTTATTGCACCGAACTAACTGAAAAACAGACAGATGACAGCTGTAAGTAGTAGTGGGCGGTGCAGGGCTGACGCGCGAGAGTGGCACTGACGGCGTCAGAGCGTCATGCACGTAGCCAATGATTGCGATAAGCCCACCAGATAACCGAGAGCGACTTGTTGATTTTCACTTTTCGTCAGAGTATTTGAATATTTTCGAATATGTATTCTATATGTTTACGTATTTACAAAATGGTAGTGCAACGTCAAAGTGCAATTTGTATCATACATAACATACATAATGTAGGGTTCTACACGTGTCAACACCAAAGACTGACTGACCAGCACTCGGTTGAACTGAGCGAAGTTTAAATGAGTAAATTCGATTCTTTCTTACGTTGAGATGTCAACAGTTGTGAATTGTTCAAGTTGCCAGTTTGCTGCTTTGTAGCGTGTACTGTCTGCTGCTGTTGACCGACTTTTCCATGGCACATTGCCGCAATTGTATGTGTGCACTGTTGGTGTGTAGTTAAAACTAGTTTTTATGTTTGTCAACTGTAATCATGTCACACAAATATGGGTAATCAATATTGTTGTAGTGATTTGTTGCAATTGATTGTAATAAATTTAATTATTTTTGCACTTAGTTACGTCTAGTTGGCGAGCACTTTGTGCAGTAGCACGAAAGCAATGGCAAACTTGCCGCACAGCCACTTGTGGTGGTACTCGTATATGGGGAAATATCAGACAAAAGTCATAGCCGGATAAGGAAGGGCAAAGTTCCCCCCGGCCAATTTTGATTATCATATTTTTTTAATACAAGTATTAATATAGGTAACAATTTCCCAGAGTTTTAGTGCCAGAATTAATATAGTAAATAAAAACAAAAGTAAATAACTTTCGAAGTAGTCATCTGATTTAGATGAGATTGAGACAAATTATAGATATCACTTAGACGCATTACCAGAAAAATCGGTGGAACTCAAAAGTGAATATGACCTCAAAAAATATATTATATTGCACACGCACTACAAAAGTGACACAACTCAAAATTTTTGATTTTTCAGGAAACGCAAAAAACTGTTTTTGAGGTAAATAAACATTTTTTTAAAATAACGTATAGACCGTTCAGTAGAAAATCCTTACAGATTATGCTTTAGGATAAGTTACAAGAATTTTTTTATTTTACACTAGAAAATCCAAAATTTTGAGTTGTGACTGTTTTGATGATATTTTAATTCAATAATTACGGAATTATTTTAAGTTATGTCACTTTTGCTGAGTTTTATAATTATAAATTACAGTTAAAAAGTCGAAAGAAAAATTTTGAGAATTCGAAATTAATTTTTTTATTTGAAAATACATATATACTAAAATTGTCAGAACTTTGCTTAAAATTAACTTCAACAAAAATGTATTTCGTCAAAAGTGTCACAATTTGAGTTAGGACACTTTTGCATTGCCCTTCAGCGTCAAACTTCTGACATAAAGAGAGACCTAACTGTATTTTTGCAACAGTTAACAACAACAAAATATACTGAACTTTTGCTTATTGGTGATTGATGCATTGTGCACAGTATTAACACATAAACCCGAAAATTAAAAATTTTGAGTTGTGTCACTTTTGTAGTGCGTGTGCGATATGTTGTTAAACATTATACGAGAAATAAATATATAAAAAAAATTTGGAGATTGCACACATAACTTAAAAAAAATTAAAACACTACATGGAAATTATGGAAAAAAAGTGGAAAAAATATATGTTGTTAAACATTATATATATTAACACATATATAAGAAATATAAAAAAAAAAATTTGTGATTGTACCAAAATACTAACTTGATAAACCTTTTTTTGAATAAAAAAATTTGTTGATTTGTTTATATAACAAACAAAATTGGCCGGGGTCACTTTGCCTTTCCTTATCCGGCAATGGCCTTTACAATGGGGCATTCGAAAAGTTCTGAATGGCTTTAAGAATTACTCTTATAATGCAAAGGATTTACTTATTTGATATGTACTTAACTATACGAGAGCATAGTTAATAACTGTAATAATTACAGCAAAGTTGGTACAACAATTCTTTATTCTTTCTTTATATTAAAGCTTAGTCCATGAACAAAAGGCTCCTACAGACTAAGTGAATGAATATCAATCTTAACCCATTAAGCACAACCGTTGATTTTATAAAACGCTTTAATTTTATAAAATTTAATTTAAATTTTATAAAACAAAGGTAAGTCAGTATTAAAGCCAAACTTACATTTGTATTATAAACTTCAACTTTTTTGCTTTTACCATGCATAATTAATTCAAATATCTCTTTTTCTTACTAGTAAAAAAGTGACATTTTCAAAAAAAATTATTTTGGAAAATATTAACAAAAAACATTGGTTATACTATAGAATGCTAAATATTTTATGTCCACGGTTTGATTTCACATAGTATCCAGACAGTGGCGCACACAGGGGAGGGTTTGGAGTTTCAAACCGCCGAAATACAAAAATTGCTGGTACAAAATCTGGTTCAAATGGTATTGGGCTCAAAAGTTCTACGCAACCCCCTCCCCCCAAATGAAAGCCTGTGTGCGCCACTATATCCAGATCTTCTATGAGTTATGTTATTATTTCCAAAAAGTTCGATACGTTCATAAGCAAAGCAGAAGCAGGAGACAAATTGACAACTTCTTTCGCCAGTATTGCTTTTAAGTAGTGTCCGACCACCGACCGAAACCACTTTTTTGGGCCGAAACCGAATTTCGGTTTTTTTTTAATATTCGGCCGAAACCGAAACTTTCTAGTTAAAATAAAAATTACTATATCAAGCATTTTTTTCAACAAACGAACTTTACTTTAAGTAAATAAAAAACAAACAAACAAACATAACATAAATTAATAAATACTTTGTAATAAAAACAATTCATTCCAACAATTCAAATCACCCTTTCGTGCCTTACTCACTAATATTCAAAATTAAACAATTTAATACTATATGCTAAAAAAATAAGTTTATTTACATTGGTAGCATCTAAATTACTCCTCCTTTCACTCGCTACACAATAAAATTTAAAAAATATTCTACAAAGTTCCGGTTTCGGCCGTTCGAGCATTTTTTGGCCGAAACTGAAACCGAAACCGAATATTCGGTCGGACACTACTTTTATGCTTATGCGGAAAAACGCGTTGAAAGAAAATTATGGAACTTTAAGACTTTCAACTATGTAGAACTCAAAATAAACTCATTCTGTGAGAATTAAAAAAATCAGCCCACAGACAAAAAAGCTGCTTTTAATGGGTTAAACTTAAGACTTACAATTAGTGAACAAACAAATAACCATGAATAAAAAAAATTTTTGACATCACAACAAGATTAAAGAGAAAAGATAAGAAAAACAATAAAAGAAAAAGCATTGAGACGAGTACTTGTAAACTAGTATAAGAAAATATTGGAACAAAAAATAATAACACAGTACAACAGCATTTCTGCAACAGAGTAACCGTTGTATATTTTTTAAAGAGAACATCGTACAGACAATTTTTGCCAACCAAAGTAATAGTTCACCAAGTCTGAGTTTTTTTTAATATTTGCACATAAAAGTTAAAATGGTAACTTGAAGAGTTAGCGCTTCGATGTCTAGGAAAAAGTTGTTAATAAAAAAATATGAATATTTTTTATATGCACCACTCTTTTCCCTTAAAAAACTGGTTGCACTTTGTAATTAATCAAAACCAAATAATTGCTTACAACACAAATGCACGACATGGAATTTAGATGAATACATGGATTTTTAGTCGATTAAAAAGTATATAAACAGTTTGAAAGCATTAAATTCAAGTATATCCTTGCATTATATATGAAAAGAGGGATTATTTCAGGCCTTTTTTCTGACACTTCAGATCGGCATATGTCGCAGCCGTGTAAATTTACTCGCAATCCCCTCAGCGCTCTCAACCGCATTGAGCTCAACTCAATTACGCACAATAACTACCAATTAAGTTCGATAATCGTCATTATTGCCTATCAATTAAACCCCAGCAAAAACCACTACATAGTTTGCAAAGTCTGGGAGAAAACGTCACACATTGCCATGGCACGTCATATGCAGACGCTGCTCACAGCAAATTCCCAATCATTCACACACGCACGTACAACGTGCACACACCGCGACGTTAATAGGGTTTTAGTGCCGCTACTACACCTTCTACAGCCCACAATTCGGTGCTGCACGCATTCCAGCATTCCGCCGCACTTGCATAATGCCAACAGCCCCAACTAACCGCCCACGCGCCGCCGCTTCTGCCCGACTAAATTCAATTTACCTGCCGTTGGGCTTAAGCTGATTGTGGAGGCAGCGCATTGCAAGCCCAACTAACTATTTCGGATTAAATGAAGCCAAAGTGTAATTGGAATTTGAGGAAATGTCATCGAATTAATCGATAGCGTAATATTTGCTGTCGGCAGACTGATGCGCGGATAGGTCAGCGCGCAAGTTCTGGCGAATAATTGGCGTTTCTTCATCGCCGCCCATAGGCCACGCGCCTCGATCGAATACAATATCTGTCTACTGTGCGGCCAGACTACTCAAAAAATAAAAGAAAAAAGCCAGCCGCTGTGCGTTATGAAAATAACGCTTAATTTGTGTGTGCCTGCTTATCGCCCGCTGCTCGCAATTGGGAGCTCGGCACTTGTGTAAAGATGCGCCTTGTGCGCCCAAGAAGACAGACAGAGTGTGTCCGAGTGTCGTGTGCGATGTGAACTTTTCACGTTATCGTCTATTGCCGTTAATTCGTACAACTATCCATAAATACGACACACAAAAACCGTGCATTCATAGACCCAATAGGGAAAACTTTAAGTGCGAAAAGTGAGAAAAGATCGAGCTGCATGTATTTTTATAACATTTTAGATAAGCAGATCAGTTAACTGGCACACTTGGACTCCTTTGATTTTGGTTAGTTAAAATATTTTTATAACATTTTAGATCAGAAGACCAGATAACCTCAACGCTTCCGATTGGACTCTTTTGATTTGGGTTAGTTAAATTATTTGTATAACATTTTAGATCAGAAGACCAGATAACCTCAACGCTTCCGATTGGACTCTTTTGATTTGGGTTAGTTAAATTATTTGTATAATATTGTAACGATGAGGCACTCTGTTGCTGTGCTATGCATGAATGCTTTTACGGGCATACTTTTAGGCACGCACTTTAGAGTACGGCAAACTTGCTATAATTCCGATATGGCAAGGATGGTTCGCGAAGGTGATGGGTTGTGCGAAAATGGTCGAGCATTGTCCAATTGGAATGTGCTAGAACAGTCGGCGCGATAACCAGACAGGTATAAAAGGCGGCAGTGTGCAGCGCAGAGGGTCGAGTCTGATTCGAGCAAGCAAAGGGGAAACATGCAATAGTAGCAGTGTAAAGTAGTAACAAGTGTAAACTTGTAAATAAAGTGATTGCTGGTATTGGAATGCGTTTTGCGCTGAATAATCGAAGTTGTTTTATTTTCAAGCACAATCCAAAACTAACTTAGAGAGTTCATTTTCGTAACAATATTTTAGATAAGCAGATCAGTTAAGGGGGTCAATATCTACGTGTAAACGGTATATTTTTGGAATCGCGCATACGCCGGAAAAAATTAATGCAATGTACAATTTTGTTTTGCGTGCTCAAAATGGCGGCGGTGGTGGGGGTCCAATGTTGGGCCCAAATTCTAGTAGAAGTTGTCCCGGCGCCCCAAAAATCATCTGAAAAAATATTGCTATTAAAAATGGGCATGGTCCACCCACTAAAGGCAGGGTTGCCATACGGAAGTCTTTTATAAAATATGAAAATTTCTATATTAACAAAGCCAATGTCACAAATTAGTAACGTTTTATAAAAAAATGGGTTTTGTTTACCCATTTAACCCGTTTAGAGCCATATTATTCTACTTTTGTTTTTATTATTATGAAATTAAGTTAAGTTAAGGAAGGCAATTTTGTTTAAATTACCTTGCGTTATTTACACTTGTTTACATTAAAGGTAGGTAGGTAGGTGTGGCTGCTCCAGGAGGAGCTCACTTAGGCCAGGCGGCCCATTGTGATACCACATGAGATCGAGCATCATTTCGCTCACTCGTTAAACCATTTGGAGCTATTAACGAAGCTTAGTAGACGGCGTATGGTCTTATCAGCTAGATCTTCTAGACTTCCGAAGAAGAAGTTGCCTAAGTGGGTTTGCCTTCTTCTGGAAGCAATCTTTGGTTTTTTTGGGGGAAAGCTATTTGTAAGATAGTTTTATTTCAATTGAACTGTCTGTGTGGGATTGAAAACATCATTCTTGAAATAAGTGTTGTGATTTCGCGAAAAATGAATATCAAAAACCTCGACAATAGCAATCGCATCATCAACTATTGTTGATGATAGTGATACTGAATAAAATTAACTTTTTGGAAAATGGCAATTATTTTCTTTTATCCTGGAAATTTTACTATAGCATCTCATCTCCATAGCTATGACATCTCTTTGTTTAGTTCTACGGAAATAAAAACAAAATAGCTTTCTTTCAAACAACTTCATCGCCCCTTTTCCACCCTTTTAAGGTCGAATATATAAAAACGCCGAAATACATATTTCGTTATTTTTCTTTAAGTATATATATACAAAATTTTAAAACAATCCGACCAAAAAACAATATCTGTCCATATAAGCTTCACCACCCCGTTTCTGGCCTGTCAAGGTCGTATTTTTTAAAATTGCTTCTTTTTAAAGGTTGACTTTTTAGAATAAAACTATTGACCAAATTTCATCATTATAGCTCTAGCGGTTTGTGCTCGGTGGTGATGGCATACTTGGTTATATATATTCGATTTTTTTTTAAACTATATATTTTTTGAAAAACAAACATCATTTTTGAAGTCAGTAGCCCCAAATAATTCAGGTTGCAAATTTTCAGGGAATTTAGAGCATTCCTTCTATTTTTGTCCCAATTTTGTATGGAGTCGAAACACTGTGCGGCGCCCCAAAAATCATCTGAAAAAATTTTTTTTTATTGCTATTAGTTATTATGAGAAAATATATGTACCTTCTAAAGTAACTAACAAAAAAAAATATTTTCTCGAAAATACAAAAATACGCTCCAACCGAAAAAAATTACCCTTTTTTCTTAATTTCCCGAAAATGACGCCGCAGATTTCGCCAAAAAACAATGACATTTTTAGTTACTTTAGAAGTTCTATGTTTCAAAAAGTTGCTGCCCAAATTTTAGATCAGTGGGACTAAAACTTGCCGAGATATTCTAATTCCATAATCAAAAACCAGTGTTTCAAAATAATTCGGTTTAAAATTCGGGCGTTCGGCTTCATGCGGAACGAATTGACCATCAATAAAGCGCTGCTGCAGGGGAACGGGTCATCAGAATTAAAAACCACTTGAGCGGGATATTCTTAAGACCCCTTAGAGTCTATTTAAAAAAAAAAAATTGTGAAAATTTTGTAAATTTACACTTATTGACCCCCACACTTCCGATTGGACTCATTTGATTTTGGTTTCAATTTTGACAGGTTATGGTCTTCTTAGGAGGCGAAACGACATAGGTGGCGGTCATTGGACGAGGAGAAATTCGTGTTACTTAGTAGTCATAACTTGTTATGTGAGTACCAAGTCTTCTTGATAAAGAAGCGAGCAAAAGGCGAGAAAAGATCGAGTTATTTGTTTTTAATAATTTTAGACCAGATAACCTCAATGCCTCCGATTGGACTCTTTTGATTATAGTTTTGACTTGGCAGGCTATGGTCTTCTTAGGAGGCAAAACGACATAGATGGCGTCATAATTGGAAAAAAATAGCCATAATTGGAAAAATACTGTCTTTTACTTGGTTTATGATTCGAGTACCAATTCTTATTGATGAAATAGCAAGAAAGGGTATTTTTTCACTTGATTAGAGACAAACCCTTTGGGGGAAAGAGTAATATTTCTAAACTTCTCAGATTTGCTGAAACGTATCGTAGGCATAGACATTGGCCGAGGTTTCGTGGGAAGTTTTAGGATCATAAATACCATGAAGAAACATCCGTGTACGATACATTTGGGCACATTTCAAGACGATATGAAATCTTTGTTAACATAGCTGATTCTTAATCAAAGTCAGAAAATAGAACTTGGCGAGTAACTCATGAACATCATCACAAAACACATCATCATCATCACATCATCACAAAAACGCCCATAAAATTATAATAAAAATGTCTTCTTAAAAAAACAAAACATCTTTAAATATCTATTACCAATTTAAAGAACAGTAGATCTCAAAGGTCGTATAAAAGACATAAAATTTACCATAAAATTGCAATTCAACTGTCTACGAGTGTCTTAAAAAAACAAAAAAACAATAGATCTAACAGATCTCATAAATATATTCAAATATCTACTTTTTTGTGTTTGTATTCCAACCGGTTACTTTAGAATATAGTAGCATTTGCTTTAGAGTAATCACTACAAAACAACTATAACAACTTAAATTTGCATCTATCACGTGAAGAGTAAACGCTGCCCAAATCGATCGCTTCTACCCGTATGTCAAGTTCAAAGTCCAAATTGTTTGTTTGTGTACTATTATAGTACTTAATGTATTTGCTTTTACACGAGTTTACTGGGCACTTATATGTACATACATACATACATATACACCGTCTCAGTTTAGAACGCTTCAATGTCTAATATTATGACCGAGTTAGATTAACAAAAGTGAAAGACTTTGACAAAGCACCCGGCAGATAGCAGAAAATTCAACTTATTATTGATTAATGCGGAATTGAATACAATACATGCTGTACAACCACTCTCTTCAATGACCAGTTTCAAACTGTTATTTTTTTCATATGATGTTTAAATGTATACAAAACATTGCGAGTGCAGCAAAGTAAACACACTTATTTAATATCTAGAATAATACATGCAATGAAAAATATAATAAATCTAATATTTTAATGCCTAGGAAATTGTGCTAAATCTACAAAGGTCGCAAAAACAATATTTATATAGAATAATTAAATAGTTAAGGTGTGACCCGAGTATTTGTAAATAATTACCCGTCCAGTTGAATCATTTCTAATCCATTACAACAGGCTGTGCGACTAATTACACCGTGCGACAGCATTTATCACACCGGGAAAATATAGTAACACTGCGTACTAAGTTTTTCATTTCTACACCCTTTGTCCTTTTAAAAGGACTTCAAAATTTTTAAGGGGATAAAAATGAAAAAAAAATATAAAAAATACTTAACTTCGTTAGAATATGGCGATATGTACCTATATCAAATGAAAGAGCAAAGGCTCAAGAATTTAAATAAAATTGATCATTTATATCCTTGAAAATTTATATAAGGATCAAGGAGGTTTTGGGTTTTAACATACTTACTTTTCAAGAAAATTTTATATAAATTTTCAAGGATATAAAGGATTAAAATTTTCAAAGGACCTTTCTATATCCTTTTTTACAAATAATAGAAAATTGCGATATGTATGGTATAGAAAGAGCAAAGGCTCAAGAATTTAAATAAAATTTATCCTTTATATCCTTGAAAATTTATATAAGGATCAAGGAGGTTTTAGGTTTTAACATACTTACTTTTCAAGAAAATTTTATATATATTAAATTTTCAAGGATATAAAGGATTAACATTTTCAGAGGACCTTTCCATATCCTTTGTTTACAAATATATAAAAAATCAATTTTATTTAAATTCTTGAGCTTTTCCTCTTTCATTTGATATACATATCGCCATATTCTAACGAGGTTAAGTATTTTTTATATTTTTTGTATAAATATTTTGTACTCCCTTTAAAATTTTGAAGTCCTTTTAAAAGGACAAATAGTAGAAAATGTAGAAATGAAAAACTGACTACGCAGTATTGCTATGTTTGGTCTCTAGTTTCACGCCCATAGATATGGATTTTTTCCGGTGTGGAAATTGTTTTTATTTTTTGTCGCACGGTGTTATTATTGTACATGTCAATTTAAATGTCCATCTAATAGTAAGGAATACAGTTCGAAGGTTGGCCGGTTTACACGTGTCACAACTGTCGGCGCGATTTGAAACTCGCCTAATCCCTGTTTTTTAACACTATCGGGCAATTAAGGCCTAACTTTTACGATTTATTTCGCAACAATAGAAAACGTATGAGAATTTTTTTTGATTGATGTAATACAACTTATTGAAATTTGGCTGACGTTTTCAATGGCTTATACTACGTTTACACAGCGAGATTAACTCATCGAGATTACGATAATCTCGTTGCCCGTTTACATAGAGATTAACTTGAATAAGATTAATCCAACACATAAACCTTTTCGCGCTACATGCACTTCGCCAACAAAGAAACGCATTATTCCTTGCAATGATTAATCCAACACACAAACCTTTTCGCGCTACAATTCATTTTTTTGTTTATTTTTGCATGACTTCGCTTAGTGATGATACAAAAATAATCGATTTCAGCCAAATTTGCAGAGTTGCATTGGGGAAATACGAGATTACTTTGTGAGATTAACTTTTAATCGCCCTTTTTGCGAGGTTAACTTTGTATGGGTAATCGCGCATTTTGATACGAGATTAACGACTTAATCGCGCAAATCGAGATAATCTCGTCGGTGTAAACGTAGTATTAGAGGCTACTGTCATAGTTGCTAGATTAAACAAGAAAAGAAGAAATTGAATCAGCCCAACGTCTGTTATTGCTCCATACAACATTTGCTGAACTTCAGAAAAAAGTCTGTGGGACCTTGGAGCAAGGCGGCCTATCAATCAATCAATGCGGCCTTCAGAACACTGCCATATTTTAGCCAATTTTAAGTCAATACTTAAACCTATTGACCCCGAATTTTACCCTGTGTCTCGATATTATTTTTTGGTATTTAAATCATGAAATACTTGCCTAAGAAGTGTAGACACGACATTTGAAGTCGGCACGCCTCTTTGTTATAGTTCTAGAGCTAGTTTACTTTTGAACAATTTTAGCTTAAAACGGGCTAAATAAATTTTGTATCAATATTTTTTTTTATTATTAATTATTAATTACAGAAAAACTATTGAATACTTATGGAAAAATACAAAATTATCATTTTTTGATTTTATTTAACAATTATTAAAGAAACAGGGGTTTAATCAAACGCGCCAAATTCGTAGACTTCAATTAGAACACAAACTTTCCCTGATATCGCTGCAAATTATTGGAAATTATTTTGGGGATAACAGTAAAATTTTTGTCATTTGCTTTGAATTCACTTCTAAAAATATTAATTTGTTGGTGCCTACTTGGAAACCCATTAATCATTCGTAGATTTTGCTATAAGATGACAAAGAGGTGAAGTTGCTCTCAGGCAACTTTGGTGTCGAAAGGGTTAATTTTACAAATTTGTATTTTAGTAAAATCTTTGAATAAATAATCGTTTAGTTTGTTCTGAGCCACAGAGAGTAATCATATTTTAGTAAATATTTTTACAGCACTTTTCGAACATGGTGAGGCAATCAAAACAAATAATAATAATCACTTATAGTGACAAATTTCATGAAATCAGCATACTTGTTTATCTTGAAATAAATCGAAATCACATTTTACATTTACTTTGTATTTTTTTTAACTTATGAACTTTTCATTTCTTGCACAGGCGAGAACAAAGAACACAATTAGAAATCTCTACCCCCCCCCACCACTCCGTTTTATGACGAAGCTTTTGAGCTCATTGCGGTTTTGACAATTACAACAACAGCCCCTCCAACCCTTCAGCTCACAATGTGTCTTATCGCATTAGATAGCAGCGTAATCTCGCTGCAGCTGATATCAAACTCAGTGCGCCGCTGCGATCCGATAGCTAAAAGTTGTTGTCCCGCTACTCCACCCACTCACCCGCAGCATTGCAGCTGCAATGATGTAGTGCTAGTTGTCTGTTGTATGTACATTTGTATGTGGATTGCCACACAATATGAACGCGGCCACTCCTGTTTAACCTGTAATATCAACCGGCGCGCCATGTCGTGCGCATCGCTCTGCAGCGCAGCTGAAAATTTTCAACGCTGTTTGGCGCTTTTCAGTTTTTCACTCTTCGTTTTTCTTCTTTGGCGTTTATTTGTGCCTCAGTCTGTCTGCCGTCATAATCAGTCAGGCTGTTATCAGCTGTTCTTTGTTGTTTTTTATTCAAAGCTTGTTGCTGTTGTTGACTAGTTGGTTCGCATATGGGCGCGTTGAGCGTGAGTCTATGTATGCACGCCTAGTGTGTGTGTGTGTGTGTTTGGTTCTGTTTACCTGAACGTCAACACACGTTTGTTGTTCGTAAAAAAGTTGCAGCTGTTGCTGGCGACCTGAAGCTTTACTGTGCGGGGCTTGCGCGGTGGGTGGCGAGAGGTCTGACAGTGCGCCCAACCTAACGACAACTGATGCGATGCAACTAACATATGGAAATATTTACAAGAGCACAAGAAGTGAACAACAACAACAACAACCACAACAACTGCAACAACAGCGACAAATTTTACCTACTATTCGAGTATATATGTATGTATGTATGTATTACATAGCAACATACATATATCTGATAACAGGAATCGCCTAAGCGGCTGCAGAGCGAAAGCGGAGCGCAAACTGAAGACAACAGCGGTGCCGACAATAACAACAACGCCAGCAACTGGCATCAAACATAACGTGAAAAACGAATACAACCGGCAAAATAGGAGATTAGAAAATAGGGAAGAGAAAAGGCAAAACAAGAATCGAAAACGAGAAATAAACGAGCTCAACACTGATAATGTGTACAGTGGGCGCAAGTGGATATGTGCTCAGTAAATTCATATTTTTGATAACAACTTTTCTATTTGAACTTTCTTTTGTTTTACTTGATTGTTGATGCGGTTGTTGATGGGTTTGTTTTAATTCAGTTAGTTTTAGCTTTCTATAGGGAATGGTGACTTCTAACGTATATTTTTTTTAGTTATTTTTTAATTTAAATAATTGTTTTAATTTAGTTAATTAAATAATTTCATTAATATAGTCATCTTATTTAATTTATTTAGTTTAGTTTATTTTTCTGTTATTAAAATTTAATTTTTTTAATTTTTAATTTTGTTTTCTTTATTTTTTTTCTTTATTTCAATAATTTTATTCTTTATTTTTTTATCTAAAATTTAAATTAAAAATTACAACAAATTTAAAAAATTACAAAATATCTACATTTGACATATTTTTATTTGATTAAATTTCTAAACTGTATTCCATTAAATATATATAGGGAATTGAATGGTGATTTATTGTACCTATATATATTTTTTTAGTTGTTTTAAGGGTAGTTAGTTTGTTTTTATTTAGAAATTTAATTTATTTTAGTTTATTTATGTATCTGTAACTTTAATTTAATTTCAATATTTTTATTTTGAATTTTTTAATTATCATTTATTGATTTCTTATTTAAACAATTTTATTCTTTGTTAATTTTTTATTTAAAATCAAGATTAAAAAAGCACTAACAATTGAAAGAAAATATCCTTATATTTGACCTATTTTTTATTTTGTTAAATTTCTAAACTGAATTTCATTAAATATATATAGGGAATTGAATAGTGACTTGTTAAATACTATTTTTTTAGTTATTTTTAACCTGATTAATAGCTTTTTTAAATTCAGTACTTTAATTTATTGAAGTTAATTTATCTTTTACTGTAATTTAATTTAATGTTTTTATTTTTAGATACTTTTTTAATTTAGAATTATTTTATTTCTTATTTGAATAATTTTATTCTTTGTTTATGTTTTTTTAAATCCAAATTAAACAAATTCAGAGAAACTACAAAATACTTCCTAATTTGACATATATATTTGTATTTGATTAAATTTCTAAACTGAATTTCATGAAATATTCAAGTTTGTTTATTGTAAGTTTTTGATTTCTTAAAATTTTACTACTCATTTTCTAGTATCTTAACACAAGAGATCAATAGGCCCAGCTGGGACCCCCAATTGACCGGCATTTGCCGTTTTTTCAACCATCGAAATATTGCACACTGCATATTGCATTAATTTTTATCGTTAACAACTGTTCGCCATAACAAGTCATATAAATTCCGAACATTTACTGCATTACAATTCGCCCAATTTATCAGTTAAGTAGCTTCTCATATTCATACACAACATCCGAGTACTAAATATATGTATGTATGTATGTATGTACTTGTATGTGCCAATGAAATTAATTTGTTTCTTAAATGTACACAATCACTTAATGTGTCTGTCTGGCAATCGCTTTGTTTCGGTGCTGTGTTATCTGTTTGCTTGACTGCTCGTCTGACTGTCTGTCTGGCTGGCTGACAGCCTGTCTGTCTGTTGTTGATACCCTAGTATCGGTCAATTATTATCAATTCTTATCAATAAAAAATTTCGAAACACCAATCTGCCAGCGGTTTTCCTCCCCCACCGATGCCTTCCATCGCTGGGCCACAGTGAAAATTATTTATAAATCAATATCTTCTGTATTTCTACCGCAGTTATCTACTGATAACGGCAGTAAAAATGAATTTTCAACAAAAACCTATAGACAATTCAACATGCAAACATATATAACATGTGTATGTTTGTATGTGTCACTATGTGGGGTCGTAAGTACCGAAATTTGGACGTTGAACTGGAGTTTTTCAGTTGGAAATAACTGGTTTAAAATTGTAATCAAATTGTTTTTTTTTTTAATATTTAAACTGAGCTTTTTAAAGGAGTTTTTCAATTGGAAATAGCTGGCTTAAAATTTTAATCAAAATGTTTATTCAGATATTTAAAATGTGTTATTCAAAAGTTGGATACAACACGTTGTATATTGTTGTAATTTTAAGGCATTAGTACTCAAGAACTGTAAACATCATAAACTTAAAAACGTTCCCAATTCGCACCTTATGATTTTTTAGCTGATTTATTTTTAATTCTATTTATTTATTTTTATTTAATTGAAAACTAGAACTATTGCAACTAGTAGAAAATAACAAAAAATATTTAAAAATCTTCACTTTTCTTAAAAGTTTTGAAATTCTAAAGGAAAGTTGAGAAGTTGTGTTGAAAGTTGTATGTGAGGCATAAGCAGGTTTTTGAATTTCAATAACTAACATACAAGGTGCAACCCAAAGTAAACAGGACTTTTATAAAATAAAGAAAACGGATGATTATTTTTGTATAATTCTTTTTATTTATTCAAAATACTCTCCTTCTCTCCTCTGAGAGTAAAAATTGCTTATGAAAAAGCTCCCAACCTGCCGTTCGGAACCGGCATTAAACTGTAGGTCCCTCCAACCCGTGTACAAATTCACACGCACAACACGGGTAGTTGCGGGAAGCTAGGCCTTAGTCTCGCGTAAGCGGGCTGTCGTGCCAGTCAATTATTATTATTATTACTCTCCTTCTGCTTCGATACAACGTTTTGCACGGTCCAAAAGCATTTGGAATGAGTGTTTTAGGCCATCGGCCGGCATCGCCTTCAGAATGTTGGTACAAGCCTTTTGGATGTCCTCAACGTCCTTATAACGGTTTCCTTTCATCGGCAAATGCAACTGACCGAATAAGTAGAAGTCACATGGAGCCATATCAGGCGAATACGGTGAATGATTGATGGTAAAAATGCGATTTTTGGTCAAATAATCGGTCGTAACTAGGGCTCTGTGAGCCGGTGCATTATCATGCAATAAACGCCAACTTCCTTCCTCGCGATATTCTGGCCGAATACGACGAATGCGATGCACCAAACGCTTCAAAACTTCAACATAAAACAAAGCGTTAATTGTTTTTCCCGGTGGAACAAACTCTCGATGAATTATTCCCTTTGAATCGTAGAAACAAATGAGATGAGTTTTGATTTTTGACTTCTCACGGCGGGTTTTTTTCGGATTTGGCTCATCTGGGTGCTTCCATTCGGCACTTTGACGCTTTGTTTCGGGATCATATTGAAAGCACCACGTTTCGTCACCGGTTACGATGTTGAACAAGAAATTTGGATCACGTCTGGCTTCCCGAACGATGTCTTTTGCGTGCTCAATTCTCTGCGCTTTTTGGTCGTCGGTTAAAGTGTGCGGAATGAAGCGAGAACACACTTTACGGAGACCCAAATGTTCGGTTAAAATGCGATCAATTGATGTTTTGGAGATGTTCAATTCCATTTCCATCAATTCCAATGATGATTTTGGCTGCATTTTGATAAAATCACGCACAGTTTTGATGGCATCGTCAGTAATCACAAATTTCGACTGGCCGACGTGTTCGTCGTCATTCAAGTCTTCACGACCATTCTTGAATCGATTCAACCACTCATTAACACGGCCACGGGATAAACAATCATCACCATAAACTTGCTTTAACAATTTAAACGTTTCGGTAAAAGTTTTACCAAGTTTAAAACAGAACTTAATATTAGCTCTTTGTTCGATCGACATTCTCGTACCAAAGTTAAAAACATACTGTCACATTGAGCGGGATATTTCGGCGCCTACTAGACCAAATGTCATGAAATTTAGACAGTATGTGAATGAAAGATGTACCTTTCCAACGCATGTCCTCACACATAGATGGCGCCACCAGAAACGTCCCTATTGCAAAAGTCCTGTTTACTTTGGGACGCACCTTGTATAAAGTAACTTAACATGATAAAATTGTGTATAACTTTGAAGAAATTAATATGTCCTCCAAAAAAATGATGAAATTTGACAAAAGAAAGACTTTTTTACTTCTTCTTCTACACGTACACACTTTAGTTTTGTTCCTGACTTTAACTGACTTTAAATCCTTCCTGTAACAAATATTGCTTTCTAATATCAAAACTTCAACTGCTTTGACCAACTTCAATCCTAGACGCGTATCTCGCTTAGCAGAACGTCATTCCAACAGATTAGGTCTTCATAGTTGGGACTATTGCCGCAGTTGCCAAAATGAAGAAGAGAAAGAGGCTATAAGCATCTGGCTTCTACGCCACTGACCGGCTTTCTCTAGAGTTTTTTTTTTTAATTTGAGCAAACACTCAGGGGATGACACCTTTTAATGCGAGGCATTGCGTTGATTCAGGAAGGATATAAAGACGAACAAACGAAGGACATATGGAGTTTAGATAAAGGTGGAAATCTCTAGATTCTCCCTTCTTCGACAACTTGGACAATCGCCGACCAGGCAACATCAGAAACTTGCTTGAGTTTATCCACATATCAGATTGGCCTACGTAGGCTTTGTGACTTCCAGTACACAAATAATTTTTTCTTTGTGGTATCACAATGGGCTCAGTTTGGGGTCTAACTTTGTTTGTCGGCAAAGTTCCGTGCTCGGACAGCCACTTTAATCTAACTTAACCTAACCTAACCTAACTCTATGTATCTTAAACTTCTAGTTTAAACAAAATACTGAGAAGTTGTGGGTTAAAATTATCTTAAAACTAATGCTGTCAAATATGCAGTCAATCTCAAAAGTTTTCATATGCTCGTATAGGCAAGTGGAATTGTCATCCGGTCGTAGTGGATAGAAATAGGGTTGCCAACGTCAACGAGCAGGTAAAGTAGATACGAAGTCTTGCCTCTGGAGAGGGTAAATGAGGAGTTTTATTTTTGCAATGTACTTTTATGGAAAATAGATTTAACATTTGATCAAACTAAATATGTGCGCAACTGAACAACTATTGAAATGCGTCTAATAAAAATCATCCATAGGACATGATCACAACTATGTGTTGGATATGGCTTTTATCAACAGCTTTAATATACTGCCTGCTCATTTTAATGCAAATTACCAGTTTACCACTTTGAAAAAGTACGTGGGTGGTCCGATAAGTACTTAGCCTACAAAAGAAAAACGAAAATTTTGGAAAAGTGGCGGTTTATTTCTCAACGTAGTCTCCTTTCAACTCGATACACTTGACCCAGCGATGCTCCAACTTCTTTAACCCGTCTGAAAAATACGTCCGGCGAGTGACTTTTTCAAGTTTGGAAACAAAAAGAAGTCACACGGGGCCAAATCTGGAGAATACGGTGGATGGGGCAGCTGTTCGTAGCCTAATGCGACCAATTTGGCGAATCACCGACCGATATTGCTCTTTTTCCATATTTCTAAAATCCGCGGACACGTTCGTTTCCATACGCGGTCAAAACAAAACTACAAATCCAATATGGCTGAAATTTTGACAGTAGCCGTCTACGAGGATGTACTACACGATAGTAAAGTTCTCTTACGATAGTGGCACCATCGGGCGGTGGGGCTAAGTACTTATCGGACTGCCCACGTATATTAAATACCAGCAAAGAAACTTTGGGTTAAAAAAATATCCAGGTTTTACTCAAAGACATGAGATGCCTTGAGACGGACTTATGTATGTAGTCGAGGAATAACATTGTGAATGCAATATTTCTTCATCTCAATGTCCGTAGTACGAAATCAGTCATTGCAAGCAATGCGCGCGACCACTTTGTCCATCTGTGCAGCCAGCACACGAGTACGCGGTCGCGAATCCATTTGATTCTAGCTGAGTATGCTGAGCAACAAGTAAGGGCCCGAGAGGTGGGAAGGGCCATGCGGACGACCGGCAACGGACCTACATGGCTGCGCACCATACGATTTATTCTAAAATACTTTATATGAAAAGCATCTAAGCGAGCGCTTACATTCGAGTAAGAATATCCGCAATGTGAGCACTGCACGGCTACTTTATGTGCTCTAGTAGTACAGCGACAATGTGAACATTGTTGTTGGTGTGCGCTGCTGGGGCTGAGGCGGCATTGCAGCGGCCTCCACTTGTGGCGGCGCGGCTGAGCCAAGCAGCGCGGCTCCGTCTATCGTTGGCTGTGTTGTTTTTCCTTTTTTCCCTCAACTTTTTGTTTTTCATTTCTCTTGTATGTTTTCTTCGCGGCTTTGCCTTGCCTACTTTGACTGCTTCCACACTTCTGTGATTGTGACTGTGGCTGCGGCTGCGGCTGTGGCTGCTTGGCGTGCTTGCGCTCCTCCATGCGGCCGTTCGTATCATTTCGAAATCAATTGTTGTACTTGGTAGTTGTGCACGCCGAGCAACCGAGCAGCCAAGCGGCTAAACAGAACCATACCGAATCAACCAGCCAGCCAGCCAGCCTGCAAGCAAACAAACAAGTAAGCAAGCGTGTGGCCCCAGACAGCGCAGCCCCCACTCTGCCACTCAGCCAGCCGCCAGCCAGCCAGCCAGCCAGCGAGCCAGCCAGCAGTCGGCATCGGTCGCATCGAATCAGTTGAAGTTTGTTAGCGAATGGTGACGGTGACGGTGCCGCGTGGAGCTCGACAATTTTATTCTGCTATTTTACGAGTAAATTATACAAACAACAACAACGACAATAACAAGACACATACCCAAATTCGTAGCACTCCTAGAATGAGCGCATGTTCGCTTAATTCGGTCCTGTCGGTGTTGTCGCATTTCGAGTGCGATTTTATTCAAATTCGTTGAACGAACATTTTGTCAACAACATTTCAAGTCGCGAACGAAGCGTTGTTTTTATTATTTTGTGTTGGTGTTTTAGTTTTAATGGCAATGTGGTGTCGAAATTGAGCATTGAAAACCGGATTATTATTAAAGAATTGAATTCTCTCGCCGAGCAGCATGCAAGACGATCGTTCGAAAAGTGATAAGGCCCCTGTTGGCCCCAATGAAACCGATAATGATGCCGATTGGCGCACTCGTCGGGTGCCAACCGTTGAATTAGATTCAAATTGAAAACTCTGGAGCAGCCAACACAACACAATTTTTCGCAATTCAATGTAATGTAAAAGCTTACAGCAAATAAGCGTTAGTGGCCGCTAAACTGCTGGGTACACATTTGCCGGCACTTTTTGCACGTCTATCTGTTGTTGTTGTTGTCATTATTTGCAAACGAATTTTGGCTAACCTCACTTTTCTGCTTTCGCTTGTGTTTTGTGATGTACGCTTTGTTGGCGCTGTGCAGTTGCGGCATTCCTTGCACACTTGTGTGGTTTTTGTTGACAGCTGTTTTGACTGGAGCAACGAAAGCCCATCCTTAAAAATAACTCACAACAACTACACAAATAAAAAACAAACACCAGCACATTTCAGTGTCTACCGTTTAGTTGAACGTCTGTCTGTCTCTTTGTCTTTATTTGTGCCATCGTCAGCAAACACAAATTCATAAACACACAACCGTAGAATATTTTTATTGCTGTTATTTATCTTAGCACAATTTAAATTTTCGCATGCTCAAGTTTGAAATAAATAGCGCCGAGAGTTGCTTTTTTTTAACTGTTTTGTTTTTTGTTTAAATGTTTTTCACACGCGCATAAAATTCTAATTAAAATTTTTGATTTCTTTTGTTTTCTCAACAGAGTGTGCGTAAGCAAAGAAGAAGAAAGAAAGCAAACAGCATAAAATAGAAAAGTATAAATTAAATTAAATAATTATTCAGCAGAAATTGTTAATGCAACAAACAGTCAACATACGAAAAACAAAAAATTATAAATTAGTGTATAAAACAACCACACAACCATCGCCGATTTCAACACATGTGTATATATTTATCGTTTATGTAAAAGTTTTACCTACTGTGCATATGTAAACGTATGTGTCTGTGTGTGTGTATGTCCTTGTGGCCTTAAGAAAATTTCTAAAATTTTCGAGAAAAATAGAAAAAGCATAAAGCGTAAAGTGTGGCAGCAAACGATCAAAACAGCAGAATCTCGCATCATTTCGCTGTGTTGTTTTTCAAAAAACCATAAAAAAAGAAGCAAATAAAGTAAAAACCAAGCAAAAAAGAGAAATCGGCCAAAAAAAATCAAAATCAACATTAAAAAAAATCGAAAGAAAATAAAGCAGCAGCGTGTGCGTCGCTATTATCAGCTTATCAGTGCCTAAATAACGCCAACAACAACAACAACAACGCCAACAACCCCACTAGGCAGCAACAAAGCAGACAGCCGCCAACGATACGTACGAGCGACGAAACGTTGTGTACGACCCGGTTTTTGACTTTTCACATTATGTGCGCTCACATTTTGAAATGCTGCAATCAACACTGGCCCGTAGTCGCCTTCACTTGAATGCTCCATGAGGTAAGTAAGCGACAGTGACAATGACTGTCGCCAGCAAATTACAGTTTATGAGTTATAAATTGAAATGGCTGGGACTGTGGCTGTGGCTGCTAGTGAACACCGCAACAACAAACATTTATATAAAAATTTAAAATAATCTTTTTTCATTAAACTAATAAACTGTAGATTAAAACTTAATTGAATGTTTGTTGTAAAAAATTGTGTTAATTATACTTGAAAAATGGCTGAGAAAAATTAAATGAAGCCTAAGTTGAATGGAATTGAATTTTTTAAGAACTAAATTTGAGCTCATTCTGGGACAAACATTTTTAAAATATTGAAGAAACCATTAGGTCTAGTAATCAAAATAGCAAATTGATTAGTTGCAAGATCGAGAGAGACTTTTGTAAATAATAATAATAATTGACTGGCACGACAGCCCGCTTACGCGAGACTAAGGCCTAGCTTCCCGCAACCACCCGTGTTGTGCGTGTGAATTTGTACGCGGGTGGAAGGGACCTACAGTTTTATGCCGGTTCCGAACGGCAGGTTGGGAGCTTTTTGACTTTTGTAAAAGCTAAACTAAAAAAACCTCTATTATTTTTCCTGACTTTGTGTTTTTGCCAATAGTTTATTATATACTACTCTATATGGGTTAGGTTAGGTAAGCTGGCAAAGATAAACCATGTTGGATTTCCTAAGTGTTGCGAATCGACGTAAAAGTGATCGATGAGAATGTGGATGTTTCTAAGGCGAAGTTCAGTAGCGACTTAATTTCATGCGAGGGGACCACTTCTAATCCAGAAAAGAACGGGGCCCTTAAGTTACTAAGTAAGCTATAGTCTTGAGATAGCCGAACACATTCTTTGCTCCATGTATTCTGTATAAAAATCCCCTAATTGTGAAGCTATAAAATTCGAGTGAAAATTAACTTTATGACAGACTTATCAAACAATGAACACTTAATGCAGTTAATTGCAAATCACTTTTGCATTTATGATCTAATTTTGTTGAATTTTTAATTGCGTTAGTAATCTACAAATATAACATACATAGTTCATCATACCTACATACAAACACATTTCACGATAAGGTTTTTTCTTTTTTTCATTGACTGAATTTAGTAGGTACCTAATTATAATTGAAAGTTAGAACGCTGGTTATTGGGGTCACAATAGTTTGTTTCATATCTTTTTATACAGAGGTGAACTGTGAAGATTTTTTTGTGCTTGAAGTATTCAAAATTTTGAAATTCAGAGCATTCAGAAGAATCTAAATTAAATGTTTTCAAATCAGAGGTTTTAATTTCATTGGACCCAAGTTTCTTTTTAGGGTTTTCGCCTTTTAGAAATATGTATTTATTTACTTATGAAATTAAAAATTACAATGAAATTCTGATTTTACATTCTAGAAAGTCAAACTTTACTATAACGAACTTCTAAAGAACGAACTTCTAATTGATTTGAAGTACATATATTTTTGTTTTATTTTACCATGTTTATAACGATTTTCTATACAGCAAAGAAATTTTCATATAGCAGAGAAAAATCTGCAGTGAACAAATTTTCCCACTATGTATTTAGAAATTAAACTTTCTTGCGATTTTGAACTCCATAAAACGAATGAATGTATTTTTTTTTGTTCAATTGAATGTTTGTCCTGCAATCACAGTCTTTTGAAAAGTTAGTAGAAGTAAATTCGAAACAAAAGTTTCTTCCTTTTACTTCATTCAATTTTTTCATCAAATATTAGTTAGCAGATCGTCAGTTGTCAATCAGTATTAGTTGTCAACCAATTTTGTACTAAAAAACTGTGTATAGTAATATTGTTTCAACTGTAAGGGAGAGTTGTCTATAGTAAGACCTCTTCTATTGTGGGATCTGAACGTTTGTTCTATATTTTCCACGGGAAACACTAATGTTTTCACAGTGTAGTTTTGATGCTGATGATCACTTTTCATGTTGTTTAGGAGTAAAAACATAAAAATAATTCAGAAAAAATTGTCTTCACCATATTAGCCAGTGAGCATTTTGTCATTCTTTTTTATTGGATAAAATTCCAAGATTAAAATCATTGTTAAGATTCCAAAGTGATTTCTGTTCATATGCAGTAAAAAAAAATTACTGATGCTATATCCAAATGTCCATGAATTTAAAATGTGACATTTCACGTGTCTTCTAATATGGGACTTGTTTTTGTTTTCGTTTAATGATTTTTTTTGATGATATTTTTATGTATATTTCTGAGTTTTATTTGCAAAATCAGATTCCAATCAACAATTCTCTGGCCTTTGATGCATTGCTTCGAGCAATAAAAGACGTCAAGCTAACCAAAAAAGCAACAAAGATCACTGCGCGTGCGTAGGTACAACATACCGAAGACCAGTTTTTACCGGTACGAGTATTTGGAAAAAGTTAACGAGCCAACATGCACCACTTTTGTCACATTGTTACTCTGATTTGATGCGGAATCAACTGAATCTGAGGAATAACTTTCATTATATTCATGCGAAAGGTTAACTGAACAAATAAATGTTCATAGATTGGGGTTCTTAATGCAATGACTCCCCACATTAGAAGACATACATTTTTGAAGTCTATTTTAAGCCTTTCAGATTTTTGAAAAAAATTTCCATTAATATTATAAATTCTATTAAGTTGAAAGATAGACATTTAGAATACATATCCAAGGATATGTATGTATATTTGGAGCTCGTAAACATTTTCATTGTGGAAAATGATTATGAAAAAACAAAACCGTTTGCGCTATAGATAACTCTTCCTTACTTCGCCATACCATCTCATTGCTCAAGCTAAATCGAAAAATTGTTTCTCACTTCCTAGCAGTTAATTTCTACTAAGATTTTTTATGGGTATAGTCTGACGTCATTGCTTAACATAACCTAATGTTTTTAGACAAAACACTCAAATATTCTAAGCAGCCCATTAGCGACAATCTAATCAAATAATTTTCAACCTTAAGTAAGTGCTGAAAAATATACATACCGACATGTGCGTATATGTAGGTATATAGCGCTCTAGGTGCATTCGTTGAGACTGGCCTCCTTGGGTCTTGGCTGCCTGTTGCCGCTGGTGTTGGTGTTGGCTGTGCCTAATTTCGATTTTTATTACATTTTTTCTTGTTGTTGATTTTTTTCTCACTACGTTTTTTTTTTATTTTATTGTGTTGTTGATCTTCTTCAACAATTCACTTTCGTCAAGTATTTCTCTCTATCTTCATCTTTTTTTTTGTGTATTCATTCGCCGATTCACGGTTGTTGTTTCGGTTTTTATTTTATTATTTTTGTTTTTTATGTACAGCTCAATTCTCTGCTTGCTTTTGGGGTTTCGTTTGTTTACAAAAATGCATGGCATCAGCTGATTTCGTTTCGGTTTATATACTTTCCATTGCTTTTCCGTTGCTTTTCGATGAAGGTGAACGAGGCTGTTGTCGTTCTCGTCGTCGCTGCTGTTGTTGCTGTAGCTGTTCTTTCTCTGAGTTGTACTGTTGTCGTTTTGAGTTTAGGTCTAAAAATAAATGTTCATATTCATTAAATGCTGCAGTAGATTTAATATTACATGATATATAATTGCACTCTATGATCGGTCAATGTGCTGGTTGGGCCTGGAGTTTTAAGCAAATTTGTCAAGTTACTGTGGGAGAAATATGGATCATGTGGCAAAAAGGCTAATAAATAATGCAGCGAATAGAAAATATAATTGAAAATAAAAAAAAGTAATTTGCCTGAAAGTGTCAAAGCAACTGAACTAGCTCACAGATCAATTTTAACTTATTCAAATTAACTTTTCAAGTCCAATTGCTAGAATGTTTTATATTGAAATTAATTTATTAGTTAAAAGAAATAAATTACAACATTTTTTTAGACATTCATAAAGATGAAAATAGATTTTAAAACTTTTTTTCTTTGAAATTCTTTCGCATCGCATTGTGTGAAAAAAATGAACTTTTTCTACCACATTAAAAGAAATTAAATTGTTGTTGTTAAAAAAATTGTATTTGCCAACAATGACAAAATGGTGTTTCATGCTTCATAACACGAACTGTGCGCTTAGCAACCGCACAATTGACCGATTCCAATGCTGCCGTTGTAATATGTATGTAATGTACATACTTACATAATGTATGTAAGTGTGCAAGTGTTCTGATGCTGGCAACTGCCAAAGAGGCACGTAAATTTCTTTCATGTTATGCACTTCCGCATCACTTTCCGCATGCGAATTGCATTCATTGGTTTGTTGTTTAGCTGTTGTCGGTGTTGTTGTTGTTGCTGTTGCTGTTACTGCTGCTGCATTTGAGCATTAACTGTTTGGCTATTTGCCGCTGTCACTAGCTCGATAATTCTTGTTGTTGTTGTTGTTTTTGAGTGTCACTATTGTTGCATCGTTGCTGCCAACACGCTGTCAGTGTCAGAAGTTGTTATAATTCTTGTTAGTTGTTATATATGTATATATATTTTTGTTGTTGATCTGTTGCTTTTTCTGTTTTCCTGTTGCTGTAGCGGTAATTAAGAGTGTAATGACAGCTGAGTATGCACTGCGTGCATTCAAGTGTGCATTGTTGTTGTTGGAACTCATTAACTTAGCCTGATGCTTTGCAATGACTTTGGCAAAAACAAAAAAAAAATAAATACAAATGTTCAGTTAAAATTTTGAATAAAAATTTGACATTTAAGTTTGGGTAACTTTCCTCAGGAGGAGAAGGAAAATGGGCCAGAAATGCAACTTTGATATTAAAAATTATTATTCAGGAAAATAGAGAATGGAGTATAATTCATGCAGCCCGCAGCTGCGATTAAAAAAATAAAAGTCCTCAAAGCAAAAGTTTATAGAAATATTAAAAAAAAATAGATAGGTAGTTAAAAATTTAAAAACATCAAAATGAGCGCAATGGTCTTTCTAGTGTTAAGATAGTTGGGTAAAAGTTGGGTGAACAAATCAAGTGAAATCAAATCAATAGTAAATTAGTGAATACAAATTACACTAAAACTCAAAAAATCAATGACGATGTGACTGAACTTAGAATGCGAGTGAGTGTTTAATGTTGATGGGATCTGATTCTATTTAGTGATAAGTGATCTTTCCTTTTTGGGGATTATGGTGAATTACTAGATGCGTTCCAAAGTAAACAGGACCTTTTAAAATAATAACAACACATTTGTTTTTGACAAAACTGATTACTTAATTTTATTTAAAATAGTTCCCTTCGGATTCAATACAACGACTTGCACAGCCTAAGAAAAAACATTTCGAATAAGTGTCGAATAAGGTCTTCGGCCGGAATGTCCTTCGGGATGGCGATATACAAGCCTTTTGAATGACTTCTACCTTCTCAAAACTCTTCAGTTTCAACGACAAATGAATTTTTCCGAAAAGGTTAAACTCGAGCGGTGTCAAATATGGCGAATACGGAAAGTGGTTGATGGTTAGTTAAAAAATCGGTCACAAGTTTCTATCGATGAAATGGCGTCAATCAACTTGAACAAAACAATTCGTGCACACTCTTTTCGGTAGCCAAATGTTCAAATTCCACAATTTCAAGAATTTCAGCCATTCAACCACTTTTTGGCTGATGTTTGATGAATTTATACAAAGGTTTGATGACAGCTGAGGTGATCATGGATTTTGATTGGCCAACATGTTGATTGTCTTCATGTCCACACGAACGATTTAAATCACGTATAATTTAACTTTGCCACGGGATAAATAACCATCACCATAAACATGATTCATCAGGATCAGGGAAGCCAAGAGATCAGGGAAGCCAAGCGCAGGAACTTTAGGAACTTCTGCGAGAATATTGAGCAAACCTGTGAGGCATCTAGACTCTACAAGGTTATGGCAAAGGGGCACAGCCTGTGCTCGACCAACCTCAGGAAAAGCAATGGGGAATATACCGCGGGTGAGGAAGAGAAGGTTCAACTACTTCTAGATACTCACTTCCCGGGCTCTGTTGCTTGGAAAGGGGCGGGACAGGATGATGCACTACGCTGGATCTCAAAAAGAGATTGGATAGTGGCAAAGGAAATTTGCACGGAGGAAAGGGTGCAGTGGGCGGTAAATACCTTTAAACCACTGAAGTCACCTGGACCGGATGGCATCTTTCCGGCACTTCTACAGAAAGGGATGGGTATTATCAGGCACCATCTCGTGAGGATAACTAGAGCCAGTCTGGCGCTGGGATATATACCAGAAGCCTGGAGAAGGGCAAAGGTGGTCTTTATACCGAAGGCCGGGAAGAAGGATCCGATTCACCCGAAATCCTTCAGACCAATTTGCCTTACTTCATTTGTACTGAAAACTCTAGAGAAAGTTGTGGACAACTATATAAGGACGACAGTCCTATTAGACAGTCCTCTTCACACTTGTCAGCACGCATATCGGGCAGGACGCTCCACCGAAACTGTTCTATACCAGCTGACAAGTGAGATACAGGAAAGTCTAGAAGAGAAGGAAATGGCTCTATGTGCCTTTCTGGATATAGAGGGGGCTTTCGACAACACCTCTCATGAAGTTATAGACAATTCTCTAACCAGAAGGGGCCTGACAAACCCTCTAAGAGGTTGGATACACAGTATGCTCGCTACTAGGTTGGTTGAGATACAGACTAGTACGGGCGGCCTAGTAATAGCTAACACAACCAGGGGCTGTCCACAAGGAGGAGTACTATCCCCTCTTCTGTGGAGCCTCGTGGTTGATGACCTGTTACAGGAGCTGACTAACGCTGGCCTAACGGTCCAGGGTTATGCGGATGATATTGTAATCCTGTGCAGGGGGAAATTTGAAGATACCCTGCGGGATAGGATAACCTTAGGACTAAGGTTAACCAAGAAATGGTGCACAAAGGTGGGGCTGAACATAAACCCAGCGAAGACCACCATAGTACCATTTACTAGAAGATATAAACTTGACGCTCTTAGACCAATCCGTCTGGATGGGATAGAGCTTGAATTCCAGAAGGAGGTAAAATATCTAGGAGTTATACTAGATCAGAAACTACTCTGGAAAGGACATTTGGAGGAAACGATAAGGAAGGCCACCAGGGTCTTCATGATCTGTAGGTCCATAGCAGGTAAAAGTTGGGGCTGCACTCCGACTATACTGAGATGGATCTACACGGCGATCGTGAGACCTATGATAACGTATGGTTCAGCTGTCTGGGTAAACAAGACCAGCCAACTAACCACTATCAAGGCGCTCAGCAAGCTACAAAGACTGGCATGCGTATGTATAACAGGAGCTATGAGAACGTGTCCAACAGCATCCATAGAGGTTCTCCTTGAACTAACACCTCTTCACTTACACATACAGACCCAGGCGAAGAGGGCTCTTCTACGGATGACTGACATAAATATCGGGAATGTGGGCTTTCTGAGCCGTAAGAGGATTGATACTCTTATTAATCAGTATCCTGACATTGCAATACCGAGGGACACAATCTCACTAAAGTTCAGTTTTGTCAAAAGATTTAAAACTGAACTTAGTAACAAAAGGCTACATGAATCGGCTGAAAGTCAGCTATTATCGCCAATGAACAAACCCCTTTGAATGCCTGTTCAGGCCTATATTCATTGTAGTTGTAATAGGTGCCTCATTTTAAAATGACAAAAATCCGAAAACCTTAAATTTTCTTGCTATTCAATTCCAAGAATATATTTATGTAGTCTCCATGTTATGTTGTCTGCATTCTAAACTTTCCAAGCACTCAATTTAAAAATATTCATTATTGTAATTGGTTTCATATGGGCTCGAAAAGTCTTTGAAAGACTTTTAATTGAGTTTAATAAGCAAACGAAACCTCCTCCACCGTCTACTGACTGACTACAAATAATCGCCACCATATTAATTTCTGCGCAACAAAACCAAATAGATAAATGTAAAAAAAATGAACAAAAAGTCAACAAGAAATAAATTAACGACATGATTGCCACTTGACCTACCACACCAAAATTCAAATTAAGTGCGACAGCGCGCCTTCCATGTTGTCATTGTTGTGTGCCGTTCTTTCACCTCAAGAACAACAATCCGAACACAACATGACAGCAACATGGCAAGAAACATGACAAGGAGAATAGCAACACAACACAACGGCAAACAGCACTGACGAACAACGACACAAGCACGAAAGCGGAGCGAGAGACGGCCGTGTGAAGAACTGAAATGCCGACAGCAATTTTTGCATAGAATTTAAGAAAACCTTCGCTAAGTACACGTAGAATTGGTGCCACCTGAACAGTGGGCGGTGGGTGGCCTTAGGCAGTTAGAGTTAGTTAGTTGTTGTGCTTGTGAGGCGGGTGGCATGTTGCCATGTTGTCGACTGACCTTAAAATAACATTAAACTAAGGCAAGCGGCTATTAGGCAAAGCAACGTCCACACAGCAATGTGCACATTTCTAAATGACTGGAGGCAACACTGGCACTAGCGCCAGAAAATTTCGTTTTTTTTATAAGCCGCAGAGAGACTTTGGCAAATTTATGAAAGTTCATTTTGATACAAATTTATATTTTTATGTGATCATATACAGGCGCACAAGTACATACATACATACATAAATATATAGTAAAAATAATAGCCAGCAACAGCAAGCAACAAGTGGAGAAATTTCTCTAATAGAATGACACCATTTTTGGGTCAAACAAATTGTTATGTGCTGACATGCGCGTTCAATGGGGCCAGGAGGGCGAAAAGGTTTAATCAGAATTTATTGCCGGTGTAAAAACACCCAGGCACACACACACACACACACTATACTTATATGTATATGTACATACACTATACACATGCGTACAATAAATAAAATGAAAAATTCTATGTGCATAGCAAATCGTTTAGTTCGCCAGAGGAGCCACCATTGGCTGCACATGTGACAGTCGAATGGAAATTCACACTTGCACACATATGTATGGCTCCTAAGTTCAAGTTGGCGTCGAATGAAATGTCTACAACAACAAAACCAAATAAATTGTATAACAAATATTAACTGGCCGGCACACCGAACACATGCAAAGAAAAACACAAAAATAAACAAATTAATTAATTATTGTAATTATGATTAGTTGGCGGCAAGTTGTCAGCCATCATAAACATTTATAGACAATTTATTAGTGCGAGCTTTTATGTGCGTTTGCACTCGAAGGATATTCAGATAAATGAAGTTATTTACATGTGTGTTGTTAAGTAATATATATGTAAATACAAATAAAGCACACATAAACATATAAACATACAAAATTGTTACTAATTGAATACAATCATTGTGTTGAAATAGGCAAAACTTAACTACAGTTGAAATCACTTAACTGGAAGTCGCTTAACCCTTTCGGTACAGCTTTTTACTGGGAAAGTTAAAATTTTAAATTTTACGTTTTAGGCTTCTATGTGGTTATATTAGCAACATTCCATAAGACAGTTTTTAATTTTTATACTCGAACCCTGTATTTTAGAGTGTTTTTCTATGAGAGAAACCCTATCGTTGTGGCTGTAATAATTACTTAAACATAAAATTTTTTATGCATAACGAAAATTTGAATATTTCTTAATTTACTTCAGCCAAATTTTTTTTAAAAAAGTATCTAAATTGAACGAAAACGTCAAATTAAAAAAGTTATCTAATTTTTTCTGCTTCTTCTTCCTTTACTATTTCAAGATATACCATTAAAACAACGTGTATACTTCTCTTCTCTCAACTTAATTATTCAGTTTATTAATTTCGTATTTTTCCTAAAACTTCAAACTATTCTAAGGAACAAAAAAAATATAGTATCCACAAGTTTTTTGATCTAAAACAGGCACTGAAAAGAGACTATGCCATATGGCATAGAATAACCGAAAGGGTTAACTGAAAAATCCACTTAATTGAAATAGAAGTACAGGTCCCGTTTTTATTTGGTATTTTTCTTGAAAATTAGTTTGTCTAACTGAAACTATGCATAACTGAAAAAATTTGGTTAAGTGAAAGAATATTTTGAGTACAAAACATAAATTTATTTAATTTCAACTATTTTAACTCCGCCTAAGTGAAACAATTTTGTGAGACATTTCATAATTTAAAAATAATAAAAAAAATACTAATTAAAAAATTAGTATTTAACAAAAGTACAAAAAAAATACTTATTTAAAAATTAGTATTTTTTACTAATTTAAAAATAAGTATTTTTTACTAATTTAAAAATTTTTATTTTTTACGTTACGTTAGTATTTTTACGTTAGTATGGTTACATTAATTGGCGTAGTTGGCTTTTGAAATTGCAACAACTTGAAACAATTTTGGAATGAAAATGTCTTTTCCTTTCACTCATCCGAAGTATGCTTAGGTCCGATTTCACAGTGATTGGTTAACCAATTGTTAACCAATCAATGTTGGATGGTTAATTGGATCGGTTAATCAAGAAATAAATCAGTTGATTTGACAGCGCACACAATTTGGGAAATTTGTCAACATTTGAAATTAAGGAATTTAAAAATTATTTCCTTTTCTTTTTTCACCAGTTTTAAACTCTTAAAAAATCTGGCAAAAATCAGGAAAATGCAAGCGAAACAAATTTTTGTTAAAATCTGTTCTGTTTTGATTTCAAAAGCATCAGAACAATGCTGCCAATAATATGCAAGCAGTGTTACCACTTTTAAGCAGTGCTGCCCCATACAAAATATCCAAATTAGCTGTTCAGATAGCCAGCCACTGTGAAAGCCCAAACTATCACAAACTACTAAAGTATTAATCAGTGGTTAACAATCGGTTCTTGATTAAAGTTAACAGTTGGTTAACACTAGAAAGACCATTGTGGTAATTTTGACAGTTTTTCATTTTTAAATATCTGTATTTTCTTTAGTATTTCTATCAACTTTTGCTTTGATGATTTTTATTTTTTTATCGGGTTCTACAACTAGTTCTACAATTAGGGTTCTACAATTACAATTAACCAAATCTGATGAGTACTTTTCGAGATACCAGCGAATATAATATGTAGACTTTGTAGGTATGCGGTCTTGTGGTCTTTCTAGGGTAAACCAACCACTGTGAAATCGGGCCTTAATTGACAGGAATTTCACTTAACTGGAGCTTAACTGAAAAAACCCATTAACTGTGGAAAAATCTACTTGCAGTTAAGCGAACTCGACTGTACCTATAACAAAAGAATTTTTTCGTTCTGTTGGTTCAACCTTTCTTCAGTCTTTGACTAAACCAAACTTTCATCAAACTATGTAAAATTATCTGCTTTATATACAAGTTTTATTTTTACTCACTTAAAACTCTTTGCTATTTTTGTGCTATCACTAAAATCTGGACACTAATTATCTATATTTATGCATATGAAATTAATTAAGTGAGCGCGTTTCTTGTTTAAGTCAAAGTGATCGACATTAACCACGTTAAATTCAGACAACACAATCTTCAATGTTCATTTCAGACGACAGGCAGTTATTCAACTACAATTTATTAAATACAAATTTAACAATACCCACGTTAATGACGGCTAAAATAAGAACAAAATTTGTAGTTAATGAAGATAGAAATCGGCAGAGAAAACCCGTTTAACAAAAATAGCTACAACTACAAAACAATTATAGCAAAAACATGAAAATCTTTAATATTTTACATATTTGTATGGGACAAGTATGCAAATGAGTGAATATATATGTACACACAATGCAATAGCACAACATTCAGATTTGTTGGAAGTAAATAAATAATTGAAGTGGCGTGGGCATAATAGGGCCAGAGAAATGGATCATAAGGGCCGCCGGTTGGCTGGACTTTAATGTTAAATATTATTTCATTAGTAGAAATTCTATATTGTTGTGTTAGTGTTTTAATGTGTTACTAGAAGGTGTTGTGAGTCCAAGTTGTTGGCTTTGAATGCTAAAACTGACATAACACATTTCATTCATTTCGCTCGACAGAATGACTGCTTTAATTTAATCTATAACTGTTAGTATTATAGAGTATTTAGTCGCACTATATGAAAGTATATATGTATGTAATGCTTCTAGTAAATAGCAGAAGCGTAGCTAGAATTTAATGATGGGGACCCAGTTTCAACAAGAAATTTGTTCATAGTAAATTAACCCTTTGCGACCGTATTAATTTTATATATGGGTGTCATGCTGGTCGGAATTAATTTTCGTTGAAAAAACAGTAATACACAGTATGCATGATTGTGAAGGAAAAATAAAATTGAATTAAAAAAATAAAATAAAAAAAATAAAATAAAAGCTTTGGTGGCTGAGAGCAGACATACGGTCGCAAAGGGTTAAGCATTAAAATTGAAGCCCACCGTACAACTGTGTGCAACTAAAACCAAGCACTTCGAAAACGGAACAACAACTATTTTCATTTCATTTGTCGTCCTATCGTAATTAGTTATTAAAAAAAAATTTTGCTGTTCTTTATCTTCAGAAACGTGTGGTACCATTGATCTGTAAAAACAAAAAATTAAAAATGTTTCGAATTGATAACCATTTCAAACGTTCTAGACCAAGAAAAATAGTGGGAAAACATATTCTACAATGAAAGTACTAGCAGGATTATTATCAGCATGCAAGACATCCATCGTCTTATACTCAAAAATTGCTAAAATCTTATAAGTTAGCCAATGTACCCGAGATTCCCCTAAATAATCTGCGAAATCTCGAAAGCATTTTTCCCGCAAAAAAAAACAATTGACTGAGAAAATAGTTGTTTCTTATTAACTGAACAAAGCTGTATATATGTTATTTTAAAAGTAAGTAAGAAATATATCGCACACGCACTACAAAAGTGACACAACTCAAATATTTAATTTTCGGGTTTATGTGTTAATACTGTGCACAATGCATCAATCTACCAATAAGCAAAAGCTCAGTATATTTTGTTGTTGTTAACTGTTGCAAAAATACAGTTAGGTCTCCCTTTATGTCAGAAGATTGATGCTATTTGATCGCTGAAGCTCAATGCAAAAGTGTCCTAACTCAAATTGTGACACTTTTGACGAAATAAATTTTTGTTGAAGTTAATTTTAAGCAAAGTTCTGACAATTTTAGTATATATTTTCAAATAAAAAAATTAATGTCGAATTCTCAAAATTTTTCTTTCAAATTTTTAACTGTAATTTATAATTATAAAACTCAGCAAAAGTGACATAACTTAAAATAATTCCGTAATTATTGAATTAAAATTCCATCAAAACAGTCAAAACTCAAAATTTTGGATTTTCTAGTGTAAAATTAAAAAAAAATTCTTTTAACTTATCCTAAAGCATAATCGGTTAGGATTTTCTACTGAACGGTCTATACGTTATTTTAAAAAAATGTGTATTTACCTCAAAAACAGTTTTTTGCGTTTCCTGAAAAATCAAAAATTTTGAGTTTGAGTGTCACTTTTGTAGTGCGTGTGCGATATATTTTTAATAAATTTAATAAAAAATAATAACAATTGTTATACAGATTAAAAAATCACCAAATATTAATTTTTTCAGAAATTGTTATTTGATATAATTTCGAGAAAAAGAGCTTGGCTTCAATAAAAACACAGTCTTATAAAACAAAATTCAGACTTCTGTTGGCATGACCGATTTCCAAAACCATGTGTAACCCGAATGATCCCTGAATTATTTTTCTTTCAAATTTTGCGAAAACATTTTTTGAGCAATTTAGTATGAAGCATAATTAAACAATTAATTTTCGTTGCGTTAGCGAATTTAGTGTACTATTGCATATTACATTAATAAATAATAATAATAGTAATTAATTTTCTTAATGGCTACTAAGCACAGATTTGCTCTGTTTTTCATTAGCAAAATTTTCACGCCAGCCGCTAAAAGTGTTAACGTTTCATTAAAACATATTTATGCAGGCTTTACTATAGTTCTTGTATATATTAAGTGATTATGCAATTTTGTTATTTGTTTTCTATAATTAAAACTTCTTCAGTTGTTCTTCAATATTTTGCTTACATTGCAATTTTATTTTATAATGTTGTATTGTTGTTTTCAAATAATTACTTAATGCCTGCCGCAGTGTGGTCTGTATGTACGAATTTCATGCTCAAATTACTGTAAAGACCGAAGGTAAACACAGCCCCACACGAGTAGGTTTACAGCGCTGTGTGTGCAACTGCTATGTTGACCGATATTTTAATTTGATTGTTTGGTTGTTACTGTTGTTGTTATTCTTTCTAATTCAATTCATATGGGAAAATTGCAATCCGATCGTTGTACAATATGGCGAAAATTGTATATTATCAATAACAGCAGCAATTGCGGTGAGAGACAATTTCATCGTCTGCAATTTGCACAACAACAAAAACAACAATAGCAAAACAAACGCCAAGTCAATATGAAATTATTTTAATTTGCAATTTGTGTGTGTGTTGTTGTTGTTTTTTTTAGTTTTTTTTAAAATCAACTTATGCACGTTACATGTGCGGCTCCCGACTTGATTGCCGGTGGCCATGGCAGCGGTCTCAGCGGTGTCTAATTTTACTGCTTGCACTGTTCGCTGTTGCTGCCGCAGACACCTTTGGACCGCGTTTTCCCATGTAGAGCCGTGCACTCAACTGGCGCATGGCGCACGCTGCACGGACGTTTCACATACGCAAACGAAAGTGCAACGTAATGAAATTTAATTTGTAAACTAATAAAATGTTGGCAAAAAAACCCAACTAACTAAAATTAAAAAAACGTTTCATGCTGCACTGCATTTATAATGGCTGCATGCGGCAAGGTGCAGTTTGGCGTTTGATGATTGCCGTAGAGGGGAGGAGTGGTGACCAGCTGGCAGCGGGCAGTGATCAAAATCAAATGAAATGGCCATTATTTCTGCATGTGGCCACAGCCTCCACGCGCTCAATCTGCATTTTGTTGCCATAAGAGAGGGGGCCATCTCTCTTCTTTTGTCGCCTCAACACACCTCACCGTTCGTGTATAGCTCGTTCCGTTCAAACAGCAAAATGAAAATTAAAAAAATATTAAAAAAAACACCGACCTCATCAGCTGTTCGGCGCTGTTGCCGAGCGCACGTTGAGCTCGTTCGTCGCTCATTTGTTTGCAATTTTTGCTGCCACTGTTTTTGCCGTTGGCGCTGTTGCTAAGGCTGTGCTAAATTGTTGCTGCCTTTACTGTAGTTGTTTTCCAAATGTGTGTTACATTTGGAGCCACCGCTGCCGCTCCAAAAGTGCGCGCACGTTGCGCGCTTAAGTGCAAACTAATTAAGCTCGTTGGCTTTGTTATGTTGTTGTTGCTGTTGTTGTTTGTTTTGGGTTTGTTTTGTTTATTTTGACATTTTTAATATTGAACATGGAACAGAAAATGGATTTTGAAAATATGGCGCATTTTGGCGTTAATTTTTGCAAAAAGCATTGGGGCAGACATATTTTTAGTGAATTGAAGGAATTTTTGTAGTTGATTTTTTATGCAAACTGAGAAAAGTAATGTCAGTGAAATTAATTCGTTTCAAGTTTTATACACAAAATTCACAACTATTCATAACATTCGAATCACTCTGTGTGATTAAAATGCAACTGTGCGCATAGGTAACCAATTAGAAGAGTTTTGCATTAATAGAAAATATAAAGAAAACAGGGAAAATAGTTAACTAATAATAACTTTTTTATTAATTTATATGAAAAGAAAACTATGAACTTTAGCATGCATTTTATATTTTATGGGTCCCACAATTACGAGCGTCTGGTACACTAATAGCGAGTTTGTACATAAATGAAGGAGAACTAAAAAGAGCGAAAAGGTCGACTCTGTTAGGCAGAATTTGCTCTTTCCCAGAATAACAGGAAAGCAAAAAGTAAAAACAAGTAAAAAACGGACTATTAACCCTCAAATGCATAGGTGCGCTATAAGGCGGGATAACATAATTTGAATTTTTTTAATTTCCTTATTTAATTAATTAATTTATTAATTAATTTTTTTATAAAACTGTATTTACATTGAAGCTTCTTTTCTCCAACTTATGTCATTTCAAACTCAATAAAGTTTTGTATTTCTTAATGTCAAAATGTGATATTTCAACATATCTTTTATTTAGAAAATAATTTATGCATTTGAGGGTTAATTTGTTTATAAGACTGTTTTGATATTAAAGCAAAGCTTCTTTTCTCGAACTTATGTCATTTCATACTCAATAAAGTTTTGTATTTCTTAATGTCAAAATGTGATATGTCAACATATCTTTTGTTTAGAAAATAATGTATGCATTTGAGGGTTAATTCGTTTGTAAAACTTGTTTTATATTGAAGCAAGGCTTCTTTTCTCAAACTTATGTCATTTCAAACTCAATAAAGTTTTGTATTTCTTAATGTCAAAATGTAATATTTCAACATATCTTTTAGTTAGAAAATATTTTATGAATTTGAGGGTTAATTTGTTTATAAGACTGTTTTTATATTCAAACAAAGCTTCTTTTCTCGAACTTACTCATTTCAAACTCAATAAAGTTGTGTATTTCTTAATGTTAAAATGTAATATTTCAACATATCTTTTATTTAGAAAATAATTTATGCATTGAGGGTTAATTCGTTTATAAGACTTTTTTACATTGAAGCAAAGCTTCTTTTCTCCAACTTATGTCATTTCAAACTCAATAAAGTTTTGTATTTCTTAATGTCAAAATGTAATATTTCAACATATCTTTTAGTTAGAAAATAATTTATGCATTTGAGGGTTAATTTGTTTATAAGACTGTTTTTATATTCAAGCAAAGCTTCTTTTCTCAAACTTATGTCATTTTAAACTCAATAAAGTTTTGTATTTCTTAATGTCAAAATGTGATATGTCAACATATCTTTTGTTTAGAAAATAATGTATGAATTTGAGGGTTAATTTGTTTATAAGACTGTTTTTATATTCAAGCAAAGCTTCTTTTCTCGAACTTACTCATTTCAAACTCAATAAAGTTTTGTATTTCTTAATGTCAAAATGTAATATTTCAACATATCTTTTATTTAGAAAATAATTTATGCATTTGAGGGTTAATTTGTTTATAAGACTTTTTTATATTGAAGCAAAGCTTCTTTTCTCGAACTTATGTCATTTCAAACTCAATAAAATTTTCGATTTCTTAATCTCAAAATGTAATATATCAACATATCTTTTATTTAGAAAATAATTTATGCATTTGCGGGTTAATTTGTTTATAAGACTTTTTTTATATTGAAGCAAAGCTTCTTTTCTCGAACTTATGTCATTTCATACTCAATAAAGTTTTGTATTTCTTAATGTCAAAATGTGATATTTTTTTTCAACATATCTTTTATTTTCTGAAACTTAACACCACTGCAATATAAATTCAATTCTTTTCAATTTGATGTATTCTATAAATAAGTAAGTTTTTAGTTTTAACTCACCTGAACATATTCACAGCAATTCTCTACACAATAAGTCACTCATTGTGCAAAATCACAGCACGGCCACCACTTGCACTTTACTCCACTTTTTTCCCACTTTTGAACGCCAACCACATCCCATCCATCCACCCATCGCCATACACTCTCGCCCTCACCACGAAGTCAGTGCACCTCAATTGTCTCTTCAACCTGGATGAGAGTGTTTGTGTGTGTGTGTTTGTGTGTTTGTGTTTGTTGCACTTTAATCTCCCATTCAAATTGCCTGCTGATTCGCAACTCTGTTAGTGTTGTTGTTGTTGCTGCTGCTACCGCTGCCGTCGCGGCTATTGCTGACGTTGATATTTTTACTGCCGTTGTTACCGTTTTATATGTCGTTGTTATTGTTTTTGTTTTTGTTATTGTTGCTGTGCATATCACCAGCGCCATATGCGCTGCAATGCCAGCACAACGCGACATAATGCTGCCATGTGTGCATACATATTGCTGTTTGTTGTTTGTGTCGCTGTTTTGCTTTTGTTGTCATTCACATCTGGAAAATCGCATTGAGGGTGTTGGCTGGCATGGCTGTTGCACTCGCTGGCTAACTGGCTGGCAGACGGGCTGATTATGCTTTTACATGATGCGTGCTTGCAACACGTAATTGCCACTTGCTGTCGTCGTTTGAATCTCAGTGGTCGGCTGCTGATGGCAAATTTGTTGCTGTTGCTAAGCGCTCAAATGCGATAAACGTTTTTAAACATGTGAGCGACATTTTTTTTTGCCTCAACTGTTTTAAATACTGTGTGTGTGTATGTTTTGCACAATAATCAGCAGAAATAAACGGCTTTAGCAGCAAATTTCATGTGCTGTCACAAAAATGTGTGACAATGTGTCACAATAGTGTCTACTGTAAGCAATTGCATAACTTTTATGATTACGATTTCAATCTTCATTGCTGAGGTAGAAAATTTTTGTATACAACAATGTTCATCACAAACGTGTGGAACAACATGTCACAACAATTGTAATTGTCATTTTTAACCGTTTTGCAACGCAGTTTTATCTCGAGAACGGTTTGTTTTTTTAACTGTAACGAAATTTGGACACAGGATTTAGAAAAAATGTGTATGGGATCCAAGCAAAGTCCTTGATCCTTCATCGTTATCCTGGGAGCTTATAATTTTCATCAGATGAATGGACATAAAAAATCTGTCAAACATACATATAAGCAACGAATAGTTGAAGCTAATTTTGTTATGCCTCTTTCACCAATCATTGGGATGCCTTGGGTTTCAAATACATTGAGCAGTACAAATTTATGCGTGTTTAAAATTTACTGAAACATATGTATTGGGCCACTAGTCGCGAAAGGGTTAAACTGTTTATGTATAATATGTGTGCATATGTTTGAATTTTCTTCATTTAAGTTGATTTTCATTGTTGAAACTTGTAAATCTCATTGAGAACTAAAAACATTATGTCACATAAAAGTGGCACAATACAACTAAAATAATCAATTATTTAAATGTGTGTTAACTGCGATAATTATATTTATAACACAAATTTTGCATTTGAAATGTTTAAACTGCTATTTTGAAGGCATTTTTTTAAATAACTGCAATATTTTGTCATACAAATGTGACAATGGCAATGTGTAACAATGATTTGAGTTGAAGTCATTATAATACTCGCATATATTTTTTTGGTTTAATGTTTAAATTAATCTTTTAAATGAAGTTTTTTAAATAAATAACATATTCTGTGACCTTAATGTGTGACAATATATGTCACAATAATTTTAACTGAAATACTTATAATTATAACACAAATTTTGTATTTGCAATGTTTACATTGTTATTTTAGGATGTTTTTTTAAATAACTGCATTATTCTGTCACACAAATGTGACAATGATGACAATGTGTAACAATGTGATTTTAATTGAAAGCATTACAATATTCGCACAAATTTTTTACTGTTTAATGTTTAAATTATTTTTTTTAATGACGTTTTTGAAATAACTAGCAAATTCTGTAACATCAATGTGTGACAATTTGTCAAAATAATTGCAACTGACAACACAAATTATGCATTTGCAATTTTTTTACATAACTACAATAATCTGTCACACAAATGTGACAATGACAATGTGTGACAATTTATAATTGGTTATTTCTAATATTGGCACCAAATTTGGCACCATTTTAATGTTTACATTAATCTTTTCAATGAAGTTTTTGAAATAACTAACATATTCTGTCACATAAATGTGTGATAATGTGTCAAACTAATTTTAATTGAGGTATATTTTATTCATATTTGCACAAATTTAATGTTTAAGTTAATCCCTTGAGTGTATTTTTTTTAATAAATAAAATATTCTGTCACATACTATAAATGCGTGAAATGTGTGAAAATGTCACGCAATTATTTTAATTGAAGTACTTATGATATCTTTACATATTTTACTTTGCAATCTTTGCTAACAAATATGCATATCCATCCGTTCCATCACATTAAAGTGTGACAATATGTCACAATAGTTTCAATTATGCTACTTACATTTTATATATATATTATATTTTCTACTTTAATTTGTTTCGGTGTTTTATGTTTTCCATTTTGCAAACTTGTTCATGCCACCAGCCGTTTCTCTCATTCAATGGTCACTCTTTACGCTCAATTACTTTCCTGTACAGTGTACACATGCCATCATCATGGATTGAATCACGTGTTATCAGTCACATGAACACTTTACCTCAACATTTCATCAGCAATGCGATGCCTTTAATTATGCATGCAGTTGCTGACTGAACGGCGTTGCAAACATACAAACTTGATTACAAGTGTGCAGTAACGCACACAGGGGGGTAGACGGGGCCCAAATACAAAAATTGCTAGTACAAAATATGGTTTCAAATGATGTTGGGCTCAAAAGTTGAAAACCTATTCAAAAAAAACCTGCATGCGCCACTGCAAGTGTGTGCGTATGTAAAATTGCACATGTAAAGTTGTGCGTATGTAAAATTGCACATGTAAAGTTGTGCGTATGTAAAGTTACACGCCGGCACTCTCACGCTGCGTCAAGCATGTGTCGAACATGCGACATGGCATGATTGCTGGGCCCACGCTACACACCCCTACAAGTAGACAAACGGGCAGACACAGTTGGCACAGCGAATCGGCACACGAAACATCTGGACAGACACTTTTGTAAACGCCTCAACAAGACAAATTACTAAATTTTTACAAACAACAACAAAAAAGTGCATACTATAAAAAGTGCTGCTCGCTGCTAAACGTACGAAACGGCAGAAAAAATGCAACACTAGCAAACAAACAAATGAGAAAAAGTACAAAACAGCGACAAGGCAAGAAACTGCAACTTCCAAAGCCGGGCAACACATCACCGCAGCCGCAGTCGCTGCCGAATGGCCAAAGCGTAAAACAAAAACAAAAACCATTTGCCAGTTGTACGTCGACGGCATCGGCAACGGAGGCGATGACGACGACGACGACGACGACAACGTCAGTGCAACGAATGAGGTGACTGAACTTGTTGAACTGCAGTCGAGCTCGGCCGCTGCAGTTGGTCGCTGTTGTGCTGCCGGCTTCGCGCTGTTGCTGAGGTAGTAGTGGCGGCCGTGCGTGCTGGCTACGTGGTTGCACCTCCGTGCGGCAACGTTGCACGCTGCACCCTGTGGCTGCGGCCCCAAAGCTGATACTCGCTGCAGCTGCAGCCCACTGCTGTCTCGGTTGCCAGGCAGTAATCGCGGCCACAAACGGTAGTCGCAGCAGTCGTAATGGCAGCGAATATTGCCGGCCGTAGTGGGTGTAATGAGAACTGCTCTAAGTGGTTGCAGGTGGTTTTGTCTTGCATGTTGCACTGCAGCGTTTACAAGCAAATCACACAAATCGCTCGAAATGGTCTGCAACGGTGCGGGCTTTGACTCGGTGCTGCTGTGATTCGACCGCAGTCGTACACGTAATTGCAGTTGCAATTAGGCTTGCTTGTTGTTGTGTTTTTGGGGGGCGCGCGACACAGAACAACCGACAGTAAGACAAGTAGCGGTAAAAGTAATGTTTGAAATTGGCTTTTCTTTTACATTTCTAATGAGTTTTCATGTGCAATTAGAAAAATATTTTGAACTTTTCAACGGTTAGACATTCGAAATTGGCTCAGTTGTTGTGATGGCTGTATTGGAAATGGTAGGATTTATTAACTTTACTAGGCAATGCGAAACACAGAAAGAGCCATAAGGGTCATAAGCTAGGGTCACTTGGGTCATGGAACTCTAAGCTTTAAGCTTAAGGATCCATAGGATCTCTCAAGGACATTTGCCAAAGCCTCTTCAAGTTAGAGTTAAGTTCAAACCTGATATTGGAGGAAACTTTATTATACAAGTTGCATGTAATAGGAATTCATAGGTCGCAGGGATTAGGTGGCTGCATATCTACCATTTATATTTCTAATTCTATTCACTTGAACCTAACTCCAAGTCCGATAAAGCGTTCTAAAAATATGGAGAAATAAGAGTATCAACGAGAAAAGACAACCTTCGACAACGCGACTTGAACAGGTCTATGCGCAGCTTTTATTTGTCTCATTGGGTTTAAATGTATGAAATGTTTGCTTGCTTCAACGGTTAAGATGAACTGGACTGGACTAGGACTGTTTCGATTGCAGGAACACAACGGTGATGGTTCCAGATGTTTCCAAACGTACTGCAATCTTCCTGTTTAGATAGAACGCGCTGCCCTGGAAAATCTCAGACTCAACTCAACTTCTTTAAAAGATTTTAATGTGATCAGCATTGAGGCGGTGGAAAATTCTTATAGAAACTGGTAGCTTCGTGTACAATAGTCTGCCGGATTTTTAACCACTGCAAGTGGCAATGTATAGGTCACACGCTAAGAAGACCACAGTCCAGCATCATAAGAATGGAGCTTGACTGAAACCCCCAATGGAACCCAAGTGGCGGACGACCGAAAAAAACCTGAAGTAGGTCGATTCTAAGCAACATCACATGGCCCTATTGTTGTGGTCCTATTCTCCGAAGTAGAGTGAGTAAGATTGATAAAAAAGTCATCCCCTGTTCGGAGATTTACCGAAGCGGGTCACACAGTGGGTGCGTTGCTGGGCTAGAAAATATTTAGAGGAAAGGAAATTTGGAAAAGTTGGAAGAGTGCGGGACCATGCATCAGGTAGGAGTCGAACCCACGACCTCTGATATGATAGGCTAGTGCACTCATTCTTGTCTATCGATAATGCTACATATCGCATACTAAATACACAGAAATCAAAATTTAAAATTTTCTGAAATCTACTTTTTCCATAAATAAAATCTCAGTACACAACTCTACTTGGAAAATATTATTATTATCACTTTCTTCTTTAACTGGAAATATTTTTTTGTTTCTTCAGCATTAAAGTTTTTGCCACCAATGAAATTTTGAATTTTTTGTTCCATTTTGTATTTAGTGTGCGATATGTCTTCGAATATTAGTTAATAAAAGTATTTTATTTTATTCTTCTTTTATAATATTAAATATTCGTTCACTGATTTTTAAGGGTTTTATAAATTTAACAATCCGAAGCATTGCCTTTGTAAGGTCAGCCATTTTTGCTGAAGAAGCTTCGAGCAAAATAAGTTAAAAAAAGACTTTATGACCATTAACTGAAACCCTTCAAGTTCAGTCATTTTCACTGAAGCAGCTTTGAGCATTTAATACCCAGTTTTTACAAATTTTATCAAACGAAACCTGTGCTACGAGTACGAATGGATCAATTATAGTCAACTTCAACTTAAAAAATAAAGAAAATATTTCAACATGGATGAAATGGAATTTTATTGAAACTAGATTTTACTCCTATTGGGTTATTAGATCCTAGTTGGTGAAGAAATAGAAGATGAGCTAAAGTTAGGGCTAATACAATAAGTGGGAGAATGAAGTGGAAAGTTTCGTTTAACCCTTTCAATACTGCGGGGATATATAAGTCCCAGACAATGTTCAAAAATTACTGGTGCGAAAAGTATTCGCTTTTAAAGTGCTGGGATGGGACTAAACAGTAGTCTGTAGTCAGTACTTCACAACACGTGTTTTGGTTAGCATAACCTAACCTAAAAAAAAAAATCTGAAATGATGTAAACATGTTCTTTTACTTATTTACAACACATTTAGTTCAATTATACAGTAATATCTTCACTGGCCAAAAGTCGTTGTGAAAGGGTTAAAGATAATTTCTTCTATTTAAACTAAACTGATTTTTAAAATGTGTTCAAAAGACGAAATGAAAACGAATTCTATCACTGGACGGATTTGATTGAAGAAAATGTGTTGGAAGTTGCAAGGTTGGAAAATTTATTTCCCTCTTTGCAACAAAGTTTTCAATGAAGTGAAACAAATTTTGCTATTCAAAGCAAAAGAACAAGAACAAGAAGAACAAAACAAGTTAAAATTGCACAAGTTTATAAAAAAATTACCTTTTGTACAACTCGAAAAACTTTATTTAGAGTTTTTCTTTAATGTCTCAGGGAATTTACTATTTTGTAACTACTTTACAAAAAAGCTTCAACTGCTTAATGTAGCGTGTAAAGTGTATGTCCCTTACCTTACCTAACCTACATATTTCATAAAGAATACTTATTTCAAGTGGTTCGCATGGGAAGAGAGAATGGGTTTAACCCTGCTCATCATGAAGAGTCTAACCTTACCTAACCTAAAAAAAAAATCTAAAACTTATTCGCGTGGCAATAGAAACCCTAATTCTTCCATCACAGCTCAACCGACCTTGCCATATGGTAGATTTGTTCAATTTTTAAAACCATATCTTGATGACTTCTGACCAGTCCACGGCCGCCATCAATGTCAACCCATTTTTATCTCTGTGTTCTTCTCGTGTTACAAGAATTTTACGATCTTTCCAAAGTGTCCATACAGCACAAATTAAGCCGTTGTATTACATTAATGTTTTTACGACTTTGCAACTTGAGTAAATCCCAAAACTATTAACTGTAGAAACCGCCAACATTGATAACTCTATAACTATTTATAAACATTTGAATACAAATTTTCGGATTTAATAAAAAAGCGACAACATCTTTTCGGCAATATTGTGCCCACAATAGTTTAGATAACATCTGTGGCTGTGCTATGCTGGTTTATCACGGCCAGTGGCGCACACAGGGGTTCAAACCCCCCAAATACAAAAAAATGCTGGTACAAAATATGGTTGCAAGTGGCATTGGGCTCAAAAGTTGTACGCAAAACCCCCCGCAAAATGAAATTCTGTGTGCACTACTGGTCACGGCATATCTTGTCGGCGTATCTTGCGGCCGTACACACGTTCATGAATATTTGTGTGTGTGTGTGTGTGTGCGGATAATGGCCGCACGCTCTGCACCGCATGAAAGTGTGTCCGCGTATGGATTAGTCGGGCGTTTTTTGTTATGATTTTAATATCGCATAATTTCCTTAAACATATTCAAGTTGCGATAAAAATAGAAACTCGAAAAAAGCGCATAAGAATATTATGATTGTTAAAGAGAAACGAAGCCAAAAAACAAAAACAGAAGGCAAGGAAATAAAAAAATGTTGAAAGAAACCTCATTTCGTGGAGGTCAACATTTGAGATTTCGTTTCGTTTCGAGCGACACAATAAATTAAAAATTTTATTGCTAAACTAATTATTGGGCTTTTTTTTATCGGTTTGAATTCAATTAGCAGTTGGCAAGCAGACCAAAGTTTTGACAAAATTTAAAACTAAATCACATTTACTAAATCATTAAAACCAGCTTCACAAAATTGGATACACAAAATGAAGCAAACAATACAAATAAAACAACAAACAAACAAACAAAACTTTATAATTTTTTTTTATTTAAGAAGATTGGAAAATTACTTAAGCCGCTTTGCTTAGGTATTAATAGCATTTTTTGCTGAATAAATCAAACAAGCCAAACGCACAGAACATGCGCCAAACAGAAGTAGGAAGCAACAGGGAACAACAACAATTATGTATGTATGAATTTATGCCAAATAAATAAAAGCTGCTTTGAGTTTTTGTACATAAAATTTTATGTTGTTGTATTTTTTGTTTTGTATGCTTTGTCTGCTTATGGGCAGATAATGAAATCTAGTGGAATTTTTGCAAAATGGCAAATAATACAACAACAACAACTAAATGCGGAAAAAAAATTATGTGAAAACATAAAAAAATTAACAAGATTTGCGTTTGACTTCACAAATGTCAATTGCAGCTGATAAAAGTATTTCATGTTTTCAATTATAAAAATAATGCAAAAATTTTTATACATATGTATGTATGTATGTCTAGATTTATATGTATTTTCGAGGTATGCATATATATATGTTTTTGTATATACTCGTATGTATATCAAAATGAAATGAAGGCAAAAACAATTTATGACCAAATGTTATGAATAAAAAACAATAAAATTTTTTATGCGTTTCAATATGTGTTGGTAGTGGCCCAAATCACGTATTTGCCCTTAACCTCATAATGAAAATAATAAAATCAGATTATTTATTGGTTCAGCTTTCGAGGTAGAAAGGCTGTATGTGCTATACATACGTGTGTACATATATGTATGTATGTGCGTGTAGTTGGTTAATCGAGTGACTGGAAAAAATAATCGACAAGAACTTGTTTCAAATGTTCTGAATCAAATCATTTATAATATAAACATTTTCTAAATTTATTTTTACTAATTATACATTAATTTGAATTATTCTTTAGTTAAAATTTAATAGCAAACACTATTAGGAATTGATTTAAATTGATTTATTACTTAAGATATGAAACGTTTTTTACTGGGCTCAAGTCTGCAATCTTAAATTGTCATTTTAAAACAAGTCCCGAAAAAATACAAAAGAAACTATAAAATCAGATTTTTTAAATTATAACTTCTAACACTAAGAGCAGAGCTGCCGTTGAAGTTGATTCATTCGTTAAGATAGAAAACGTGTTTAACTGGGTTGAAGTCTGTTCTCATTTTAAAACAAGTTCTAAAACTTCAGAGAGAGAGAGTTAATTATTATTTATTTATAATTATTAAAATCAATAACTCTTTGTTCAAAGTTGGAATTTCTAATACTACTAGTTACGGTTGAAGTTGATTTATTCGGTCAATAGGAAACGTGTTTTACTGGGCTGAAGTCTGTAATATTCAGTTGTTATTTAAAACCAGTTAATTATGATTTTTTATAATTATTTAATTAACTAATTCTTTGCTTAAAGTTGGAATTTCTAACTCTACCAGCTTCCGTTTAAGTTGATTTATTCTTTAAAGTAGGAAAAATTTTTTTTATAAGACTCAAGACTACTGTTGTAATTTTGAAATGAATTCCTAAAATGTTCGAAATACTTTATTTCAATTAATCTTCATACACTCTCCACCGAAATTCTCGCTGGCGAATTTTCGCTATAAATCGGAATGTCATACATTTTTCATTTCCTAATAAATTTGTAACTTTTTTAACTTAATGTTGCTTTCACTAAGCTTTTTGCGCGATTTATCTGCATATCGATCTTCACCTTGGAAACTGACTCATTGCAAATACTTATTCCGTCTATCATTATTGCAGTTCCTTTACTTAATTTTGTCATACATATCTAAATATTCACCTGAACCTCTTTAAAAAGGTTTAATTATGTTTTTTTTTTAATTTTATTAATTTAATTTATTTTTCATTTCTTTTAAATTTATTTTCATATTTAAAAACATTTGTAAATTTGTTCAGCGAACTTCACTCTGAACTTGACTATCTAACCTAACTTTTACTAATGTGTCTATTGTCCCTATTTTGTATGAGCTTTGTTAAAAAAAAACCTGAGTTTGGAAATATTAAAGGCTACATACATATATTCGATTTTTTAATTTATTTTATTGTGTTGGTACTAAGGTGTTCAATCCCGAAGCATTGTGGATGCTCCGGGATTTCGTAACTTGAAAATGGCAATTCTGGGGTTTTTTTTGGGATTTTTCGGGATTTCGTTTTGTTAAACTTTTTCAGCAGAAAATTATAGAAGCTAGTAAAATTTGTTATATAAATACATACTTTTTCTGTTGATTCATGAAATAAAATAGTATTCTATATAAATTCGGTTTTTATTTTAACAAAAATGGTATGAGATTCGTATAAAACTATGGCGTAACCAAAACAAAACCAACAATTCATTCATCTTTTGTAAGTTAAAATTTAGTTTAGTGAATAATATTTCGATTTTGATACTCCGAAACCCTTCAATTTATGAAATTTAATGAAAAATTAGAAGTTACAAAACTGGAGACTGAAGTTGGGGTAAATGACGTCGAATCGAGTTCTAAGTTCACGAAAGAGCTTGAAAATGTTTAAGAAGCTAGTATTATTCTGAGATGGTTTAATGTAGGGCCGACATGCAATCATTTATTTTCTCAAATATTTCAGGGCTGAAAAAAGCCGGGATTTCGGGATTCGGGATCCCCGAACATTGACATTGCTATTTTACATGTTCAGTTTATTTTTAACAAATATATAAATGTTAGAACTGTTTTGGTGTGCTTAACGATTTTTTGCTATTGAACAATGTTGTAATTTTTGGCCAAAAACAACACCGTAATCATGTCTCAGTCACCGAATTCACAGTGCTTGGCGCTCTGTGACTGTTGCCTTTTCCTAAAAATTAAACGACGCACGGAGAAGAAAGGAGATTCGACACGAGTTCATAATATCTGAGGTGAATTATTTTGAAGTGAACAAAATAGATAGTGATCAACATTTTTCGAGAAAAATAAAAAGTCACTCTTGTTTTTACAAAACTCCTTTCCTTAACAGATTCTTATTTGAAAAAACCTTACCCACTTCTCACGCAAACTCATCTGAACTGAAATTTCTCCCAACTAAACTCACCTTGAGAGACATTTTCGCACCTAACCTCAATTAATTTCCAATTCTATGATTGTCCAGCGCTCTTTTGTTGGGTCTTTGCATGTTTAGATGGTCTTCGAAATCTTTCGCTGATAATCAGCGCTTGGAAAGTTTTGCGCGCAGCAGCAATGAGTCCGCACAATTCGAGAAATTGTTTAGAGCAATTAAACTTTCATGTGTTATGAAAAATATATAAATGATATACATACTTAAAAACATTTATAGACAATCGCAAAACTAGAGTTGACTCGTCTCAATTGTACATATTTGCACACTTAATTTTTTGCCATTAGCTCTCGCAGCGTTCGGGTTGTCAAGCGCGCTGCTCGCTTAACGCTGCGCTCTGCCGTCTGGGGCCCTGCAAGTAGGCGGCGGCGTGTTGCTGGGGGCGCGTATTCGATTCGTGTACCAATCGGCACGTCCGTGTTGCCAGATTCTTATCGCCGATCGGTGACGATAAGTCGCACACGGAACATCAGCTCAGGCTCGTCCAAACACACACACACACACGCATACATGCAAACACATCATTGCAATGATAACTTTTGAAGCAATCAAAACAATAATCTTGACGATTTTTGCACTGCTTGTGTGTGTAAGTTTTTGTTGTTGATGTTTTTTTGTTAAATTAATTATGGCCTGGTTTTGTTGCTTTGTTTGTTGCCAATTCTTTGGTTTTGGTTTTTTATTTTGTTGTTGTGTTTGGCTTCTGCTTACTGCATTAGTCATACAATTCAACTATTTATGCCAGTTTGCTTTTGTTGCTTTTTTTCCCCGTTATTGTCTATGTAAAGCCACACAGCAGAAAGTCAGGAACACAACAAATACTTTCAACGAATATTCTGGCCTTTGTGCTATCAGCGCCGCTGACGTACGTCGAACACTTAAGCAAGCGAATACCTCGACGGCGAACTAACAAATGACAACAATAATGAAATTTGATGTAAACAATTTGGTTGTTTTTTGTTTTTGCACGCTTCTGTCCTGTTGGGGCTCTATGCGATTCTCGTAGATCGTTTCGTTGTCTCTACGGGTTCTTGACTATTTTTGTATTTGTTTATATTTACATATATTTGATTTTCTTTTGCATTTTAATAGAGTTTATTCGGTTTTTGTGAGTTATGCAAATGCTTTGTCTGGTGTTTGTTGTGCGCTTTTTTATGGAGTTTTAAATGGGTTTTGAATTTTTTCAATCTACATCGATGCATTTACATGTTGTTGTTCCAAGGACACAGGCACATTGACATTACTCTTCATTGTATCAAAGCCACGTTTGTCACTCGATCACAATTTTGTGAACCAGATATTCCTAGAAAAGCAATCAAAATGCAACCATAAAAAAGAAAACGAAATTTTGGCCGTTTTTTCTTTCTCTAATTTGACAAAGTTTTGGTTTGGTCGCAAAGTAGTAAACAAAAAAAAACAATCATGACCAAATGAACGATCACAACGCCAAATGTTTTTCTTCGAGGAAAAACATTCAAGTTAACAAAAAAAAAAGGGTCTTCACATGTAACCTTGCTACATTATGTTTACTAGAATTCCCTTGCATTTAGTCAATTAACCTATTTTGCTTAAAAGTAACCAACTGTGGTACAGCTATTATCAAAAGCAAATTTCATATGTTGAGCAAGAGCAAATTTCATATGTTGTTGAAATTTTTTTTATAAATGGCATTCAAACTTTCAGAACTTTTGTTATTTGTTTGCTACATCATTGGGTTCACAACTTTCGAGTGTGACGACACACATCGTAATCGGCTAATGTGGCTGCCAAATCGCTTTTGGCTGTCGTACTGCATTCTGTTCAGGCAGTTTAGCAACTCAAGCGCTTCTCCGCAAATGGCGCACACCTCCGCTTGAAAGCCGATAGTCTGCTTGCTAAGTGGGAGAAAAATATCTATGTATGCAATGCTACGCCAGCTTCCCGGGAATTCTAATTCAAGCCCAAATACAACTCAAGTTCTCTGCCATTTCAATTGAGCATGTTTAACCCTTTCCGGTCAATTTCCAAATTTCTTGAGATAAAAATTTTTCCTTCAAAATATTGACTCGTATTGAACATTTTAGGAATAAAATACAAAAACATTTAAAAAAAATGATTTTGGTTGAGAATTACAGCTTCATCAGTTTTGTACGATATATATATACGATATATATGTATATATGTACAATGGTCCGCAAAGGAGTAAAAATTCAAGAATTTTTGGTTTCGGTTTTTTAAGTTTTATGAACAATTCATTGATTTTTTTGATAGAAAACATAAATTATAACATCAAAAAATCAAAACGTGATTTCATTTTGATCGAAAGTTATATAAATTATATATATAAACAATTGATTCACATTTATTCGGCCTTAATCAGAATCAGAAGAAGAACAGAATCAATTAAAATACATACAGTTTTACAGAAAGGCACTGAATATAGCACCTTTTTTATTATCGTAGTGGGAGTGGCAAGTAAACATGTCTAACCTTACATAACCCGTGTCTTCAGTAAAACACAAAATCGTCTAGTAATTCTTATTTCTAATCGAAAATTGCCGAATAGTCGAATTTTATTGGTCACGTGGTTTACAGATGGGCGTGGCAGGCATACAAAAGCAAAAAATCTATTAACCTATAACTTAAAAAAAATGCAAACATAACTTGCAACCTTTGCCTTCCATTTGTACGACATATCGTATAAAGCTTTGCAACCTTTGTGGTCATTTGTACGATATATCGTACAATTCTTTTAAAGACTCAGGAAAAATATTTAGACGCAAAAAATGTTAAATTTAGTAAGTTCTATAATTTGTGAAATTGTTTCGCTTTTTGGTACCAGAAAGTATTACATAAGTATTTAAAAATTCCTACGCAGAAGTACCGTCATTTGCTGGTTTTTCAAATTCTTGCAAAAAGCTGCTTACAAAACTCACTCATACTGTGTAGCCACGGCTATTATGATTTATATTTTTAAGCAGAATGATACAACACAGCCTACTTAATGAAAATTTAAAAGCTGTTGCATAAAAAGTGCGTTCGCTGTCAAATAAAAAATCGTCGAAAAAATTGTACGATATATCGTACCAATTTCCGGAAAGAGTTAATGGTCTCCCCCGTTACCCCAAAACTATGCGACCCACAAATTTTTGAGCAGCATGCGACTGAAAAACATACAAAAGCAAAGAACAACAAACATCATCATAAAACATGTAAAAATATTCGACAATATAATAAAAAATATAAAAATATTTCAGCAACAATGGAAAGTCAAGAAATGCGCCGCTGTTGACACAAAAAACGCGACACGTGTGCTGGCCATAAAAAATCATGAAAAATCCTAATATGAAGGCGAAACGCAACAACAAAACATTTGTATTCAGAGTTTCGAATCAATAATGCATACAGTTCACACCCAGAAAAAAAACCAATCCCAGTCAATCCCAGATTAATTTGAGCCTTTTTCACACAAGCAGCCGAATCGTTTGGAAATCGCTTGCCGTCCGTCCGTCTGCTAGTCGGTCAGTGTAATTGATGTCTGTTGTTCGCAGCAAGCAGCAATGCACTCACAATGATTAATATACCAGACAAGTAAACAGAAAATGTATAAATATGAGATAAAATTGTATTTAAATTAGACTAACAAAACGTTAAACAAACAAAAGAAACACTAGCGAATACAAAATAAAATAATAGGTAAAGATATAGAAAATATGAAAAAGACACATGAAAATAACAACAAATATTTACAAAAGCCAACGGCAGTTGGCTGCCATGCCAACGTGTTCTGTTTTCATTGACGGTTGCAAAAAAGGCTAATTTTTCTTATTGGTTGTTGTTGTTGTTGTTGTTATTTGTGGTTTGGCACGTTCGATTCAATCTTATGAAATTAACATTCATAAATATTATTGAGCAATAATGACAATAATGAATAAAAACGGTGAAACGGCATGGGGTCACCGGCGGTGGTTTGCCGTCGTAGGTGTTCTCCAGACCGCACAGGTTGCTCTCTGCAAGCTTGACCAGCTCGTCGTGCTTCACGCCACCGGCTCCGGATAGCACAATACGCGACGCCTTGTAGTGTGTGGAAATGTAGTCGGTGAGGTCATTCTTGCCGATGGACTTGATGTTCTTGGTGGGGCCAAGAATGGTCTGGCCTAGTGGGGTGCCCTGATAGGCGGTGGCATGCAAGTGATCAAACACCACCTCCTGCAAGTTACTTTCCACCTCCTGCATTTCGCGCAAAATCACAGATCGTTCACGATCAATTTCGGATTCGCCTAGCTTCGAGTTCTGAATGATGTCAGCCAAAATCTCAACAGCCTTTGGCACATCCTTCGACAGACATTTCGCGTAGAACACGGTCTGCTCGCGCGACGTGTAGGCGTTCAGGTGGGCGCCCATGTTCTCCACCTCCAGCTCCAGGTCGGTCTGCGAGCGCTTAGCGGTGCCTTTGAAAGCCATGTGCTCCAGAAAGTGCGCCACGCCATTGTTGTTGGAATTCTCTGAGCGCGAGCCCGCATCAATCCACAGACCAACAGTGGCAGTTGAAGCCCCGGAATCTTCGCTGGCCACGCGCAGACCATTGTCCAGACCAGTAGCGGCTTAAAGGGGGGGGCGGAGGGGCGGACCGCCCCGGGCCCCGGGCTGCGGGGGGCCCCCGAGAGAAGCTTGTATATAAAAATTTAAAGTTTTTCAAAACTGAAACTTGTAAAAACTATTTGCGCTCTACAATGATTGTTGAAAGGTTGTTTGTCACTTTTATCAATTGAAAAAGACACAGTGTCGACAATTGACTTTGAAATTAATATACAATGACAAATTCAGTTCAATAAAAGCAAGAAAACATGCTTTCTAAATAACAATTGTATGCAAATTTTCAAAAAATTTTCCCTCGAAGATTGCAATATTTAATTTTTGACTTAAAATTTTGTGCAAAGTATGCAAATACAAAATTCTATGTTAAAAATGAAATATCGCAATCTTAGAGTTTGCTTGTAAACTAGTGTAAATTACACAATTACTTAACCTCATTAAACAAATTTACAGTTATTATTATTATTTTTATAATTATTGGTTGGATAACAAGACATCGTCCCGGAAATCCGGGTTTCTTCTTTGATAGACTCTTCTACGAAAGCAATTCTATGCTCCTTGTAAGTAAGCTACTGCTACCGGGTTTTATAAAATATGTCTGTACATTTCTAAACTACTCGACACGAAAAATGCAGCTAAAAATAAAAGTGTTTTCTAGACTGGAACTTTGAAATAGAATTAAATTTAGATGTATGAATCTACAGACTGAAATCCAAATCATGTATGTTTTCCCTACCTGACATATTTTGGTCCTGAAACTTCAAAATTGAAAATTTAGTTAAAAGGATGTCTTTAATTTGATACCCATATTTCCATCATTGCACAACTGCATATATTTAAAAAATATTTGAAATGTGTATGTCCTTAAAATTTAAAATTTTTTAAAAAGGACTTTGGGCCAGAAAATGAAAAACTGACTATGCCAGATTACTATAAATGATCTCTAGTTTCACGTCTGTATCCAAATTTGGATGGGTCTCGGCAAAAGAAAAATTTCGCACAGTGTAATAAATGTAAAGTTGGTGTTTTTACTCACTGCATCATAACATTGTAATTTTTATTTCAATTCTATTGATGTTAGGCTTAATATTTGCTCAAGTAATATATTTGCTCAAAAAATATATAATAATATATCTTTCATCTTAGATTTTAAAACTAGGGGAGATAATTTTTTTTATCCATAAAAAAAATATTCGAAAATTTATGATTTTTTAAAACTTTCCTTTGGGGAAGTTACTTGTCAGCAACTTCCCCAAATCTCATCTGATTTGAACATTCTATATATCACTAAAAAGGCTAAGGTATTATCTTCTTCTTGAACAACGGACAGCTCGTGTTAATCAGATAATTCTTTCAGGAGATATGTGCTCATAACTGAAACAACAGAAAAAAAACTCGTTTTTCGAAGATTTTTTGAAAACACTTCTTAAAAAAATTTTTTTATTTTCAGTTTCGTGTTCAGCGGTGAAAGTTAGTCTAGAGAACACTTTATCTATGCATGCGATTGGCCCATTTTTTTCGAGTAGTGTAATGATGCACTGATCGCAAAACAATCTAATCCTCCTGCTCAGGTTGCTTAAAATAATGGCCAGATTGTAGTAACGATGCAAGATTTTCTGTTGTTTTTTTTAGTTTTAAAATGGCTTTTTGAAATGACAAGTTTGCTCTCCCAAAAGTTTTCCTAATTTCACGAAAGTTTTTATCAAATTTGGAAAGATTTAGTATGATTATCCTTTTATCCATTTTTCATTTTTTCTCTGGGATTTTATTGCTTTCTATAAAATTTCAAGCACATATATTTTTCAAAATAATTTGTCCGTTTACTGTTCAATGGAATACGAAATTAAAAAAAAAAAATTAAAAAGTATAACCGGAAATTCCAGTTATTAGTTTTGTACGCAAACTAACGGTATTCTGCACCGTTTGTGGGGGCCCCTCAGCCGACGCCGCCCCGGGCCCCCGAGCACCTTAAGCCGCCACTGGTCCAGACGAGTCACTTGGGTGGCCGGGATGTTGACAAGCGTCTTCTTCAGGTTAGCCACACTCGAAGCCTTGTAGCGTTTAATCAATTCGGCTCCCCGGGAGAGCTGGCGCAGATTTTGCGAAATGGAAAGCACACGCAACGCCATCCTTTCTTGCTTGTATTGCAAATAGTTTCCTTAAAATAAATGAAAAACTTTTGCCCTCGACGTTTTCACACCATTTTTGTAAATGTGGAGAGAAGCATCTCACCAAACCACAATCGTGCGCCACTAGTCTTCCTCATAGAAGTCTACCCCACAACCAACACACCAATAACCCCACCACAACCACCCACACTAGTGATTACTGTTATTCATTATGAATACTATAATTACTACCTCCAACTGCACTCTAAGACATACCCTGTCTGGAGATGTATTTGAATGTAAGACCTACATTCCCAACCCATCTATATCAGTTTTTGATATGATGGAGGCTATACTTGTGACTGTTATAGTCGATTCGAGATGGATACTCAAGAAACTATGCAATATTTTGCTTGCCAAATTGGCAACTCGTTTCTACTTTTATCCCATCGTATCTACAATTTTATTGTGGATAGCAACTCGTTATCACAAGCCTACCCCTCCTTCTGCGTCTCATATGTCCTATGAGAATATCGATCTTAGCACCATACCAACCAGCGCTACTTGCACTGAAACCTGTGCATCGATAGCAGAATCCCACCCTGATGAGGTTATAATTACAATTGAGTAATTATATTCTGGCTTTAAGCCACACCGCCTCCTTTCTGGATCGGCACTAGCATTTTGCTACCACCCTCATCCCTGAATGTAATTTTATTCCTCCTACAAGGAATTTATTGCATCCACCTTTCACCGTAAAACCCACCAACACCCAAACCCCCTTTTCATTCTAATGTCCTTAGTATGATCTCTTTTAGCTTTACCTAACAGTATTGCTCTACTTATATATCGTACGCGATATTCAAACCCCACACCCACACAGACCTTCAAACCTATTTAGGTAAGGTAGGTAGGTGTTTATGCGTATCGCGGCGGAGCGGGGGGAAATGAAACGCCATGGTTGTTTCGGGTTAGGATGGTGTTTATTCTTCGCGGTCAGAATAACGAATAACAAGAAAGACAATAAACATTAAACGATACAAACGGCTGAAGCCGGGGAGCAGAAAATAGGGGGAAACATAAGTACAAAAGGATAAGGAAAGGAAGGGATTAGCGGTGGGATCGACAGATCACTTATGACAGCACTCATTTAGCCATCGCGGCCGCCATTGCATATTGCAATTGATTTATGCCGCGGGCCAGACGGGCGTGGACTCCGGGATGCAGCTTTTATGGGTGCGGGGGGCCATCCATCGACGCCTCGTCCTCGAGGAAGTGCTGCTGCAGCGGTTGGGGCGGAGTCACCGATCTGCAAAGATTAAAGATGTCAGTTATTTGGACATAAAGGTTTTGAGGCTGACATCATGAGTATGGGAAATCGGCTTAGCTGCGGAGCTCGCTTAAGCTACAGCCGGGGGTGTATGGATATATATAAATTTAAAGATGGAGAGTATGGAGATATATAAATTTAAAAATTGGTCAAGTTGCCATTTACTTTTTCTAAGCGTGGGCGAATTTTTGGAGTATATATGCATGTATGTATGTACGGAGTATGTATCCCATTTCGCAGGGCTCGAGAGAAGCAAGAGACCCGACCGAGGATGTCGGTTTGCTCATCGAGAGGGTGGTGGCAGTCAACGGCTCTTTGATCCGGGGTTGGAACTGTGTGATCATGAGAATTACTGAAGCCGTTCCACCCGAGAGGGAGATCTTATAGATCTTGGAGTTTATACCCGATCAGTCCGACGTCTGCGGGATTTGCAGCGCTTGGAGCAAGTCGCACTGGAGTGGCGATTGTCCTCTTTTCGGGCCCGGGATGGAGGAGATGCAATTAGGAACTGCGAGGGATTGCAATTTCCGTCAGTTGTTTGGGATGTAGAACGAGGGGCGTCAAGCCAACGCTCTTGTCGAACCCTTTTTCTCGGGCTCATTAGAGGCGAAAGCCATCCTGCGGGATCGAAACGGTTGGCAACGAAGGGGGGAATTTGCCGGTTTGGAAATGAGTTTGCAGGAGTGGTGGGTTCAGAGTGATTTTCCATTAATTCCTGGGGTGGAAACCCTACGGGATTGAGGGCGGCAATCACTTGCGAAAGGGCTTCCTTTAGGGCAGGAAGATTGTTTCGAAGGGCGGTTCCAGTATGCATACGGCGACTTGGTACCTCTGTGGCACATGTCAAATGCGAAGGGGGTACTGGACCGCTTAATACCCAACCGAATACTGTATGCTGAGCAAGTAAGCTGCCACATACATTCCGGTGGATACCTTCGAGCATGATCTGCGGGATGAGATCACTGCCAATCACTATATCGATCTGCGCTGTCTCGAAGGGGTTTGGATCAGCGAGATCTAGCATGGCGAAATCTTTCATATTGGGGGGGTTTATATGAGAAGGTGGGAGCAATTTCGTAAGCTCTTGGAGCACGATAGCTTGCACGGGGAGTTTCGTGCTCGTTTGAGGGACTGCCAATGTCAAGAAGCATGTATGATTGGCATTTTGCACAATCTGACCGCGCTGATCTGAGGAAATGAAGGTACGCTGAGAGGCTTGGTCGATCAACGCTCGAACCTTAAACAACTTTCCTGAGTGCTCAATAGACACCAGTGCCGTAGGCAGAAGGGATTGGGTGCCATTATTGGAGTGGAAGGCTTGTACTTGGGGCGTACTTTGCCTGGAAGATGTGCGGGGTTGCGCATCCGAAAGAGGGGAATGAGTAGCGGAGTTGTTGTGCGTTCGTTTTGGAGCTGTTGCGACCTGTGGAATGGTCGAATGTGACCGATTGAGCGATTGAGAGGGCTGCGCATTGCCTTTGGGAAAATGAAGCAGGGAATGATGCGTCCTTTGGCAATATACGCACGTAAAATTGCTTGTACACTCCTCAAGAAGGTGAGTTGTAGCAAGACAATTTACGCAGAGATTGTGCTTCTTTACATATTTTAATCGACTCTGGGGGGTGAGTCTTTTGAAGCTCTGGCAAGTCCGTATGGGATGGTTTGCGTTGCAGAGTTTGCACGCGAAGTCCCTTTTCACTTGAGTGTGATAATTAAGGGATTTGTGTGGCCGATTTGGGGGGACATTGGAAGTCGAGGGTTGTGATTGTTTCGGCTTAGAAGGGCGAATAAATTGGAGCCGTTCAAGCACCTCATATCTGCCGGTCAGGAATTCATCCATTTGCGACCAGGGTGGCAGATCCTTCCGGGATGTCAATGATTGCTCCCATAGAGCAAGTGTCTCTTGGGGCAATTTGGTACAACATATGTAAACTAGCAGCGGATCCCAATTGTCTGTATCTACGGCCTGAGTATTGAGAACAGACAGACAATTGTTTATAGTACTCTGGATCCGCTGAAGTGCCTCACTATTTTCGGAGTGGGCAGGAGCGATATTTAAAAGGGATCTGATTTGAGTATCAACGAGTATGCGTTTATTTTCGAAGCGGGATCTAAGGGCTTCCCACGCGAGTCCGAAATTCTCATCGGTTAATGCATATTGCTTAACAATAGCACCGGCTTTGCCTTGCGTTTTGTATCGGAGGTGATACAATTTTTGGGCTGGAGTGAGCTGGGGGTGGTTAATGTATACTGCCGTAAACATGTCCCGGAAGGACGGCCACTGCTCATAGCCCCCGAAGAAGGTTTCGGTATCACAAGGCGGAACTTGTAGGAAAATTTCTGGTTCTAGGGGTCGAACCGGTTCCATATGCGCAGCGGGCTGGGGGGACTGAGTTTGGAACATCTCAATGATGTCCAACATCTGAGCCATGCACAACTCATACTGGTCTGTGCAGGCGTCGATTTTTTGCCTAGCCGACTCTTTGAAACCGTCGGGCTGGCTATTGTCTTCAGCAATGAAGACTGCCTCATGTGCGCACAAAAGCCTCTCCCATTGAGCTTGCAGATTTTTCTGCTTAATTTCGACCAGGGATTTGGTCAAATCGTCAATGGGAGCCGATGAAAATTTTGTGCATAATTGCACGAGTCTATCGGACTCGAAAATGAATTTCGCAACGCTGGGATCGGTTGCTTTGGGACTAGGGACTTTGGAGCGCGTATTGGGTGGCTCCCGAGTGACAGGAACTGTCAAACGTGCATTTGCTGACTTTGGGTATCTGGAGGAAGGAGTCTCCATTGTGATAAGTTGGCGTTTGGGGGATCGCTCAACAGGCATTTTGTTTAAAAAAGCTCGACAGAGGGTAAAAAGTTTGAGCAAATATAACTGTATGGGTTTGAAAAATAGACGTGTAGTCTACCCGCGTCCGCGCGAACGATAATTGTGTATGGGAAGAGTTGGGAATGGGAAAATTCGTTGAAACGAATTTGTATCTCTGTCGAGTAAAAAAGTATACACCCGTGTGTGTAAACGTGTAGGTATATATGTATATATATATATATATATGGGAAACAAGTAAATTTTTTTTGTAAATGTGAATGGGTAATAAACAGAAATGTCTATATGGGAATTGAGCAAAATTTTTGTATAAGTATGTGTATTGGGACGGGATGTACAAATAAATATTATGCAACAAATGTTATGTGTGTAGTCAAATGTGTATAAAAATGTCTTTATTTGTGAAAAAGTGAATTTTTTGTATAGAATCACGTGAATAATTATGTATGTGTATGTATTATATATGTGTATGTGTATATATATATATTTGTATCTATATGAATATATGTGTATGTGATTATTTTTATTTATTTTGGAAAATGGAAAATAAATATGTACGGGTATGTGTATACGTGTATGTCAAAATATATTTTTGAATGTATTTGTTAATTGTTAGTGTATTTATTAAAATGTATATTATTTTGATAAGGGAGAGAAAAAAATATTTTTTTTTAATTTTGTGCACAGGTGGGATGAGTTTGTCCCACTGTATGTATATGAAGGGTATGTGAATGTCGTATACAAGTGTATGTATAGTTATCTATATGCACGATTGAAAATTTTCTAAGTCGAAGAAAATTTCCAATGTGCAGTGAAAATGGGCAGTTTGTCCCACTATGTCCGCTTTGTGCTTTCTTGTTTATGTATATGCACTTGCACTACCAAGTGCGTGCGAATACAGCACAAAGAGAGTTGCGGAAATAAGTGCAGCAGTGGGCGCGCAGAATGTACACAGCAGCTGGGTTGTCGCTGCTGATCTTGTAATTAGTAACTATGTTTGTTTTTTTGTGAGTGTCTTTTCGCTTTTAGTTTTTGCACTAGCACTTGTTGAATCGTGTTACTGTTTGTGAATTGTTGATCGTTTTGTTTTTGAACTTGTGTTTTGTTCACTAATGTTTGTAATGTTAATTTTTTTTGTTTAATTTTGTAATACGCGGCGCGGGTTCGCGTTGGCTCGAAGGACCATGTTTATGCGTATCGCGGCGGAGCGGGGGGAAATGAAACGCCATGGTTGTTTCGGGTTAGGATGGTGTTTATTCTTCGCGGTCAGAATAACGAATAACAAGAAAGACAATAAACATTAAACGATACAAACGGCTGAAGCCGGGGAGCAGAAAATAGGGGGAAACATAAGTACAAAAGGATAAGGAAAGGAAGGGATTAGCGGTGGGATCGACAGATCACTTATGACAGCACTCATTTAGCCAATAATAAAAACAAAAGTAGAATAATATGGCTCTAAACGGGTTAAATGGGTAAACAAACCCCATTTTTTTATAAAACGTTACTAATTTGTGACATTGGCTTTGTTAATATAGACATTTTCATATTTTATAAAAGACTTCCGTATGGCAACCCTGCCTTTAGTGGGTGGACCATGCCCATTTTTAATAGCGACTGTGCTACTATACTTTTTCTTTCCAGTTACATCACTTTCTGGGCATTACAAGCTCCGTACCAAAGTGAATGTACCGGTGGGCACCTCAACGTAGGGTACAAAAATCCATTTTTTTCAGTTAGAGTAGTTTACAAAAATTCTATTATTTTCCAAGATCGCAGGAAATCGCAGAATTTTTTTTATTGACCCAAAAGAAGAAAGTCCATTCTCTAGGATTGTGTAAAAAAGTCGGTGTAATAATGCGCAATTCGACAATTGCGATCTACAAAAATATATAGTTTTTATAGTTCTAAATAAAAAAAAATGTTTTGTTTAAATAACGTACAACCCCGTTTTTATTTAACTTTTTTTTCAAAATAGCTCATGAAATGATTTTTTGGACTCTTATAAGTGCATAGCAGTAACATTTGCTCCGATTGAATCGAAAATAGTGTTTTAGTTACGTTTTCAATTGGTGACGCTCCAAACAGTATTTTATCACAAAACAATTTTTCTAGATTTTGATCAACTTGTAAATGCTATAACTCTCTCAAAATTTACCCGATTAAGAAATAGTTTAAGATCTTGCTTAATGAAAGTATTATCTTTCAAATTACATCAATTTCTTTGAAATCGGTGACATGAAATTTTTCTATTTTTGTCCCACTTCGGAACACTGTGCGTCGTGTGCAATTAGTGAATCATAGATGTGATAATTTTTCAATTAATGAAGTGACTTACTTGTGTTTGTCAAAACATTAACGGGCCTCGGGCCTAAATGTTAAACAATGTCGAGTTAGTTGTAGGTTTACATTTACTAAGAGTGGAGAGTAAAGGAGATCACTTTTGTCTTTCTCGTTTTACATTTTTTATCAAATCTTTATTTGACTGAAAATGTCGTTTTCTTGTATTTTGTATATCAAAACTTTGTTTGACAAATCATTTGCTTTTTTTTTCTGGTTAAAAGTCATCAGCTAACATTATCCAATTAACATAAAATCTGACTGAAAATTAATTTTGTTTTCCTGTTTTTTTGTGTATCACAACTTTGTTTAATAAATCATTTGTTTTTATATGTTTGAAAGTCTCCAGTTAACGTTAACTTTCTTCCAATTAACTTAAAATCTGATTGGAAATAATTTTTGTTTTCCAGTTTTTTTGTGTGTCAAAGCTTTGTTTAAAAAAATTATTGTTTGTGTTTGTTCGAAGAATCTCCAGTTAACTTTCCTCCAAGAAACTTCAAATCTGACTGAAGATCATTTCTGTTTTTCTCGTTTTCTAGTTTTTTGTACATCAAAACTTTGATAAATCATTTGTTGTTTTTTTTTTGTTTGTTTAAAGATTTGCCAGTTACCTTTCCTCCAATGAACTAAAAATCTGACTGAAAATTATTTTTGTATTCCTCGTTTTTCAGTTTTGTGTCTTCAGTCTCCAGTTAACTTTCTTTCAATTAATTTCAAATCAGATTGGAAATAATTTTAATTTTTCTTATTTAGCTGCTTTGCTTGACAAATGATTTGATTTACTCTGTTTCAGAAAGTTTGAGAGTCTCTAGTTTACTTTTTCCAAATAACTTAATATACATAAAATTATGAAAACTTACTACTGAGAAATTGAAAATTGGCAGTTTACTGTTCTAAGCAAGGAAACTCGTCACATTGCTTAAAACCACAAAACAAGTTTTGCATCTAATTTTATTATTAAAAACTCTATGATTATTGATTGATTACTTAATTTTTTTTAAACTCAAGCTTGTGTTTGTCTCCCAATTACAACTTCACACTGATTTGCTTTCTACGTTTCGCATTATCTCATCTAATTTAAATTCGTAGTATTGCTTATTGTGTTTTGTTTCACTTTAAGCTCGATTTTCTTTGCCAAGAAATTGGTTTATTGGTTTATTGGTTTTACCTTATCGACTCCATATGCTTTCAAATGCTGTTTGAAGACATTTTCTCTTACAAATGAACACATTTTTCAGCATTGTTTTTTTGTTTTCAAATTATTAAAAAAATTTCCTATCAAACAATCTATGCGAAGATTCTGAACGACCTTTCCTTTCCTTTTCCTCTGTCACTAACTTCACTAACTTTACTTCTGTTTCTAAGCCATAAGCTTGGGCACTTAATTATGCCTTCGATGTCTTTTTTTTAATTATTACACCGTGCGACAAAAATTTAAGAAAATTTTCACACCGGAAAAAATCCATATGAGCGTAAAACTAGAGACCAAACATAGTAATAATGCGTACTCAGTTTTTAATTTCTACATTCTTTGTCCTTTTAAAAGGACTTAAAAATTTTGAAGGGGATACAAAATTAAAAAAATATAAAAAAATTAACCTCGGTATAGAATATTTAACTATTTCATAATAACTATTTCATAGTTACTAAAATGTGTAAAAATTGGGTAAATAAATAAAATAGAATTTTTGTACATACTTGATTAGAATTGCAGCTTCCGCCTTTTTTTAATAACTTTCGAACCAATAAAGTTAGAGTATTGAAATTTTGACACGTGATCAAGGAGATTCTGGGTTTTAACATACTTACTTTCCAAGAAGATTCTATATAAATTTTCAAGGATATAAAGGATTAAAATTTTCAAAGGACCTTTTTCGTATTCTTTTTTTACAAATACATACATAAAAAATCAATTTTATTTAAATTCTTGAGCCTTTCCTGTTTCATTTCCATTTTCTAACGAGGTAAAGTATTTTTTATATTTTTTTTATTTTTTATCCCCCACAAAATTTTGAAGTCCTTTTAAAAGGACAAAGGATGTACAAATGAAAAACTGAGTACGCAGTATTACTAAGTTTGGTCTCTAGTTTCACGCCCATATGGATTTTTTCCGGTTTGAAAAATGCTGTCGCACGGTATTATCAGATACCGCGTTCGCATGGCCGACTTTGGCTCACTTATTGATCGAATATACAAATGATGCGTTTATATATGAGCCGTTCAGTGCACAGAGTGATTAACTCCACTTTTTGAAAAATCTTAAATTTAAGTGTCAAAGCACTTGGTATAGTCATAACTTCTTATATTTATTTAAAACTTTCCTGAATAGTAAAGATTAACACCATTAAACGACAAAATATATATATTTGAATTTAAATTATAAAGGGAATTTAAAAAAAAACAAATTTATTTCATCGCATTTCTCAACTTTTTGTTTTATGGAGTTAATCGATTTGTGCACTGAGCGGCTCATATGTGTGTCAGAGTGTGTTGTTGTTTGTTCTGGCTTCTCTTTTACTTTGCTCCACATCATTTTCACTTGTTTGGGGCCATAAAACAACTTCATTATCAAACACCTAACACTTTTTTCCTCTTCAGTTTTTCTAAATACAGTGTCATTGTGTTTGTTTTCTTACAGATTTATGGCAAGTCCAAATTTATTTGCACTTCAAGTCCGCAACTGGTGAGTCGCGCAGCCATTTTATTTGTTTGTAGGGAGAATGCACAGCCGCCAGCCGATGTCGGTGTCGTTGTCGTCTCGCAGCAGACCTTAAACAAGGCTGTACAAACTCGACTATGCAAACGCGACACGCTTGCATGGCACAAGTTGGCCGAATGAAAGCAATAAGCCAGAAGAAGTTGTGTTGACTTGGGGCCGGAAAAAAATTGCGAATTTAATTAGTAACTGTGCCGCGCGGGTGTAAACAAATGAGGGGCACTTTGTTTGTGGCTCCACTAAAATGCTAAGCAAATACACACATCAAAAGTGTCTGAGTGTGTGTGTGTGCGTACAGTCATTCGAGTTGCATGTGTGTCGGCGATGGGGAACGAATGACAGAAACCGCGGCGGCAACAGTGGCTCAGACGAGACAAAGCGAGGCAGACGTGAATCTGCGATAGAAAAATTAGCAAATGACCAAGAAGTGTGTAAATTACGAAATGCCGGTAAATGGCGGAAAATGGCGAGTCATGACATTTGCCGAATCAGTTAGCAGTGTCTCGGGACAATGTTGGCGGTGACAGGCGTCGACTGAAGCGTGGCAAAGCCAACGGCGAAGCCGAAGCCGAAGCCGTAGCCGAAACCCCCAGCAACAAGAAGCGCTTAAGGCGGCGCGTGCGACCACAGGGCCGACGGGCCAAGTACAATAATAGCAAAAGTAGAACAAAAATTGTGTACAACTATAGAAACAACAACAAAAAAAGTACACAATCGACGCCTGTTGCCATGGTTTCTGGGAGAGTTGGTCGACATTTGCAACGCGTATTTGCAGTGCTCCGGAACAATTGAGTTGTGTGATAGAGAGAGGGGCGGGGGGGGGGGGGAGTGGGAGGAGGCGATTATGTGGGGGGGGGGCCAGAACCAGTGGGTGTTTCGAACGAAATCGCACAACGGGATAAACGACAACACGTGTTGATAGCAGTCGGAAACATGGAAAGTAACTGCGAGAGCGTGGCGGCAAAAACAAATTAACGCTACACTAACAATTTCGAAGGTAGGCCGCAGCAACAACGCACACAACAGCAAATATTGCGACAAGTATATATGTACAAATGTACATACATACATACGAGTACATGAAAGCGCTGAGAGGAATTGCGCGGAAGAATGCAAAATACAATAAGAAGAAGACACGTAGAAGCAAAAGAAGAAGGAGAAGAGAGACTATTTATGGCATACAAAATAACTTTACACTTTCAATGAATGTTGTTTTTGTTATTCTCATGGTTGTTGATTTTTTTTTTTCATTTTTGCTATCTTGGCATTAATTTGTTTATATGTACATATGTATGTGTGTCGTTGTTGTTATCATTTCCTTTCATTGTGTCTGTGTTTGTGTGTATACTTTTTCGTAAAAGTGTATTTTTTTCGTTGCTTTTCTTTACGGCTTTTGTGTTTGGGGATTTTTTTTTGCCTTTTTTTTTGTTTTGCTTTACTTTTATTAGGTACTCAAGCCGGCATGTGGAATTTTTGTTACTGCTTTTGTTGATGTTGTTGTTGTTATTGTTGTTTTGTTGGCGCTGTCTGTTCAGTTGCAAATTGATTTGTTTATATAATTTATCACTCTTTAAGGGTTTTTTTACTTCGGCTTTTGACTGGTTTTTTTGTGTGTTAATGTTGGGCGTTGCTTTTTATTGCCGGTGGGTTGTTGTTAGATTTTTTGTTGTTTTAGTTATTCATTTGTTTGTACAGTTTACACGTTTATAAGTCTGCGTGTGTATCCAGGTACACGCTCGTACATATATGTAGAGTTGTTGTTGTAAAGTTTGTCATTAAAGAAATAATCAGTAGTTAGGCAACAAATTAATATTTAAGAATTTTAACATTAATCAAAGAGCCAAAGAGTTTGAATGCTCAAGTTTTTTTGAATTTTGTTTGATTGCTTTAAATTTGTTTGTATAAATGTATTGTTTTTTTATTATTCTACTTCTTGTTATTGTAGTTAGTGGTTTTAGATTAAATCTATATAAATATATTAGTAATTAACGTCCAATTAAGCATTAATTGGCCAATGTTATAATGGCGGATCGAATAGAAGGAAACATGGGTTGGTTTTCGGAAATGAGTTCTTTATTCGATAATTAGAATCTAACTCAGAAGATCAGAAGATTTTCTCCTAGATTAAGGAGATTCTTGACCTTTTAGGAAAATTTTTAAGAGGAAGAATTGTTTAGGAGAAAGTTTTGGAGATATTGATGATTATACATTTGACATCATTAGTGGCACTGAAGCCTTGATTATTGAGTGCTAAAGTATCTAATTTAATTTAATGAAATGTTATGCTTCAAAGTGTATAATTTATAGAATGAATGAAGCAAGTTTACAAAAGGAATTACGGAATTTCATACCGATTTTTTTAAATATAAATAATTTTAAACAAATAAAACATAATTTTTTTAATGTTTTATTTGTGTTAAGTTTTTGTTAAGCTGAAGCTGAATGACTGCAATGCTGAATGAATGCAGCAGCAATAAAAAAACTAAATATATTTTATTTTTTTATGAAAAGTTAATAAAGTTAGTTAATAAAGATAAGATTATTCTAAAAAATTTTTAGGAGATTTTTTTTTAATTTTAGGAGGAATTTTCGGCTTTTTTTTAAGATTTAGAAGAAAGACATTTCAGCTATCTGGCAACACTGAGTTAGATTGCGAATGTAATAAAGTATGAACAACCAGCAGAGCCTGGCGGCTTTTTTGATTTCATTGAAATAATTTTTACTTATTTATGATTTTTTTTATAAACTTCTAAACAAATTTTTTACTTCGTGTGGTGTTGATTTTCGAACACTTAAAAACATTTGTTGAATTTTTTCTGATTTTGTGTACTTCCTGCAAGTCTGAAGTCAATGGGCCCAATAAATCGTGATTCTCTTAACCCTTTGTTGACCGCGTCAGATTTTTATAAAAAAATTCTTGTCGAATTATTTCTCAGTTGAAATGCTTTCACCATATTTGAAGACAAAAAACCCATTAACCCGACAGAGCCAAGCGTGACCATATGGTCACACTTAACATGGATTCAAAAAAATTATTTTTATTTCTGATTTTGAAGAATTTTTTCCAAGCTTGACGTCACAATTCTCTTAACCCTAGACCCAGTCAGATTTTTATGGAAAATACTTTTCCAATTATTTCTCATTTGAAAGGCTTTCACCATATTTGAAGACAAAAAAACTCATTACCCAACACACTTAACATGGATCCAAAAAAAAATATTTTTTCAATTATGCTTCATATTAAATCGTTCAAAAATGTTTACACCAACTTCGAAAAAAATAAAATTCCGGCACATTTGAGTTAAATCATGTTTCTCCATACAAACTCTTAACCAATCATTGACCACGTCCAGATTTTGATTTTCAAAAAAAGTGTCTAATTATTTTCCATTTCACCAATTTTAAAGTCAATAGACCCATCGGTTCATGTTTTTTTTCAGTCTTCCCGTTTGTAAACTTTAACTCGTTTTTGACCCCGTTAAATTTTGATTTTCGAAAAATTTATACTATTATGTGTTTATTTAAAATATTATGTGTCAAATTATTTTTGATTTGGATTATTTTTATAAAGTTTGAATTCGATAGACCCATCGGTTAATTTTTTTTATAGCCTTCCCCTTAATGAATCTTAACCCATCATTGACCACGTCAGGTTTTGATTTAAAAAAAAATGAAAAATACCTGTCTAATTACATATTTTCTATTTGAAGTGTTTTTACTAATTTTAAAGTCAATAGACCCATTGGTTTATTTTTTTATATTTTTTTTTATAGTCTTCTCGTTTACGAATTTCAACCAATTTTTACGCCATTAAGTCTACAAGTCGCATAGCATTGAAACAAGTAAATTGCGTAGGCATTGGAAAAGGGGCGTAGTTCTCGTAAAACAAGTCAAAATCGTCATATCGAACAACAGGCATACGTATCAAAATTGGGGTTTTGGTAAAAGCTTTCAATATAAATGTTTTTTTGTACAATTGCCAAATGTATATTAATATATGATACAATTTTGATTTATCCGATAGTAACGATAGAATATCTAATATTTATTTATTTATTTACTTAGCCAAATGTACAATAAGACTTACTGTCTAAGAGATAACATTAAGAATAATTGGTAATTGTAATTATAAAAAAGATCTTAATTTAGTGAGGACTTCGAATCATCTATATAGATATAGATTATTCATGCTTTATATTGAAATCGAATTTTAAAATATGTGCTTACTAAAAATAGGTACTAAATACAGGTACTAACTTCAAACTATTGAACAATTCAATAGTTTTAAACATTCTTGCTTTTCTCTCACAATTCATACGAGTTATGATAGAAGCAGTGGCGCACATAAGATTTAATTTGAGGCGGTTTGCGTACAACTTTTGAGCCCAAATACAATTTATTTATTTATAATTCAGTCAAACAAAAAATAAATTTTAACAGACCATCTATAAATTGGAATATTACAAAATAATAAAGTTAAAATTTAAAAAATTCAACAATAATTCTTAAGACTATAAATCTTGGAAGAGAAAGATCTAAGTGTGGAATGCGATTAAGTTCCGAGAGCGTCCTAGCAAGAGGAGCATTTTTAGCGTATTCCGTTTTGCAAAAACCAACATAGAAATAATTAAAATGCCTACGAGCTCGAGAGGGGGCAGTAAACTTTATTCTGTCCAAAAGCGCAGGACAGTCCACATATGAACCCATATTTTTCACCAGCATTTTTTGTATGTACAAAAACCCCCTGTTTACGCTACTGGTTACAAGTTACGAATAGTCATTTGTCGATACAAATGTCGATATGGACAAATTTGATTTGATGATTTATGTGAGAATTTTGTTGGGCGTTACAACGTTTGACGCCAATCAGTCACACACTTTGAAAAATTAGCAACGCCCCTTCGGTCGCCGCAACAGGTGTGTTGAACGCGTGAAAATTCCACATGAATGGCGTTGGCCAACAGGTGACCTGCTGGCTGGTGTGTTTAGTAATTTTACTAAGTGAATTTGCTGCTTGTGGGCTGCGAAAAATTGGTGTCAAAACCAAAAATAAAAATATTTCATTTGTTGGCGGCATTGTGACGGCAGTTTGTTGCCAAGTGACAGTTGTGTTGTGCCATTTGTTGAACGCAATTTGTTGTCTATTTTCGCTTATGCCGATGATTGATTGAATTTTTGTCATTCTAAATGATTGCGCTGTGTTGACAGCGAAAATGAAAATGTTTGTTGATTGAAATATTTAGATTCGCACAACGCAACCAGCCAGTTGGATGGCAGCACAAATAATGCGAAAATTGAATTTACGAATATAAATTGGTCGCAGTGGAATGTCACGCACATCAATTGAAGCCTATGGCAGTTTTAGATCAGCCGAGAAGAAGATTGAAGAGCTCTGCTCATGGCAATTATTTTATGCTTGCGTGTTTTCGGTTTAATGAGTAACTGAAATTTAGATATATTTTTCGTTTAGTGTTGAGTGCGAGAACGAGCGAACTGTGCTGCTCCCTGACTGACACTTCAGTGGACTGTTGACTGAGCTATGACAACTGTTGATGATTGTGGAAGTTGTAAATTTAATGGAAGCCCTTTTAGTATTTAGGGAAACTCTAATAATGCTACAATGCAAACCTGTATCAAGTTTTGCTGGCAGCGTTTCAAATGTTCTCCATGTTTTTCGTCATAACCTCAAAAGGCAAATTGCAAAACAACAACGGCTATCGCAAGCGGCTAGAGCCAACTCGAGAAGCGACAAAAGCTGCAATGTGTGTGTGTGTGTAGCGGCTTGAAGGCTGCGCGGATTGCGCGGTGAACGCGCGGAACATGAAATCAATTCATTGTTGACTTGAATTTTTGATAGTGTTTACACTGAAATGCTTCACTCTACAGACGCAAAAACGAAAAACAAAAAAAAAGCAACAACACCAACAATAACCACAACTGAGGCTGTTGCGCGGGTGCGCTGGCAGCATTTTGAAATCGCTGCTCTGCGCTTGGCAATGGATTGGAGTGGAAAATTTTTTCCTGCACCCTCGTCGTCTGCCACTCGTAAGAAATTTGGCGTGCAAGCCAGTCGCACTGCATGGCCGTGTGTTGAATATTTTACAACAAAAATACAAGCGGAAGAAAACAAATTGGAAAGGCAGCGAGCGGCTGGAAAAAAAATATTAAACTCTTTTGTTGTTGTTGTTGTTGTTTTCATTTGTTTGAAAAGGCGCACACATTAGGCGCGTTATTGTAAACAAATCGAGCCAACACTGGGCGCTTGGCTACTATTTTCTATATCTATTGTTGTTGTTATAATTGCTACTGTTGTTGTTGTTGTTATTGTTGTTTTGGTTATTGTTACTGTTGTACAAAGAATCAAGCGGCCGCATTTACATATTTTGGCTTACATTAGAAATGACCCATTTTTTAGTTGGCGGCCGCTTGCACTTGTCTGCGTGTAGCCGCCATTGGCGGAAGCTGCTGCAGCCATGACGGCTCGACAGCTGCTGGCGCTCAACAGCTGCTAAGCGACGGGTGCCCGAATGTGAGCTGTGGATTTTTCAAAATGTGTCCATTTGCCTGTCACACTGGCTGCCTGTCGGGCTGTCGAACTGTCAAGGCTGTCAATGCATTAAGTGTCCGTCTCGGTGTGGCTGTCGTAAAGAATTCATTAAGCCGCCGCTTACTCGCTACTTGTCCCTGTTGTTAAGAGCCGTTTTTTGGGTTGGATGGTTTTTGGTTTGGTTTTTTTTTATTTTGTTTTGTTTCTGGTGAAGGTCCGAGACAATCTAATGAATAAATAAATTTGCCCGAGTAAACAATGCCAGCGATGGCACGCATTAATGGGGGAGGAAGGGGGCGTCGATAAGAAAGCGGAGCACAATGGGTCGAGTGTGGCTAAAAGTATTAAAAATTGATTTTCGAATTGAATTTATTTGATGATAGTTAATACTCCAGAACAGAGAAATATGAAAAAAAGTTTAAAAAAATTTAAAAAATTGTTTTAATAATTAATAATATTTTAAAAATACATATTTTAATAATATTTATTATTAATAAAGTAACAGGGTTACATTAAAGTTAAAGAAACAACGCAATAAGTTAGTTTCAGACTTCCAACTTTGAAGTAGTCTGGAAGGTGTAATTTAATTTCGATTTTTTTAGTTTTAGTATCAAATTAAAGTGTGTAATTATTTTTTCGGGCAATGCCATAAATTGTTAACATCATCAACATTTTATAGTAACCGTTACTTGTTGAAAAATAGCATACAAAGAGTTCAAAGCAAAAGTAAACAAAGATGTTTCAAAGTGAACAACTAAAAAGTCCCGCAAAATTTCGCATTAATTTTTGAATATTTTACTCGTCACAAGTATCTTTAAAAAATTTAAAAAGGTTACTTGCTACTATTTGCTACTTTTTTTGTTTTGTTTATTTTTGTAGTGGCACCTGCGATCAAAATTCATGAAATTTACAATGTGTGGTGTGAAGCACCAAAAACTTGGTCGCCAGCAAAAACGAAAGAACATTTTTAACATTGATAATTTTAATAGAAATAATAATATTTTATGTTTGAATAATTTTTATTTATTAAATTTGCTAAAAAAAAATTTTATATAATTAGAACATTCGCCTCGATAGCTCAGCGGGTAGCGCGCTGGCTTCTCATACCGAGCGCCCCAGGTTCGATTCCTGGCTTGGGCTGGAAAAAACACTCGTCTTCTTCTATCGCTATCCACATGAAGGGAATGAGAATTACAAGAATCGCACAAGTGTGCTCTTGGCAGGCAATGGCAAAACCTCCAAGTGTGAAAGAAAAACTGCCAATCGCCGTTCGGATTCGGCGTTAAACTGTAGGTCCCCTCCCTCCCTTTCCCATCCGTTTGAAACGTGTGTTGTATCACATGTTGGAAAAAACAGTGTTGCATACACATGTCAAACGGGTGGAATTTGTGGTATCACAACGGGCCCATAGGCCTAAGTGTGTCTCATACAGAGGCAGCCACTAAACCAACCAACCAACCAAGAACATTTGCACAATATGAGTTTTCATTGTATGTTGAGTATACCTTAACACAATAGGCATGGCATATCCAGCCCACTTTTCTATTATGTCTTTTTTTCGCTCAACCGATTAATTTGTATTCAATATTTTGAACATATCTTTTTATTTGGCCCAAATACTGAAAATTTAATATACATTTTATATGGACAGTGGGCGTGTGCGTTAACCGATTTTGTTAGGTTTTTCTCCAGACATATATTTTCATTAAAAAATCATATGTGCCAAATTTCATTAACCTAGAACTACTCCTTCTACTTCTTGCCACAGCTAGTACTCACTCGTACCACTGTGCAGAGCAATGCCAGCGCTTATTTTGAAGTAAACACTTTACACTTTTATTTTCACTTCACTGTAATTCAAGCAGTTGCTGCAATTACTATTAAAAAATCAATTCAAATTAATCAATTCCATCAATTTACGCAAATGCAATGCGCTAATGGGCCACCAAATTCCCCACACCAACACATTTCCTAAGCAACTCATTACTTAAAAAATCGAGAAAAACAAATTGAAAAATTATGTAAAAATAAATAAGACTCATAAACTGTGACGCATCATCGATAGTGCCGGTCATAGTGACAAATTCGTATAAAAATAAAAAAAGTTAGCAATTTGAAAAAAATTGCATTCTAAAGTTATTTAAAAGCGGCCAACGCAAATACAAAACAATTCGGACAGCTGTGTGCTGTGCAATTTAAATGGCATGTCATGCAACACAATCGCACACACAAGCACACACACATACACAAGTATAAGCGCGCAAATGTAGCATGCAGCCGAAAAAGTAAACGGCAAACATTCGGCGCTGCCAAATTGGCTGCGCAACGCGCAAAACCCACCCAATGCCTCCCATCTGTCGTTCATGTCGTGCGTTGCGGTCACTCATGTGGCATCGGTTGACGCATTCTGGCAGCAATTCAGCGCGCCGCGATCTGATTTGTTGCAATGTGAAATGCTGCGTTGCGATGCGTTTCGCAGCGCTGCGACGATCGCAGCGAATGATTCACTCGCAATGCGGCGACCTGCTGCACTGTCATGGCTTTGCGCGTTTCACGGCAACGGCATTTCACATAGACAAATGGCTGCAACATAAAACAACAACAACAACAACAACAACAACAATAAAAGAACAATGATAAATTTATGTAAAATGGATGGAAATAGTGAGACTTGCGGCGGTCGGGAGAGGAAAGAGAGCTGTAATTGATGTCAATACTTTTTAAAGGATTTTGAGGTTTGGTTAGATTTGTTTAGAATATATCGGGTTAGCTAGCGCCTCACATAGGCTCAATGGTACAAATTTTAATAATTTACAAGTTTACTGTTATAAGGTTAGAAGAGGGAAAAATGGGCGGAAAACGTCCAGGAGAGAAGGCGTCAGAGGAACTCATGGTTGAAAAACGTCGTGGAGTAGAGGGTGGACGGACTAGCTAGCAATCCTGCACCCTGTGTTCAGAATCCTTAGAGATAGCGAAGAGATTGACCCTAGTTATGAAAGCTAAAGTCTCCAGCCACGTTTTAAGGGTATTATTTTTTAGATAAACCTATTCATTCATATACTGCATGCGTTTGTCCCTCTGACATCAAGTCTGGACCAAGTCCATTGTTATTGCCTTTGTAGCATTTTAGAAAGATAATAAATCTCTTAAAGAACCAATAAAGACACTGCCCAAGATTTTCATGCTGTCTCTTGCAAAGGCTGGGCAGTGACACAGGACCTGTTTTATAAAGGAGAAATTTATTGAGTTTTGAAATGTCTGAAATAATGCCTGAAATAATAAAAATGTTTTTGAAGATTGATTCTACTTGAGGTTAGTACTAAGCTTTGAATATGTTAAGGCCAGACAACAGCAAAGGAAGTGCGAGACTGTATCATTCCCGTTAAGATCTTCACAGCATCTACTTATTTTATACTCGGGCTCAGCTTTCAATGCTTCATAAAGGTCACTCAAGTAGTATCACCCGAGCACATTGTCGATATCTTCGATAGTTCTGAGCAAGTTCTATCAATTAGGTTGGGTTAGGTTACAAAAGGAATGTGTACAATATGCTCTTCCACTCGGATACCCTGTTGCGTTCATTGTGATTCAGATGGGATCTGTTGGGCTCCAGATGCGGTCTTTTGTGTAGATCAGTTATCTGTGTATCAGAAGACACCAGAACCTGGCTCCATGAGTACGGAGCCGTTGTTTCTGTAGTGATGGACAGTGGCATAGCATTTGTTCGATTGATTCGACTGCATACTCATCTTCGCAACTTGTCGATTGATCTGCTAATAACGTGGCTTTTCCAACTTGTTTGAACCAAAAAAACAATAGCCATTAATTTTGACAGCAACTATCAGCGAGTCAGTTGCGCCAATTTATTTTTTGGTAGATGCCACAACCCAACTGGGAGCTAACCCAATGCCCTCTCGCTTGAGCAGCTGGCCGGCCGTTTGGCAATTTTTACAAAATGCCGCAGTGCAAAATCTGGCCCGCGCATCCATTAAGCGGCCATTAGATGCGCCGCTGGGTGCACATCTAATGCACGGCAGCTGTCAGCTGGCTGGGCCATTCGCACCGCACACATGTTGACTGCTGCGGCAAAAGCATTTCGCGCTGACAATTTACGTCAATGCACAAGAATTTTATTTACGTGCTCGTTGCTAAACTCACACACACACACAGATACTCGGCAAAAATGGTCAAATCAACAAGCAACAACACACACAAACATTCAAAGTGCACATTCTGCAACCTGTGCCAAATGCTTTTTGGTCGTTTGGCTTTTCTGCCATTTCAGTTGCTTTTGTTTTTGCTAGCTTGTTTTTGTAAAACTTATTTTTCAACGAAAGCTACAAATATACAAAAATAACATTTGCAAATAATTGCAGTGGTAAATTGAAAGCAAAAAGGAAGCTCAACAATTTCACGCGCTGCATTCAAACAAAGAAAATTCGCAAATCTGCAAAGCAGCCGAAAAAAAACACACACACACTGCAACAACAGTTGGCTGCAGTGGCCGCGCTTAGGCGGTTGACTGGTGAACGCACCAGGCAGCCAACTAGCCGCCAATGCCCCCCAAGTGAAAAGCGTTTTGCGTAGCCACCCGTCAGCCGTAACCGAAATAATGAGAAATAAAGCGAAAAAGTAGATAATGGCAAAAAAAAACAGAAGGAAAACGGTAGTTGCGATTGCTCGATATGCGATCGCTTGATATACGAGTATATAACATATGTATGTATGTATGCATGTATGCAGTATGTATGTAAATATTGACGTCGTTGGCGGTTCATTGGTTCATAGCGAATCTATTTATTGTAGTTGAAAAACTTGAGTTTCTAACACAGCAATCGAATCAAGTTGCTTGTGGTTAGTGAATCCACTGCACTCCATACTTGTCTGTATAGCTTGTTTCAACTAATTTGCTTAGTAACAAAGTAGAAGCTCTATCGCCATCATAGGTTTCCTCTAGCAAAGTAAAGAGATTTCCTTTGGTAGAGTAAAGTGTTTGAAAGTCATCAATCAACATCGCCGAGATAACTGAAAAGTTAAAATAACACGTCAAACATGTTCTTTGGGGGGGGCAATAGCTGTCGAATAGCTGTTTTTGACAGCTCCATGTAGGGCGTTCAATCCCAACATTTTTCGGGATTTTGTTTCGTGTAACTTTTTCAGCATAAAATTATAGAAGCTAGTAAAATTGTTCACATAAACACATAGAACTGAGGTAAATTGCGACGCAACGAGGTCTAAGTTCACGAAAGTGCTAGGAAATTGCTCAATGCTTATTTATTTTTTCAAACAATTTTTTCCACACAATCATTACGAGGACCAATTTGCCGAATTTCCTAACCCTTAAAATCCCTAAATCTCGAAACATCAGTTCCAGTTTTAGTTGCATGTCACAAACGCAAAATCTACAGGGCTAATTAACCCTTTGAAAAAAGTATATTTAATGCTTTCTTTATTTCTTTATTTTATTTCATTTTATTTTATTTTATTTTATTTTACTTTATTTCATGTTGTTTTATGTTACTTTATTTTATTTTATTTTATTTGATTTGATTTGATTTGATTTGATTTGATTTGATTTGATTTGATTTGATTTGATTTGATTTGATTTGATTTGATTTGATTTGATTTGATTCGATTTGATTTGATTTGATTTGATTTGATTTGATTTGATTTGATTTGATTTGATTTGATTTGATTTGATTTGATTTGATTTGATTTGATTTGATTTGATTTGATTTGATTTGATTTGATTTGATTTGATTTGATTTGATTTGATTTGATTTGATTTGATTTGATTTGATTTGATTTGATTTGATTTGATTTGATTTGATTTGATTTGATTTGATTTGATTTGATTTGATTTGATTTGATTTGATTTGATTTGATTTGATTTGATTTGATTTGATTTGATTTGATTTGATTTGATTTGATTTGATTTGATTTGATTTGATTTGATTTGATTTGATTTGATTTGATTTGATTTGATTTGATTTGATTTGATTTGATTTGATTTGATTTGATTTGATTTGATTTGATTTGATTTGATTTGATTTGATTTGATTTGATTTGATTTGATTTGATTTGATTTGATTTGATTTGATTTGATTTGATTTGATTTGATTTGATTTGATTTGATTTGATTTGATTTGATTTGATTTGATTTGATTTGATTTGATTTGATTTGATTTGATTTGATTTGATTTGATTTGATTTGATTTGATTTGATTTGATTTGATTTGATTTGATTTGATTTGATTTGATTTGATTTGATTTGATTTGATTTGATTTGATTTGATTTGATTTGATTTGATTTGATTTGATTTGATTTGATTTGATTTGATTTGATTTGATTTGATTTGATTTGATTTGATTTGATTTGATTTGATTTGATTTGATTTGATTTGATTTGATTTGATTTGATTTGATTTGATTTGATTTGATTTGATTTGATTTGATTTGATTTTATTTTATTTTATTTTATTTTATTTTATTTTATTTTATTTTATTTTATTTTATTTTATTTTATTTTATTTTATTTTATGTTATTTTATTTTATTTTATTTTATTTTATTTTATTTTATTTTATTTTATTTTATTTTATTTTATTTTATTATATTTTCTTTTATTTGATTCGATTTTAGTTTCATTTTATTTTATTTTATTTTATTCGATTTTATTTTATTTTTTATTTTTGTTGCTGCTCGCCTTGAATTGGACCTATGCATAGGAGGGTTAAGGCTTTTTGAAATATTAAAAAAACGTTGTTCAAGTATCGGTAAATCTCCAACGGTTTACGGTTTTATTTGGTCACCTTGCAAAAGTTGTAACTCTTACAAATGAATGACAATGAAATGATTAAAAACAACAACAACAACACCTGCCCCCAACCAATTCACCACATCTCAACAATGAGCAACCCAACACATTGGCAAACTGCGTCGGCACAACAACACAAACTTCGCCATTGGCCGTTTGAATTCCGTCAACCGTGCAGATCGTAGCGTGACTACCAACATTTAGCGTATCACTGCACAAATCAACCGATCAACATTTGTTGGCTGGTGGCTGTTGTTAAGTTTGCTTGGTTTTTGTTGTTGCTACCGGCATGACTGCGGCTGCTATTGTTACTATTGCGCTGTAGTTGTTGTTGTTGTTGTTGTTGCCAGCGCTACTGGCACTGTGGCCGGCCGTTGCTGCTGTTGCTCTGGTCTAAATTGTTGTAGTTGTTGTTGGCTGCTAGCTACTCTGTTGCGTGCACAGATGCATGCAAAATTTCTTCAACACATATTTTTTCGTTGTTGTTGTTTGAACATTTTTTGTTTTGTTAGTGTTGCGAATTTTCAGCGCGCCAGTATTTGCTGCTGTTCGCTGCCAATATTGTTGTTGTTGTTGTTGTCAGTGTTTACCGATTTCGTTTCGTTTAGAGTTCATTCACATTGATGCGTGTGTTTTGTTTTATTAGCTGGTGATTGTTGTATTTATTGTTGCTGTTGTTATAGCCACAAAAGTGTGTGACATATGTGTGATTTGTTTCAACAGGTTGTGTTTTTTTTTTTATTTTTTTTTAGCCGGAGGAATTTTGCAACTCGTTGGCATAACTAAATTTACTTTTTTCTGATCTTTTGAGTGGTTGTTGAGTGTTTTAGTTGTTTTAAAAATGTTTTGAAATTTTTGGAATCTGTATTGAAATTTTATATTTTCGTTTAGTTATGTTAGACGAGGTTTAGCACTCAAATTCCTTGTTTGTTTAGTGGCGCATAGTTTTTCTTTTGAGGAAATATGAAATCTTTCATTTCGACAAAAGTCCATTAAATACTTGCAAAAAGATTTTGTATTTAGTTGTCGTTACAAAAAAAATATGACGGGTTTATTTTGAGATTTTGTATGTACATAGGTTATGTTGCAGTTATGCGAAGTTTCAGTTAAACAAAAATAATTTTAGGGAAAAATAACAAATAAAAATTGGGACTGGACTTCTATTTCAGTTAAGCGGATTTTTCAGTTAACCGACTTGCAGTTAAACAGTTTTGACAGTACCCCCATTTGATTGCATTGGTTTAGGCCAATTTTGATATGAAAGTGAGGTTAAAACGAACTGTGTAGTCTACTATGATGCCAAAACGGAATCTATAAAAACTTATGGTCAACTTATAGTAGCCGAAAAGAAAGAAAGAAAACGGAACGACTAATTTTATTGTTGTATATTGTATCTTTTTTTTAAAATACTTTTTTTAGAGGAGGTGCTAAGACGCTCGATAGAAGAACCATACAAAATCAATCAACAAGTGCTCGTGCACTTACTGGTGTTAGAAACTGTAGCGTGGCACTTCTGGGATGAACTTAGTGCCCGAAACCAAATTGAAATCTAAATTTTTAACCGGCCACAATTTGTGCGCGACCGCTTGAAGGTTGAATTTGTGTAGCAACATTTATTCCAGCAAACTTTATGAACAAAAAGAATTCTGAGTCATAAAATGTAAAATAAATTGCCACGATGCACAGTGGGACGAGTCAGTACTAACTGTGGCCAAAAGTAGAAGAAGTAGTTTTAGGTTAATGAGATTTGTCACACATGATTTTTTAATGAAAATATATGTCTGGAGAAAATCCTAACAAAACCGGTTGACGGACACGCCCACCCTCCCTATATAAATTTAATATTCAAATTTCAAAATATTGAATATATAGTAAATTAATCAGCTCTGCGAAAAAAACACATAATTCAAAAATGGACTGGATATGCCACGCCTATTGTGTTAAGGTATACTCAACATACAATGAAAACTCATATTATGCAAATGTTCTAATAATTAAAAATGTTTCTTAATAAAATAAATAAATAATTATTCAAACATAAAATATTATTTCTATTAAAATTATCAACATTAACAATTTTCTTTAGTTTTTGGCTGGCAATCTAGCCTTGGTGCTTCATTCACACAACACATTGTAAATTTCATGAATTTTGATCATAGGTGCCACTACAAAAGTACACAAAACAATAAAGTAGCAAGTAGTATGTAAGCTTTTTACGTTTTTATTTTAAATACTTGTGGTACATATGTCAAATATACAAAAATTAATGCGTGATTTTGTGAGACTTTTTAGTTGTTCAGTTTGAAACATTTTTGTTTACTTTTGCTTTGTATGCTTTATAAGCAATTTTTCAACGAGTAACGGTTACTATAAAATGTTGATGATGTAAACAATTGATTGCATTGCCCAACAGAAATAATTACACACTTTAATTTGATACTAAAACTAAAGAAATCGCAATTAAATTATACCTTCCAGACTACTTCAAAGTTGGAAGTCTGCAACTAACTTATCACGTTTTTTTATTTTGTTTTATTTTAAAACTTCAACTTTAATGTCACTCTGTGTCTTGTTTAACTTTTTTAAACTTTTTTTCATATTTTTCTATTCTGGAGTATTAATTATCATCAAATAAATTCAATTCCAAAATCCATTTTTAATACTTTTGGCCACATTCGCCCCATTGTGCGATGACTGGTCTAACCCACAAATGAAGGCATAGATACATGTCAAAATAAAATTAAAGAAGCCACTGCACACTCATGCACGCACAAACACACACAAATTCTGGTCTCTAACACAAGTAAAGCAAAAAGAACAAAAAAAAAACAAATACACGGAACAGCAATCACAGCGCGACAATTTGTCTGTTGGTGCAACATACATTTTTAGAAATGAAACAACAACAATAAATTAAAAAAAAACATAAACTTGTATCTGATATAAAAATAAGTTGGAACGAGCCAATCTGCCGAGTTTGCACGCTACACAGAACAGTTAAAAATGGCTGATTAAATACACAAATTAAATACTTGAATTTCTCTTTTGAATTTTAGGTTCAGGAACTTTGTGTTCGATGGTACTTTAAGTAAGATACAGAAGCAAATTATTGTAAATTCCTGCAAATCTGAGTAGCAGAGTTCAGTTAGGTATGTAAACCCTTGTTGGGTCCTTAGCAATGCCAGATGAAGATTCATGAGAAGAGAATTTATCTCAATTTGACTTTAATTTAGTTGACCTTCCTCACTTCCTTACTTTACTATTAATTTAATAAGTTTTCTTTATTAGTTATGAAGTGTCTTAGTTAGTTTTTAGTTAACTAATTTCTTAAATTTTACAAGATTTTCAGCCGTTAAACTGTCGACCTGGCCACACATTAAACTCGTTGCTTCTCATTCATGTTGTTTGTTCATTTATGTCGCCTTTTGCTCAACTCGCAGGTTTTATTGCCGGCAAAATTCAACAACAACAGAAACAACAACAAAATTATATACATATACCCACTTGCGCGTTGCAGCGTTGCTATTTTTATCAAATCAATTTACAAAAACAAACTCGGTGGTGAGTTGTTCTTTTATTTTGAAAACATGAAACGCACTGTTGGCAATCTGGCCAACAGTGGCACAGCTGCGCTCGATTGATTTTGTTGTTGTTGTTGTGTTGCTTGTACTAGCATTGCTGCTGCCATTTTGTTGTTGCTGTTGTTGTGTTTGATCATGCCACCGTGTTGTTTTGTTGCTTCTTTTAATATTGGTGGTTTATATTTGTGTTGTTGTTGACAGCGAGTTGCATCTGAGCTATGTGCTTGTTAGTGTGTGTGTGTGTGTATTTTATAAAAATAAAAATTAATCAACATTTTACCTTTGAGACAGCATACAACCCACTTAAGTGTACCCTACATTTTGAGGTTAAAAAAACCGACTTTTATTGTTGTAGCATTTGTAGTATATTTGAAGAAAATTTAGTTTAGTACTGACTTATTTAACACTAGAATGACCAATGATTAGATGAATGATGATGATTCGATAAGCATACTCAAAGAAGCTTATCGAATCATGTTGGAAGACAGGAGCAAAATTTTTTAAGAATATTTTGAATTTTCTATTTAATTTGGTTCTAAGAAATACATAGTAAAAGTCATGAAAGATTTTCTAATGTTGACATGTTTCTATTATTGAAATTAAAATATTAAAAAACAAAAACAAAAAACGATCAAACATGTTCGAAAATAGGAGTAAACAATTTTTTATAATATTTTGAACTTTCTATGAGATTTTCAAATGTAAAGAAATGTTTCTATTATTTGCAATAAAAAATAACAAAATAACAACAATCATGTTCGAAAATACGAGTAAATTTTTTGAAGAATATTTTGAATTTTCTATTTAAGTAGTTTGGCTTTAAGAAATTGTAAAAGTCATGAAAGATTTTCTAATAATGACATTTTTCTATTTTTGAAATTCAAAAATTTAAAAACAAACGACGAACACGTTCGAAAATAGGAGTAAACAATTTTTAAAAATATGTGAAATTTTCTATGAGATTTTCTAATGTTAAGAATGTTTCTATTTTTGAAATTAAAAAATAACAAAATAAGTAGTAAAAGTAATGACAAATTTTCGATAGCTACACAATATTTTCCTATTTTTGAAATTCAAAAATAACAAATAATAACAACAAATACAAGCATGTTCGAAAATAGGAGCAAAATGTGTGACAAATATTTTTATTTTCCTATTTAATCTGGCTTTAAGAAATAGTAAAAGTCATAAAAAGAGTTTTTAATGTTAAAATAATTTCCTAGTTTTGAAATTCAAAAATTACACAATAATGGCAAAATCACGTTCGAAAATACACAAAATTGTATATACACAAAATGTTTGAAGAGGATTTTGATTTTCCTATTTAATTTGGCTTTAAGAAATAGTAAAAGGTCATAAAAAGAGTTTTTAATGTTAAAATAATTTCTTAGTTTTGAAATTCAAAAATGACACAATAATGGCAAAATCACTTTCGAAAATACATAAAATTTTATAAATTTGTTAACAATAGGTTTTTAGTAAAAGCCATCAAAGATTTTTGATGTTAGGACATTTTCTTATTCTTGATATTCAAAAATAACAAAATAATAACATCAAACATGTTCTAAAGTAAAAGCAAATTTTTGTAATGAATATTTTGCATTTTCTATTTATTTTGGATTTAAGAAATGGTAAAAGTCATAAAAAAGTTTTTAACGTTAAAATAATTTCCTATTTCTTAGTCTTGAAACATTTTTTATGATACTTTTTTATTTGATTTTTTAATGACTAATATTTTTGAAATCAAAAAATGACAAAATAAAAACAACAACATGTTCGAAAGTAATAGTGAAATTTGATTTAAATATTTCGAATTTTCTATTTAATTTGGCTTTAAGAAATAGTAAAAAAGAGCATAAAAAAAGCATAAAAGATATTTTCCTATTTTTTAAATTACAAAATAATAACAACATTTTTAGTTCTGAATTCAGCAAATTTGATCGACCGACTCGTCGATCAGTCGACTAGTTGTCATAATTCTAGTCCATCTGCTGCTATTTGGCTAATCAATTTTATCTTCCTCTTCTTTTTCACATATAATATCACTGAGTCATTGAAGCTTTTAGTGACTGAAACAATTGAAACTCGGCGTTGAAATTGCATCAGTCGAAAATATTCAAATAAGTTCCCACTGCTGCTCCTATCGAAACGACTCGCAAACAATGCGCCAGCAATAGCTGAAGCGCTTTCGATATAACCTGCGCACCTCGCACCGCACCAGCAGCGAGAATCTTCGCTGCAATCGCTGCCAGCAACGCAGCCACGCAAAGTGTTACAAATTACATTCGCGCTCGATTCTTGTAGGAATTGTTTCGTATGGCAACAACAGCAACCACACCGAACAGCGGCGAACAGCGGCCGCAGGAAAACAATGCGTCGCCTTCCTTTCACAGGCCAGAAATTCTAAAAAATCAATTAGCATTTTCAGTTAGCGCGCACTCGCCGCTTTAATCAGTGTGGGAATTTTTCTTGCTGCTCGACACAGTGGCCGCGGCGGCATTTTCACCAGTCGGTTCGGTTCGGTGTGGAATCGCGACGCGTTGCGTTGCGTTGCGCTGCGTTTTCTGCATCTCACTTCAGCTCAGCTCAGTTGAGTTCATTTCAGTTGGCCGTGTCCGTGCGGCTGGTTAAGCGGTTTTGGCGGTTGTGCACGAGACGAATTCGAGGAGGCGGCGCGGCACCTTGGCCTGACCACAGTCCGAGCGTCGGCAGCAGGTGCGTGTGAATTGGACATTTGCGTTTGGAGCTGCTCGGCCGCATTGGTGTCTCACACCACGTAATGGCGGTGCAGTAGTAGTGGCAAACGTGAAAAATTAACAAACCAAAAATAATCAACAACAAAGTGACTGCAACTCATTGCGGCCAGTGACCAAGCGGAAGTTCTCAATTTTAACTCTCAGCCATCGCTGAAGCGCTTCATGCATTTGTTCGTGTATGTGTGTGTGTGTGTGTTAATTTCGCATTTATACAGATTTTTAATTAAGCGTGGGAAACGATGGCCGCCACTGGCGTGTCGCTTGAATTCGTGCTAAACCGCCTTGTCGGCTGTGCAAACGTGACTAGTTTTACTACAAAATGCATGAGTTTCTTATTGCAATTTACTTATTTTTATCGTGTCGTGTGTTCGATGAAAAACCGCGCTCATAATAGGCGCAACGCTTGTCGACTGCGCGCGATATGAAAGAAAGTGTTGCATGTGCAGCAGCGACGTTGTTCTGATTCCCACATGAAACGCAGCCCGGCTGGTCGACTGTCGCGGCAGCTTAACTGGTTCGAGCAGCTTTTGTATTGTTAATACAACAATTGTTGTTGTAATGTTAATAAATATGTGGAAGTTGTTGCAGCCGTGAAAATTAGCAAAGCTCACGTTCGTTGGCAGCATTTCAAATACAGCGCAAACTTACTAATAGCTCACAGCTAACCCACAACTTGGTCCATGGAGAGTTGACAGCTTGGCTAAAGTCACTAAAGTTTATATACTCTTGTTTTGTTTCTTGATGTGATTAATGAGCATCAATCTTCTTCTTGATGTTTCGTTCTTCTTCAACTCACAGAATAAACATAATAATTACTGCAACACTGTTTATTCTGTGTTTAAACCTAACCTCAAACTGTATGAATCAGCTAAAAGTTCTTCATTTGCATCAGTTAATTTACTAAAAATTGAGCTCGGTTTTTTAAATTATGATTTCTGTCTGATTATTTTCTTATTATTCTGTTTAATACTTTAAATTTTTCTCTTATTAATTTTTTTTCTGTCTTCAAAACTAGCCTCAAAATGTATGAATCACTTTCTTCTTAACTTATCTGTCTCTTTCAAAGTCCACTATGAATCAGTTAATTTTTTTTTTAATATGATTTGACATTGCCAAATGTAATGTCTGCGTGATTATATTATTTTTTCTGTAAATTACTTTAAATTTAACTTTTCTCAATTTATGTTTCTTCCTCAAACAGTAAATTGGTTTTAATATGATTTTTTTCATTTTATAAATAAATAAATAAATATGATTTTTTTTAATATAGTTTCGAGTCCAAAAATTATGATCTCTGATTATTTTTTTATTTTTCTGTATGGAGCTTTCAATTTGATTTTTCTACATTTGTCTTTTTTCTTCAAAACTAACCTCAAACTGTATGAAACACTTGAATTTTTTTTCTAACTTTTTCTCAAACTGTACTATGAATAATGAATTTTTAAAAAATATGTATGATTTAGCATTTAAAAATTATTATTTCTAACTGACTATTCTTATTCTGTAAAAAAATTTAAATTTTACTCTTTTCAATTTATGTTTCTTACTCTAACAATAAATTGGTTTTAATATAATTTTTATTTTAATATAATTTACCATGATTATGTTTTTTTATTTTGTATAATGCTTTCAATTTTACTCTTTTAGATGTTTGATTCGTCTTCAAACCTAACCTAACCCAGCCTCAAACCCCACTCTGTACGAATCACTTAAGGAAATTCCTTCCTAACTTTTCTTTCTCCCTCAAACTCTGCTATGAATAAGTTAATTTTTAAAAATATGATTTGGCATTTCAAAGAATAAGAAGAAAATAATCAGACAAGCGATTATTTTCTTCTTATTCTTTAAAAAACTTTAATATTTTCTCTTCTCAGTTTCATTTTTCTTCCTCAAACAATCAATAATTTTCTTCCTCAATCATATTAATTTGTTTAAATATGATTTTTTTAATATAATTTCGAATTTAAAAATTATGATCTCTCTCTGATTATTTTTTTTTAGTCTGTATAAAGCTTTTAATTTTACTCTTCTAGATTTTTGTTTCGTTTTGAATGCGTTAATTTTTTAAATAAAATCTCGAGTTTATAAATTATTATCTCTGACTGATTATTTTCTTATTATTCTGTATAAATCACTCGAAACTGTATGAATCACTAGAATTTTCTTCCTAACTTTTCTTTCTTCCTCAAAGTCTACTATGAGTCAAGTTATTTTTTTTAAATATGCTTTTGCATTTACAATTTTTAATTTCTATCTGATTATTTTGTTATTCTGTATAACGCGTTAAATTTTCCTCTTCTCAATTTATGTTTATTTCTCAAACAATAAATTTGTTTTTATATGATTTGGCGTTTAAAAATTTGATTTCTGTCTGTTTATATTAGTGTGTATTAGTGTTTATATTCCGTATAAGACTTTATTGGACTGATTGTTGACTTTGAGTATTTAGAACTGAAAGTCGAAGTGAGTTTGTTATCTGTAAGCTTAATCTTGGGGCCGGAGATGATCGAAATCTGCAGAAACGGCTGGTTCCTGATTGTTGTTTTCTTTTAGTATTTAGTAAAGAAGCTGTTTCCTCAATTTTGTTTTCTTTGAGCATTTAGAACTGAAAGTAGAACTGAGTATGTAGAGAACTGAGTGTCTGTAAGCTTGAAGTCTTGAAGAAGCTTATTCCTGATTGTTGTTTTCATTTAGTATTTAATGAAAAACCTATTTCCTGATTGTTGTTTTTGAGTGTTTTGAACTAAAACTAGAACTGAGTTCGTTATCTGTAAGCTTAGCCTTGGGTCCTCCACCATTAGCTCTGACATCTCATATGGCTGCTACAAATTGCTGTGGTTTTTCGTGTCTAAAAGTGTCAAAAATTTGAATTATTGCACAGACAGTGCGGCAACATTGAAACGTTTGAATTTCATGCGCCTTGCATTATCTCTTCGAAAAATATGAAATAGTAATCACAACGCATTCGCCTTGATCTCGCTGCCATTTTTACACTATGAGCATGTTGTTCTTTCGTTATTTATTTACTTGTTTTTGTTTGTACATATAAAAAAAAAAAACATTCAGAAGTGGACATTGAGTTGGTGCGTTCAAGTACTGACAGCATAAAGTCAAGAAATGTGATGTCAGTTGTTTTTTTTTAGCCTTTGTGCCCCTCCTGATTGTTTACACGCGACGACTCGACTGTAGTAACAGTAAAATCATTTACAATGATTAGCACGCAAAGCAAAAGCCAAACAAATACAAATACAGAAAAATTTACACGGCTGTGTGAATGTAAATAAATGTCGAATGTTTAGTAAATATGTGCATTAAATAACAGGGAAAACAATGTGCCGGAGTGCGAGAACAAAGAGCCTCACACATGCGCTGAAAATATTGAATTATCGCGCGACCAACAACAGCGCATCGCACACAACCATATTAAGCATTATTATTAAATATTATTTTGCTCACTGCTGCTAATTAATAAGTTAAATAAATTTATACAAACTGCGGCGCACAGCGAACATCTGTTGTCAGCGCTCGGCTCGCGATAGCAGCAACAAAAAATAAAGAAATCGTAATCTTAAAAAACAACAATAACAACAATAACGTGAAGAGAAGCGCCATAGCAATGGCAATGCTGGCTTATGGCTTTGATGAACTCGCTGAAACGTGCGCACGCGCCACCCGTTTTGCACTTTTTCGAGGTTACTGCGGCAACGACGACGACAACAACTGGCGACGCTTCCGCGCCCTGTTGTCAACGCGCTCTAATGACGCACCGCCTTGCCCACAACTGTGCCCGCGAATTGCTAAGCAAACACAGAGTTGACTGTCAACAGCAGCGCCGGCCGCATGGCAGCTGTGCTCTAATGGCTGGTCGCCCACGAAAGTCACGACTGCAAGTTGGCTCGACTGCTCAACCGACCACTTGCCATGTGTCATCTTTATGGGCAGTGAGGCTACAACAACAACAGGAACAGCAACAGTTCTGAATTAGACAACTTGGACGCTAAGTTGTTGTCAAAAGTTTTATATGTTCTATACAAAAAAAAAAACGAAGAGTATAACGAATCTTGTGCCAAGTAGGGTAATAATTGCTTCTCTAAAAAACCGTTTACAAGTTTGAAACTTTTTTGGCGACAATTTTCCATGCGTTCATCTTTTGAACGCCAATTGTTTGGCTGTCAAGGTTGACGTTGTTGGTTTTCTGTCCCATTGTTAGGCATTTTTATTACTACTTGTTTGTCAACAGCCAATTCGACTGTTCAATTTTTGCTCTGCAATTCAATTTTTCTCAATTAAGTAGGGAAAGTTGAAGTAGCTTCGACTAATGGTTTGGCTTCGGCCAAAATTTTTCTTTGATGTACAGAGTCGAAGAAGTGACTTTTGTTTTGTTCTTGATTTGATTAATATGTTGCTAAATGTGTTGCTCCAGTGATCTGTGGATTCTGCACAGTTCCAATCCCATCCCTTCCAGTACCCCCATGTACCCATGTTTCTCCCTTCCAGCCCACCGCCTCCAGCCGTTTGTGTTTTTCAATGTTTTTACTTATTGTCATTCGTGTTTTATCAACAGAATAAAACGCCTTAAAGCCACATTTCTCCGCCTAATAATTTTTCCGATTCGCCGAAGGCTGTTAACCCTTTCGCTATTTTGTTGCCATATGGCAACATGCTACTTTGTGGACGTCTGCATCCTCTATGGTTGCAAGAATACATTTTTTTGTTGGTCGTTAGAATAGTTTGAAGTTTTAGAAAAAATACGAAATTAATAAACTGAATATTTAAGTTTAAAGAAGAGAAGTATACACGTTTTTTAATGGTATATCTTGACATAGTAAAGGAAGAAGAAGCAGAAAAAATTAGAGAACTTTTTAATTTGACGTTTTCTTTCAATTTAGATCCTTTTTTTAAAAAAAATTTGGCTGAAATAAATTAAGAAATATTCAAATTTTCGTTATGCATAAACAGTTTTATGTTTAAGTAATTATTACAGCCACAACGATGTGGTTTCTCTCATAGAAAACACTCTAAAATACAGGGTCCGAGTATAACAATTAAAAAATGTCTGATGGAATGCTGCTAATATAACCACATAGAAGCCTAAGACATAAAATATAAAATTTTAACTTTCCCCAGTAAAAACCTGTAGCTGAGTGTCAAACTTCTAAGTTGCACTTTAAACTTTTCGGGTGATGGTGTGATGTTTTTACGCCACTTCCATGGAGTTCTGCTTAGACTTAGGTTCATAAGGTCATCCTCAGTAACAATTCGACTCAAAACACCATCCAGATTCAAAAAAGAGCGACAAGACTCCACGCTCTTTCATTCTCGGCACCCATCTAGCTCTGACCTTAGTCGAGCCAAAATGATCGTGAAGAATTTTAAAAATGGTTGTATACTCTAATCATTTCTGCGAGCTGTTTCTTCTTTAATCGAGCCAGTGTTGCCAGATAACTGAAATTACTTTCCCCTAAATCTTAAAAAAGATGAAATTTCCTTCCAAAAATATTACAAATTTTCTTAAGTTTTGTTTTTATAGTTTTTGTTATTATAAATTAAGGATTTAAACTTCTCATAAAAAATTAAAATATATTTAGTTTTTTATGGCAGACTTTTTATTCACTCAGCTTCAGCTCAACAACTTAACACAAACATGAAACATATAAAAAATTAAATCGGTATGAAATTGGCTTTTTAAATACACTTTGACGCATACATATTTATTAAATTAAATTAGATACTTTAGCTTTCAATATTCAAGGCTTTAGTGCCACTTATGATGTCAAATGTGTCATCATCAAAATCTTCTAAGCGTTCTCCTGAACAATTCTTCCTCCTAAAAGGCCAAGAAAGGAAATCTCCTGATCTGGCAACACTGAATCGAACATCTTCTAATATTAATTTTGAAAATTTTTTTTAATAATTTCCAATTGGTTGTTTTGGCCGTGGGTGGTCTTCAACTGAGTAGTTACCTGCCTTGCTTAAATCATGATTTTACCCTGGCAAGAGTCTCCATAAACAGATTTCATCTCTTCTAGTATGGTTTCAATAGACTGACTTTTTTTGCTGGGTGAGAAACTTTATAACAATGCGGTATTAGATTTTCTGCATATTTCAACTTTCTTCTCGATTGAGTTGCTTTCTTCCCAGCTAGTTCAAAGATGGATAGTTCCAAGATAGTTCCAATGACCCAAGCAAAATTTTTTATTATTATTAAAATTCTGTTAGTACTTTTCACCCAGTGTGGGTCTATGCTTTGCACAATTAGTTAACCTAAAAAATTTAATGTTCTCTCATTGTTATAACCAGGTTTTCTAGCTCATTCAACGTGGTATCACAACGGGCCGTATCTTTGGCCTAAGTGAGCTCTTCTAGCTGCCACCCTAACCTAACCTAACCTAGCTCATTAAATCAATTGAACGCTCATCTTAGCATTTTAATGTATAATAATACAAAAAATAACGCATTCTTTATTTTTATCTTTTAATTTTGCACATAATTGTTTTTTTCTGTTCGCACATTTCACCTGCCGCCCGTACCGAATGGCATCATTGGCATCGTTTGAGTGTTGGCAGCATGACGCTAATTAAAAATCAACAACACTTTACGCATCGAATCAACACAGACGCCATAAATAACGCCAAACAAATCGCACCACACCTCCGAGCAGCGCAGCAGAAAAAAGAGATTCAAACTTTGGCTGCAAAGTTTTCATTCATTCAGCTGCTTATTTGATTTGTTTTCGGTGCTTAACTTTAATTGTTCATTTCTGACTGTTGGCAAAGAGCAGTTTTCAGTTAACCCTAACAACCTAAAGCCTTCAGGTTTTAGGTTTTGTTGTGAAAATAAGAAAAATCGAAATAGACAGATAGTAAGTTGAGTCGTTATTGATAACTTGATTAAGGTTAGTTTTGATTAACAAAAAAGTTATTATATAAAAAAATCATATGCAGTATAAATTATTTTCAATAAAATATAAATAAAAATAAATACAAATAAATAAAAAAAATAAAAATTAATAAATTAATAAAATTTAAATTAATTAATAAATAAAATAAAAATAAGTAAATAAATATATAAATATTTATATATGTTTCAACAAATGTTTCTCAGTTAACTTTTTAGGTTAGGTTTCGTAGATAAACTCACTTTAAATATTAAACGCTCTGTTCAGTTTACAATATTTTTTTATAATTTTTAAAATATCATATTTTGGATTGAAAGTACTTCAATATGCACAGCCAGCTTTTGTCTTTATTGCAATACTTGTGTTTCTATGTCATTTTGCTGTTGTGGTAGTTTTGTATGTCGTTTTGCCAATTGCCAACACTTTAACACTCAATTCACATACAACACATATAGCATACAATATTGTATGAGCCCAAGAATGCCGCATAAAAGCGCTGCCCACCAGCAAATTGACATACACTCGTGTCTATGTGTGCGTAATTGCATTATAGGTTGTCATTTACTGATTGCTCGGACAACAAGCCAGCTGCTCCAAGCATCATAAGAATAATTCAATTGAACTTTGCTGCTACACAAAAAAACATTCTGCGGCTTTTATTTACATGCTTCATTAATTATTTATGTATTTATGAAGTTGTGACAGTTGTGGGTTTGACAATTAAATAAACAAATCTACTTGATGAGACGACGTGCTGTGCGGCAGGATTTGGTTTTAAAATTAAATCGTAATAATCATTGTTATTGAATTGAAAAGTACTTGCAAATATATTTGGAGTTGAAAGTTGAATGAAGTTGATTTTTGTTTGGTAGAAAAGTTTATAACCTCACAGCTGCATTTGTTCTCGAACTTTAATGAATTTTGTATTTTTTCCACTCATTGGACAACAATGTTGAGTGAATCATTCAAATCGGTTTGGTAGTTTCCGAGATATGTTTCCTCACTTTACTATATTTACAGGTGGAAGTAAATTTTATAGAAAACGGTCAGTTTTGTATGGCAACACCCTTAAGGGTTAAAGATAGAGGGTAGGTATGTGTGAAAGAAATACTTGGAAGGGAAAATAAATGGGGCAAAGTCTTACATTTGACAGGTCTGAGGGCAACCTGGTAGCAGTGGGGATTCATTTTAAAAAAATTATCATTTTGTATGGTAACCCTATTAAGGGTTGAAGATAGGAGGTAAGTATGTTTCAAAGAAATGCCCAGAAGAGAAAATTAGTAGATGTCAGTCATTGATTTGAACCCTCTAGGAGCAACTTCTGAGCAGTTTTCGAACAATTTGTCGAATTTCCAAGCACTTTGATATCGATGCGATGACATTTAACCTACTCTAGCAATCCCAATTTTTTGGCTTATGAAGTTTTTGTACAAACCTCATAAAATGAGAGCTTTCAAAGTATGGCAATTGAAAAATCGTGCACTAAATCATCTCTAAAGTATGTGAATGTATTTTGGTATTTTCTTCAGGAGTTGAAAATCTTTAACAAAAATCTAACGTGTTTGATACTAACACCTCTTGGTTGAAAATTTACCGAAGCAGGCTGCTTAGTCTGACTTTTTTCCCCCTAGATTATAAGAATTAGTTGTGGAATGAACATATTTGACTAAATGACTGCTGTGTTCGGTAATCTGTGGATGCCAACTCTAATCCCATCTTTTTCCTTCTCCCTTTGAACTTATGTTCCTCGTATTTCTGCTTCCCATGGACTCGGACTTTCGTTTCGCCAAAAGTTTTGCTTTTTGATTTTTTTTTTATTCCTTCCCCCCCGCCCCGTTCCACGAGTTTCATTTTAACCGTAGTTAGATGATTGGATTTTTTTTGCAGTGAAGAAAAATTACTTTACAGAAAATTAAATTTACTTTTGTATTTACTTTTGTAATTGTATTTGGAATGAGTAACGTTTTCAGTTTTTTGAAAAGTTATGCAAATAATAATTTTAGAGCCATGAATGAATACATAAAAACCCCAATTTGCCAACAGTGGGTCATTTCGACCGGAACAAAGCAGAAGGGTTAAAATATTCTCTCCAAAATATTCATAAAATATATGCGAGTTTTTGTTTAATACGATAAGACGTGCGGTTTCTTGCTACTACCTTCTTTTCTTTGACTCAAAAATTTGGATTTTTGGGCAACCAGACTTCCAGATATTACTCCATTTGTGTGTAGAAAAGTTTCAATATTATTTCATAATATTTTTATACAAACCCCCTGTAACTTTCATTACTTTTGCATAGCTTTAAAACATTTAAACTATTCTATTCAAAATTTCAATCTTTTCAAATTGATTTCGTTTGCCTATACTTAACATTACCACTTTTGATCATTCCTACTCGCGGTCGAAAAATATTATATATTCGAACCCACATATTCCTAAAAAATGCTTCAATATTGTTTCATAATATTTATAGCTTTCATTACTTTTGCATAGTTTTAAGATATTTAAACTATTCTATTCTAAATATAAATCTTTTCAAATCAATTCGATCTCCTTCTGATCTACTTTGCCTTTTACTCAACATATATATTCGAATCCACACATTCATAAAAAATTCATAATGTTTTTAGCTTTCATTACTTTTGCATAGTTTTAAAATATTTAAACAATTCTATCGAAAATATAAATCTTTTCAAATTGGTTCGATCTTCTTCTGATCTCCTTTGCTTTTCACTCAACATTATAACTTCTGAGCCCAAATATTAATAAAAAATGCTTCAGTATTGTTTCATAATATTTTTAGCTTTCATTACTTTTGAATAGTTTTAAAATATTTAAACTATTCTATTCAAAATATAAATCTTTTCAAATTGATTCGATCTTCTTCTGATCTCCTTTGCTTTTCAATCAACATTATCACTTCTGAGGCCACATATTCATAAAAAATGCTTCAGTATTGTTTTATAATATTTATAGGTTTCAAATTGATTCGATTTCCTTCTGATCTACTTTGCATTTCACTCAACATTTTCACTTCTGATCATTTCTTCTTCCTTTCAAAAAATATTATTTATTCCAACCCACATGTTCCTAAAAAATGCTTCAATATTGTTTCATAATATTTTTTGCTTTCATTACTTTTGCATAGTTTTAAAATATTTAAACTATTCAAAATATAAATCTTTTCAAATTGATTCGATCTTCTTCTGATCTCCTTTGCTTTTCAATCAACATTATCACTTCTTAGCCCGCATATTCATAAAAAATGCTTCAGTATTGTTTTATAATATTTATAGCTTTCATTACTTTTGCATAGTTTTAAAATATTTAAACTATTCAAAATATAAATCTTTTCAAATTGGTTCGATCTTCTTCTGATCTCCTTTGCTTTTCACTCAACATTATAACTTCTGAGCCCACATATTCATAAAAAATGCTTCAGTATTGTTTCATAATATTTTTAGCTTTCATTACTTTTGCATAGTTTTAAAATATTTAAACTATTCAAAATATAAATCTTTTCAAATTGGTTCGATCTTCTTCTGATCTCCTTTGCTTTTCAATCAACATTATTACTTCTGAGGCCACATATTCATAAAAAATGCTTCAGTATTGTTTTGTAATATTTATAGGTTTCAAATTGATTCGATTTCCTTCTGATCTGCTTTGCCTTTCACTCAACATTTTCACTTCTGATCATTTCTTCTTCCTTTCAAAAAATATTATTTATTCGAACCCACATGTTCCTAAAAAATGCTTCAATATTGTTTCATAATATTTTTTGCTTTAATTACTTTTGCATAGTTTTCAGATATTTAAACTATTCTATTCAAAATATAAATATTTTCAAATTGGTTCGATCTTCTTCTGATCTCCTTTGCTTTTCAATCAACATTATCACTGCTTAGCCCGCATATTCATAAAAAATGCTTCAGTATTGTTTTATAATATTTATAGCTTTCATTACTTTTGCTTAGTTTTAAAATATTTAAACTATTCAAAATATAAATCTTTTCAAATTGATTCGATCTTCTTCTGATCTCCTTTGCCTTTCACTCAACAATTCCACTTCTGATCATTTCTACGCGTGTTCAAAAATATTTTCATGATTTCTTTCGATTTATGAATATTTTGTGTATGAGCTAGCAACAAAATTCGGCCTCACAAATAAGGGTGGATTAAAAATTCAACAGACTTGGCATAAACAAATTTCTTGTAATCCCGTCGGTGCTAAATTTCGAAATCACGACAAACACTAATGCAATTAACCAGCTTAATGCCAACACAAGACATGTAAACAAACAAGCCAGCGATTTAAAAATACCAAATTAATTTATCTTATGTGTATATTTCGTAGCTGTGAGTAAACAACGTTGTAATCCCATAAATTTATTTTCATTCCCTAATTGCAGATACTTTGAAAATCGTACGGAAAAGCACACACCAGCCGACAACGTGATTTAATGCGAAACAAAAATACTAATCAAACAAAAACACTGCCAAAAAGTATACGAATTTTCATAATAAAAAAAACGCACAAAATAGAAGAAATCGCAACGAGAGCGTAAACAAAGCGCCGAAAAACTTTGTTGAGGAGCATTAAACGGCAAAGCACTCCAGAGCAGCGAACAGCTAACAGCGTCGAGCAAAATTAGGCGGCCAAACAAAGCGCCAAATAGCAAAAGTAAACAAACTCAACTCGACATCAGCAAACACAGAGCATTTCGCAGGAAGTGCGCCGCCGAGCAGCCGCACAATTGGCCAAGAAGTGCGGCGAGCAGTTTGCAGCCGAGCAGCGAGCGCACGAAAGACGGCAGTCCCCGGCCGACGCGACATCAGCGCGCCAAACTGTGAACGGCTGGTCGCTTTTGACGCGGCAAGCGCGTGGTTGCATCGCATTGTTGCCCATACAAATGAATAGGAAAATCAAAATCAAAACCATTGCAGCGAAAACACTACAACAGCAACGCCGGTTCGAGGAGCTCAGCTTCAAAAATATAAAACGCGAGATTTTCACATTCAAACGCCTGAACCACAATCCGGACAGTCGCGGCGCGAGTGCGAGCACCAAGTTAAAAGCGGCAGACAACAGCCACAGCAGCCGGAGCCAGCTGTAAGTCGCAGCAGCGCATTGCAACCGTAGTGCCCGACTACAGACGCCGACAGCGACTACGGCGCAGGCAGCGTCGAGTGAAACGTTGCGCGGCCCGTTTTGCAGCGAGCCAACTGGCCGAAGGAAACGCGCGCCCAGAGAAATCGTCCAAAAGCGGTGAGCGCTCGGCGTTAAGGAACCAGTTTTCAGCTGTCCCCCGCCTCCCGCCTCCCAAAAGCCACATAGAAGAAGGCAAAACCAAAAAGCGACACAAAAAGCCAAATACAAGAATAAATAAAAGCGCAGCAACGCGCAGCTGTGAAACGAGCGCAAACGATTCCTTGGCGTTGGCGCACTGCACAAATTGGACAACACAACTGCAGTTGCGACCTCAAACTTGAAACGCCAAAAACACAATCACAGCACGCCGCTTCGAAGGCCTTCGTCAGCCGCGCCGAAAAGCGTGCAGCCGGCGTTCGATTGCGCCGAACGTGTGAGCGCGTGTCAGGCTCGTAAACACCCACCGATTTACGGACCCATTATAAGCGAACAACGAGCCCGGGCATCAACAACAACAATAGTTGTTGCTTTTTATTGAGGCCTTAATTGACCCCAACGTTGCTGCGTGGAATAAATTTCGTGGCACACAAAATAAAACGTTGGAGAAATCGGCTGCAACACACGACGAAAGCACACAGCGCCGAAAGCCCAACAAACAATAACAACCAACGCTCCACATAATTGCAGCAACAACTGTTTACGTTACTCGTTCAGCGGCTGGTCGATAAGGCAGCCTACAAGTGGGAGCAACCGGCTTAGCCCAGCTCGCTTGTTTGTTACAGTTACTTTGTTGTTGTAATATTCGCAGTTAGTTCTCGCGATTGTTTTGCGGGATCACTGAACGCTTGTGGTGCAGTTGCCGCGGAAATCAGATCATATGTTCTCGATGGTTGATTACTATTCGGATATGGGACAAATCGGTCAAGATGTGAGTCATTGATTTCTTTTATTGTATTTTGCTTATTTACGCTTTTTGTGTATTGCTTGCTTTAGTTTTATTATACTTAATTTTCTTTTGGACTGTTTGGGCTTTCGGTGGGTAGGAAAGTGTGATGGAAATGGTTGTTGTTGCAATATATGAACAATACTCGTATATGGGTTAATAGGGGCACTGGAGTTTAGTGAGGAACATATTGTTGATGTTGTATTTTGGTTTAAAGGAGTTGTTGACAGTTCATGGCCAAGAAATTTGCTAACAATGCAAAGATTTATGATAAGTGGAACTTAAACCTGACATTTAAGAGGGTTATCTTAAAAATTTCGGATCTCAACAGGAAGGTGGCAGCATTCGTCACCATATCCAATGCTCTGTTAGTGCAGTTTTGGCGCCAAAAATCAGAGACTTTGTGTAACTTTTTCAGCAGAACAGCTTGTTAAATTTTTATATTAACACAAAATTTTTCTGCTAAGCTGTCGTTTATTGAAAATAAAATAGTATTTTATATAAAACTACCACGGCCCCCTATCGTTGACCCCGTCTGATTTCGATTTTCAAAAAAGTGAAAAACACGTTTCGAATTATTTTACATGTTAAGTGCTTTCATTAAGTTTGAAGTCAAAAGGCCCAAAAAATCTTGTTTCTCCATACAAAGTTTTAACCCATTGTTGACCCCGTTAGATTTTGATTTTCGAAAAAATCAAAAACACTTGCCGACTTATTTTTGATTTGGAGTATTTTCATGTTTTCCGCAGTTTATCCGTAAAATCTTTTAACCCATTGTTGACCCCGTTAGTTTTTTATTTTCGAAAAAACAAAAAACCTGTATCAAATTATTTTTTATTTGCAGTATTTTCACGAGGTTCGAAGTCAAAAGGCGGAAAAAAATCATATTTTTCATACAAACTTTTAACCCTTGGTTCACCGTTTTAAGTTTTGATTTTCAAAAAATGAAAATTATTTTTGATTTCAAGTTTTTTCGCCAACTTTGAAGTTAATAGGTCAATCGGCTTAGGGCTTTTCGTAGTCTTTCGGTATAAAAATGTTTACCCTACGTTCACCCTTTTAAATTTTGATATTCGAAAAATTGAAAAATACGTGTCGAATTATTTTTGATTGATAGTATTTTCACCAAGTTTGAAATCAATATATCAAGTTTCTTCATACAACACCTTAACCCATGTTTTGCCCCTTTAGATCACGAATTTAAAAAAATCGAGTCCTAGCGGAGGTTATTTTTTCAATATGTGCCTATAGTTCAAGTTTCATATTTATAGCTTTAGTTAGTCAGTCAGTCAGGACAAACAATTATTTTATGGAGATAGTTTTAGTAAAAAAAAGTTGTATGAGATTCTTTGTCTGTTGTAAGCAAAATACTTACAGTAAATTAAAACTTAGTTTGTGGAGATCAGAGGTATGGTTTAGGGAATTCGAATCCCGAATTTCGGGATCCCTTAGTAGACTTACAAGGAGACTATGTAGAAAAATAAAAAATTTGAAGAGACAATTTCTTGTATCTTTATTAGAAACATTTCAAACTGTCCTCGTACCAGTGATGACCATTTTGCTACTTGCGAATATTAGTCAGCGTTGACGTCGTTGCTACTCGCGAGTAGCAGAATGGTCATCACTGGGCTAAACGTTCGAAAAGGTAGAACATTTCATAGCACTCAGAATGAAGATTCTAGAAGGCAGTCTTTGTTATTGATTATAAAGTCCACGGCCTCATATTCGCATAAGTGTGTCAGTGTCGCTGCTACTTGCGAGTAGCAGAATGGCCATCACTGGTGTAAAGCCTGAAGTTCAAACTACTGAATTGCCAGCAAATCCTCAAATGAATTTTTTTTGACGTTGCCTTAACTCAATCAAAACTTATCGTTTGAAATTAATTTGAATTCACATAAATACATTCTAACATTACAATTATTTTTAGCATTTTTCGGCACACAATCCGAAGGTAAAAGTAAAAAAACAACAGCATATAATTAACCCATAAGTGTAATCGCTGCTCATAGCTGATTTCTGTTTATTCTGATTTCTTTTTTGTAGTGTAGCTGCCAAGTCCTTCACCTCTATAAAAAAAAATGAAAACAACTAAAAACGAAATCACTCGAAAAAATGCAACATTGAAATAATGAATGAAAGTAAAACAAACTACTTGACAGAATTTCAATTAATTCCTTGATGACTCATACAATTTAATTAGTTCATTCAATAAAACGAAATTTGCATTTCACATTTGAAGGACTTTCAAGTGGTGACTTTTTAATTGCATAATTAAGAGTGATTCGAAATCAGTTTCCTCACTTTATTAAAAAACAATCATACGTAGGTAAACAATAACTAAAACCATTTCTTTTGGCGAGTCTTTAATCACTTTTCACCTTCCTCAAAACAATCCAATTGCATTCAATCGCCTTCGTCTTTTTTACAAAAGTAAGGTTCAATGACGCCAGTAATGGGTCAGTAATGCCCCCAGACATCCACCTGGGCATATAATGTTAACTCATGAACTCACACACATGAAGATTTTTCTCGGCCCAAATGTGTCAATTTGTTTATTAACCAACCCAGAAACTTGAAAAGAAGCCCCATCAGAAATAACCATTTCTTAGTTCCAAGTTTCTGATCGATATGATCAGCATTACTTAACTGAAACACAGGCTTTATATAATCACGATTATTCTTTAATACCGGAACATTACAATTGATCGATTTGAGTAACATTGCAAGCATTTTGTGATATATTTCGAAAATAACATTAGCATTCCAGGATTATCATATCAAATCTTCATCATCAAATCTTCTTGAATCTTAAAAATCCAACTGTCTTATTAAAATCTCGCAGAATTGTGTACACAGATCCTTTTCATAATGAACGAATTCCTTATGCTTGTTGGATTGGGAGACACATTTTCGATTGTCATCAGCTTCACTAGCAAAATTGAATGTTTAAGTCTACGAAATTTGCTGTTGAAAATAATTTTCAAAAACTTTACAAGTACTTTTTGCAATGCAAAACATAATCTATTTCATAAGCAACTAATTGCGCTCTTATCATATACTTTTATAGTGAAAATCCTTGAATATACCAAAGCATAGTAAAACTTTCGACTCTGCCTTAATTTCAAAGTTTCAACTGTTTCGGAATATGAATTTTAAAAAAATTGTGTCAAAAGATTAATCTTTACCCGGTCTCGTGTTTGGGGTGCTGGCTGGCCTATGCTGTCTTACTTCTTGAATAAAATTTATATTATTTTATAATCAAACCGATCTTAGCGAAGTCACCAACCATCCTGCGCTATGGCCTCCTGCGGTAGCTCACAAGATCGGAGGCGTCGTTCCCTTATCATGGCAGAAAACCCGATTAACGTAACCAAAACAAGGCAATGTCTTGTGGGGGCCTTATGATCGCGACAAGAGTGAACAAGGAAAACAAATTTTATAACTATCCACAAATCGTAGCTTAGTTTTTCAAAATCATATTTATTCAATAGAAATATATAACGAACCTAAGTATACCGGGGAACAAAATATGTTAGAGCATTCATTGCCCCAAAAGTTGAAAATGCTTTAAAAATGTAAGGATCGTTTCACAGTTAAGTTTTCTGGGTTAGAGAAGGTCCCCAAGCATGACATCAAGTCGGTGCTGAACTTCGTTGGGAACACCTGCATTCTCACCGATCACTTTTACGTCGATACGCAACACTAAGGAGCTACAACTGGTATCGCTAGGGACCCAATAGGGCTATGCCTACTTGGTTAGCCAGCTTACCTAACCTTCACAGTTAAGTTACTGATCACACCTTGTTGATACTTAAAATAACTCGTTGTTGGCTTAAAGTTTAATTGCTCGCTTTTACCTAACCCATTCCTACTTGGATGAGTTCATCTTTGAAAACCTTAGCGATGGAGCCAAAAGGACTATTCGTAGTCGAATTAGCTTTGCCAAAAGGTCCAACTCATTCTGTTAGCACGGGACATGAGTCCAACTTCTTATTGTGGTACCACTATGAGCCTCTTTGGCTCCTTCAGAGCAACCATGTATACCTAACCATCTACCTAAACCAACGCAGACGTGAGTGGTTCCACGTACTTCCTCCGTATTCAAAGAAAAGTTATAAATAACTAATGTCTGATTGTAACAAGTATCGACTGTACAACTGTCAAGCTTCAAGTATGAGAAATTTCATTTACCTTCCACGTATTTAGTCTTCCCAAAAGCTTAACTAATCAGTTAAACTTGTGTTTGTGCGACCTTTTTCCAAGACCCATTTGAATATTATTTCATTCTTACAATTTCCTATTTATATTTTTTCCCCACTACTGCTTTGGCATTTGTCGCAGTTACTCTGCTCACTTCTGCGAATAATTTTGCTCGCTCTGCCGCAGTTCTCAGTGTTGAATGTTTTTCGTTTTTATCTCGTTGAGCTGTTGAGCTGTTTCGAAAATGCCACGACACGTTTTGCCCCACTTTTTCTTAATGCCAGCCGAGGCCGTTGCTGTCGCCAATCGCAGTTGGGAAAAAGTTCCTGCTGGCGCGCGGTTAACTAAGCATATTCATTTGCATAATTTCCGTATTTAAAATCAATTAATTAGCAATTACTTTCAATTAGCGCTGCCTAAAGTGATTTACAATGTTGGCCCGGCGGCGGCACCATTTGAATGCGCCAACGTAGAGACGCCTAAACATAGCAATTCTCAATGCTCAAGTCGCGCCATGTGCCGTGCGATATGTGCGAATTTGTGTTCTACAAATATGTTTAGACGCCAATCAGTGCAACTTACACTTTGTTGCCCATTACAAATGCCGCATAATCGCTGTTGGCCTACATTATGTCAATCGCACTGGACGCTATCATGAATAGTTGTTGTTGCTGTTAGTTAGAAAAGTTTTGCAACAGTCGACGCCGCCGCTTATCATCAAATTGCAATTTTTACTAATACATAACTTAAGTTTTAATTATTTATTTAAAAAGGAATTAGACGATGTGGCAAAGCTGCATGTCTGTGTGTGTGTGTGTGTATGTGTGGCCGACATAATCAGCGACACAGAAGCGCTCGCCAACTGGCACCCATTTTTTTTGTTGTTTTGTTGTTATGCTTATTGAAACGAGCTGATAACGCTTCTACGCGTTGCAACAACAAAGAGGCCAGCGCTGACTTGAGAAGCAGTTCGGCACGATTGACGTTTGCGGCTCGGTCGGCTGACTTATTGTCTGCGACGGCGTATTGTGAAAATGCTGCTGCAGCGTCTTGGCCGCGCACAGATTGCGCATATGGAACACTGGCGGCGGGCTGGGCAGACTTGGCGCGGCGCTTATCTTATCGCTGCCGCTTGTTCAGAGTCCGAGTTTAATGGCTCTAATAAACAATTAAACTGTTTCGCTTTGTTTTTGTTGGTTTTATTTGTTCGCGCAGCCCGCAAAATGCCAAATGTGCGTCCGATGCAAATTGAGAAATTCGATTGTGGTGACAACAGCATGAACAGCATTCAGTTACTATTTCAGTTGTTGTTGTTGTTGTTGTTGCTGTTGCCAAACATATCAGTTGCGAGCTACAGTTGGGGCCAGTGTTGCCATTTTCAAATGTTTTATTTTGTGTGTCGAGGTATAATTTGAGTGAAGGAAAAGTGTGAAATATGTAATTTTTTCAATTTTAGTTTTGTTAGTTCCACGGATCTACAAAATTTCCCCGCCAAGACCAAATGATTCCCAAAAGATCCCGTCTGGATATACAGGGATCCCAATAGATAGGGAAGGACACCGGTATTTTTGAGAATGAAAATATTCCATTCTTTAACCTAACCTAGTTCCTAAAATTTGCAACACCCCTTCAATATTTAATAAGTAATACATGACAAATACTTAAGATAGGTTAGGTTAGGTCAGCTAGCTGTCAAAATCGGCCTCGCATAGACCTTGTGGGGTCTCTAACGGTATCAGTTAGAGCTCCTTAGTGTTGCTAATAGACGTAAAAGTGATCGATTAGAATGTGGGTGTTCCTAGCAAAGTTCAGTAGCGACTTCCAGACAGAAAAGAATGAAGCAAAGGTCTTCTTCAGATAGAAAAAAGTCTTGAGAAAGCAGAACAGAAGCAAAGGATGCGCTCTAAGGTTTCCTTGACACCATTTTCTTTGCATTTCCTGCATTCGTTCGACTCAAGGATGTCGTGACACAGTGATGGTTGTATGTCTACGATGGCTCTGCAGTCCTTTCACTTGGGTGAGAAAACGAATCTCACAAGAGTTAATTGACTTATCCAAGCTGTTCCCCTCGCTTTCGCCTTTCTTATAAGGTTGTCTTCTAGACTCCTACACTCCTTCTGATCATCCGTAGAGGCATCAGAACGTTGAAAATAGATGTGATTGGAATATTAGGAAGCGGGTTGTCAACTAGAAGTGGTTTCTCGGGTAAAAGCACACTGTGTACTAATTAGGCTCCCTAGAAATCCTTTTCAGATTGGGGGAAAATCATCCATGGAAAATTAAAATTTCTAAGCAAAGACTGAAATTTCATAAAAATAACTCGCATCATAAATGTAAAATATAAATGATCTCACTTTGGCTTAGTTCATTTGTGTTATTTACGGCGGTGAGAAGTTGGCTTGTTCCAGAGATAAGTGAAATTTTGTTTACGTGAATTTTACTCATGTAGAAAATATACATATAACATTTTTTTGCTTCAGTACTTAAATTTGAGTGGAAAAAAATGGCAAGAAAAACATTCAAAGACAATAAAATTACACTCATTCTGAGGAAAGAATTGTGTGACGATGTTCTTGAAGACACCTTTGGCAATGTATTGTCACCATTGCTGAGAAATTTACTATTGACGAAGAATACATTAAAAAAATATATCGGATTTGGCTAATTTTCACAAAATAAATTAAAAAAATATATCGGATTTGGCAAATTCTTCACAAAATAAATTAAAAAAATATATTTTATATTTGGCTAATTTTTTACAAATTAAATTAAAAAAATATTGTATATAAAAATTTTCACGATAAAAAATAAAAATCACCAAAGCAAAAGTTGTTAGAAATTCTAAATATACTACAGATATGTATTTGAAAATGAAAAACCGTCCACATGGCCGCAATGGTCTTTCTAAATAGTATCAACCTAACCTAACCTATATTTTTAAACACAATTTCACTTCAAATCATACCACACCGCTTTTTAGGGAATCGAACGTTCAAAGATCATTCAAAATTCATGTTGGATTAAATCACTACGGAACACAGAATAAAAGGCGGACTTCTCCACACTTTCACTCCACTAGCACATCACAATGGCCCGCTGAGGCCTCCAAGTTTACTAGTCGATATATTTTCAAACTCTCTGTCTTACATAACCTAACCTAACCTAACATTTTCAACACAATTCAACTCGGAGTTTTATCTCTTTTAGTTAAAAAAACAGGCCAATTCCACAATTGATGTCTACTTTTCACCTGTTTGCCACAGTTTCAGTGATCAGCTGCAACCATAGATTTTGCCAATTTCCTCAACATGAGTTTAAGTAAATAAAGCAAGCGTTTTATCTGCAATTTACACGCTTATCTTGCCGACTGTTCATTCAACTGTTCAGCTCATTGGTTGGCGTTTATCTCAATTTAAACGCCAATTGTAGTTGACTGCTTTTGTGGGCTCTGTTTAAGCGTCGAAATGCTTTCAGCCTCACAACGCAGTCATTACGTTTAATTACCGCAATTTACAGTCTTGCAGTGAACTAAAAAAAAACCTGGCAAAAAAGCCAACGCGGCAAAGACAAAACGACGCAAGACACCAAGCCACCGAGGCGCATTGAGTTGGCAATAAAATTTATAACCCGGTCAACCTTACACTGCGCTCTGACTTTGCAACGGACCAAGGAAAACGATTTCGTTTTTCCGGCGTCTTTTTGTTGATGCAGCTGTGATTGTGATTCTGTAGTTGTTGTTGTTGTTCCACTCATTCACAGAGATATGTGCAGTACGCGGCCGCTGGTGGAGCAAAACAATTAAAATGCAGCAAACGGCCACATTAAAACATTTAACGAGCGCGAGCACTCACAATCGGTGGCAGCCATCAGCCATTGGCCGCGCCATGTTGCTGCCTCCATAGGAAAGCGACTGGTATCGACAAGGCGATCGGATTTTTTGCATTACACTACGGCGATCGCTTTGTTGTTACATTTACTGCAGAATGAATGCGGAAATTTGAGATGGCGCATGCAAAACGCTGCCGTCAGCTGCGGCCACTTGTTTTGACTAGCCGCAGTCAATGGCAGCTGGTGCGACATTCATTCATTCAATCATTCATTCATTCAATCACTCATTCATTCCATCTCATCCACACACTTAATTATTCCCTGAGCGTCCAAAAGGTGTGCAGGTGCACATGTTTTGTTTTTGTTTTTGTTGCTATTGACTGACCTACCACAAACCAGCACCAAATACATTAAACTGCAATTTTCACCGCTACGCTTCAATATTTTAGCTAGCAAAACTTGTATGGCAGTCGTTGCCTTTTTTTGAGGGGGGCGGCGCGACATTCTGCGCTCCAGTCGCGCACTCATTAAAGTCAAATGCGAGAAGCTCGCAAATGCGGTTTCACGAATTTGCGCTGCACTCGCGTGCGGCGGCAATGTCCGGCGGCATACTTATGCACACTTTTGCGAGCAACATGCGGCCAACACTTGCGGTGGGCTACTGCACAAAATTGGCGCCGGCCCTGACCCAATTCGGTGCGCGGGACTTTATAGTTGTGCACAATTTCAAAGCGCTGTCTGGACATTAATTTTGCTATTCTGTGCTGTTCCAGTCACTTCCACATGTTGCATGCATTTTGGCGCTGACATGTACCCACACTTTTTTTTTTTTTTGCACTTTTGCACTTGTTATATAATTAACTGTGGTGTCAACCTGCATCGTAAAAGCTCAAAAATTTTGTTGTTGTTGTTGTTGTTGTTTGCTTATTGCAGTTTTATTTTTGCTGCCAATGACAAACAAATTTTAGTATTTTGTTGTTTTCGTTTTGTATGGCCGTTGTAATTTTTAAGCAATTTTTTTTTGATGATATATTTCGTTGTAGTAGTAAATGGTGCAATAAAAGTTCAAAGAAAGATTTACTGAAAATGTAGTGACTTAGGTCAGTTCAGCTGTTAATGAGAATTGCACCATCGTTTTAATTTGAAAATGTTGCAAACAAATTTAATGTTTTCAGTAGATTGTGTTGTTTTTGTTTACTTAAAGCAAAAGTGTTGGTACACTGAATACTGTATGAAATTCTAAAAAATTTCTAATTCCTAGTTTCCTGATTAATTTCCTTTTCACTAAGCCACTTTTTAATCGTCTGTAGACTTTGAGAAACAGCAGAGGAGACTTTTGAGCACATCAGTGGTGCACATAGAATTTCATTTTGGGGGGAGGGGTTTGCATACAAATTTTGAGCCCAATAACATTTGAAATCATATTTGTCAGCAGCAATTTTTGTATTTGCGGGGGTTTGAAACCCAAAACTCTCCCTGTGTACGTCACTGTACTACACTGTGTTGCAGTATGTGGCAAAAGGAGACAATACTTGGATCAGAATTGGCACCTAGTTTAGTTTAGTTTAGTTTAGTTCAAGATTTTCGGTATGAGCCAAAGTGGAACTGTTGTTCGGTTGTAGTGAGAAGATTAAGAAGATTGTGTGTGGTGGTTAATGTCCAGGAAAAAGTAAAGAAAAACTGAGATCGGTACAATTACAAGGACCTCGTTCTATAATCAGCAATACCACCTAATCTTTAGTTCAATCTTTAGTCAATTATTTGATGTTTTTGGTTCCATTTGGTTCCTCATCTTTAGTTCAATCTTTAGTCAATTATTTGATTTTTGGTTTAAGATTTTCAGTGTGCGCTAAAGTGGAACTGTTGTTTTAGTGAGAAGCAGAAGAAAAAGTAAAAAAAAATTGCCGTTCAATTAGAAGCTAAGAACTTTGACTCTTAAAATTCCATAATTTACTTCTGTAAATATTTGTCCATAACCTAAGCCAACCTCACCTTCTGAAATCAAAATCAAAATTTTTCCTGAGTTTTGCATTGGATGTGTCCGTTGATTGCGTTGTTGCAATTATTTGCATTACTCATCACTGTAATATTACATTTATTTGCAATTTATTTATGAATTTCCATTTCTTGCCGCTTTCATGCACATTTTAATGACTCATTTAATCGATCCATATTTTTCCAAAATTTCCTTGAATTCACGCTTTGTGCTGATAAGCTACACAAACCGTTATGTACATTATGTCATATTGCACCTTATTGCATCATCATATTTGCTTCTAATCCTATCATATGGGCCAAGGTCTCTCTCTCATTTGTATTATAAAATCTTAAGACCTGTGCACAATACTTAAGTTCTACTTAAATGCCACTTTTATTGGCTGTTCTCAAATAAAAAGCTACACTTCTGAGCACATTCAAACCATTAAACCATTAAACATTAAACCTTGTTATAAAATTATTTTATATTGCTAGTCACAAAAGCTTCAAGTATTAGAAACAATCCAAACCATAATCAACACAACAGATTACAAAGTGGCCAGTAAGAAGTGGCAGCGCACTTAGACAGAAACTTGTAACAAATTTGAAGCATAAGTAACGAAAAGTTGTTCTCATTCTTTTAAAAAATTCGTTTACAAAAAATTAGAAAATCATAATTAAATTTTAATGTATTGAGACATTCATTGCTTCAATTTATACTCACTTCTTACTTCTTTCTCTTATTCATTGCCCTTTTGCTATTTTATGTAGGCACTCATTTTCTTGTTAATTCAACTCATTTATTTTATTGGCTGCATAACTTTGATTTCTGATTTGTGCTTCAAAAACTTTGCAGTCATGGTGCCAAAACTTTCAATTAAATTTCAAAATTCGTTGGCAATTTTATTCGCAATTTCCAAGCATTGCTTTGGTATTGTTTCTATTAAATTAATTAATAGAGAGAAATAAAACAAATAATAGAGAGCAATAAATCGTTTGACGATTTCATTCCCTTTGGGCTAATACTTTGGTGCCATAAAAATGTTGAAGCTGTGGAATGTCAATGGGACTGACAAAACAACACACAAATTATGGCTGCCAGCCTGTTTGAGGTTTTGCCTTGAATTGCAGCTGCAACGGTAGTTCAAAGTTTCTACAACAGCAACAACAATAAGAAAAACTTGAATAAGTATCAGTAGGCAAACCACATTTTGCCAATTTGGTAGCCACTAAAAAATTTTTTTTTTTCTCATGGACTGCTGTACGCGTACCAATGAAATGTTAGGGCAAATGGTTCAACTGCCAATTTCATTTTTTTAAAAATCCTTTTTGAAATTTTTCTATCAGGCAGACTTCCCTTCCCTCTACAGAACTTCTCTCACTAGATTGGAACCATGATTGGGGTTCTTCGGGGTCACTGTTTAATTGCAAAAAGATTGGATTTGTTTTCAAATGACATCTGTCGTAGGTGTATGGGCGAGTAAGAGGAAGAAAATACATTTGACCCTCTATGTATTTGACCTTGACTTGACCTTCTAACTATTTTATTTTGTATGTATCTGCTATCATTCTACTATCCATCTAATATTTAAATCTACTATATATCTATCTAATATCTATGTCTATCTATCACTACTCCCTCTACTATCTACAATCTATATATTTTTATTATTTTTTATTACTTTATTTATTCATTCAAGAAGCTCCATTCAACATCCTTTGATCCTTTTGTTTATTCAACTGCTGATGCAAATATATGACTACATCTTTTTTCAATTACCTTAATTCAAAACCCTTACAGACGCCATGGATCTTGCCATTTACTGGCTCAACTATCCATTGATACTGCTCACTATCAGCTAAGTCTATCTTTGATCGTCCTGTCAGCCCATTTCACTTCTTAGTTATTCAAATCTTTATGCACTTTTTCAAGTTATCAATTTGTCAAACTAAATGCATATTTCCCAATCAGTATGTTTCTTGTCTCCTGCTTAAAAAGCTGACTTTTTCCAAACAATACTTTATAACCTTATAAATAATCTTTAGAACACAGTTATACAGGTTTCAAAGATGAATTTAGACAAATTAACTACTGAAAAGGCAACCACTGACAGCGAATTTATTTATTCGGTATTGGTTGGTTTGGGGATTTGATTCAATAATCTTCTGACTTGTGGTTCAATACGCTAGTCACATAGAGATCACAACATTTCTTACTTTCTTTTTCTGTTTTTGCTTACTTTATTACGAAATTCTTGCAATATTTACGTTGCTCTTCTTATCAATATTTATTGCATAGGCTTTGAACAAACGTTTATTGTATTCCATAACATATAACAGGTGGAATCCTATAACATTTAATGAATGAAACTAGTGAACGCATGAAAATTTCAACTACAAAAAACACGAAGTAATCCCTATGCACAATACAAATGTTTCTATTACTTCTTTGTTAAATAAAAAAACAACGATTTACAGCTCACTAAACTCACTGACTTACTGCTTTCATAATTCTGCTCATTACATGTAGCAATGATATCATTTCTGGCGCCATGCCCTCAACATCAACTTGACTCAACAAAGCTCAACTCAGGCCACATACTCGTACAATTTTTTGTATATTTATTATTTTATTTAATTGATCAAACAGAAAATTGATCAAACACTGTCACAAATGCATAGAATTTCTTCCATAATGAAAAGCTTCCAATTTTCATCTTCCATTTGACGCGTTCGACACCACTGTGCGTACTGCAACGAACTTTGGGTACACTGTAGCGCAATGGAATACTTTCAGTGGTTTCAGTTTCAAAAACAAAGTCATAAAGTTTTAATTATTAAGTACTATCAAACAAAGCTGACAACTGCTTAGAGCTAATGGAAATATCAGCAGCAACACACAGCACTCAACACACACACACACACACACAGACGCGCAGACTTTGGCGCTTGAAAACTGGGTCAATTTATTTAATCTGCTTTCGAGTCGAACGTGGAAAAGTTTATTTTAGTTAATAGAAAATAAATGTTATAGGTTTTTGCTGTTCACCACTTCGATTCTCAAATATTGCTCTATCAATTTAGCCGTTACGCATGAACAGTGCGTTGCCATGTGAACGAATGTGACACTGTGTGTGTCTTATCAGCACGGATGTGCCTTTCAAGAGCCAGATGTGTGTTAGCTACCCCCTATCCCCACTACCGTTGGCGCTGTGTGTGTGTGTGTGTGTGTGTGTGTGCGTCTGTGTGTTTTCTTAGCATTCGACTAATAAAATGAAAAGACTTTAAAATTTCGCCAACAACAAACCGACCAGTTACTATCAGTGTCAATGTGCCGCTGTTGTGTCGTTGCAATTTACAATTTTCTAAAATTGTAAACAAGCCGCTCAGACGTTAGAATGTCGTAAATAAAAGCGTTGCCACTTGTACGAAAAATGACAGCAATTTTGCCACATTACAAATCAAGCAAAGTTATTGCTTTGTATTGCGAACAGAGTAGCTGCGCAATCCTGTATTAATTTGTGCCATTAATTTGTCAACACCATCACTACTACAAGCACCAACAACAGTAACAACAATACCATTTATATATAGTAAGTAAAACTATGCTTGGACCTTGGTTCTGCATGGCCAGCAAAAAAAGTTGCTAAAATTTTTGCTTTCGTTTTCGCTGTCGAGAATTTCCTTTCCCATTTTATTTGGCGGCTATTGCTAATTTTTCTTTCTCCTTAACAAGTATTTTAATTTAAGTTATAAATTCAATTTAGAGAAAAATATGTGTGAAACACACAACCACCAAACACTAAACAGCAACAAATTGCAGCGACTCACGCGCAGCTGGTCGAGCATTGTTCGAGCGCGCTACACTGAGAAGGGGAATCATGTTGGATTGTTGGACAATTTGTTAGAATGTCAAAAAGTTGAAAAGAATGTAATGAAAGAAAATAGTAAAAGAGGGAAGGTAATAGAAGCGTGCCGAAAGGAAATAAGTAGAAGAAAACAGTAGAAAATTGACATAGGAAGAGGATGTAGGAGAAGAAAAAAATAGAGTACTAGAAGTTGAGTAGAAGAAGTAGAATAGAAGAAGTAGAGTACGAGGAGTAGAGGATGTAGAGAGGAAGAAGTAAAGTGGAAGAAGAAGAATCTATGAAGTGGAGTAGGGGAAGTAGAGAGGAAGAATTCGAGTAAAGTAGAGAACGTAAGACAAAATAGAGTAGAGGAAGTAAATAGGAAGAAGCAAAGTAGAAGGAGTAAACTAGAAGGAGTAAAGTATAAGAAGTTGCGTAGAAGAACTTGCGTAGAAAAAGTACAGTGAAAAAAGTAGAATAAAAGAAGTATTGTAGAAGAAGTAGAGTAGAAGAAGTAGAATATAGGAAGTAAAGAAGAGGAAGTAGAGTAGAGGAAGTAGAGGGGAAGAAGTAGAGTAGAGGAAATAGAGAAGAGTAGGCAGAGTATAAAAAATAGAGAGGAAGAAGTAAAGTAGAAGAAGTAGAGTAGAAGAAGTAAAGAGGAGGAAATAGTGTAGAGGAAGAAGATGAAGGAAATGAAGTAGAAGAAGTAAAGTATAAGGAGTATAAAAGAAAGAGTAGAGTAGAAGAAGTTGCGTAGAAGAAGTAGATTAGAAGAAGTAGACTAAAATAAGTAAAAGTATAAGAAGTAGACAGAAAGATGTAGAGCAGAAGAGAAAGAAATAGTGTAGAGGAAGAAGATGAAGGAAATGAAGTAGAAGAAGTAAAGTATAAGAAATATAGAAGAAGTAAAAATAGTAGAAAAAGTAAAGTATAAAAAATATAAAAGAAAGAGTAGAGTAGAAGAAGTAGATTAGAAGAAGTAGATTAGAAGAAGTAGACTAAAATAAGTAAAGTATAAGAAGTAGACAGAAAGATGACAGAAGAAGCAGAGTATAAGAAGTAGAGTAAAAAAGTAGAGCTGAAAAAGTAGAGCAGAAGAAGCAGAGTGTAAGAAGAAAAGTTGAAAAAGAAGACTAGAAAAAGTACAGTACAAGAAGTATATTAGAAGAAGTAGAGTAGGAGTAGAGTAGAGGAAGTACAGTAGAGGAAGTAAAGCTGTAAAAGTAGAGTAGAAGAGCAGAGTATAAGAAGTAGAGTTGAAAAGGAAGAGTAGAAAAAGTAGAGTATAAGAAGTATATTAGAAGTAGATTAGAAGAATTATAATAGAAGAAGTATAGTAGAAGAAGTAGAATGGAAGTAAAGTATAAGAAGTACCGTAGAAGGAGTCGAGTTGAAAAAGAAGAATAGAAGAAGTAGTGTAAAAGAATAAGAGTAGAAAAACAGAGTAGAAGTACAATAAAGATAAGTACAATAAATAAGTACAATATAAAAAGTACAGTAGCAAAAGTAGACTGGAAGAAGTAAAAACCCGTAGTAAAAAAACGTAATTAAAGAAGTAGAAAAAAGTAGTAAAAGGCGTAGAAGTAGACGAAGACGAAGAAAGTGGTTGGATTATAAAGTAAAATAAGAAAATATTATTTTAGATCAAAATTTAACTGAGTGAAATGATGATGAAGCGGTCAAGACTATTCTATGTGATCTTCCGAAGCTTTCGTCTAATACGAAACGGTACCAACAGAAATATCGATTTTCGTAGAACTCTGCAATTACTGTTGTAAGTTAAGCTCGGATAGGGTAAAGTCACTTGCTGTACACGGACCTACTGCTATCCTGCGGCAAGGTCCGTGTACAGCAAGGCAAGGTCCGTGTACTCAGACTACATAGGCCCATTGATATGAACCCAAAGACTGCGGTTCTGACCTAACCTTATCTGCTAAAGGTGCTCACAAGAATATCAAGATGTATTTTCGAAGACTCCACAATTGCCGCAAGATTCACTCAGACCACGGAGGACCCATTGTGATGGCACAAGGAAAGTACTGCAGTACATAAGCCAGTTTTATTCATAAATGAATCCAAGCAGATCTTTGTAATTGAGTGAAATAAGATCATCCAAGTTGTCGAAAAATGGTTAGCCCAAAGCTTTCCATCACAGTTCAGAAAGAGCCGGGCAGTGACAGAATATGCGACTTAGGGTCTACTTTTAGGCCACTGCGGCAGTAGTCTCAACTGTAAAGACACTGAGGTCACTATTATTAACAACGAGATACAGTGATACCTGCTTAAGAGGCTTTCCTCTGAGGTACCTACTCCGTTTAGGTTAGGTAAGACAGGCAGTTTTATAGATTCCACCATTGTGGTGCCCAAAGAAAGTGATGGCTGATACTAACTTGAGCGTTTAACGAACCTGGCAGTGTTTTTCAGGGGCGTGGTACAAACCATGCTAAGTCGTCTAGTAATCTGCTCTCTAGATGACGGAGGCGTAAACTATGATTCTACAGATTCTACATATTTCCTTCTCATTCTCGCAGCTGCGACAGTGGTCGCGATTGGGCAAGCCAAACCTTTCTGCAAAAATACATCTACTACTGAGTATTCCATCCGCCTAAGTACTCCATCCGCCTAAGTACCTCAAAAATATTGCATTTGTAGGTGGATGCACTTAAGCGGGGTTTACTGTACATCAAACGTCTGCTGCAACATTCTCAAAATTCAACCAAGTTTAGTTGTTGTTGTTGTCATGCAGCGTATGTGTCAAATCGATGCCAGTTGTGTCATAACCTAATCAGAGCTATCTAAAAATGTTTTTTATACATATTGAGACTTTTCGCGCCCAATTTTCGTTGCTTACTAATATGATTTCTGTCGTTGTTGTTGTTCTTGTTGATTGTTTATGATGCTGTCATTGAATTGGTTTAGTTTTAGGAAAACGTTGGCAAACATTTACATTCACAAACGACCGCAGCACTTAATCACATTTATAAATTACGCCTGAAAGAGTCTTAAACTTGGCAGTTTATTGCACATCGATGACAATGCAAATCGACACCGCGCACGCTCGCAGCTAAGTATTTCGGCTCGTTTCAAGTCTGCTACGTATTTGTATTATGACTTGGCGTTGAGTTGCGTTGGTTGCGGTACGCTGCCATTTGGAAATTGTCCAAAATCAAAACACACAGCAGCCGAATGCGGCGCGTTAGATTTTTGTTGCGTTAGATTTTCACTAACGCCACAAAAGCTTAAGTGAGCATTGAGAGTGCACTGCACGCCCGCATGTTTCATCGAAATGTGGCCGGCTGCATTATTTGTCGGTTGCAGCGCGATTGCTTGGCCTTTCAACGGGCTCTCAGTGTTTGTGTTGGGATTTTAGAAATTCGGTTGAAATGACTTCCTGATTCTTCTACGCGCGCTGTGCGCATTATGGCTGTGGGGGAGGGGAGGAGAGAAGGGTGTGGTTGCTGGTTGCGTAAATTAAAATGTTAATTTTATTATGGTTGCGCTCGTTCAAGACACATTGCGCTCGCCATACATGTATGCAATGCCGCAAGACGGGAAATGCTGGTTTGACGCCAATTTTAGTTTGTTTATTTTTTTGCTTAGAATAAATAACATTTTAATTATTTTTGTTGAATTTATAATGTCAAAATGCACTATAAATTGTTTTGCCAAATTCGTAATTACTGCTTTCAAAAATCTCGAAAAATGTTTGTCTTAATGCAAGTGTGCAGTGTTTCTCGCTCATCAATGCTCGACTTATTGAAAATAAAATGTTCCAAATTTAATGATTACTATGGCAACTGCAATGAAAATAATTCACAATTTTGTTGGCAGTGACACTTTCTTTGGCGTTTGGCTGCATGGCATGACGTGTGCCGACGACAACTCGTCGTCGGCCCTGTTCATCCACCTCACAGATCACTGGGCGAGCACATCTACAAACTCACACACAAACACACACATGCAAAATTATTTTGACAAAAATAAAGATTTCAAAAAATGACAATAACAAAACACAAGCGGCATAATTTTAGTAAACAAAAACAAGAGTAGCGGAATTTTTTTCGGCAGCACAACAGCCAAACAACAATAACAAACTTTGTAGATCACTCGACGGCAACGAACGACCGAACATTGGCCACTACATACAATGAATGTGAAATGCTCAGGAAAAAACAACAACGACAAAACATTGCAAAAATAATCACAACAACAATTTGTATGTATGAATGTTTTTTAATATCAAAAAAGCACAACAGAACCTAACCTCAAATGGCGTGCAATTTGCTCTGCACTCTTCAAATGTGATGCAAGATTGGTTAAAATTTAATATGAAAAACAAAGCTGACGTCAATTTTGTCAAAACAATTCAATGCAAAAACAAAATAAAAAACAGTCTCAAAGGAAGAAGAAATCTAGCGACAAGCGCACTGAGCCTTCTTCTTCTTATTATCTGCTGCAGCGTTATATCAGTTTGGAAAGCTTCCATATAGTTTGTTTTCTTTTTAAAATTTTGTTAAATTTTTGTTTTTTTTTTCAATTAAAATATTTGCTTGAATAGTTCATATATTTAAAGAAAACTTTATCCAGTTGGAAAACAAATAAATAATACCTACTATAAATAAACCATGAAATGTAAAGTAATGTAGTGTTTTTGCTTGATTTGATTTATATTGTGTTGGATTTTTGTTTGTTTGTTGTTGTTGCAAATTTTCACGTTGCCCTCACATGTTATTGTTATATGTAGCTATCGCATACTTAACATGGTTGATAAAGTCGCAATTTGTTTTTAAAAATAGCCAATGAACACCCATTTTTGTGTGCCCATCTCGGACTGTAAATGTTACGGCCCGTTAAGCTGTCCGCTCACTCATTTCACTCGCACCCGGCCGTTGATGGTTGATTGACCGTAGATCATTTTTCCCCCACTTAATTTCATGTTTATGAGTTTGTTTTGCTCGTTCACGTTGCGATCTGCTGTGAATTCCACAGCCATGATAATGCAGACGCGTCATGTGCAGGTTTTTGCTCGAAGATTTATGGAATATTTTAGGGTATTTATAAATTTTTGCAAATCATACAGAAGAGTTTTGAAAATTTCAGTATTAAATGAAAAATAAAGTCGAAATTTTGAGTACATTATATTCATCATTTGGCCAGCCTTGATAGTCCAGCTGGTAGCGTGCTGGCTTCTCGTACCTAGGTTCGATTCCTAGCTCGAGCTGGTGAAACACTCGTCTACTTCTATTGCTATCCACATAGAGAAGATAAAAATTACAAGAATTCCACAAGTACACCGCCGTTCGGATTCAGCGTAAACCTCCCCCTTCCCCCATTCGTGTGTGTTGTAACACATGTTGAAAAAAAAACAGTGTTGCATACAAATTTAAAACGGGTGGAATTTGTGGTATCACAACGGACCCATTTAGAGGCCTAAGTGTGTTTCATACAGAGGCAGCCACTTCAACCTACCTACCTAGCTACCTAGATCCATCAAAGCTAGAGACTCTTAATAACTCTTAATGCTGCAATACCTTGTAAACCTAATGACTCTATAGGACAGATCTCCATTGTAAGGATTTCAAAATCAAAGGCGAAAATTACCTTCGGGAACGTTCATTGGTTAACCACTTTTCGAACATTTAGACCAGTGATGATAATTTGGGGATAATTGTCAAATTTCCCTGAATCTCTGCATAAAAAACATATAAATAAATGATCTTGCAACCCTAAATGGTCACAAATTTAAATACTCGTATGTACTTGTTTTTCCCAAATGTTTTTTTCAGTTCAAAAGAAACAAAGAGTCTATTCTAATAGGCCTTAGCCACTCATAAACGAAATTCCGACTGGCTTCGCTAAGGACCCAATACGGTATATGCGTGGCCTTGCACCCAGCCAGTATAACCTAACCTAACCATTTAGCAATTTGCTAATTTATTTATTTATTTATTTCAGTCTAACAACTTACAGACTAACAGAAGTAACAGATAGAAAAATAACAATTCAAATTACCTAAGAAACTTAGAATAAGACAAAGTATTGCAAATAATAATTTAACTAAATTATTCAGATTTCAAGTGCTTTAAATCGTTCTCAAGCAAATTTCTAGGCAGTCGCATCAGCAATGAAACGAATTTTCTTCAAAGCTCGGTTTACTGCAAACTTTCCAAAGATCTTCTATAACAGAAACAGAGATCTCCTAAAAAGCACAGATTACTGATCTACACCATTTCCTCGACAAGATCAAATGGTTCCCAAAAGATTCTGTCTGGATCTTCAGGGTGCGCAACAGATAGGGAAGGACACTGAATTATAAAATGCAGAGAATCGCAATGCACCTAATCGGGGCTCCGAGTGAAAGAGCATATTGCACACTCTCATTTTATAGCCTAACATAACCAAGATCAACTCCGGAAATGTCAACGCTATCTGAAAATAGTGACACTAGAAAGTGGAAGTGGCTGGTTCTGCACACATCCTTTGCAACCTAACCTAACTAATCTTAAAATTACTTCAACAGCTCATAATTAGTATCACCCGGAACATGAGAAAGATCTCACATAAGCCACATTATAAGATGGTTTCAAGCTGTTCAAAGAGCTATACTAAGACTAATAATGATCTATTATGCCCCCTACAAGTTGTGAGAGATATCTTCTAGACCCACCGACTTAACTTAGTAACTCACAGGTGTTTAATGTGCTTGATAGTCTCTTCTGCAATCCAGAACTGGGCAGGTATCGCCTCCTGCTACGACATACCGCATCATAGTGTAGTATGATGTGCTCAGGAGTCGCCTCTGCTGTTCCACAGAGTCTACAGACGTTAACCTATTCTAAAGCGATTGTACGCATTTGTCAGTCTGCAATGCCAAGTTAGAGGCCTGGTGATCTGTCAAATCTGATCTGGTTTTTTCTCAGTCTGAGGCATTCTTCACTCCATTGGGAGTTATAACCTTTGATGAATGGTTTCGATTGCCTAAAATCCGAGGCGTAAGACCAGTGTTCTAAATTCCTGGTTCTTTCATCAAGCCTTACAGACCCTGCTAGGGTGTTGTCGCCCAGGTTAATGAAGGGCTCCGGTTCAAGAGGAACCGGATGCGAGATATACTAGAAGTAGTTACCAGCCCGGGCACTCGCTGGTCGAATGGGGAGGCAATAGCTGTCGTACAATGGACATTCCCAACAAAATATTAAAATCCCAAGTGAAGCGAACAGGGAGAGAAACAAATCGAGCAATATTTTTCGTTCACAAAACCCAGATTTTTCTATAAAACACAAATTTCCCTAACCATCTCTGAAAAATATGCAAACATTTTAGTTTTAAAATTTTTTCAGCAAACCATTTAAATCGCCAGTAGATTTGTGATTTTTGTGGAAAAACAACAAAGACAGAGACAAACAAATCCACCTTTGTTTGAACAACTTCAATGGCGCATTTCCGTTACTTCAAATATGCCGTATGATCATTTAAAAAAATTATGAAAACCAGTAATAAAACAAAAAAATAAAATTATGATTTCAAGTCAGCAAGAAAGCTACAAAGTTTATTTTTCAGATTTTTTTTCCCCAAACACACACGCACACACACTAACAAAAATAAATAAATAGCACTAAAGAAAGCCGAAAAAAATGCTATGAATAATTAAACGCAAACATAAACCGAGAAAAGTTTATGAACAAATACGCAATATGAGTCTTGGCTCATTTCTATATTTCTTTCACTATTGAATTGCGATTGTTTACATGCGTCTGTGTGTGCGTAAAAGTGCGTGTATGTGCGTGTGTTTATTTGCGGCTGCGTGCGTTTGATTGCGCATACAGTGTGGCACATCTCCAAAAGTTCATTGGCCCCGGCGGAGCCCGGCTGGGTTGATTGCTCGACCACCCGCCAGCCAACAAGACGAACGTATTATCAGTGTTGACGCTTGCAAACTACGCCACAAAATTGTGTCCCATGCACGCTTCCCATAGACGTTTAACAAATTTTTTTTTTTCAAAAATGTATTCCGCCCGTTGCTTGATTTGATTCCATAGTTTTTTTTTTAATTTTGCTTTATATAAAAAATTGCGATAAAATTCAATTTATTGCAAAACAGAACGCAACATTTTTCGCGATAGCAATAATTCTTTGCTTCTGCTTTCGCAAATCGTACTATTTTGTTGGTCTTATTTTTTTGCACTGTGTGTGTTTGTGTGTGTGAGCAATTATTGTAAATCATTCTGTGCGCTGTCGCCGTTGTACATGGCATCATTTTTTAATAATATTTTTATTTCTATAATTTTTATATTTTAGTTTTTTTTTTAATTGTATTTTCTAAATTTTTCCACCATTAAAGTTTACTCACACTAAATTTTTTTGGTGTCTGTGTGTGTGCGCGCTTTTTATGACTGCGTTATCACATCGGCACAAGTGCTCACCTGCTGATAAAAAACTTATTTTCTTCAGCCCTCAAATAAGGCAGCTAAACAAAAGTTTTTAAACAGTGGCTCTGTGTGTGTGTGCGTGGCCAAGGGCAACAGGTGAGTAATTTTTGAGTGCATTTAAAAAAATTAGTCACCACTAGTATCGGCTTTTTCTGGCTTCATAATTAAGGTCGGCCACTTGAGTTCCTTATCGCACGACTCTAAGTTATCATAGTTCACCTTCCCGTTGTTTCTGGACGCTGACTGAATGACTGGAGATACATGTTTTGTTTAGGGCTATTAAATTTTGGGTTCAGTGGTGATCTTTGATGCAAGTCTTGCTTGAACGCTCTAGATTGAGAATTTTAAATGGTTTCAGCACTCTTTAGGGTTCCAATCTGCAGATCACTGGAACCAAGATAGCATATTCTAGCTAAAGAAATCCATACAGAAAACATGTATGAAAGTTTCTGGTTCTTGGTTGCATTTCCTGCAGATCTTCAAAAAAGAAATTCTTATTTATTGAGTTGATACCCAAATGAACAGTGACCAGTCGGGCATTTAGTGTGGATTCATAGGTTCGTAGAGATTTTCTGGACTATCTTTTGTCTAGGGTTAGGAATCGTTTTGTCTGGTATAGTCCTGTACTCTTGGTCCATGGCTCGGAAAAATTTTGCTCTACCCATTTCGGGCAGGTTTCGATAATACATTATGATTTTTGTTTCGTAGACCCCCAAAAGTTGACAACCTCACAACTCCTATTTTATGGGAGACGCACTCTGGTGGTGATTTTCTGAACCTTAAATAATTTTGTATTTTTTGCACTAAATAATATTGCAGATCAGTGAAAAAAATAATTCAAATTGGTTTAGTAGTTTCTGAGATACGATGTCTTTTTGCTTACTTTACTAAATTTACAAGTGGGAAGCCAATTCCATAGAAAATTGCCAGTTTTATATGGCAAAACTCTTAAGAGTTGAAGATGGAGGGTAGGTATGTTTGAAAGAAACATTTGTAAGGGAAAATAAATGACTGTCGGTCTTACATTTGACACATCTGGGGCCAATCTGAGAGCAGTTGAAGCCTATTTAATAAAAACGATCATTTTGTATGGGAGCCCCATTTAGGGTTAGAGATAGGGTATACAGATGTATGAAAGAAATGTTCAGTAGGGAAAACTAGTGGGGGTCAGTCATAGATTTTAACCCTCTAAGGGTAACTTCTGAGCAGCTGTGAAGCAATTTGTCGAATTTCCAAGCACTTTTGTGAACTCTAACCTTGATGCGACGCTATTAAAACCCACTCTAGCGCCAAAATTAGTTGGCTTATGTACTAGTTCACCAAACTGCAAGATATGAGAAGCCATTATTAAGAATCTCCATACAACACTAAATCATGTCCAATATATATATGGAAAGTATCCACTCGTTGCAGGTGTCAATTTAAAACATTAATTGCTACTTTGCTTATTTAGTCAATTTTAAAAAAATCTTTCCAACAATACAAAGAATAACAGAGTATTTAAAACCCATTTGAATCGCCGATTTATTGCATAAAGCTCGACCCATGTGTTGTTGTATGTGTTTAGATTCCAAACAATCATTGCAAGATTGGTGTAACTCAAAATACAAAATAAAATGTTCATGCAAAGTTAACCAAAAGTGCCGCCTAACTTCACTCAGTTACCAAGTGGCTGCCATATGTTCATCCCCTCCAACCCCGCAGCCATTAAATGTGGCCCACTCTATTGAAAATAGTCGCAGGTACGAGTACATTTTTTATGCGTGAAATTTAATAGATCGCTTATCAGTGTTCACACTTTTAGCGCGAAGGTAGTTAAACTGGCAAAAAATAACACCAACACCAACAGCCACACTATCAACGACAACAACAACAACAACAAGCCATATGTAGAGTACAAATAGCAGCAAATAACAGGGCACATAACAATGAAGCAATTGTTGCCATTGCCATTGTTTGTACAGGCAACCGACGCTTATTTCGAATCGTTGTGTTTTTATAGTCGATTCCATTTCACTGCGTTGGTTTGTACACGTAGGTTTGTGTGCGTGTGTGTGTGTGTGTGGTGTTTGTTTGCACGACTGCTTATCAGCAGACAAATCGACGCACTGTCGCTGCTGGCAGACAGACTGTCACGCCATCAAATTATTGAGGTTGGTCAACAGAGAAAATTTAATGTAAATGTGTAAAATGTATGGAAAAAAGTGTTGGATGAAGAGAAACGCCGCAACTGACAGTAAACGGGATCGGAGCGGTGGGCAAACAAACACACAACACACACAACACAAACAACAAACAAACTCGGGTCGTGTAGGTAAAGCAAACAAAGTTGAATAATGAGGTAAAAATAACAAACGTTCGCTTTTCTGCGCTAAGCTGAGCTGTTGGTGTGTTTTTTTGTTGTTACTTCTCTGCGTTTTCTAACGGCCGCAGACTGGAGAATTATAATAATAGTGACAAACGAAATCGATGCCAAACGATAGGAGACAATCACCGCTGAGTGAAGCACTTACGCTAAGTGCGCCTAGTCGGGTGGGGCGGGGGGAAAAGTAGTTGGAGTGTGCAGTTAAAACGGCTTTGGGGATAAGGCGGCAGGTGGGCATTGGAGTAACAAACAAATATCAGTTGGAAGGGTTGGAGGGGAGTCAAACGTGTTTAACTAAATGAAATTGGATAACGCAAGCATCATGGATCATGCAACCGTTGACATGTCCTTAGGGACACTAAGAAAGCGCCTCCAGACAGTTTGCATCACATTAATGAAAGGAACTATTTATGACGTTTTCTGACTGCGCTGTGGGTGCTTTTTTGTGGTTGAGGAGCAGATTCCTGCAGCTTTGCAAGCATGAATTTCATAATTTTATTGATGCAATCATTATTCAATGTAAGATATTAACTAACATCCTTAGATATGAACAAACATTTTTGCCAAAGTAGATAAATTTTGAGTTCTTATGACATAGCAGGGTCAATTGGGGCACCGATCGGGCACTAAGGCTCTCGGCTCTCTCTATCCTTAAGGATATTAAGGATAGCGCAAATTCGACTGCCCACACCGGACACTGCACAATTGGATCTATGCTCATCACATGGACGGCTCTCGTCCAGTGATGACTGTAGAAGCTATGGAGCTAAAGAAGTTATAGAAACGATACAACACTTCCTGTGTCATTTTCCGGCCTTGGATTCAAGATTCCTTTATTAACCCTCCATGGCATGATTTAATTTCCGTAACGAAAAAACATTTTTGTCGTTTTATTCTTGTTGCTTGTTAAGTTTTGGTGGTAAAAATTAAAATTTGTTGAGTTCTTGTATCTATGGAAGAAATTTTGCGGACATTTGTCATATCTTGCTGAATATCGATATTTCAGTGTTGGCTACAACAGGGAGTCGAACCTAGGTCGGTCGTCACTGTGTACTCGTAATCCAACGCACTCAACAGCTGAATGCTTTAAATTTTAATAATTAGTCAGTTTACTGTCGTAAGGTCCTATACGTCCAGGAGGGAAGGTAGATCGAACCAATGAATGGAAGACGAGAGAGGACAGACTAAGAAAGAATGCTGAAGAGTCCAGCTACGTTTTAAGGGTATTATTTTTACGATAAACCTATAAATTCATATTTTACAAGCAAAATTATTTCACCAAATCAAAACAATTGTTGTTTTTTCACAAAAGTTCGTTAGTAATCAAATGTGTCCACATAAAATTCACAACTGGTCGTTCATTCGACCATAAAATGCTGTTCTATTCAGCATTTCAGTTTGCAATTTTATGAAAAATTAACACTACATACATGCAATGTCAAGCAGCGAAGGGTTAAGAGTTCGAACTAGTTTGCCCCACATTGAGACTGTTGGTTAGTTTCAGAAGACAACAAGAAGGCATTTACAATGGGCTATTTAAATCTCCAAGTGGAAGTGCAGTCTGTATCACACACACCTTTCCTACCTAATCTAATCTAACCCAAGCTAACCTATCGAATTATTACCCCTTTGAATTGATTTTGTTAAGTATAAAGTTAATTGTTAATTTTTAATTAGTTAATTAAATTACCATAAAAAAACTTGAAGTATCAACCAAAGTAATCCACCCATCTCAACCATAGTAACACCTCAAGTATTGGTTTTCAAAAAAATTAAAAACCCATGCTGATTTATTTCCCATTTGAAGTGTTTTTACCAACTTCAAACTCGATTGACTCATGAAACCTTTTTTTTCCATACAAACTCCTAATCCATTATTGTCCCCGTCATTTTTTATTCGTGAAAAACTGCAAAATATGTGCCGAATTTGTTTGGATTTGGGGTATTTTCATCAAGTTTGAAATCAATGGGCTTTGTAAATCATGTTTCTTCATACAACAACTTAACCCTTTACTTATTATTTAAGTAAAATTTTGAAAACAATTTAACATTTTTTTTTATTTAAGTAAAAAAAATTAAGTGAAATTATTAGTGCTTGCAGTTTTTGTTTTAATTGCGATAAACTTGTGTAATCTAAAGTTTGTTAACTTTATAATAAAATCTTTTTTTTTGCTTGCCACGCTTTTCCTATTAAAGAACATTTTGGGGCATTGAAAATAACCTCACAATACTAAAATAACAGATTTATACAAAACTGACACAGAGTAATTGAAAAAATGCCAAAAATGATACACTTTAATAAAAATCGTTTAAATCTGTTAAGCCATTCGTTCCTTTGATTCGTTAACGAATCATAGAAATTAGTAGTGTTTGCAGTTTTTTTTAATTACGAAAAACTTTTGTAATCTAAAGTTTCTAAACTTACTAATAAAATATTTGTTTGCTTGCCACGTCTTTCCTATTAAAGATAGGCGGGCCTTGAAAATAACCTCACATTTCGACTTTTTTTCTTAAATTCTTTGAAAATACTAAACCACATTTATACAAAACTGACACAGAATTATTGGAAAAATTCCACACAATTTTTGTATTATAATAAAAAGCGTTTAAATCTGTTAACCCATTTCGTACCTTTGATAATACTAGTTTTTTTTAATATTAGTTGCGTTGGAAGCGACATTTGAAATGAGATCCAAAGCAGAACTGAATGTACTTTATTATTAAAAGATCTTCAAAAATACTTTCCATTGTTTTAGACCAAAACTTACTTTCAAAACAACTTAAATTAAATGAATTTGTATGAATTTCTTCATTTACCACAACCATTTTCACTTGAACAAACACCAAATCATGCCTCACGCTCTGATCAATTTTAATCAATTCAAAGGTTTTTCAATTTAAAGATTTCCAATCAAAGTTTTGTGCAGCAATTTAAATCGCTGTCAGCTCAGAGCAGCAACTCAACGTTAAACGCCTAAAATACTTTCACCTACCAGCAATGCAATAATTTCAAAAGATGAGAACTGTTGTGATTAATGGCGCTTGCTGCCTGTCACAACGAACACGCAGCGGAATTTACAATAAATTTGTCAAATTTATCATAAACCACTTGAATACCAAATAAATCATATGAGAAACAAATTTAAAACAAAATATCAAATTCAACATCACACAAAATTAATGGCAAAGTTTAGCGCTTCGACAGCGACGGACAATCACGTGCTAATTTTTTTAATTAAATCGAACATTTTAACGTTGAGATGTGCGCCGATTGGACGCCGGTCTTTAGATTAAATTAAAAGCTGCAAACGATCGCCGAAACGTCAATGCAAATGTTGTTATTCAAATGTTGACAAGGTAGAAAAATAGTTTAGTGCCATAATTAATGACAAAAGCTGCAACAACGCAACACCAACACACACACACAAACTTACTCAGGTGGCTTTCGAGCAGCCAGTCAGTTAGTTAGTCAGCTGTTGCTACACATTTTGACAAGCGGCCAACACCGTGTCAGCCACATAAAACTTAATTATTCACATTAGTTCACGTTTAATGTTCGACACGGCGCCATTTATAGCAAAGCATAGAAATCGTTCGAGTTTTTTTGATTCGATTTCTTGTTGACGCTGTTCAAATTTTTCAGATGGAAATTCAAGTTTGAACTCATTTCTTGTTTGTGTTTGGTTTGTTTGATTTTTATGTCTTTATTCGGAAATATTTGACACGCCTCTTTTTAGTTATATTGAAATTTTATTACCAAGTAATAGCACTACACAGTCGTAGAAATAATCTAAAGAGCACTTAATTTTAGTGTGCAAATAAAATTGTCGATAACCAGAAAACCACTGACCTTCTAAGTCTACACAACTCAGACACAAAAAAATTGTGAAAAAAGGAATTCATTATTTTTACTTGAAATTGAAGACATCATTCAGCAAAGTGAGAATGATCCGTTTTAGATCAAATATGCATCGTTTTGTTCGATAACTTATTGCCATTTTTAAGGTAATTCCATTGTGCCTCTCTCATAGAAACCAAAGTCCCGTAGAAGTCGGTTTTCGCAAGCTTCTCTTGAGGCAAATTTTTCACCAGCAAACTCATTTGCCATAGAACGGAACAGGTGATTATGACTTGGTGCCGGGTCCGGACTGTAAGCTGGATGTCTAGGAACCTCCCAGCCAAGATTTCAATTTAAAAAATAATAATAAACACGTCGAATTATTTATCGTTTGAATTGCTTTCACTAAGTTTGAAGTCGAAAACCCTATTAAATTATGTTTCTCCATATAAACTTTTAACCCTTGGTTTTTCATGTTTTTCCATGCAAATAGTTAGCCTTTGGTTTAGCCTCTTAGATTTCAATTTTCAAAAAATCATCATCACATGTCGAATTATTTCTTGTTTGAAGTGCTTTTACCAAGTTTGAAGTAAAAAAATTCATTAAATTAAATTTCTTCATACCATTGGTTTAACCCTTGATTTACCTCGTTAGAGTTTGATTTTCAAAAAAATTCAAAACATGTGTCTAATTACACTGTGCGTGAAATTTACCCTCAAAAATTCAGACATGGGGGGACCTACAGAGCGACTTTCTGTAGGTATACTGAGTTGAGATCCACCAGCCGTTTGGCTGGATTGGCTCTAGTTTAAGAGAAATCTGACTTTGAAGTTTGCTCATTTTAGTCGAGTTCGTCGCTTAAGTAGGTCCTAAATCGTTCCGAATATCGCTTTACTTTCTTCGGCAATTTGTAGATATTTGAACGACCAATAATTATAATTAATTGACATTAAATGACACTCATACGACACGTTGCGCTGCGCTAAAAAATGCACATATCGCCATTACATAGTTTGAATGAAGACTTAAGCGACGAACTCGACTAAAATGAACTAAAAACCCCCCCATGTCTGAATTTTCGACTTGCACAGTGTTATTGTTCTTTATTTCAAATGTTTTCACGTCAATAGGCCCATCGGTTCACGTTTCAAAGCCTTTTCACGTACGTACCTTTACCCATTAATGATCCCGTTAAATTTTGATTTTTTTTAGAACAAAGAAATACGTGTGGAATAATATTTGATTCCGTGATTATATTCACCAAATTTGAAATCAATAGACCCCCTTTTAGACCCCGAATTTCCAAAAATTGCGTATTAACAAAGGTTCATTTCTTCAAATGTATCTACAGCTCAAATTTCATGTCTGTAGCTTCAGTGGTTCGGACTCGACAACGATGAATCAGTCAGTCAGTCAATCAGTCAGTAAGGACAAAAAATTATATGTATATAGATTTTCGATTTGAATATTTTCAACAAGCGCCAAGTACGCAGGAAGCGCACTTCCGCTGCAACGCATTGATTGCTGAATACTTTGCATTGATTTTGCATAATTCACACAACTCCAACAACAACAACAACAACGTTAAAAGTTAATTTCAGTCACAACTCAGCTACTGGCGTTTTCATCTACAAATTTTGCTTTTCGTTATATAATTTTTGCATTTTCAATTAGCACACACACACACACACACACACACATGTAAATCGACAATGTTTATTTGAAAAGTGTTGATTTGAATTCCAATTGAAATTCAAGTTCACTAGGCGAATAAACCAATTCAAGTCAATGATGCAGCTCACCGCTTCGAACGATATTGTTGTGCTGTTATTGTAATTTGTTATTGTTGTTGTTGGTTGTTGTTATTGTTGTTGTTTTTTGTTTGTGGTTAACGTGTGTGTGTCCGCTTTGCGGTGTGGCAAAGTAATGTCAACTATGAAATTGTATTCAAGGTTCCGTTTTAATTCCATAAAGCGTTGATCTTATTTTCATTCTGGTTGTATTAAATTTGCATTGATTTACCAGCCCAAAAACAGATTTTGTATTTAAATATTAGCTTTTGTTTTCTTTTTTAACTAAAGCACACACATACAAACAAGAAAAAATATGCTTTTTTAGATAGAAGTCGCCTTAGGATTCTATGAGGTGGCGTAACATAAATTACACTGTGCAAAAAAAATAAAACAATTTCAAAACACACCAACAAATCCATATAAGTATGTATTCGCAAAACAAGGCACCAAATATAGTAAAACTGCTTACTTCTACCTTTAATAATTCAGGATACAAAAATTGTAATACTTCTCTCTATAAAAAGAATTTATGTAAAGAACTTATGCACCATGAATAAATTCCATAAAGAAATTCGCGAATGTGGTAGATTACATTCCATTTCTTCAGACATATTTGAAAAAAAAAACTATAGCAAATTTTCAAGCATATTCAAGAATACAATTTTTGAAGGAAATATTCAATACCAATTCGTTCTTGCACACCAAAAAATAAATTTTTTTTTTAATTCTAGGAACGTTTTTCTTTCATTTGGTTTCCATATTAATATTCTACAATTATTTTTTATTTTTGGAAATATTCATTTTCTTGAAAATTCAAGCCCCTTTAAAAAAAATCCTGACGTCAGAGAGAAAAACTAAAAATTCAGTCTTACTATGTTTGGTCTCTAGTTTTACGAGTATATCAATTTTTTTCTTTGTAAAATTGGCTACAAACTGCCCAGCGGTGGCACACAGACATGCAAAGGGACACAATAATCCTTTGAGGTCATAATACATTGACCTATGTATAGAGATTACGCCAAAGAAAAAGTTCGTTCAAAGTTAATATAAAAATTCCTATGGAAAAATATGATTCAATGTTTAAACACATAAAACACCAAATGATCTAAAAGATACAATAATCCTTTGGTGTCTTAATTATTACATTACATTCACCTAAATACGGACTACGTCAAAGAAAAAGCTAAACAAATCGTTTTCTCGGCCATCAATTTAAATGTTTATGTAATTATTTTTCATTTTCTTTTGTTGTTATTAAATTTTCTAGAAATTTCTGTTTCTCAATGTAGTTAGGCAATTTTTTGTGATCATTCCTCTCATAAATCGCTCACGCTAACTACAGTTGTAGTTGTGATTTTGTAACACTTTCATACAAAGAAATGTCAGAAATATAAAAAAATATTGCCCTCTCCATTAATGAACGATTCGTTGTTTCGCAGCGCTTAAAATAAAATACATTAATGTAGGTTTTTGTTTAGTAATTTTAAATTTATCTTTGGGAACATTTTGTGCGACATCGGCGCCAGAACATGTTACACGTGTATCAGATAAAAATGTAAAATCTCACAGCAGCATAGACCTCAATTGACTGCACAATAAATAATGATTAAACAAAGACAACGGGCATTAATTAGATGATGTTACTCGCATATATCTGCTACTATAACTACTTTATATATCTCTGATGTCAGTCAGACCGGTATGTTTTTTACAAAATAAAAGATGTGGTAAAAATAATAGCATACAAGTTCTATCGCGTTACGTGAAACGACCTTAGAAAGAT